>JALBUN010000049.1:0-1200000 GCA_025174535.1 Cantharellus purpuraceus
GAGTCACCAGACCATCAGTGTAGCCATGGAAATTCATGTCCATTGAGACATCTGAGCCGTTGAAGCTAAGTTCCATATCTCGAGGCCCTTTCAAATACCTTAGTCCGCATTTTGCTAGCTCCCAGTGGCATGATTTAGGATTTGCGTTGTAATGTCTGAGTACTCCCATAAGGAATGCAATGTCCCTTGCATTGCATACATGAGTGATCCCACTACGCTTGTGTATGACACCATCTTTCCTCTGATTTCCATCTTGGTCACGACAGGGTCCTGTTTTGGAACCTGCAAAATTATGGTGTTAGGGCAAACTCTAAATCACCACAATTCCGTGAATGAACAGCTGAGAAGAATATCAAACCCTGCTGCAGCACAACTCCAGAAACAATTTAATGTTTGTACTTTGGTTACAATCCTTTGTATTGGTCAATGCAGACTATATGCAGAGAAGTAATATGTTTCTTAGCAGCAAGAAATGAATAAGACTTCCAGAGTCTAGAGTTCACGGACGCTTAGGGGTCCTGTTTTGGAACCCACAAAATTATGGTGTTAGGGCAAACTCTAAATCACCACAATTCCCTGAATGAACAGCTGAGAAAAATATCAAACCCTGCTGCAGCACAACTCCAGAAACAATTTAACGCTTGTACTTTGGTTACAATCCGTTGTAATGGTCAATGCAGACAATACACAGGAAGGTAATACATTTCTTAGCAGTAGGGAATAATAAGACTTCCAGAGTCTAGAGTTCATTGACGCTTAGGGGTCCAGATATTCCAAAAAGAGGGGAATGCACTTAGAGGCTAGAGGAAGTAGGCAGATGAATCCAACCGTCCAACCAGTGACACTCTGAAGCTGGTAACAGCGATGTGTGAAGTAGTCTAGCAACTGCTTCACATGAGTTCAAGATCCTAATGCTCTGCAAAGGCAGCACACACTAGTAACTTAAACAAAGAGCACTAATGGCAGGACTATCGACAGACAATCTCACCCTGTAGATTTGTAGTCACGTGAGGCAGATACTACACTCACGCCCAAAGCAGGACAATCACTACTTCGAGTGCAATCGAATACAGTTACACAACTGTATGTGACCCTTGAACTGGACAATCAACAGTTACTGAGATATAGGGGATGACACTGTATGTCACTCTAGTCACACTGATGTGCAAATGATGGGGTAGAAAATGGTTATTTATTCAGAGGCAGAATGGGCTCCTTTTATATTGTATTTACAGGAGCTGACTAATACTACTGGAAACTTCTACCTATTAATAGATGGAAACTACTGGAAGCTAGTGGAATATGTAAGAAGGGGGTGGAAGTTTCCTAGCCAATGAGCTGCTTGATTTGCTCTGACTCATGGCATGAGTCATGGATGGAGTCATAGTGTGACTCAGAGCAGGAGTCATGGTATGAGTCATGGAAGGAGTCATAGCATGAGTCATGGCAGGAGTCATTGCATGAGTCACCATTACCCAAATAACTCAGTCAATACTTCGTTTCCTGGGCTGATAAGCACAGCCATGGGTAGGCACAGCTTCTATTGAACTCTTCACTGAAAATGGAGTCAGGAGGTGCAGTGGTTGTGAAGATATTGAGCATTTACTGGCAGTGGTGACCAGGAGTCGGAGATTAAAATGAGTCATGTGATTGAAAATGAGTCAGTAGTCTGGGTGACTCCGGCTGACTTTGAAGCTGGTGACATCTGTGAAGGTTTGTGGGTCCATGTTGGTCCCAAAACTTTGCCCAGCAGAACAATAAGTTTGTAGACTCATTTCTACATGGAAAATTCCCAAAAAAAATATGAAAAAATAGAGAATATTTGAATGGCCCTGAATCAAGAGAAAGCAGCACATATATGCTGATATTTTAAGGCCATGAAGCGAAATTGTACAGTTTTGGAACTTTAAACAAGATCTTTTAAGGGAAAACCAGTTCCCATACATTCATCATCAGGTCTGCTGAATTCTCCTTTGACTGGATGTAGGTAAGTGCTGCTTCATTTGAAGCTGTTATGCACTGGGTCCGATTGGGGGTCAGAACTTGGATTGGAGTCAGGGGTCAGAGTTGGAGTGGGGATTGGGGTGTGTTGTGGGGTCAGAATGGACTTGGCTTCAGCTTATGTGCTGTGCCCTCACTAATACCTGTGTCTGAGATTTCAGAGACAGAGTATGACTTAGATGGTTTGGATCAGACTTAGAAGCTAGGCATGATTCGATATTCAAACTGGGGAATGAAGTCCCCAGTCATACAGCTTAAATACATATTTGAAATCTAATAATAGTTACTCCAGTGATGGGTCTCTGAGGCCAGCGGCCTTATGTGAATATGTCCAAGTCTGACAGGGATGGATGTCCAGGTTCCTATGGTGATGCTGATGCATTAATCAGAACTGGAGGCGGATGAGCAAGATCAATGGTGATGATCAGACAGACTAATGGAGATGTGAGGGTTTCCAAATGGAGTATAGATTTCATGTGTGCAGGGATCTGGGTGGATCGAATGGGGATCTGGGTGTTGATGAATATAGTCATAACAGTATCTCTCTATTAGGGCTGAGCCCTTGAGGCCTCATGTCTGTGGATTGAACAGGTGAGATGGTTGGGTG
The DNA here is from genome assembly GCA_025174535.1 of Cantharellus purpuraceus. Classification (NCBI taxonomy): domain Eukaryota; kingdom Fungi; phylum Basidiomycota; class Agaricomycetes; order Cantharellales; family Hydnaceae; genus Cantharellus; species Cantharellus purpuraceus. The sequence goes on from JALBUN010000049.1 coordinate 2,609, forward strand.
CAGTTGGAGTTATACTGGGGTCTGGAGACATATAAAAGGAGAGACATGCTGAGGTCTTATCCTCAATGATATCAAATCCCTTTGCAAATCTGAGTGTGGCTGAGCTTGAGCAGTTGCTCCTGGCCTGATGGAAGGAAGAGGAAGAGGAATGGAAACAGAAGGAGGAGGAGGCAGAGGAATGGAGATGGAAGGAGGAGGTGATGGTGAAATGGAGATGGAAGGAGGAGGTGATGGTGGAATGGAGATGGAAGGAGGAGGTGGTGGTGGAATGGCAATGGAAGGAGGAGGAGGTGGTGGAATGGAGATGGAAGGAGGAGGTGGTGGTGGAATGGAGATGGAAGGAGGAGGGGGAAGAACAGAGATGGAAGGAGGAGGAGGAGGCAGAACAGAGACAGAAGGAGGAGAAGGAAGCAGAGCAGAGGCAGAGGGAGGAAGAGGCAAACGCAGAGCAAGCGTGCAAGGTCAAGGAACTTGTGGCTGCAAGGCTGAAGGAAGTGGAAGAACAGGAACATAAGTTAGAGGTCACCATGGAAGTAGAGGAGGGGGTGACCAGGGTGGGGGCAACTAGTCAACTGGGGAGTCCAAGCATGCCAATACAGGCACAGACTCCTGAGGTTGCCATTATCTCGGTTGCATGGATGGAGTTGACCCGTCCAACACCTGTCCCACCAGTAGACTCACCAGTGCATTGGCAATCATGGCCATTGTTTGTGGCGGGTGCAGCTGAAGATGATGTGGTGGAGGCAGAGGAGGCAGAAGTGGAGGCAGACCCTGATGTGGACATGGAGCTCAATGCAAATGTGGAGCCTGAGCAGGTATGGATGTCGGGATGGATACAGGGCCTGACCTGACCTTGAATTATTACGAGGAGATGGCCTGGGTAGCCACAGTTGAAGCTTGCAAATGGGCAGAGCTATATGCTGCTGCCACCAAGAAGAACCTCAAGGTCACAGTCTTCTCATTGAAGGCATACCCGAGTGCTGATACAGAGAAGTGGGAGGCAGATTGGAGGATCATATGGCACAAGGCAGAGGATCACTTATTAGTGACTCATAAAAAGGAGTTGCATGTTGCTAGGTCAGCAATTGAGCTTCATAAGCACAAGATGGAGAAGGCTGCAGTGGAGCAGCAGGACAAGGAGGAGGAGAGGGAAAACTTGGAGGCCATGTTGAAAAAGAGTAGACCACTCAAGGCTCTGGCTCCAATGGAGCCATTCAGCAGGCCTGGCATAATATGCAACTTGTGTTGTGACATGGGCGTGGAGTGTGTATGGCCCACTGGTCCAACCCACTGACTTCAGTCCTGTGATTGTTGTTGGGTTGGAAAGGAGGGTGTAGGATCAATGGCAAGTTTGATCCCTGAAGTTGGAGCATCAAGCCATGACCAGTGATCCAAAGAGGGGTGGAGAAAGAATCAGAAGGTCATCCGACCACAAGGCAGTGGAGACAGGTGCTGTGGCAGCTGGAGGTAGTGGTGTCAGATCAGAGGGAGCAACAACTGGGGCAGGTACAGGGTGCATCTCTCCACCCAACAGTACTGTGGGCCAGCTTATCAGGGTGGTTAACATACAGTCAGAGCATCTCCGGTGAATGGAAGGGTTGTTAGTGGACTTGGTCAAGACAATGAAATGGAAGGAGGTTCTGGAGGGTCGGCAGACTGCTGAGTTGCATCAACTGCAGAAGTTCATGGCCTCTCTGGATGAGGATTCAGACATGGGGGATGAAAAGGATTGGGTGTCAGATGTGGAGAGTGATGATGAGTCAGAGACAGAGGCTGAGGTAGACAAGGGGAAGGGAAAAAGGAAGTGTGATGTATAATTTATAAAAATGAAAATGAAAATGATTGTAATATTTTGGAACAGATTTGAGAATAGCGGAAGCTTTGACTTGTAATTTTGAAGGAGAAAAAGCAGGTTGGAGTGAGGTTTTCAGAGGTTGGGTAGACTTGTAGCTTTTCTCTGTGAATCATAATAACCAATGATGCAGAATGATAGGAACTTAAAGATTTGTAAGAGGACTAGGTTTGTCTGGATAAGCAGAGTGAAAATCAGAGACAGATTCCAATGCATGATTGAGTTTGGACATGGAGATCCATGAGGACTCTTCATCGGTGCCCTCATATCCAGTCCATTTGACCAGGTACTGGAGCTTGCACTTGTACCAACGATCAATCTTTGAGTCCAGGATCTCAGATATCTCATATTCATTATCTCCCTCGATGATGAATGGAGGGGGTGGAGATTGGATGTGGCCAGGGATCTTGTTTGTAGTAGCAGGTTCAAGCATTGATATATGGAAGACCAGGTGAACTGCTTGGAAGTGGTCAGGGAGTTGGAGGGTGAAGGACCTACTGCCTGCATGAGCAATGACCTCATAAGGACCTAAGTATTTCTCAGAGAGTTTCTTCGATGGACAGGTGGTCCAGAAGTGTTTGGCCTTGACAAATACTTTGTCTCTGATCTGTAGGTCCAGAGCTGAGATATGGTGTCAGTCTGCAGAGACTTGGTATTGTTTCTGGGCATAGGAGATGGCTTCTCAGAGATGTTGGTGTAGTTGGTCAAGGTTGGTTATGAATTGGTGGGCTTTGGTGGAGGTGAGTTCCTTCTCCAGGTGGACAGAGATGTTTGGATGGAGTTTTTGACATTTGTTTAGAAATATATTAAATATGTATATATAACCCATTTCTTTAAATTTTATATAATATATTTATAATAAAACATATTTTGATATTTCATTCATGATTCTCAAATTTATATAATTTACTTAGATTTAAAACATATTTTGATATTTTGACATGATTCTCAAAATATTTTTTTTTTTTTTTTCATTTACTGGTGGCAACTGCTTCAAGGGAATATTCTACTCCTGCTACACTTAATTTCTTTCACTCAGGCTTTCTTGTACTATACTGGTCAAATAATCTAATGTACCTTGAATCCTCACCTGGTATTTGTATATCTAAATATTCTATATTATACCAATAATATTAATATATACATTACTGTTATATTCATATAAATAATTATGTTCAAACATCTTATCTTTTAAAGTTTATTTGAATATGAAATATATATTTATATTTATAAAAATTTAAGATATCCAAAAAAAATTCAGATATCTGAAATCTTTAAAGATATCCAGATTGTAACTCCCTATTTTTATTATCATTATTAAAATTCTGATGTATATATCATATATTCTGATGTACATCTCATATACATCAGAATATTGTATAACAGCATCATTCCGAACAAGTGTCTTTATTAGCAAAGAAAGGAGAGATGCCAGTAGTCATGTTCCAAGCATTGTTGTAGGCAAACTCTGCCATTGGAAGTAGATCAGCCCAGTTGTCTTGTTGATAGTTACAATAGACTCAGAGATATTGTTCCAGGGACTGATTTATCCATTCTGTTTGTCTGTCTCCTTCAGGATGGTATCTGGAGGTGAAATGAAGCTTCATGTTGAGAGCCTTTCCTAATGTGCAGAAGAAGGAGGAGACAAACTCTGAGCCCCAATCAGATGTGACATGTGATGGAACTCCATGTTTAGAGAACACATGGAGAATGAACAACTTAGCTAGTAAGGTGGAGGTGATGGTGTTGTGTGTTGGAATGAATAGTGACTGTTTAGTGAACCTGTCAACAATCACAAGTACAGAAGTTGCTTAAGTGTTCCATAGGGTTTGTGCCTTTGCATTTTTGAGCACATACATGTGGTACAAGAATTACAGTAGTGTTGAATATACTCTTGCATTTTTGGCCACATGTAGTCTCATCAGATTAACCCTTGTGTGTTTTGCCCAAAGTGGCCAGAAATTGGGTGATCATGATAGTACTGCAAAACTTGGAGTTGGAGACCGTTGGCATTGGGGATGTATATCCAGTCATTGTGTTGGAGGTGTCCTTTGGGGTCAAGTGACCACTTTGGATCAGAAAGGTCATCCAAGTGTTTAACTGCAACAGGGTCAGATCGGAGTGATGAGCAGATGTCAGAGCAGAGTTGGTCAATGTCCATGATGGTGACAGCTCAGAGGGTGGGAGTCATGAGGGTGGATGCTCATAGGGATGATGCCAGCTGCTCATTAGTGAACACAGGACAAAAGTTGTGTGGATTTACAGTGGCATAGTCACTACTCCCTTCTTTAGGGTAGACCTCCCAGGATCTAGTTAATGCATCAGGCTTTGCTCCAAGTCAACCAGGGTGGAAGCAGATAACGAGGTTGAACTGAGACAGGTATTTGGACCATCGGACTTGTCTCCAGGTGAGTAGTTTCATCATGGAGAAGTATTCCAAGTTCTTGTGGTCTGTTATGATGTCAACCAGATTGGAGGGGCCTTTGAGGTAGTGTCTCCATATCCAGAAAGTTTCATATGTGGCAAGGAGCTCTTTGTCATGGACATCATAGTTCAGTTTGGGGGGTGTAAATGTGTGTGAGTGAAAAGTGATTGGATGGACTTGTCTGTCATGTGGAGAGATGATGGACAGGATCACGGCAAGTGCATAGTCAGAGGCATTGGTCTCTAATAGGATAGGGACGTCTGGAACCCAATGAGTCAGTATCGGAGCAGAGGTAAAGGCCTTTTTCAAAGTCTCAAAGCTCTGTCTACATTTGTCAGTGAAATTCCATTGGATGCCCTTCCTAGTAAGCCAGGTGAGTGGAATGGTAATATCAGTGTAATTGTGAATGAATCGTTAGTAGAAGTTGGTGAACCCTAGGAAGGACTGTACGTCTTTGACTTTCCGCAGCTCTGGCCATTCCTGTATGGCTTTGATTTTGTCATCAGACATTGTCAGTCCTGTGGGGGAGAGGATATAGCCTAGGTACTCAACTGAGTTGGAGTGGAATTTGCACTTGTTGGCGCAGGAAAAGAGGCCATGTTGGTGGAGACATTGGAGTACCTCCTGGATGTGTGTCTGATGTTCTTCTTCATTTTGTCTTATGGGGAGTACTAATGCAGCCCTCAGCCTGTATGGAGGCTAGAGGACTGCTTACTAATTTTTTTTTTGGTCCATCACCTTGGTGTCAGACTTGTCCATTGTAGCATTGGCTGCACAGCCCTTTGCTTTTGTGGCAGACAAGGTTGCCTTGTTGCAATCCTTGGCTTGGTGACCAGGCTTTCCACAGAACAGACAGAGGTTGTTGTCCATGTGGCACTGGCATTCCTGCTGGGTAAGTTTGCCATCCTTTCCCAGCTTGGTGGAGAGGTCCAGAGTACTCTTGCAAGCTCTGGAGTTGTTGCCAGGGCTGGAGTTGTTCTGACTGGAACCAGAAGCAGTGGCATTAGATGCTTGTTCAGAAATACAACAAATACGTATATACAACCTATTTTCCTCAAATTTTATACAATACACTTCAATTCAAACTTATTTTCATATTTCAACATGATTCTCAAATTTTACACAATATACTAGATTAAAACATATTTTGATATTTTGGCATAATTCTCAAAAATAATTGTTTTTTCCCCATTTAGTGGTGGCAACTCTCTTGAAGGAACATCCAAATATCATTGATTCTTTCTTATACAATACTTGTAACATAATTTGAACTATCTTTAATCCCCACCTGGTATTTGTATATCTAAATACCCTATATAATACCAATTATATTCATATATACATTCCTATTATATCCATGTAAATAATTATGTTCATCTCAACCAAATATCTCATCTTTTAAAGTTTATTAAAATATAGAATATATGTTTATATTTATGAAAATTTCACATATCCGAAATCTTTTAAGATATCCAAATTGTAACTCCCTGGCTTTATGTATCATTGAAATCCTGATGTATATCTCCTATACATCAGAATATTGTATACTGACATGATTCCGAACAAGCGTCTTACCAGTGTTTGACTTCTGGCCAGAGTTGGTGGTGGTCTTCTTATCGGACCCCTTGTTGGACTTGGGGGTCTTGTCTGACAATTTGTCTGACTTGTTGTTAGCCAAATTTTCATGGGAGACCTCAGATTGATGTTCCCAATAATGGGTGTCCATGGATTGGGCAAGCTTGCAAAGGTTAACCAGAGTATCCAACTTACCAACGCATGATATCTCATCCTTGATTGCGGGACAGGAGGCCAATGTAAAATTGGTGTTGGAGTGCAGTGTCACCCCATTGGACCTTCAGAACTAGCTACTGGAAACTCACAATGTATTTTGCATTCTTGTGATTTTCCTTCATCCAAAGTTGATCAAGTTCATTCTCGGCATCAGCCTTGGGGTTGTAAGGACTGAAATTGGTCCAGAGTTTGGAGATGAAGTCAGAGTAGTCCTCTGACCATATTGGGTCATCAGAGTTGTCCATGAGTGCTGGTTTGAAGTAGTCCATAGGACATGGCAAAGGTGACCTGAACCCAATCAGATATAAATGCATTGGGGTGGTCGTGGAAGTTCAACTGGCATTGTACCAGGAATGGTTGGAGTTTGCATGGATCAGAGCCGTCAAAAGGGTCAGGTTCCCAGACCAAGGTCTGGGACTTAGGAGCTTGTGGGCACAGATGCTGCTGGCGAGCAGGGAGATAGCTGGCACCAGATTTGGGGAGGGTGGAGTATCGTCTGCTTCATTGACAGCCTCTATATGACCCATTGGTTGTTTGATGACCTCAGGGATGGTGTCGATGCTGGGAGTGAGCACCTTGATGGTTTGTGCACATTGGAATTGGTGGTGGATCGTGGCATTGGGGTAGAAGTGAGTGCAGCAGTTTGAATATACTGTTGCTTGTCTTAGTTCACACCATTGCACAGAACTCAACCAAGTATATTGGTTGGGCAATGTGTTGTATAGTGTGGTAGTTAACTAAGTTCTATCTACTACATGTGGACCCACACATGTACTTGGGTCCACTGGCTTACATAATAACTATACATATGCACCCTATGGGTGCATATATCTACCAAGAAGACAGCATTCCTTATGACGCTTGTTCAGAAATACAACAAATACGTATGTACAACCTATTTTCCTCAAATTTTATACAATACACTTCAATTCAAACTTATTTTCATATTTCAACATGATTCTCAAATTTTACACAATATACTAGATTAAAACATATTTTGATATTTTGGCATAATTCTCAAAAATAATTGTTTTTTCCCCATTTAGTGGTGGCAACTCCCTTGAGGGAACATCCAAATATCATTGATTCTTTCTTATACAATACTTGTAACATAATTTGAACTATCTTTAATCCCCACCTGGTATTTGTATATCTAAATACCCTATATAATACCAATTATATTCATATATACATTCCTATTATATCCATGTAAATAATTATGTTCATCTCAACCAAATGTCTTATCTTTTAAAGTTTATTAAAATATAGAATATATGTTTATATTTATGAAAATTTCACACATCCAAAATCTTTTAAGATATCCAAATTGTAACTCCCTGGCTTTATGTATCATTGAAATCCTGATGTATATCTCCTATACATCAGAATATTGTATACTGACATGATTCCGAACAAGCGTCTATGTATGGGAACTGGTTTTCCTTAAAAGATCTTGTTTAAAGTTCCAAAACTGTACAATTTCGCTTCATGGCCTTAAAATATCAGCATATATGTGCTGCTTTCTCTTGATTCAGGGCCATTCAAATATTCTCTATTTTTTCATATTTTTTTGGGAATTTTCCATGCAGAAATGAGTCTACAAACTTATTGTTCTGATGGGCAAAGTTTTGGGACCCACATGGACCCACAAACCTTCCCAGATGTCACCAGCCCCAAAGTCAGCCGGAGTCACCCGGACTACTGACTCATTTTCAATCACATGACTCATTTTAATCTCCGACTCAATCTGGTCACCACTGCCAGTAAATGCTCAATATCTTCGCAACCACTGCACCTCCTGACTCCATTTTCAGTGGAGAGTTCAATAGAAGCTGTGCCTACCCATAGCTGTGCTAATCAGCCCGGGAAACGAAGTATTGACCGAGTTATTTGAGTAATGGTGACTCATGCAATGACTCCTGCCATGACTCATGCTATGACTCCTTCCATGACTCATACCATGACTCCTGTGATTACTCATACTATGACTCCTGCTCTGAGTCACACTATGACTCCATCCATGACTCATGCCATGAGTCAGAGCAAATCCAAGCAGCTCATTGGCTAGGAAACTTCCACCCCCTTCTTACATATTCCACTAGCTTCCAGTAGTTTCCATCTATTAATAGGTAGAAGTTTCCAGTAGTATTAGTCAGCTCCTGTAAATACAATATAAAAGGAGCCCATTCTGCCTCTGAATAAATAACCATTTTTCTACCCCATCATTTGCACATCAGTGTGACTAGAGTGACATACAGTGTCATCCCCTATATCTCAGTAACTGTTGATTGTCCAGTTCAAGGGTCGCTTACAGTTGTGTAACTGTATTTGATTGCACTCGAAGTAGTGATTGTCCTGCTTTGGGCGTGAGTGTAGTATCTACCTTGCATGACTACGAATCTACAGGGTGAGATTGTCTGTCGATAGTCCTGCCATTAGTGCTCTTGTTTAAGTTACTAGTGTGTACTGCCTTTGCAGAGCATTAGATTCTTGAACTCGTGTGAAGCAGTTGCTAGACTACTTCACACATCGCTGTTACCCGCTTCAGAGTGTCACTGGTTGGACGGTTGGATTCATCTGCCTACTTCCTCTAGCCTCTAAGTGCATTCCCCCCTTTTTGGAATATCTGGACCCCTAAGCGTCCGTGAACTCTAGACTCTGGAAGTCTTATTATTCCCTACTGCTAAGAAATGTATTACCTTTCTGCGTATAGTCTGCATTGACCATTACAACAGATTGTAACCAAAGTACAAACGTTAAATTGTTTCTGGAGTTGTGCTGCAGTAGGATTTGATATTCTTCTCAGCTGTTCATTCAGGGAATTGTGGTGATTTAGAGTTTGCCCTAACACCATAATTTTGCAGGTTCCAAAACACCTTAATGGAATGCTGCATACATTAATTATGACCATATAACTACATACTATAGTAAGTAAGTACCTTGAGTTCTTACACCCTCCCCTTTTTGAATGAGACATGATCTCATTCAGTACTTTTAATCATACAGCTCCTTATGAAGCTGTTCTGATGAGTCAGTGTCCATATGGTCATCTTGTTCATATGGTTCCAGAGGGGGATGGCTCTCAGTCGTCCCTGACATGGTTGCGGTATCCTCATCCACTTGAATGGATGAGGAGGATGCAATTGCTACTGCAGCATCCTGGTCAAGTTCATGATTCAATTGACCATGACCTAAACGCTCAGCAAGAGAGCATTTAGCAGCTTTATGAGCTGCTTGGGAGCCTCCTTGAGTCTCCTGCTTTTGCTTACCAACCTTAGCAGGCTGGTTAAAAGCTGCTCCAGAGGTGATGTCTAATTCAGTATGTTCTTTGGGGGAGCAATTCCCCCAATCATATGCCCCGGTGACTGAAGCATGAAAGGTGTCACCAAGAGTTGGTCAGAACTTTTGACCACTGGTCAATAATCCCCAGTGGCTGGGATTCTGGAAGATAGTCCAGAGGTTCTTCTTGAATGCAGAAGAACCCTTCTTGGGAGTGGCCTTTTGCAGCCACATCCAGATGTCCACATCAGACAAGTTCATAGTACCATCCGACTCCTGTTGGATGGCCAGGGGGACCCCATTATGGTTTACTTGCCACCCCTGTATGAGGGCAAGTGTGTCTACTGGTGTGGTCGGTAGAGTGACAATAAGACTCACATTATTAGCGTGAGCCAGCAGAGTCATTCTCTTGATGACTCTGCACATTGTTACAGCCCATTCTGCAAATGGCATGGCCAAGGCCTTTTTATGGAGTGATATGAACTCCAGAGTGTCCATATCAGAGATGTTGAACCAGTCTGCCCTGATAGGGGTGGACTTGGCCAGAGGTTGTGGCAGGTGGCCAGTGACTGCTCTGGGAGGGTCAGCTGCAGTCATGAACCATGGTACCCATTTGGGGAATGATTTCCCTGCATTGGCATGCTTGAGAGCATGCCCAAATCATCCCAGTGTTTGCGATAATTTGTATGCTGGGCTTCTTCCAGCATCTTCAACGCTGGGTCTTTTAATGTATGGCTGGCATCACCAGCCATATATTCCTTTTGAAGCTGATCAATCTCAGCTTTGATTTCAGATAGGGCAAACTCAAAGAGTTTGCCTGGTTGCTTAGCACCCTTGGGGATGCTAGCCAGGAGGAGACCACAACCATGGTTGTATCCCTCCCAGATTGGGTTGGTGTCATCCCAATTTTGACCCTTGAACCCTCAAGGGTTGACCCAAGGCAATTTGCTCGGGAGATCGTCCTCTTTGGTGAGGTCGATTGTTTCCTGTGATGATGAAGCCGTGGGTTGTGAAGTCATAATGGCAGGCAATGATTTGCCTGCTGTAGCACACAATAGTGATGCTACTGGGGCCAAGCACACTGTTGTGAGCTTGGTTTTGAATGTAGGAGGTGCTCTATCAGCAGCCTCCTTCAGTGTCTTTAACTTGTTTCTGAGATGAGTTACTTTGGACTTCTCATTGTCAAGAAGTCCTTCGAGTTCTTGGACCTGTGCAAACAGGTCCAAGTTATCCTTGTACATCTTATCATAGTCTTCATGATAAGGTGTCGCAACATCATCTTCAATGTCATGTAAGTTGCGGCCACACAACTCTTAATGCTCTTTCCACCAAAGCATTAGAAAGATATAGTTGACCCCCATTTTGGGCCTCAATTAAGTGTGACACATATGCATCGCACTTGTTGCACCCATGAGGATGATGGATGGCAGTGCCACCATGCCATCTGCCAATTTTCCAGGTCATCTCATCTTGATGACCTCTGATCATATCTGCAGAACTTGTTGCTGGTGCTGCCACTGTGGGAGTTTGTTCAACTTCCATCATCTCCCTTCTGAGAGATGACATTTTGATGGAGGGGGGGGGGGTTGTGGTGGTTCAAAGAAGCACTGCTAGCCTTTTATGGCTGAGCTTGAAAATTCTTTATTGAGGATTTTTCCAGTGACTATGTCACATGGGTGTAATGTGATTAATTATTGCTTACCCCTTTTGTGCTACTATGAGTCGATGGTGAACTGCTCCCTATGGGAGCAGTTTTTTCTGCCATCAAGCTGCCTGTTGTTATGGTAGCTCTATCCTTATCTAGGAACCACCATTAACTGAGGTAGTTCCTCCTCCCCTCATTGAGCTACTGTCATTGATGGTAGGTCGTTGTTGCATCCCACTAGAAGCTACCTTTATTCTCGGTAGCTCCACTTCTCCCCCTTGAGCCCCATTAGACCTTTGGGGCTCTGTCTCTCTAAGAACTACTGTCTATGAGGTAGTTCTTGCACTCGAGTCACCCCTCAAAGCTCTAAATAATTGTCTAGAGCTTCTAGGTCCTTACACAATGTGTAAGGTTCCCAGGTGACATCTCCCAATGTTCATAGAACTTGAAATTCAAGTTCTTTATTGCTTATCCATCAATGAGCCACTCTTGCTTGTCATCGTTCCCAACATTGTAAAATGACTTTGCTTCCTGTTTTGGGAATCTCATCTCATCATTCAGCACATATGGTCAAATGAGACTGATGTGGAATGTAGGCATAATGTGCCTACTAGTCAGTTCTGGTGGCAGTTCCAGTGTCACTGTTGAAGCTTTATTATGGGCTTCAATTACTTTATAGGGCCTGATATACTTGGGCACTAGTTCTACCCTTAGGTAGAGTCAAGTTTTTCATTGAGAGGTAGACTTTGTCACCTCTCTGGAAGGTTGAACCTTCCCAACATTTCTTATTGGCATGAAACATCCAAACAACGTGACTTTCTATAATTGCATCATGCACTGCTAGCAGGTTTGTTTGAGCCTGCTGTGTGAATTGTTTGACACCCTTGAACTTGGTGTCATTGTTCATGGGCATGCCTATTCTAGGCATATACCCATAGTTAAGCTCAAATGGAGTAAACCCTGTTGTTGAGCTTATGTTGGAGTTGTTTTGGAACCGTGAACTTCAACCCAAACTGTGGTGTTAATCACAATCTAAGTTTAGCCCGAGGATGTATGACCTTTCAAGGCTAGCAATAAGCTTGAAACTATTTTAACGGAGAACCCAATTGAGAAATTATACTCTGGTGAACAATCACAATCAATGTTGCCACAGGAAGTGAAGTAATAGAGATTTATGCTTGTCACGTGTAGTTCACGCTTTACTGCTGATGCAATGTAAAGTCAAAGATTGACAGGTGTTCAAGGGTTCAGAAACTTCAAAGGGGGAAGTAACCTAGTGCCTTAGTACTGTGGGTTGAGTGGATTAAAGCTAACAATAATCCCTTCAACGTAAAAAGATAGATACGCACTTGAACACTTCCTTCTGAACAAGCATATTCACTGTACATGTTTATCCGTGATAGAATCAACAGTCAAGGGATATTAATCTCGTCTCAAAGAGGTGAGTTAATAGACTGTGTTGTTGATTTATTGAAATGCCCACAATTGAACCAACCGATCAATAGCAAAGTACGTGTTAACCTGACTAACCTCAGAGTCTCAATTAAACATGCAGTATTCTTGACCAATCAATAGCCTAGTACAGATTAACCTGACTAACCTCAGAGTCTCAATTAAACGTGCAAGATTCTTGATTATAACCAATAGCCTGATACGTGATAATTTGACTAACCTCAGAGTCTCAATTACACATGTAAGGTTCTTGATCAATGAATAACAATTAATACACTTCAAGTTACTGCTCTGAGTGGGCTTGTAGTGTGTTAATTACTAATCAGTTACTCTGTATTAACCTCTTCTCCGAGTTTGATTAATATTAGAGCCTGCTGCGCTTGTAATATAATAACTTCTGGCTTCTCCAAGAGTCAATCAAAGTTAATATACACTAAGAGTAGCTGATATAAGCATGATGCTTATGTGATGATTACTCAATGCTTGAGTAGACACTGCTGTGTGTGTGTGGTAAAAAGATCTTATTTTTGCACTGCTGTTGCAGCCCTTTTTATATACATGGACTATCTAGCTTATGTAACTAATCAGAGAACATTCCTGGCGCTTAGGGAAGCCCCTGGAAGGAAAGAGAAGGCTGGGGAACCTTGTGGAAGGTCCAGGAAGGTGTCAGAAGCTTCTGTGGCTGCTTTTGGCTGAAGTGCGCGAACTCTGATGATTATGTAATGTGGGCATTGTTCACTCGCGCATGAGTGCTCGTCGGAGTTGAATGACAGATTATATCAGCAACCGACCCCTTGTGTACACTTGTGGGCTCAAATACACAAAAATGTGAAATATAAGTACATTCAATAGAACATTTGGAATACCTTTAAACTACTAAATAATAGTCCTTATTTGAAGTAGTTTAGAACTGCATATACCCCAACAGGAATTTAGTGTGAACTCCACCATTGGACACTTGTGTGCCCAATCTTTCTGATCACTTTGTACAATGGTACAAAGTATTTGGCCAATGGAACGATTTGCTCGTTCTGTCACTCCATCCATTTGCAGATGGAACACTGTGGACATGAGGAGTTTCACTCCCATTATCTGCTGTAGTTCACACCAAAAGATAGATGTGAATTTTGAATCTCAATCAGACACGATTGAGTCTGGTACACTGTGAAGGCATATAACTTCTTTAAGGAATAGCCATGCTACTCCTTTCACTGTCACATGCATGTTCGTAGGTATTATATGTACCTGTGATGTGAAGTGATCTATGACTACCAGTAGGTAGTCATAGTCATTCAATTTTGGTAATGGACCCATAAAGTCCATACCTATCACTTGCCAGGGCCGCTCCAGCACTGGCAAGCTATGAAGAAGCCCTGTGGGTTTCTTCGCACTGTCTTTATTCATTTGGCACTTCTGGTCATGCCTGGCCACCAGTACAACCGTCAAATGTAATTTGTGGTCTTTAGTTGACCAAAATGGCCAACTACTTGGTGTGCATGGTCAATTATTATCTCAACCAGCCTCCTCCCTTCAGGAATGCTGAGTGGGGTATACAGACGACATTGCATTTGTATATATTTTTGGTCCATATTAGACTGTCATGCACACTGAATCATGCATGCTCTTTAGGTGCTTCCAGCACCTTAGAAAGGACAGTATCCTTTCTATATGTGCCTTGTACAATCTGCATGAGGTTGATCCCATGCTCGACATGGGATTGCAATGGTGTTCTGTCATCATCTGATGACATCACTCCAACATCCTCTATTTCTTTAGAGGAATTAGAATCATAATTCAATGATTCTGTTTGAACATTGAGTGCTTCAGCTTCTAGTGCTCTGTTTTCTTTTTTCTCAAGCAGTCACCTTTGGGTGACTGCTGCTGTCCTGATCTCAATAAACCATTCTGTGGGGGGCAGTTCTCCTTCAGGGTCGAGACGTACATTTGCATTCATGTAGATGTAGTTGGGATGACTCTCTGTTGGGGAGTCATCAGTATAGTAGCATGATACAATCCGCTACTTTGTTCTCTACCCCATCTATATGCAGGGTAGTAAAGTTGAAATGGGATAAGAACTCCCACCACCTAATCTGTCTAGGAGACAGGTTCTTTGGGTCTCAAAGTATTTGAGATCCTTGTGGTCAGCTACTAGGACAAACTTTTGTCCTAGTAGCTTATCTTCCCATCTCATTAGGGCTTCAAGCACAGCTATAGTCTCGTGCTCATGGGTCTTATAGTGCTGTTATGCAGCACTAAATTTCTTGGATAGAAATCTGGCAGGCCAACAGGTCTGCCAATCTTTTCCTTGCCCATAGATGGCTCCAACTCCAGTTTTGGAGCTGTCAGTAATAAGCCAAATAGTATTGGGATTATTAACATTGATGGGCTTCAATATTGGAGCCCTACACACTAGGAGCTTGATGCTTTTGAAGCATTTCTCCAGCAGCGGTGTCCATAAGAATGGATGATTATTATGAGCACAACCCAATAAAGGGGTTGTGTATGCAGTTATATCTGGCATATAGTGTGCCAGATACTGCACTAGTCCAAGAAAATGTTGGACTTCATGGTACAACCTAGGTCATCTCCACTCTCATATTTGCTACATTTTATCAGTGTCTGCATGCACACCTTGGTCATTTATTAGGTGACCAAGGCAATCCATACTTGTTGAGTATAGATTGATCTTATCCTTGCTCAGGAACATATGTGCTTTCCTGAGCTCAGTGAATACCATCTCTAGGTGGTGTTCGTGCTCTCGTATAGTACGAGAGTACACAAATATGTTGTCCAGATATACATGGACGAATCTTCTGATATATTCTTGAAAGATGGCAGTCATGAGTCCCTGAAATGTTGAGGGGGCATTGCAGTCCCCTTGCTGCATGACTTGACTGACAAATGTCCCCAAGATGGTTGCAAACACCATCTTGGGTATATCCATCAGTCTGACATATCTGTTTGCATGCCTCAGACGTATCAAGTTTAGATCGATATGTACAGCAGGCAACATCGTGGCTGATGTTGTCCTGATTGGGGAAGGGCGTTATGTCCTTCACCGTATTATCATTCTGTTTGTGCAAGTCGAACACAGTGCAGAGCTTCCCATTTTTTTGGGAATGCATAGCATTGGTACAGCCTGCCAGGCTGTAGCCAATAACCACCATTTAGCAGTGGTGTATCACAGAACTTTCTCTGAAAGTTCTGCTCAGTAGTGCTTTGGACACTTAGGCAAGCAATAATGTATTCACTTGTCAGGATCCACAAGATTAATCTCATGGTTAACTTCCCTAAATGGGGGAAGTTCTAAGGGTATGCTGCCAAATAGGTCAGTGTACATTTCTTTCCATTGATTTCTCAACTGAGGGATCTGACCAGCTGTGTAAGCAGTTGATCCTTAACGAGATGAAGCTATTCACATCATGCTCTTATTTGGATCCTCCATTGGGGGGTCCTTTACTGAGTCTAGTCCTTTTTTTAGGAAGGACTGCATTGTGGGTAGCTCATGTTTAGAGTTACCCCCTTGGTGTCATTTATTCATGCCAATAATCCTTCTTCATATTGAGTTTATACCCCATGACAGGGTACAAAGAGCATCAGTATTATGCTCTTCATTGGTGGGGACTTCTTCAGTTTCCATCATGATTTGGCCTGGGCCATTAATGTCCAGGCATATTCCTAGCTTTCATAGGAATGGGGTGCTGAGTATTACATCGTAATACTCAATGTTGGTGATATCAAAGTATTCTTCAATGTCCCAACTACCAAACTTTATGGTAGTGTGAGTACCATAATTTATGGTACTCCTGCTCCCAACACACACTAATTGCAGTGCGATGGGTTGCTCTAGCGTGAAGGTTTTCATACCTGTTACAGGTGTGAATTCAGGGGATATCATTATCCTGTCACTCCCACTGTCTAATAGACAGTGAGCTAGTGTTCCACCAATCTCCCAATACCCAGAGATTGTTTTATTGTCTATGTGTGGTCTATCTGGTCATGCTGTCAACTTCTGTTGGCTCCTATGATTATACATAGGTTTGGCTAATCTGTCAACACTGACAGCAGCTATATGTGGCTGTCATGATTCCCTGCTTGTTGGGAATCTTGTTGCACTACAGAAATGCACTGCATAGGTGTGCTTCAGTTTCAATAATTGGGTCGAATTCATATCACATTAGAGCAATACATTGGTGTAGCCTCCTTTTCGGGGATGTCATCTTGGTCATCCCATTCATCAGCCACTTCTATAGCTGGCATTTTTTTGTCTAGATGGTCCTTGGGATCATCCATTGCTTCTTCATGTTCTCCCTCTATGGGGAGAATCCATCTACATTGTCCTCCACTATGTGTGAGGACATGTCCTTTCAGACTGCAGCCGACCTTACATTGCCCTTTAGTTTGGGGCAGCTGGATCACATGTGACCTGTCTGGCCACATTCATAGCACACAATGTTACTAGTAACGTTGTTCGATCAATCACCACTCATGTGTGCTGGTGGTTTCAATTGATAATTACCCTTGAAAAGGTAATTGTTGGAATTGGACCTGGAGCTTCCATTACAGGGTTCCAACCTTGACACACTTGCTTGTCATGAGTATGTGTTGGGAGCCATATACATGCATCCATGGGGTGTGGGGTGACTCCCTGTATTCATCATACCAGTAGTTTAATTGACTACTGGTCTATGGGTTGAGGAGGACGTGTTAGTCGCATTCTCCAGGCATTGCATACTGTGGTGGTATCATATCGCTTCCTCTATCATTTGAGCAGTTTCGTACAACTGCTCGATACTGCTAAACTCGGCATTGAAGCCCTTCTTGAGGACTTCTTGTCTCAGAGGTTTGCGCATTGCAGTTACAAACCTCTTCCTGTACATGTATGCGTCTGGCAGCATTATCACGCAACCCACATACTTATCTAGGTCGTTCATTAATTCATGAATGGTCCTTTGACCCTGTATTACAGAGTCAAATTTATTTGATGCATGGTGATGTGTCAGAGTGTGTAAGAATCTACGTTGCAATCCTTGGATTGCAGTTTCCAGGGTCCAGTCTTGACTGCCCTATCATAGTGTTCTACATTCCTGTAGAACCATTCCTGGGCCTCACCTTTGAGGTGAGTGCCTAAGTACAATAGCTGAAACTTTGTACTTGATGGCCCTAGGAGATTATTCATCTTCAGCCATCGTAGCATACCTGCTACAAAGATCTTGAACTCTTTGAGATCTGTGCCTCCTGCATATTGCTCAGGAGGTGATACTTTAATGCCCACCTTGGCAAGTACAGACTTCTCTGGGTCTGTGTCTCTATTATTGACTATGGCTACTTGCACCATGCGAGTAATGCTGTTGATAGGATCAATTGTGTCCAATTGATCTGGTATGCCTTGACCTTCTTGGGTCAATGGTGCTGATTGTTCCTTGTTATGGGGAACGTCTTCTTGAAGTACCCATTGGGTATCTTGTTGTTCATGGTGGGTGTCTCCTGAAAGGCCTGCCACTTGTACATGCTGATAACTGTTCAGTGCATGTCACAACTGTCGATTTAAATTGACAGCCACATTGAGCTCTTGCTGGGGCCACTGCTCTCTAAACATCTGGCTGAGCTCCTGCTCTGTATGTTTAGCCTTCTGTTCGAGGGCTAATCTATGTTTACAAGAAGCCTCAACTTCTCATTGTTTCCATAGCTTGATCTCTTGATCGAGCTCCTTTGCCATAGATTGAGGAGTTTCCTCTTCAATCTGGATCAGTAATCCTTGCCTCACTGGGATTACTGGGTCTCTAATTCCCTCCATTGGGGGAATTTCTGTCTAACTGATCATTCAGTTGGACCCTCTCACCCCAGGGAGGTCCAGACTCTCCGGATTCAGATTCTTGTCAAGAATCTGATCTTTGGCGATGTGACTTGCATCGCTCAGAGTTCTCTTGGAGTGATTTTAACATTGTTCCTAGCTCTGAAATTTGCTGCCCCATAGTAGTGGCAGCATACCCTGCTTCAGCAGCCATCTTAGCTGCCTGAGCACTAGCTTTGCTAATGCTCTTCATCTCATATTGATTATGCATGAGTTGTTCAGTCAATCTTGTGATTGACCTGTGGGTTACACACCGCTCTGTGCTGCACGATTCCCTAGTAGAAGTATTGCTACTTCTACTTGCTACTTGTACTTGTGCTCATATATTGAGCACGTTCCTTTCCTTTAAGAATGTTGGAGACAGTGGATGACTGTCTCCTCCTTTCTTCTCTAATCAAAGAACCACTTGATGAAGGGTTCTTGTTTGACAGACGATCTATTGTGCAATTGTCTGTGCAGTCTCATGATCGTGGCAACTCTCTTCTAGAGTCTTCTTTACGAGAAGTCCCTATGACTTCTCTAGGGATTATACTTATATGTTATAGTAAGTAAGTACCTTGGGTACTTACAGAAACTCCTCATGTCCACAGTGTTCCATCCACAAACAGATGGAGCAACGGAATGAGCAAATCGTTCCATTGGCCAAATACTTCATACTGTTATATGAAGTGATCAGAAAGATTGGGCACACAAGTGTCCAATGGTGGAGTTCACACTAAACTCCAACATAAGCTCAACAACAGGGTTTACTCCATTTGAGCTTAACTATGGGTATATGCCTAGAATAGGCATGCCCATGAACAATGACACCAAGTTCAAGGGTGTCAAACAGTTCACACAGCAGGCTCAAACAAACCTGCTAGCAGTGCATGATGCAATTATAGAAAGTCACGTTGTTTGGATGTTTCATGCCAATAAGAAATGTTGGGAAGGTTCAACCTTCCAGAGAGGTGACAAAGTCTACCTCTCAATGAAAAACTTGACTCTACCTAAGGGTAGAACTAGTGCCCAAGTATATCAGGCCCTATAAAGTAATTGAAGCCCATAATAAAGCTTCAACAGTGACACTGGAACTGCCACCAGAACTGACTAGTAGGCACATTATGCCTACATTCCACATCAGTCTCATTTGACCATATGTGCTGAATGATGAGATGAGATTCCCAAAACAGGAAGCAAAGTCATTTTACAATGTTGGGAACGATGACAAGCAAGAGTGGCTCATTGATGGATAAGCAATAAAGAACTTGAATTTCAAGTTCTATGAACATTGGGAGATGTCACCTGGGAACCTTACACATTGTGTAAGGACCTAGAAGCTCTAGACAATTATTTAGAGCTTTGAGGGGTGACTCGCATGCAAGAACTACCTCATAGACATAAATGCAGTGTTAGATTATTTAGAAACTCAGAGAAGCTTCCTCGTACTGCTCCGCCAAATTGGACACCTCCCTCGCCATCACTTTCACCATGCCGTCCCCATCCATAGTAGCCACATATACTAACAGAACCCCCATCTGAGCAACGCCGCAGGAGTTGCGCCTTTGCGCATTTCTACACCTGTGATCTGGGTTAGAAACATAGAAAAAACTATATTATTACTTTTAGGCGGAGCTTAGAATTTACAGTGAACTCATACTATGTCAGAATATACTCTACTTTTTAACACTCCCACTCCAGTGAACTGTCATTCCCAACTTCAAGACAAAATGTTCATGTTTCACCTTCCCAAGGCTTTCCGTCATAATATCCACTGTCATCTCATTTGTTTGGCAATATCTGACCTGTAATTGACCGGATGCGACCACTTCTCTGATATAATGGTATCTCACTGCGATATGCTTCATTCACAGATGATTTCCAGGATTCTGAATTAACGTGAGAGCTCCCTGGTTGTCACATTGCAGTTCTGTGGGTTCATTCTGTTTGTGTCCAAGTTCATCCAGTAATTGTCTGAGCCAGATTGCTTCTTGAGTGGCATGACTTGTGGCAATATACTCGGCTTTGGTACTTGACAGTGTGGGTGAAGATTGGATCTTACTGCTCCAGCTAACCGCAGCGCCTCCCATCAGAAACACATAGCCTGCAGTTGATTGACGAGTATCCGTATTGCCAGCCCAGTCTGAATCTGAGTATCCATGCAGAAGTTGCAAGACAAGTCCACCATCCATTGCATTTGAGTTGCACCTCAATATGTGGTCTCTGGTTCCAATGAGGTAACGTACTATGCGTTTTGCTTCAAGCCAGTGCCATTGTCCTGGGTTTGTGGTGAATTTGCTTAGTGTTCCCACAGCAAATGCAATATCAGGCCGTGTTCCTAGCATCACCCACATCAATCCTCCAACCACATCAATCCTCCAACCACATCAATCCTCCAACCACATCAATCCTCCAACCACATCAATCCTCCAACCACATCAATCCTCCAACCACATCAATCCTCCAACCACATCAATCCTCCAACCACATCAATCCTCCAACCACATCAATCCTCCAACCACATCAATCCTCCAACCACATCAATCCTCCAACCACATCAATCCTCCAACCACATCAATCCTCCAATGAGGTTTGCATATGGTGTCTTCTTCATCTCATTTATCTCCACTGACGATGTTGGACAGTCATCCACAGATAATTTGGTGCCGGCAGTGAGCGGGGTTGGTGCAGGCTTGGCATTGGTGAGTCCAAAGCATGCTCCCAACTCCTCGAGTTTGTGACAGCATGATGGCCCCTTTCTCACAGGTGATTTGCATGCCAAGGATGTACCTTGCATCTCCAAGGTCCTTCAGTTTGAATTGCTCGCCCAGGTGTGTTTTGTGCATTCGCATGGTTGTGAGGCAGTTTCTGAACATGAGCATATCATCAACATATACCGCCAAGTAGACTATGGCATCTCCATGTTGAAAGACATATATGCAAAAGTCAGAGTTGCAGTGGTGATACCCAATTTGCTCCAAAGCAGAGTTCAGTAGGTCTGTTATGACTATATTCATTAACACCCAGATCCCCATCCGATCCACTCAGATCCCCACACATATGAAATCTATACTCCATTTGGAAACCGCTACATCTCCATTTACCTGTCCGATTGTCACCGCCGATTCCGCCCATCCACCTCTGGTTCCGATTGATGCATCAGCATCACCATAGGAACCCGGACATCCGTCCCCGTCGGACTTGGACATACTCATGTAGGGCCGTCAGCCTCGGAGACCCATCACCGGAGTAATTATTATTAGATTTCAAATATGTATTTAAGTTGCCCGACTGGGGACTTCATTCCCAGTTCAATATCGAATCACGCCTAGCTCCTACATCCGATCCTAACTCTCTAAGTCATGCTCCGTCTCCGAAATCTCGGACACTGGTATTAGTGAGGGCGCAGCACATAAGCTGAAGCCAAGTCCGTTCCGACCCCCACGATGTACTCCGACCCCGACCCAACCTCCGACCCTAACTCCAACCCAACCTCCGATCCAAACTCCGACCCCCAATCAGACCTAGTGCATAACAAGGTCATTCCAAACTCGTGAGGCTTGCTTGAGTCCGTAGAGTGATTGTTGCAGTCGCTTGATCTTTCCAGCCCCTTCAATACCATCAGGAAGGCAAAGGTAAATCTCTTCCTCTAAAGGGCCATTCAGAAATGCTGTTTCCACATCTAGCTGATGAATGTGCTGCAAATTTTCCTTTAGTGCGAGTGCAAGAAGCAATTGGAGTGACATTAGCTTGACCACAGGAGCAAATGTCTCATCATAATCAAGACCTGGCATCTGGGAGAATCCCTTTGCAACGAGGCAAGCCTTGAATTTTTCTACACTACCATCTGCATTTTGCTTGACTTTCAGGATGATTTTAGCACCGATGGCCTTGTGTCCTGGTGGGAGAATTGCATCAACCCACATTCCATTGTCTGCAAGTGCCTGTAGTTCCTTTTCAACAGCTGGTTTCCAGATCTCTTCCCAATCAGGTCCTTGCATGGCTTCACAGAGAGACTGGAGTTCATTGCAGCTTCTGGTGGACATTGCTGCTGCTGTGGCAGTGAAGGTGACCTCAGCAAATTGGTCTGGTAAGTCCATTCCTTCTTCTACAGGTTCCTCTGCTATGATGTCTTGTGTGTGCTGAGACTCACAGATTTTCCAGGTTGGACGTATGGTGTGGTGTTGTGGGAGCTCTTGTGCTGGTCCCAATAGATCCATTTCAGTGTGACGTCTGCATGGGACACTTGCAGGGGGCATTGGTTCTACATGATCTGCCAAGGTGAGTGGGGCCTCTGGTGTGTCTATGTCTGCTCCCACTGAATCATGGGTGGACAATGCTGCATCATCAGATTCATCGGTATTCTCTCCTGGAGACATCCTGGGGTTCATGACTTCATTTGGCCAATGGAATTGTAACTTTTCTGTTCGATGGCCATTCTTGGGTATGTGTGTGTGTTCGTCAAAAACAACATCACGAGACTTGATGATCTTACGTCTGTCAGGGTCCCAGAGATGGTAAGCTTTAGTTCCTATCATGTAGCCCATCATGATACACTTTTGTGTTTTTGAATCTAGCTTTTTGCACTTATGTTTGGGAAGATGCACATATGCTGAGCATCCAAAGGGGCGAAGACCCACAATCCAAGGCTTTTGGCTGGTCCATGCTTCATGAGGGGTGTGATCAGCTAGTGCTGTCATTGGGCTTCAATTGATAAGATAAGTCGCTGTGCCAACCACTTCTGCCCAGAAACCATCTGAGAGTGTGGTGGAGAGGAGCATGCTGTGAGCTTGTTCAACTAGGGTCCGGTTCATTTTTTCAGCTAGTCCATTCTGTTCAGGTGTGTCTGGTGCCATTGTTTCATGAAAGATACCACTTGTTTTTAAAAATGTTTTGAACTGTTGATCAACATACTTGCCACCATTATCTGTGCATAGGCATTTGATCTTGCATCCAGTTTCAGTTTCAACCATTGACTTGAACTCTATGAAGGCTGTGAAGGCGTCGGACTTCCTTTGAAGGAAATAGAGGGAAAGGTGGTGTGTATTGTCATCTATGAATGTAATGAAATATTTCTTTCCACCAAAAGATGTGGGGAAAGGTCTGCAGAGATCTGAGTGGATCAGGTCAAGTTTATTGCGGGCATGCTTCCCTGATTTAGGGAAGGGTAAGCGACGTTGCTTTCCTTTTATGCAGGGTTTGCAGAAACTGACACTTCCTTGTACAGCATCCACTCCTTCCACAAGACCCTTATCAACAAGTCATTTTATATTGTCAATGCCAAGGTGTCCAAGGCGGCAGTGGAGTAGGTTTATGTCAATGATGCGTAACACTCCTGCAAGATTGGCATTTGCCGCTGAAGTGAGGGGTTTGCCCTTGAGGCGGTAAAGTCCACTGGATGTTCTTCTGGCTTCTGCAACAGCTCTGAGTGTTGGCTTATAGATGATCTGGCAGTTTGGGCCATCGAACTCCACCTTGTGGTCCCATTGGGTGAGGTGTGAGACTGATGAGGGTTGCTGCAAGCTCAGGGACATATAGGGTGTCTGGTAAAGTGGCCTTAAATAATTTGCCATTGACTTCCATATTGTAACACAGGGAGCCTCTCCCACTGGCTTCTATGACTGTTGCATCACCAAGGGGAATAAGGATTGGTTTCGCGAGGACAGTAAATGAAGATTCGTCGAACCAGTTGCGGTGTGGGCTCATGTGTTGGGAACACCCTGAGTCTATGAAGGAATCATCAGTTGACACTTTTGCAAGGTTTGCCATTATATCCATAGCAACAAATACATGGATTTTGTCATCATGCAGGGGATTAGAATGGGCGATTGACCAGACAGCAACCATGTTGGCATGCTCTGAATTGGAGTCGCTAGAAGCCTCCACTGCATTTGCCTGGGTCTTGTCGTTCATCTTCTCCTCTTTTTCTGTCTTGTCTGCCTCCTTTTTGCGACACTTGTCCTCAGTATGCCCAGGGTATTTGCAGTATGTGCACTTGATTCACTTTTTATCCTTTGACTTTTGCCCCTTTGCCTTGTCTTTGGTGAGGAGTGCTGAGTTGGATGTTGCTGTGGATGCGTTGCCAGTAAGGTGTGTTGCTTCCTGCAGCAGGCAAGCTGAGACATCATGCGTATTGAGTTTCTTTGAGTCGGAAGCAGATTGTAGGAGTGTGATGGTGATGGTTTCCCAAAGGGATGGTCATGGAAGTGACCTGAGGAGGATCTGTGCCATGAATTCATTGTCAAATGCCTTTCCAGCCGCCACAAGTTTATTATTTTCATGGAGGAGGAAGTCAATGTGCGTTTGCATGGGTTCACCTTCTTCATACTTCTTCTTGAGTATGCCTATTTTAATATGGAATGCAGCAATACCCGTGTGTGCCTCTTCATGTACCTTTTTAAGACTGTCCCAAATGTCTTTAGCACATTTATAATTTTCAATGTGATGTTCTTGATCCTCTTCGATGATCTCTATGAGAATCCCAGCTGCCTTTTCATCTCGCAATCACCATTCTCTGATCTCCTTCTCCATTCTGCTGTGCCAGATTTTATCTTCGGTAGTGTTTTGAGTGGATGATAATGTAGGTCGGATGTCATAACCTTCAACAACGCCCCAAACACGGTTCTTCATCAGTCTCCCACTCACCTTGAGTTTCCAGGAATGGTAATTCCCATGGGTGAGCTTTTTGAAGGATGCAGTGTTGGTGTCGTCGGACGTGATGGTATGTGAGTTGAGTGTTGACAGTTGAGATTATCAGTGATTTCCAGGGCAATGCACAGGGCAGGTGATCTTGAGCGATTAGCGGTCCCCGGGGCCCATAACCTATTGAAATCGGAAATCTAGTCGGGGCGCAGGCGACGACGTTGAGAACAGAAAAAACTACATTATTACTTTTAGGCGGAGCTTAGAATTTACAGTGAACTCGTACTATGTCAGAATATACTCTACTTTTTAACAAAAACAATGTTCTATTAAGCTACTGACAAGAGGAAGAAAAAACACGGACCTAATTGGTTGTTCTACGCTCATTTGTTCAATCCTTATACTCACCCAAAAATACCTCCGAAGAGATATCCTTCCTATCCGGAGCTGTCGCAAGGGTACAAATTCCGAAGAATCCGGCCGGAGGTTAGAAGGACTAATTTCATATCAGCCTCGTCACAGGAACTCACATCGATGTCAGCTGCAGCAAGCAAAATGTTTGGTGGTGGGGGTACTAGTATTTACCGACTTGATAACAAGAGAACCATCAGATAGCTAGACGGTGTGCATACCTACTCGATCACATAAATCCATCCAAAGCGCAGCTCTCAGATCCCACCAGAGCCAGTGATGATCTTTCAAAGACCGTCAATGCACGTGCCAATCAGAGCATTGAGAAACTGGCGGACACTTGGAGAGCTGTATACGCTTTAGGAATAGTAAGGCTAAAGCGTATAGCTCTAATCGACGTGCATAATTTAAGAAAGGAGCCTACATGAAGCAGGAATGGCTCTAGAGTTAAGCCTTCCATAGGCGTCAGACGCAATGTAGACTGGCTATTAGACTAGCAAGGGTCCAGATTTAGTAGTTGGAAACATAAAAGGTTGACAGAGGAAGGAAATAGAATTTCAGACGTGATAGCACAATGTTGAAAAGAGGTTGGAAGCATCAGGGAAAGCGGGAAGGTCGCCGCTCTTTTATGTGATTGCAGACTTTGCTGTTGCGAAGTAGAGATGGAAGGATAATGGAGAGTCATTACAGGCAGCTCCTCAAATTCAAGCAGTTTCTCTGGCAGGTCATGATACGAGTTCGCCAGACATGAGCGACTTGTGTACCTAGTAGCCTAGGAGATTAAGCTCAAGCCTCGCTATTAACGGTGCAAAGTCCCATTTAAAGACAACAGATCATAATGTATGGACACGGGAGAGCTCGCCGGTGTCGAGGAACGGGAGTCGGGATCCGGAGCCGGAGCCAGAGTCAGACAGGACGGCGTCGTCAGAATCGGACAGGTTCTGTATCCTTTCAAGCAAATGCAACGACTCCGTCGCAGTGATGTATTTGACGACATAAAAGCTGCTCCATGAGACGTTGGCATATTGTTCGTCTGTCTCCAATATTTCACGAGGCGGGACTTGATTAGGTCTGGAGATTAGGTTTTGTGCTCTAATCCTGGTAGAACTGCGGCAGCAGAGATGAGTATGTTGATAAGGGTCTGCCATTTAGCTTGTGCAGCTAACTGTGAATCTATCTTTGAAAATGTGATGAGGACGAAGGTGCCATCGGACCTGGCCGCTAATTCGAACCCCGACGTGTGGCACCATACCACGGACCACGATGCCACTGGCTTGTTTACTTCATCCCCATTCATCTAATGAGTTCTGAAGCCAAAGTTCTATGCATTAGAAACTGTGAGGCGCCTGTGTCGTAATTTTGGAGGCAGGTAGTTGTAAGTCAGCACGTTGAGCAGAACATACCATCCTGCGCCATACTGATGTGTTTCCACAGTAACATTGCTTGCTGCATTTTGCCACAAAGCGACATCAACGCCAATTTTTTCCAATACTGTTTACAACATCATCAATTTGACACTACAGCAACGTGCCACTCTATCTTTTTTACAGGCTATCCACGTATAAATGTTTGTGCAGCCTCTTGACTATACAGGTTAACAACACAACTTTCTCTCTCCCTCATTATCGACTGATCTTTGTTTTTACAACATATTTACATATATCTTCAAACGGTAAGAATATATATCTCATGCCACTCTCCAGCGGGATGTAAAAAAGTAAAAATGAACAAGACCAAGACAATGCCCGAGAAGAAGAGGAAAACTACGAGGTGGGTGTGTTATTTACCTGTACAAGGTCGCATACAGGGGCTGACACTATCCACTCTGTTTCCGCTGTCGTTGCCGCCGCCGCATGATATGCGTTCGAGTCCCCTATACCCACCCCCATCCCCATACCAAATTCTATTCCCATACCCAAATCTATCCTCTCCTTACTCATTCCCATGCCCATGCTCATTTCCACCCCTATAGGGCCCGCATGGTCGATGTCCGTCCCCATATCCAACGCCCTCGCAAGCTGCCCCAATTCTTGCTCCGGTGCCACCCTCATTTTCACCGTTCTATCGCTGTCCACCAGATGCTGACACCCGGTGCTGGGTGATCCGTAGCCAAAGTTGTAACACATGCGCACTGGCTCTAGAACGTGGGGAGGAGGGGGATGGGGAACCCCGGCGCTTTGCTCCGATGACTTGATGATGTGGGGTATTACGGGTTGGGGGTGGCTCTGATTCACCCCCATCTGCCATTCGAACATCAGGGGGTAAGCATGTTGCGTTGATACCAGCGGGAGGGTGTATGTATGTCCATGCTGTGTAAAGTCGTGAGGAGGGACACCTGAGGGATGGACTCGTGTCCCTTCGAAAAGATGTTGGGAGAAGGGGGGCTCGGCGCGCTGTTCCAGAGCGTCTATATTGGACTCCAATGCGCTCTGAGAACAACGGCGACTCCAATCTTCTGATGGGGGCGCGGAGGTGTCATTGAATAGGAAGGGATGTAAAACGGGGTCGGGGAACAGAATTGATGAGTCTAGCGTCCAGGGCTCTTCTGCCTGCTGGGCGCAATCCGGCGATAACGAGCTCGATGCTTGTGCACTAGCAGGCGGGGGACGAATGAGCGGATCCGTGAAGACTTGCTCACGCTGAGGGGCGGTGGAACACGACGGGACCATCTCCTGCGTGTCGTGAGGCGAGGGTTGCGGGGACAGATTGGACTTGTGGCAGGTCTTCCTCTTGCCGCGGCGGGGACCTGACGTACTGCTTTGTAGTATGGGACCCGCTTTGTCCGGCATGTACTTCTTGAGGAGGGTCTCACAGTCCTGCAATTGTTGCTCCCTCGTCCGCGCCTGACGACGCCGCTTGACGGGTCCTTTCGGCGTCGGTTTGTACTTGAAATCGGGGTATTTTCGATAATGATCCTCCTTTATCTCCTTCGCATGCTCTGTCCACTTTGCTACTTCTGTGGGGGAAAGTTGTCTCCAGCACATGCCAGCCATGCGAGACTTGTCCTGCTGGGTAACGCTGGGTGGGAAATCCCTCAGGAAGGCGGACCGGAACAACATGAACGCGTTTGGGGCAGTTGTTGGTTTAGCTCAAATAAGAATAAAACGGGGCGGGGAATGTGGCCTTCGGGACGACCCCGACCGTGGTATTTGCCTTTTTGCTGCGATGACCAAGAATTGGCAGTCAGGCATTCTGTGTTGGAGGCTGAGGTCATCAGATACGTTAGGGGGCAGATGCGGATTGGTACACACTAGGTTCCATTTTTTTATATGATATAGTGGGAAGAGATGAGACGGACACGTTGATAAGAGAATTCAAGGGAGATCGCAACTCTTTGGCAGTGTGCACTGGCAGCAGCCATCAAGTTGCGTGCACTACTTATATGGGTTGGGTATCATGAGAACCCGTGTAGGCAAGCATGCATGTTGCAGGGTCAACCAAAGGTGATAACCCCATGGTGAAATGTGAAGAACAATGATCCAAGGTCATCAAGAAGAGATGACCTGGAAGATCAGCGGATGGCTTGGAGGTGCTGCCATCTATCACCCTCACAGGTGCAAAAAGTGTGATGACTATGTCTTGCACTTAATTGAGGCTCAGAAAGGGAGCTGACCATACCTCTCCACTGCTTCGGTGGAGAGAGCTTTGAGAACCGCATGGCTGCAGTGTTACATCCTGTAACACCAAGTCTGATCTCCAGACTCCATCTCCATCTCCTTCTACTCCACCTCCATCAACTCCACCTCCATCAACCCCAAACTCCGTTATTGTTCTCTATATAAGTAGCTTTCCTCTTATGAGTTACAACAAACCTTTATCTTTTATATTGCTTAGTATTAGTTCAGACTTGGGTCCAAACTCCAAACTCCTTTCCATGTTGTATTCCACATCTGTCTTATTGTCCTATCACTTTTAGTTTATCATTCAATTCTTCACATACTTATATGGGCTACTCTCCATATGTTACAGTAGTTTGTATATCAACTAAGATTTGCCCCATCAACTTCTTGGTTGCTAGCTTCTTGACAAGTTGAACTCTGGTTCTTAATCCAACTCTGTACTCTGAACTCCAAAATATTGGACCAACGATCCAAGGGGGTGCAACACACAAGTTGAAGCCAAGTCCACTCAATCTGACTCAATAGTTATTGTCCCCACTCTGTCTCCAGTTGAACTAGAACAGTGAAGTCCCCTCCTTTCTCTCACTAGCATCTGAACTCCAGTTACTCCATTGAACCCCTAGTATCCAGCACTTAACATGCAGTTGATTCCTGACATTGAAGATGATGTCACTAGTGCTCATCATAAGGATTATGATAGGCTGTTCAAGGACAACTGGAACCTGTTCATACAGGTTCAAGAACTTGAAGGATTTCTTGAACAGGAGAAATCCAAGGTAACTCATCTGAAGGATGGGTTAAAATTATTCAAGGAGGCTGCTGCTAAAGTGCCTCCTACATTCAAGACCAAGCTCACAACAGTGCTCTTGGCCCCAGTAGCACTGTCATCATGCACTATGGCAGGCAAACCGTTGCCTGCCATTAAATCATCTCAACCTGTGGCATCATCATCATGGGAAATGATCAACCTTACTAAAGAGGACAATCACCTGAGCGAACCACCTCAGATTGACCCTTGAGAACTTGAGGGTCAAGAATGGGACAATACAGACCTGATATGGGAGGATTACAACCATGATTGTGGTCTCCTCCTGGCTAGCATCCCCAAGGGTGCTGTTTTGGAACCCGCAAAATTATGGTGTTAGGGCAAACTCTAAATCACCACAATTCCGTGAATGAACAGCTGAGAAGAATATCAAACCCTGCTGCAGCACAACTCCAGAAACAATTTAACATTTGTACTTTGGTTACAATCCTTTGTATTGGTCAATGCAGACTATATGCAGAAAGGTAATACATTTCTTAGCAGCAAGAAATGAATAAGACTTCCAGAGTCTAGAGTTCACGGACGCTTAGGGGTCCAGATATTCCAAAAAGAGGGGAATGCACTTAGAGGCTAAAGGAAGTAGGTGGATGAATCCAACCGTCCAACCAGTGGCACTCAGAAGCGGGTAACAGCGATGTGTGAAGTAGTCTAGCAACTGCTTCACACGAGTTCAAGATTCTAATGCTCTGCAAAGGCAGTACACACTAGTAACTTAAACAAGAGCACTAATGGCAGGACTATCGACAGACAATCTCACCCTGTAGATTTGTAGTCACGTGAGGCAGATACTACACTCACACCCAAAGCAGGAATATCACTACTTCGAGTGCAATCAAGTACAGTTACACAACTGTAAAAGATCCTTGAACTGGTAATCAACAGTTACTGAGATAGAGGATGACACTGTATGTCACTCTAGTCACACTGGTGTGCAGAAGATGGGTAGAATATGATGGATATGTTTCTATTTCAGAGGCAGAATGGCCTCCTTATATATTGTATTTACAGGGGCTGACTAATGCTTCTGGAATATTCTACCTATTAATAGATGGAAGCTACTGGAAGGTTGTGGAAGGTGGAAGAAAGGGGTAGAATATTCCAAGCCAATCACAGGTTCTGATCACTGCATTAACACTGATCAGGAGCTGAATAATGGTTCTGGAAAGTTCTATCTAATAATAGAAGGAAACAGCTAGAATGTTATGGAAAGGGGTAGAATATTCCAAGGCAATCACCTGATTTGATCATCCATCAGCTGATCTGATCCCTGAACTAGGCACTGATCAGGCAAAAAGAAGGGTGTCCACCCTGTTTTCTGCACTGGTTTGGACAGCCATGGATAGCCACATCTCAGGTGATGATCTCCATGGAAAATGGTGCCCTGAGAGGCTGTGGTTGTCAAGTTAGAGAATATTTATTGATCAGAGACATCTGAGCTTGAATTCAGGCCAAATGCCTGGTCCAAAGGTGGAGAGCCGGCTGTGTGAAGGTTTGTGGGTGCCTATGGGTCCACAACTGTAGCACAGCAGAAATAAATGATTCTGGGCCGAGTTCTGCATGGAATATTCCCAGAAAAATATGGAAAAATAGAGAATATTTGAATAAGTCCATTCCAGGTACAAGCACCAACTATATGCTGATATTTAGGAATGGAAAAGCAATGTATAGCACATTGGTGCTGCATAAATAGGATTTGATAGGGAAAAGGTGGTCCCCATACATCAGTAGGAAGACTGGCAGATGACAATATGAGTATTATTTTTGAAAGGAACAAATGCACTATCCGAAACAAATCAGGAAAAATTGTCGCTGAAGCCATGCATAAACAACACAGCCTATATACTCTTGTGGCGACTCATCAATACTCAGAATATCTATTCCTGGCTTGTGCTGTTCCAACACTTAGCACATGGCATAAACGGCTTGGTCATATCAGCTATCAATTGATAATCAACATGTCAAAACAAAAGATGGTTAAAGGTATGCCTGTAGACCTCTCGAACTCCCCTCCTGTATGTGAACACTGTATCTTCGGAAAGCAGGCTAAAACACCAGTTCCACACATACGGGAGGGGGAGAGGGCAAAGGTGCCTTTGGATATAGTCTACTCGGACTTGACAGGCCCAGAGGATGTCCCTTCTGCCAGGGGAGCTGTCTATCTAATGAATATTATAGATGATTATTCTAGTTATCCATGGGGGTTTGCTCTCAAAAAGAAATCAGAAGCTTCTCACATCTTTCAAGAATGGAAATCCCAAGTTGAGCGAGAGACTGGTTGAAAACTAGGCATCATCCATACCAATGGAGGGGAAGAATATTCTTCCACTAACTATGAAAATTTTTTACGAAAGGAAGGTATAACACATCAGACTACAGCTCCATATACATCTGCACAGAATGGAAAATTGGAACATTTGCACTGCACAATTATGGGTTGAGCATGAGCAATGCAATTAGATGCAAGACTACCTCCAAATCTTTGGGCTGAATATGCACTGGTGGCTTTTTATTTGGTGCAACGGACACCAACCCGGGCACTCCGTGGGATGACACCTTATGAAGCCCTCTATGGAAAAAACCCCGAATCTCACACCTACATGAATATGGTTGCAGGGCATTTGTCCTGATCCAGAACAAAGTCAACCTGAAGATTTACAAACGGTCAGAGGAATGTGTATTAGTGGGATATTCACCAAATTCCAAAGCCTACCAATGTTGGAATCAACAAACTATGCGCATAGTCTTGTCGTATAACATTGCCTTCATCGAATCACAAGACTCTATCCCTCACCTCCAAGCCACAGCACTGGGTTCTGATGAAAATGCTGATGAGAACATGGATAACACAGAAGATGAGCTGGGAGAAGAGGATCAATTACTAGATGACAGAGATGGAACAGGAGAAATACAACCTCAGGATCATAGGATTGAGGGGGAGACCCCTCCCACTCTAATTCCTGATTCAACACAGCCCTGATGCTCAAGCCGAGAATCATGAGCATCAGCAGCTGGCACAGCTATGCAGGGCCTCACATATAACAGTAGATTGGATCGGGTGAGAGAAGAAGTATGGGCCAGCACTAATTGTGTACTCGACCGTGCTTTTGTGGAAAGAACATTTGTTGGCTCAAGCATACAACTTGTGTTTCCGGAGTCGGAGGAGGACTTCATGGACATGGTTGCTGTGTTCTTTGGAGGTGTCGGAGTATATCAGGATATCATCCAAGTACATGAGGATGCATATATCCAGGAGGTTGGAGAAGATGTTGTTCATAAGATGCTGGAATGTTGCTGGAGCATTGGTAAGTCTGAAGAATTGTATGGCTTGTGAGTGGGTAGGGTATCAGCACAGGTTTTGCTAAAAACGTCCATGAATTCATGATATTCTGTCAGAACATTCCTCATGTCAACCAGAGGGTCCTGTATGGGAACTGGTTTTCCCTTAAAAAGATCTTGTTTAAAGTCCCAAAACTGTACAATTCCGCTTGATGGCCTTAAAATATCAGCATATATCTGCTGCTTTCTCTTGATTCAGGGCCATTCAAATATTCTCTATTTTTTCATATTTTTTTTGGGAATTTTCCATGCAGAAATGAGTCTACAAACTTATTGTTCTGCTGGGCAAAGTTTTGGGACCCACATGGACCCACAAACCTTCGCAGATGTCAGCAGCCTCAAAGTCAGCCGGAGTCACCCGGACAACTGACTCATTTTCAATCACATGACTCATTTCAATCTCCGACTCAATCTGGTCACCACTGCCAGTAAATCCTCAATATCTTCACAACCACTGCACCTCCTGACTCCATTTTCAGTGGAGAGTTCAATAGAAGCCATGCCTACCCATAGCTGTGCTAATCAGCCTGGGAAACGAAGTATTGACCGAGTTATTTGAGTAATGGTGACTCATGCAATGACTCCTGCCATGACTCATGCTATGACTCCTTCCATGACTCATACCATGACTCCTGTGATTACTCATACTATGACTCCTGCTCTGAGTCACACTATGACTCCATCCATGACTCATGCCCTGAGTCAGAGCAAATCCAAGCAGCTCATTGGCTAGGAAACTTCCACCCCCTTCTTACATATTCCACTAGCTTCCAGTAGTTTCCATCTATTAATAGGTAGAAGTTTCCAGTAGTATTAGTCAGCTCCTGTAAATACAATATAAAAGGAGCCCATTCTGCCTCTGAAATAAATAACCATTTCTACCCCATCATTTGCACATCAGTGTGACTAGAGTGACATACAGTGTCATCCTCTATATCTCAGTAACTGTTGATTGTCCAGTTCAAGGGTCGCTTACAGTTGTGTAACTGTATTTGATTGCACTCTAAGTAGTGATTGTCCTGCTTTGGGCGTGAGTGTAGTATCTACCTCGTGTGACTACAAATCTACAGGGTGAGATTGTCTGTCGATAGTCCTGCCATTAGTGCTCTTGTTTAAGTTACTAGTGTGTACTGCCTTTGCAGAGCATTAGAATCTTGAACTCGTGTGAAGCAGTTGCTAGACTACTTCACACATCGCTGTTACCCGCTTCAGAGTGCCACTGGTTGGACGGTCGGATTCATCCACCTACTTCCTCTAGCCTCTAAGTGCATTCCCCTCTTTTTGGAATATCTGGACCCCTAAGCGTCCGTGAACTCTAGACTCTGGAAGTCTTATTCATTCCCTACTGCTAAGAAACGTATTACCTTCCTGCGTATCATCTGCATTGACCATTACAACGGATTGTAACCAAAGTACAAACGTTAAATTGTTTCTGGAGTTGTGCTGCAGTAGGATTTGATATTCTTCTCAGCTGTTCATTCACGGAATTGTGGTGATTTAGAGTTTGCCCTAACACCATAATTTTGCGGGTTCCAAAACAGGTCCTTGGAGTTCCTTGGAACTGTGGAGGAAATGAATAACTTGAATGTTTGCGCGTTGGCTTGGAAGGAGTCATGGGCGAAGGTTGCCACATTGACAAAAGCAATTTTTGGAGCAACAAGTGGAGATGGAGTTACAGAGTTGAGTGGAGCTGATGCTACCAACTCAGATGGTGCCAAGGATTTAGTCTCTATCAAAGTTTGGAATGAGATACTGCCCAATACCCAGTCAATCAATGGATTGTAGTGGGTGTGCCAGTTGTGTCCCAGAACTGCCAAGCAACTAACATCCAATGGAGTTACATAAAAAGTAACAGAGTGGGTTTCTCCCGTAGGAAAACAGAGTGGCAAGTCGATTGTGGATTTGATAACAGAGTTAGAGGATCCATTGAAAAACTGTAACGGAATCGGAGTGATGTCTTCAGTCCAGAGATGATGTCCAGAGACAAACAATGAGTTGAGGAAACAATGAGTGGAACCAGAGTCCACTAGGGTTGGGATTGGAGTTAAAGGGACGAGATCAGAAGTGAGTCGGAGTGTCAAGGAGTTAGGGTCTGAAAGAGCGGATGTGTTGAGACATAGCTCCGCAAAGGCACCAGTGAGTTCAATGCAAGCCTTGTCTGGTGCCGGAGCCAGAGGGTTGCTGGTTATTTTTTTGGGCTCCATAGCCTTGGCTTCAGAGCTCTTGTCAGACTTGTTGTCTGTTGTAGCAGCACAAGCCTTTGTAGCTGCTGAGGTGGTCTTCAGACAATCCTTGGCAATGTGACCTACTTGTCCACAAAAGAGACAGAGGTTCTGTTTGATACGACGCTGTCATTCCTGTGGAGTAAGTTTACCATCTTTACCTAGCTTGGTAGAGGGGCCAGGGGTCTGCTTCAGAGTTCCAGAGGTAGAGGCTGTAGGGGGGTTGGATCTAGGGTTACTGGATTTACTGGAGTTGGACTACTTCTTGTTGTTGCTGCCCTGGGTGTTGGAGGAAGAAGTGGACTTGCCCTTGTTGTGAGACTTGTCCTGATTCTTGCCTGAGGAGGTCTCTCAAGCTACCTTGGAGCATCGTTCCCAGTACCAAGCATCGATGGACTGTACTAAAGTCCTAAGTTTGGATAGGGTGACGGGTTTGAATACTCTGGCAACTTCATCCTTGATTTGGGATGGAAGGCCATTGTATAATTGGTGTCGGAGTGCAGCATTCCCCCATTGGACATGAGCAGCTAGTCAATTGAACTCAACTAGATACTTAGTGATCCTCTGGTTATCACGCATTCAGAGATTCTTGAGTTCAGCATCAGCTTTGGCCTCCAGGTCATGAGGTCTGAAATTGGTCTTTAATTTGGACACAAACTTGGAGTAGTCGTCTAGCCAAGAGGCTTCAGAATCGGAGGTCAGGGTGGGTTCAAACCAATCAAGTGCAGTTCCCTTTAAATAAGATAGAGCATAAGTAACTTTAGCACTACCATTGGAGAATGCATCAGGACAGTCATGGAAGTTGAGGGTGCATTATGTAAGGAAGGGCTGGAGTTTGTGGGAATCAGATCCATCAAAGGTATCTGGTTCTTGGACCTTGGTCCGAGCAGAGGACTTCTTCAGAGACAACATGGAGTTAGCCAACATACTGAGGGCTTCTGCAAGGTTAGGGATTGGAATGGATGAGGGATTGGCTGGAGGAGTGCCTTCCTGGAGTTCAGCCTCAAGCTCCTGATTGGATACTGGAGCTTCTCCAGAGACTTCCTCAATGGTGGCAGGTGGTACTCCCACTCAGATGGAGGTTTGGGTGCTTCAGGGGGGCATGATGATCGAGGGTAGTAGTCCATATATACTGTTAAGGGGCTGGAATGCTCGGAATTTCAAAAGGAGTAACCAGAGTTAGGCTGCTAGTAATAGAGAGGAGTGGGACTTTACTGTTCCAGTTCAACCGGAGACAGAGTGGGAGCAATACTATTGAGTCAGATTGAGTGGACTTGGCTTCAACTTGTGTGTTGCACCCCCTCAGATTGTTGGTCCAATATTTCAGAGTTCAGAGCATGGAGTTGGATCAGGGATCCAGAGTTCAACTTGTCAAGAAGGTACTTGTCAAGAAGCTAGCAACCAAGAAGTTGATGGGGCAAATCTTAGTCAATATACAAACTACTGTAATAGACAGAAGGTAGCCTGTATAAATATGTGGAGAATTGAATGCTAAAACTAAAACGAAAAACAATAAGATGGATATGGAGTACAACATGAAAAGGAGTTTGGAGTTTGGACCCAAGTCTGAACTATACTAAGCAATATAAAAGAAGGGGTTTGTTGTACCCCATAAGAAGAAACTACTTATGGAGAACAATAAGAAAAGGAGTTCAGAGTTGATGAAGGTGGAGTTGATGGAGGTGAAGTAGGGAGATGGAGATGGAGTTGGAGATGGAGTCCGGAGATCGGATTTGGTGTTACAGGATGTAACATGGTACCAAGATAACACCATATCAGGATTTCTCTGGCAAACAACCAGATGTGTCATGACTGGAACAAAATGTTGGGTCATGGTACCAGACCAACGCTGTGCTAAACTTGATCCAAAAGCTGAGGAACATTATTTTATTGGGATCACTGAGAATGCCAAGGCCTGGAAGTTTTATAACAAATTTACAAGGCATGTGCAAATTTCATGGAATATTACATTTGATGCAGGCAATACAAAGCTATTTCTGATACCCAATGAGAACAATGAACCAGAACTGCCACTCAAGGGAGAGATACAGTCACCTGAGCAGCAGCAGGACCATCCCCCAGACCCAGGCACACTGCAGACCTTGGCAGCAGCATCCACCTCAGACCAAGCACAGCCTGATTCCCCACATGTCTGGCACAGTAGTCGCATCACAAACTGGCCAGATTACTGGCAGCTCAATGACTCTGCATCAAGGTCAATGGATCCCATGTATATCAGCCATGTTATGCACTAGGTCCAATGGAAGGTCAAAGTTGAGGTTGGATTTGGGTCAGAGTCAGAGTCAGAGTGGTGATCAGAACGGACTTGGCTTCAGCTTATGTGCTGCACCCTCACTAATACCAGCATCCAAGATTTCAGAGATGGAGTAGGACTTTAACCAGTTTTGGATCAGACTTAGGATCCAGATGTGATTTGATATTTGAATTGGGGAATGAAGTCCCCAGCAGCATGACTTAAATACATATTTGAAATCTAATAATAATTACTCCAGTGAGGAGTCCCTGAGGCCAATGGCCTTACATGAGTATGTCTAAGTCCAATGGGGATGGGGGTCCTGGTTTGTAAGTACCCTAGGTACTTACTTATGGTAAAATATTATAGATATATACTGTAACTCATTTCAAGGATGAGTTAAAATCACTTAGGGAGGCTGCAACAAAGGCACCTCCTATGTTCAAAACCAAGCTCACAACAATGTGCTTGGCCCCAGTAGCACCTTCACCACATGCTATGGCAGGCAAATCATTGCCTGCCACCATTCCCTCACTACCCATGACCTCATCATCACAGGAAATAATTGTCCTCACCAAGGAGAATGATCATCTGGGCAAACTGCCTCAGATTGACCCTCAAGGTTCAAAAGTCAAGATTGGGATGATACCAACCACAAATGTGGGGAAGTCCTTCCCCAACTGGGCACTGTGGTTTCTAACTGCAGCTGACCTCCCCAGAATGGTCACAGGCCACTTGCCTCAACCTCTGGGCAAGTCCATCCCTATTAGGGTGGACTGGTTTGATATTTGTGATACAGACTCTACTGAGTTCATATCATTGCATAAAATGGCATTGGCCACTCCATTCACAGAATGAACAGTGCCAATGTGCAGAGTCATTAAAAGAATGACTCTGCTGGCTCATGCTGACAATGTGAGTCTTATAGTCACTCTACCAACTATGCTGGTAGATACACTTGCCCTCATACAGGGGTGGCAAATAAACCCCCACAGGGTGCCTCCAGCCATCTGATGTGGATATCTGGATATGGCTCCAAAAAGCCACTCCTAAGAAAGGTTCTTCTGCATTCAAGAAGAACCTCTGGGCTTTGTTCCCAGACTACTGGCCACTGGGAATCCTTAACCAGTGGCCATAGGTTCTCACCAATTATTGGTGACTCATTTCACACTTCCATCATGGGAGTGTATGATTGGGGAGATTGCCCCCCCAAAGAGCACACTGAATTGGAGCTTGCACTCTGGCTTGGGCAAATGGGAGGTATCACCCCCATTCATGCTGCCCTCCTAGAGGTGTTTGTAAGTGGCATTTCCTCTGAAGATGCATTCAACCAACCCACCAGGGTTGGTAAGCAGAAGCAAGAGACTATAGGAGCCTCTCATGCAGCCCAGCAAGCTGCTAAATACTCTCTAGTGGAGTGTTTGGGTCATGATAAACTAAATTGTGACCTTGATTGAGACACCACCTTAGTGATTGCCTCTTCCTCATCCATCCAATTGGATGAGGATGCTGCAATGATGTTGGGGATGACTGAGAACCATCCCCCTCCAGAGCCATATGATCAAGACAATCATATGGACATGGACTCATCCAAACAGCTCCATAAGGAGCTGTACAACTAATTGGTGAATGAGGTCATGCCTCAAAAAGGGGAGGGTGTAAGTACTCTAGGTACTTACTTACTGTAGACTAATATAAATATATATGTATTAGTATATACAGCATTCCCTTAAGGAATGCTGTTCTCTTGGTAGTATATGTGCCCATGGGGTGCATATATATATCATTATTATATAATCAGTGGACCCAAGTATACATGTGGGTCCACATGTAGAAAGACTAAAACACCACACTTTACAGCATGTAGCACAACCAATAAGACTTGGTTGAGTTCCATGTTTGTGTGAACTAAGTCACCAAACTTACAGAGCTACTGGCATGAAATTTGGTTGGACCGGTTGTGGAGTCTGTATGTGAAGAGGAAAAATGGACTCTTCAAATATGACCTCTGTGGAGATAATGTATTTGTGAGTTCTCAGGTTCCACAACTTGTATGCTTTTGTAGATCCTTTTGTATCCTGTGAAAACAAGGTGTTCCAATGTTGGATTGAACTTTGTCCTGGTTGTTGTGATGTGACAGTATGCTAGGCATCCAAATGTGTGGAAGTAAGAGATTTCTGGGGCCTGTCTGAATAGCAGTTCATGTGGAGATAGATAGTTGTTGGTGCATGAAGGAGCATGATTTCTCACATGTGTAGCTGTAGATATAGCACTTTCCCAGAAACCATTTGACATCCCAGCTGTCTGTAGCAGTGCTCTGGCTGTGCCAGCGATGGTGCAGTTGGCTCTTTCTGCAACCCCATTTTGCTGTGGCAGGTGAGGTGCAGTAAGTTGATGTTCAATCCCTTTACTTTCCACGCCATGCTCCACTATTTCCTAGCTACGTCTCCCATGTCCTGTCCGCTCTGCTCGGTACCGCTTCTCATATGAAGTTTGGTGTGGGAACTGTAGAGAAACATCTTTGATTGTGTCTGCTCCTGTCTCATCTATGCTTACCTTTCAAGTCTAAAACTCCTAAACTTAGTCAAATCAGAGTCGTTGAACATTACAACTTTCGCTTCAGCTTGGTCCTCTTGGAATGCTGGTCTTAGCCATGATTTGTGTCGAGCGAATCTGATGATGGGACTGGTGTGGAAGGGGAATGAGGGGGAGCCCAGGAGGAGAAGATGCACTCTTGGGCTCTATCAACCACAAAAACAGGTTCAACGACCGCGCCCGTTGCAGTGAACATTCTAGGTACTGTCTTGCATTTGACGTCTTTGCACACTGGCTTTTGGTTGCCTAGTTCGCCGATTAGGGGGGACAGCTTTCTTCAGCTCCTGCTGCTGGAACCAGTGTCTCCTTGTTGTTTCCAGGAGTGGGGACATCTCACATAGTCTCAGTACTAGATCCTTATCCGCTCTAGTCTTGACCTCTCACTCGAGCTGCAGGATGAACAACACAAACCCACAAACCCACAATACCACCACCTCCCATGTGATCAAGTCAGCGCATTCATGTCTCCTTACAATTGAACTACTGCTTCAACCGATCATTCTATCCATGTCAACTCTCCCACCACTCGCAACAGGTTGTGTCCCAAGGGTAAAGTGACCAAGCATTCCTGATTGTCAATTACAGCAGTTCCAATTTACATTGCGTCTGGACTCTCCTCTGACTGGGCGAAGAAGAGTTGTTACAGTGAATGTCACTATGGTGACCCTGTGGAGGTGAGTTAGGATATGTCTCGGTTTTCGCGCTCACGATTCACCTCATGTATACAGACAAAATATTATCCGCAGCTGACAGGACAGAGACTGTGGAGTGATCATGGCGATGGTGGTGGTGGCTGTTTTGGAGGTGAAGCAGTAGTATCTTTGGTGGCGATGGTGGTGGCTTCTTCGGCAACTGAGGAGCGGCTGGTGGAGGCATGACTGGAGGTGATGTGGAGGGTGGTTCATGTTGTGAGATTAAGTCGATGAGTAGAGATGTATCAGATGAAATGTTGGATTGTCATTTAGATCACTGAGTCGATAATAATTGAAAACAGTTGAAACGGTCTGATTAGACGAGCGTAGTAATCCAGTATCCTACTGGATTCACAGATAAGCGAGAGAGTGAGTCGGTAGGGAATGTACAATTTTGATTTACTAGGGAATTGCATATTGGTAGTATGCGTATTTACACTGTTGTTCCAGCTGCTGGACGTCTAGCTGCTGGACTTCTGGGGAGCAAGGAGAGGAGAGGGGGATTAGAGGGGACAGGGGAGGAATAGGAGCATATAGGAGGCTCAGGAGGTTTGGAGGGGCAAAGGGGGCAAAGGAGGACGGTTATAGGAATGGAAGAGGGAACAGGAGAAGCCCCTGTGAGTTCCAGAACTTCCTGGACATTATTTCGCTTTTATTTTCATCATTTCATCATCATGGACATATCCCCCCATCATCATCTCATCATCCATCCCATCATTGACTCAGGACATTCACGAATGACTTCATTCATTCATAGGACTTAGTATCATATATAAATCACATCTGTAATGCACTTGAAAAGATAGAGCAATTATCTCTCACATATTCTGTCTGTGTGTCTGAATCTATTCGTATCTGGAATAACTCCAGAATGAACGCTTATTTCTATTATCTTTTGCATATTCTATTAGAATATTGCATATCCCACTCGAATATCGAATTACAAAGCCATACGATTACTGGCTACTTTTTTATTAAGCATTTACTCTCGTTCGAGTCATCTGCTCCTGATCTCTGCTCAAATTGTCAATATCTAGACGAAGACTACACCAAATACCATCAAACTTCATACGAGGATACTCCCAAGATATATCTCCAATTCTACTGCGCATACATTGTGTTCCCACCACTGCTCCATTTTCTATTCGACTTCTGCTCGTCACTACACCCCAACAAGGCAATTATTCACATTATTCAAATAACATACACATATGAAAGCGATCTTGGCATCCGGAACATACATGATGTGTCAGGTCTACATGAACACAGATAGGATAGGCAATTAACCGTGTATGTAAGTAATCGGTGAATAGTGGTACAAACAAGATGGGGATTGGATATAGGAATCAGATGATTACAAGTAATCCAAAATAATGAGATATAGAGGAGTTTGAGTCAATTGAACGAGGAGTAGAAGATTAGATTGAAATACTAGTTACAAATATAAAAGCTTGGCATATAGACTCACTACTCCTGAACGTTCACAGTGATTCATCATACGGACAGGTGTTCGTATGCGCGATGGTAATATGATATAGTCTTGCGACAGGTGATCGAACGGAGCATGATGACTTGTCGTGATGTATAACTTCGATTGTACGTGTGTTAAGGTATATTGATAGGATCCAGCGCTTAGATGTGATGTAGAAATATCGAGTTCGAGACGTGGAATCAACGAATGGGATGTTGACGGGGTATGGAGTGATAAACGTAATTGGAGGTGTAATGAGTCCATGCATATATTTCATAATAGTTCATATGGAGAAGATGGTGGTGTTGATGAGCGAGTGGCAGTGACTGAGGCGGCATCGGCGTCAGCTGCCTGTAGAGGGTGTATTGCAGATTTTCCAGCCATGCTCCATGTCCCTCATGAGTTACTCCGATCTCAAGGCGGGAAAGCATGTATTACGGTGCAGGGCGACGCTGCAGACTAGATTTCCCCAAGATATACAGGGCTGCGCCCCTGATGTGTGAGCATCCTTTACAAGAAGAGCTCATTGTCAAGAGTCCAACTCACGGTGACTCCGTTCACCGCTACTTGAACGCATAAGCGTCAGTCGACTCCGAAAGTGGATCTGTTTATGGGATGTGACATCTGAACAGGCTCGCTATTCTCATCGTAGGTTAAATTATGGTGGACATACATAGGCCATTGACGTGCGGGGAGCATTTCATATCCAGTATAACAATATGATTCGGACCGTACACGAGGCACATCGTTGACCCAGCTACACTCGTCTGCAAAAAGTCCCGGTATTGAGGGGGTATCCAGCACCTGTGCAGTGCGTCGTCACCAATTATCCAGTTCCGATTATCGGCTATAGACAAGGAGGGTGTGTCATTTTCTCCGTGGTCAGCTGGATCATAAATGTGAAACTGGGAGGAAATGAGAGAACAGACTCGAGTGCCATCTGGCAATTGGAGTTGTCCAGATGACAGAGTAGACTCGTTTATCTCGTTTGTTGTCACGTTCCATATCCAAACCATTTCCCGACATCCACATATGACATAACTATCGTCGTGCGAGAAGGCGATGGGCCACACAATATCCGAAGTCTTTACCTTGCTCTCAATCTGGCCCGTCACTGGGTTCCAGATCTGAATTGTCTTGTTCCACGACCCGAATACAACACGACTACCATCGCGTGACAAGGCCACTGTCGACACCTGATCCGAATGCCGATACAGACTGACTTCGCTCTTCGTGTGACAGTTCCATATTCGAACGGTCTTGTCGAATGATCCAGATACAACACGGCCTCCATCGTTAGAAAAGGCGACGGACCACACAACACTTGAATGTCCCCGCAATTCACATTCTAGCGTGCTCGTCACGTGGTTCCAGACGTAAACCAGGCCGTCTGTAGTCCCAATTATGACACGACTACCGTCACGCGAGAGTGCACATGACTCCAGTTTACGCTCGCCCAACCACTCTAGCGTCATCATAGCCTGTGTCTCGGTCCGAGTCTGGAGTCTAGTCTCATCCATGTCCAATGTAGACATTATGTCTCTGCCAGTATTGAAATCTGTGTCCCAGATCCGAACCGTTTTATCGCACGATCCAGATGCAATGCGGCTGCCATCGGGAGAAAAGGCAATTGACCTGACTATATCTAAATGGCCCTCCAGAGTATGCATCAATCTGCCCGTCGTCACACACCAGATATACACTAGCCCATCCAACGCCGACTTATTCCCCACTGTAGACACGACCTGAGTGCCATCGGGCGAAAAATCCACAGACATCGGCCATTCATTGCCTGACTTGTTCTGTATCAAACACCTAGAGGGGCAAGGCATGATTGAGGATAAGTAAGCAGATGTCATCTCGGCCAGTGCAAACGGGATCTCGTCTCCTATGACACCGTCTACATCCCAGACCCATAGCTCGGTAGACGACGCAGCTGCAATGTGTTGAGAGTTGAAAGAGACTGTGACAGATGTCACCCAATCTAAAGGTCCCGTCAGCTCGCAAGAGAGCTGTCCGGTTGCAATGTCCCATATTCGAACAATCGCGTCCGAGCCAGACACGATGTACTTGTCGTTGCGGGTCACGGCAATAGACATCACTCTACGTGAATGGCCTGACAGAGTGAGTTCTGTTTCATACGTCGTTGTATTCCAAACCCAAACTGTTTTGTCCCACGATCCAGACACAATAAAATCACCTTTGTGCGAGAAGGCCACAGATGTCACCTCACCCGTATGACCTTTCAGCTCAGCCTCCTGCTCCCCAGTCGTAGTGTTCCAA
Source organism: Cantharellus purpuraceus (assembly GCA_025174535.1). Classification (NCBI taxonomy): domain Eukaryota; kingdom Fungi; phylum Basidiomycota; class Agaricomycetes; order Cantharellales; family Hydnaceae; genus Cantharellus; species Cantharellus purpuraceus. The sequence continues at coordinate 47,238 of JALBUN010000049.1, forward strand.
ATCCGAATTGTACAGTCCCGCGATCTAGATGCGATGCGGCTGCCATCAGGTGAGAAAGCGACGGGCAAGTGTAACATGTTCCAATCGTATTCCATCTGAGGCGCGTCCCCTCTGGTGGCGGTGTCACCATTCTCCTCCGATTCATCTGTCATCCGATACCCCTCCTCCCCGGTCACGGCATCCCCATCCTCCTCTGGTTCATCTTTCATCTGACGCCCCTCCTCCCTGGTCATGACGTCTCCATCCTCATCAAGGGCGTCTTCCTGACGCTCCCCGGTCACGGTGCCTCCATCCTCTTCCATGGTCCAGGTGTATGCACCTTCCTGCTCCCCCGTCACGATGTTCCAGACTACAGGGTTGCCATACCTTCCAACGACTATACGACCGCCGTCAGGTGAGAAGGCAATGGATCCCGCGGTGTCGTGGTGTGGGATAACATGCAACGCCGGCCCCCAAGATTCTGACAACCCATATGACACTTGAGGGGCGCAATGGAATGTGTCAGCATATCGCTCACGCATCAGTGACTTCTTTGGGATCCACACAAGTGCAGAATGATAAGTTTCAAGGGGGTGCTGGTTAATTGGTGCAAACGCGAATCTGAGGAACTGAAGAGCGTCCTTGAGTAGCCGTGCTATACCCTCAAATCCCATGTGCTTCGTCGCAAACGCCTGACAGATTGATTGATGAATGTTAATATTCCCGAATAAGCTTGGTGCTTACTGAGGTTGCTTCACTGGCTCTTTCAAGCGACCTGACTCCTGATCCGAGCTCTCTCACGGAGCTGAGACATTCAAACCAGTGTAGCAGATGGTCGTTCACAAACACTGAAAGAAGAACCTGGATGTCGTCCACTGGGCCATGTCCTGAAGCCTCTTCGAGAACGTGTACAAGATGTGATGCCCAGTGCATGCAAGCATATCGTAAGCTGTCATGGATAGCGATGGTTTCCTGGGATGGCGAGAACGCTTGGTTGATATCCAAATTGCATATGTTACGTTTAAGAGACTGAGTCAAGCATCGGAGACACTTGACAGCTAACATCTGGTGACCTTCAAAGATATCCAGGAAATACGTTTGACAGCGGCAGCGATCAACGATGAAATCGTGAAATGAGGCGTGAAAGATCGAGATAGGACCGACAGAAGGCACATGAATCACGGGGCGAAATGGCTCCAGGAAATCGTGGGCCCGAATGCTGTCCATCTCCAGCAAGGAGGCAATGGCGTCCAAAGATAAAGAGGCTTGCAGGAACATGACTGCGGCAAGCGTCTCGCGTATCGAAGACTCTTCGTCAGGTTCAAGCTCATTGTGGAAGGCCTGCTCCATGATATCATTGTATAACACATCCATTGCTTTCATCTGGTTCTTTGAAGGTTCCAGACATATGATGTGAGTTAAGCGACTTCTGAAGTCCACACCCTTGCCAATATACCGAACAACAGTCGCGGCGTAAACAAACAATTGGTCCGATCGCTCGACAAGAATTTTGAGGTCTTCAGGAGGGGGCCAGGATATAGGTTGCGGGCTCCTTCGAGCAATTGCAGACAAGGAAAATTGAAGGTATGTTGTGATGTCATCTTGCACCACTGCCCTCTTAACGCTGTGCAAAGAAAGGACCTTTGGCGGATGCATAGGGTTATGATAAAAGGCGTTTCGGATGGTGGTCAGATCCCGACTGGAGATGAAAAACTTGAGAGGTATCTCTGAGGCACAGGCGACGACAGACTGAATCAATTGCACCACTACTCCAGGTTCGGTGCACTCATCCAGAGCATCGATGATGACCGTTTTATAGGTCTTGACAGATGTGCCAAGGACGCGTTGAATCGGCCCTACCAGCAGCAAGCGGAACTGGATAGAGAGCGTGTGCAACGAGCCTACATCGGGTTTGTTCTCGATGGCCTCGTTTATTGCAAATCGAAGGAGTGGAGAAGCCTGAGAAAGTTTGTATGCGATGGTAGAGATGATGAGACGTGCGTTTCTAACTTCTTGGGAGGCAGAGCGTGAACAGAAGAAACTTGCTCCAAGCATATGCTTCTCGTCGAGGAGTTCACTGAGGGTGTGAGCGATGCTCGACTTGCCTGTTCCCGCCATTCCGTTCAGCCAGCAGACTTTCGGTGCTGCATCATCACGCGCCCATTCCTCAAGCTCAGCCAGAATCTCCTCGCGGGTGCCCTGCAAACAACCAGGTTTTTCAATATCGCTAGGTATATCACGAATTTGACGAGTATCGTAAAATGCATGTTTGGTGTGCGGAAGACCCTCTAATTGTTTCGTTTCAAAACTACACATAATGATCACATCACAGCAACTCACGAGTGACCTGAGTGGTTTCCACATATTTGAGTATTTCCTCTACCCTGGCGTCAACATTGAGCACAGTGTCCATCTGTAAAACATCAGATAAGCGAACAATCCTCCACTCTGCAGATTCATTTACTTCGAATGCATTCATCAGTATTCCAATGTCACGAAACGATTTTGCCACCAAACTGGCGTCTTGTGTATTCTCGAACGCGCGTCTAACAAGCCATCGCTCTTGTACACGTTGGATCTTATCCGTGTGATGCTTCACAGCACTGACGCACTAGTGAGTTCAAAGGTAAGTCCACGAGACATGATGAAAGCACCCACGTTGATAAGTCTTCAACACGACGATCTAAGGCCCGCTGGGAACCGTGCCGCTTGTATTTCACAGCCATGGAGACGATGGCCTCGAGTTTCTTTCTGATGGCTTCATAATCTTCCTGGTTCTGTACCACTTTCTGTATCGCAGAGGTGTTATTAGTCTTGTACAGTCACTTACGGCCAAGCATTACATACATCGATTACAGTCAAAACACTGCCTAATCCCGCAGCAGCAGCCTTCAGCGGTGGGAAAGCATATCCTACTGTATTCAGAATGGAAAGGAGGCCTTTGAATCCCTCGTAAGCAACGCCTCCCATGTCCTTGGCAAACGTCGGAGGAGCATCAGCGTCATTAAGGAGCTGGTTAAACTGATTAATGTCATGGTTGCCCTCGCCATCACAGAGCGGGGTGACTCGGAGGGTGCTGGTTGAATTTGACTGTGCTGATGAATGTGTTGAAGAGGAAGCCTGAAGCTGGGCATTGGCGCTGTCACTCGGTTGGGGGAGGGAGCCGCCTGACTGTTCGAATGCAAAGGATGGAGAGGAAGGCTGAGGCTGAGGAGTATTGGTGCTAACACCAGGTGGGTAGGAGATGCCTGTGTTTGACGGTCCTGATGGAGGTGTTGGAGATGTAGGCTGAGGCTGGGTAGCATTGGTGTCAACACCAGAGTGGGGAAGGGCGCAGCCTGAGTCTGACAGTGCCGCTGCAGACGCTGAAGAGGGAGATGAATGAGACGAGGATCGATGTTTGAAGATGTTACGCAATGTATTGCGAAAGGATGTAGGCTTGCCACGGGCCTTGTTGAACATGGTAAGCAGTCTTTATCAATAGCGCTCCGGTGTGCAGATTCTTGTGCTAGAGATGATCACTGCCCTAAGATCTAAGCTTCCCACACTGCCTTCTTGCCCACAGCTCAGCGCCAGCTGGCTATGCACGCAAGCGGCTGGATCTTCTGACCGGCTCGCCGAGTGAACTCAAATTCAGTTTCACACCCACTTGCCTCGACGTCAACTTGACAGGAAATGAAAGGCAGACGGGCCTTCTCAGTTGTGAGTTGTGCCAAAGGGACTCATATCCCTACTTTATACAAGAAAAACGGGGAAGGTCAAATCAGCGTAGAATTCCACACAGATGATTAGAAAGCAAAAATCTTCGCTGAGACCTTCTTTCTCCCACGTCCTTCGCACTTGCCACCCTTGTCCTCGGACAGTAACCCACCAAGGTCACCTATCTGCTTTCATATACCAGCCCTGCATCAAATCCTACGCAGAATAGAAAAACCAAACCGCACAAAGCCCCAGGTAATGACGGCATCCCAAACGTTGTTCTCAAGAAATGTGCCGCCACACTCATTACACTCCTCCACACCTGCTTGGCCACCTTTATCATGCTTCAATACTTCCCCAAAACCTGGAGGATGTGGAAGACCATAGTATTAAAAAAACCAGGCAGAGTGGACCATTCAATAGCAAAGTTATACTGACCTATTGCGCTATACAACACAATGGGAAAAATCCTGTCAGGCGTTATGATGGACATCATGGTATATGTATCCCTGTGACACCCTTTGCTCCCTGCCAGACACTTTGGTGGTCTCCCAGGCAGAAACTCCACTGACTCTTTACTTTTACCTCACTCACAGGATAAAACAACACTGGTGCAGTAACAAAGTAGTAACAGTCATCCTCCTGGACATAGCCAGCACTTTCCCAAATTCCATCACTGACCACCTAATCAAGAACATGTCCCAGCTAGGTTACCCCTATTCTTCAAAGCTCTGCTCCACAACTAACACACATACCTGAGTTTTGACAACTTCACATCAGAACACATGGAAATAGACAATGGCATAGGCCAAGGTGAAACAGTATCCATGATTCTATATTTAATATACAGCGCAGGACTAGTATCCATCCCAAAAGGCAAACAGAAAGATGGAGGTGCATATGTAGATGACAACTTCTTTGTAGTGGCAGAGGCAGACTTTGAGGAATGTGACCATGCACTCAACAAGATGTTTGACACACAAGAAGTATGGTCTAGGGCTCACAAGTCACATGCAGAACTCTCCACTTTTCAAATGCCTTCAATTCATAAGGAAATGTATGGAAAAATGTGACTTTCACCATACAAGAAAGAATACAGTGATCACTGCAGTTAACCATATGAGGCTACTGGGTGTTATGGCTATATTCATTAATGCCCAGATCCCCAAGCATATGAAATATATACTTCATTTGGAAACCGTCAAATCTCCATCAGTCCATCCAATCATCACCATTGACCTCACTCATCCACCTCCAGTTCTGATTGATGCATCAGCATCACCATAGGAACCAGACATCCTGCCCCATTGGACTTGGACATATTCACATAAGACGCTTGTTCAGAAATACATCAAATATGTATATACAACCCATTTCCTCAAATTTTATATAATTTACTTAGATTTAAAACATATTTTGATATTTTGACATAATTCTCAAAAAAAATTTTTTTTTTTTTTCATTTACTGGTGGCAACTGCTTCAAGGGAATATTCTACTCCCACTACACTTAATTTCTTTCATTCATTCATTCTTGTACTATACTGGTCAAATAATCTAATGTACCTTGAATCCTCACCTGGCATTTGTATATCTAAATATTCTCTATTATACCAATAATATTAATATATATATTACTGTTATATTCATATAAATAATTATGTTCATCCATAACAAACATCTTATCTTTTAAAGTTTATTAAAATATGAAATATATATTTATATTTATAAAAATTTAAGATATCCAAAAAAAACTCGGATATCTGAAATCTTTAAAGATATCCAGATTGTAACTCCCTATTTTTATGATCATTATTAAAATTCTGATGTATATCTCATATATTCTGATGTACATCTTGTATACATCAGAATATTGTATAACAGCATCATTCTGAACAAGCGTCTAAGGCCGTCGGCCTTGGAGATCCATCACTAGAGTAATTATTATTAGATTTTGAATATGTATTTAAGTCATACTACTGGGGACTTCATCTGCCAGTTCAAATATCAAATCACACCTAGCTTCTAAGTCTGATCCAAACTATCTAAGTCATACTCCATCTCCAAAATCTTGGACACAGGTATTAGTGAGGGTGCAGCACATAAGCTGAAGCGAAGTCCATTCTGGCCCCCACGATGCACCCTGACACCCACTCCAACTCCAACCCCAAACTCTGATCCAGGTTCCAACCCCCCATTGGACCTAGTGTGTAACAGTATATTCAAACTGCTGTACTCACTTCTACCCCAATGCCATGATCCACCACCAATTCCGAACATGCATGAACCATCAAGGTGCCCACTCCCAGCATCAACACCATCCCCAAGGTCATCAAAGAGCCAACAGGCTACATAGAGGCTGTCAATGAAGAGGATGACACCCCACCCTCCCCGAATCTGATGCAAGCCATCTCCCTGCTCACCAGCAGCATCTGTACCCCACAAGCTCCTAAGTCCTGGACCTTAGTCTGGGAACCTGACCCTTTTGATGGCTCTGATCCAAGCAAACTCCAATGTTCCTGGTGCAATGCTGGTTGAACTTCCACATCTGTCCCAATGCTTTTACATCTGATCAGGTGAAGGTCACCTTTGCCATGTGATGCTTGTTCAGAAATACAACAAATATGTATATACAACCTATTTTCCTCAAATTTTACACAACACACTTAGATTAAAACTTATTTTTATATTTCAACATGATTCTCAAATTTTACACAATATACTAGATTAAAAACATATTTTGATATTTTGGCATAGTTCTCAAAAATAATTGTTTTTTCCCCATTTACTGGTGGCAACTCTGTTGAGGGAACATCCAAAAATCATTGATTCTTTCTTATACAATACTTGTAATATAATTTGAACTATCTTTAATCCCCACATGGTATTTGTATATCTAAATAACCTATATAATACCAATTATATTAATACATACATTACTGTTATATTCATATAAACAGTTATGTTCATCTCAACCAAATGTCTTATCTTTTAAAGTTTATTAAAATATGAAATATATGTTTATATTTATGAAAATTTCACACATCCAAAATCTTTTAAGATATCCAAATTGTAACTCCCTGGCTTTATGTATCATTGAAATTCTGATGGATATCTCATATACATCAGAATATTGTATAATGACATCATTCCAAACAAGTGTCTGTCCTATCTCAAGGGCACCACACTGGACTACTTCAAGCCAGTGCTCATGGATAACTCTGATGACCCAATATGGTCAGAGGACTACTCCGACTTCATCTCTGAACTCCGGACCAATTTTGATCCTTACAACCCTGAGGCCAATGCTGAGAACGAACTTGATCGACTTTGGATGAAGGAAAATCACAAGATCACAAAATACATTGTGAGTTTCCAGCAGCTAGCTCCAAAGGTCCAATGGGGTGACACTGCCCATTACTGGGAACATCAATCCAAGGTCTCTCATGAAAATTTGACTAACAACAAGTCAGACAAATTGTCGGACAAGACCCCCAAGTCCAACAAGGGGTCTGATAAGAAGACCACCAGCAACTCTGGCCAGAAGTCAAACACTGGTAACACCACCACATCTGGTCCCAGTCAGAACAACTCCGGCCCCAGAAACAACTCCAGAGCTTGCAAGAGTACTCTGGACCTCTCCACCAAGCTGGGTAAGGATGGCAAACTCACCCAGCAGGAATGCCAGTGCAGCATGGACAACAACCTCTGTTTGTTCTGCAGAAAGCCTTGTCACCAAGCCAAGGATTGCAACAAGACAACCTCATCCACTGTGAAAGCAAAGGGCCATGTGGCCAATGCCATGACAGACTCAAAAAAATAGTAAGCAGTCCTCAGCCTCCGTACAGGCTGAGGGCTGCATTGGTACTCCCTGTGCAACAAACAAGGTCTGCTTGAACACATCCACTCTTTCTCACTCTGACTCTCTCACCCTCCTCGTCCACTCCGACTCCATTCCCAATACTGCTATTCAAGTGTTAATTGACTCTGGTTCTACTCACTGTTTCCTTGATTCCTCTTTTTCTGATTTACATAAACTCCATACATACCCCGTAACTCCAATATCACTCTGGTTATTCAATGGCACTACTAATGCTGTTATTTCATGAGCTATAGATCTGTCTATCCATTTTTCTATTGGAGAAATCCAGAACATTACATTCTATGTTACTCCACTTGACTCCAGCTGTTCTGGGGTTCTTGGACATAATTAGCTCACCTGCTACAATCCATTGATTGACTGGGCATTGGGCCATATCACATTCCATTCTCCAGTGCAGGCTGTGTCATTTCCTACGTCACCAGCAACTATAGGTGCAAAATTATCTTCCACCTCTGCTGACTCCACTCTGATAGATACTCCATCTACCCCTCCATCTATATCAATGGTGGACACTATGGTCTTCACCTGACTAAGCAAACTGGATGGATCACAAACATTCCAGGTTCACCTCTCTGATCCAATTCTTCTCACTGCCTGCTCTGCTCGATCAGCTCTGCCAGACCTATCTATGGTTCCTAACAGTATCATGAGTTTGCCAACATGTTCAGCAAGTCCAAAGCCAACTCTCTAGTGAAACACTGACCATACAATCTCAAGATTGAGTTGGATGACAACTCCACCCCTCTGCTTGGCCTGATCTACTCTGTCCCAAAAAGAGCTACTGGCTCTCCAAACATTTATAGACAAGAACTTGGCCACAGGCTTCATCCACCCATCCCTATCCTCCCACGGGGCTCCAGTCCTATTCATCTGCAAGAAAGATGGATCACTCTGTTTATGTGTTGATTTCCATGGACTCAACAAGATCACCAAGAAAGACCAGTACCCAATACCCCATACCACAGACCTGCTCAAGAGTCTGCACAAAGCCAAGATCTACTCCAAAATAGATCTCTGACATGCCTATCATCTAGTCCATATCCAAGAAGGTGATGAGTGGAAAATGACTTTCCACACTCGTTATGGATCTTTTGAATGGTGTGTCATGCCCTTTGGACTAACCAATGCTCCAGCTGCCTTCCAGCAGTTCATGAATGATACCTTCACCAATCTCCTTGGTGTTACCATCCTCATTTACTTGGACAACATTTTGGTATATTTGGATAATGAAGACAAATATTGGACACATGTCTGAGAGGTACTCCAATGTCTCCACCAACATGGCCTCTTCATCCACACCAACAAGTGCAAATTCCACTCTGACTCCATCAAGTATCTAGGCTATATCCTCTCCCCTGCAGGACTGACAATGTCTGATGACAAAGTCAAAGCCATACAGGAATGGCCGGAACCATGGAAAGTCAGAGACATACAGTCCTTCCTAGGGTTTTCCAACTTCTACTGACACTTCATCCACAACTACTCCAATATTACCATTCCACTCACCTGGCTTAATAGGAAGGGTATCCAATGGAATTTCACTAATGAATATAGACAGAGCTTTGAGACCTTGAAAAAGGCCTTTACCTCCCTGATACTGACTCATTGGGTTCCAGACATCCCTATCCTATCAGAGACCAATGCCTCCAACTATGCACTTGCTATGATCCTATCCATCATCTCTCCAGATGACAGACAAGTCCATCTGATCACTTTTCACTCAGGTACCTTTACACCCCCCTGTTACATCCTGTAACACCAAGTCCAATCTCTGGATCCCCATCTCCTTCATCTCCATTATCCATCAACTCCACTTCCATCAACTCCACTTCCATCAACTCCACTTCCATCAACTCCACTTCCATCAACTCCACTTCCATCAACTCCACTTCCATCAACTCCACTTCCATCAACTCCACTTCCATCAACTCCACTTCCATCAACTCCACTTCCATCAACTCCACTTCCATCAACTCCACTTCCATCAACTCCACTTCCATCAACTCCACTTCCATCAACTCCACTTCCATCAACTCCACCTCCATCAACCCCAAACTCCTTTCTTATTGTTCTCCTCACAAGTAGTTTCTTCTTATGGGTTACAACAAACCTCATGTTCTATATTGCTTAGTAAAGTTCAGACCTGGGTCCAAACTCCAAACTCCTTTCTGTGTTGTACTCCATATCCACCTTATTGTCTTCTTGTTTTAGTTTTAGCATTCAATTCTCCACATACTTATACAGACTACTCTCTGTCTATTACAGTAGTTTGTATATCGACTAAGATTTGCCCCATTAACTTCTTGGTTGCTAGCACTAGCAGTCGAACTCCAGTCTTTTTCCATTGAACCTCAAGTTGTCCCAGACACTTAACATTAGATTGGTCACCACCTACATGAGTTGGTGGTTTCAATTGATAATTACCCTTAGGGGGGTAATCATTAAAATTAAATCTGGAGCCACTGCTACGGGGTTCCAGCCTTGGCACACTCACTTGTCATGAGTGTGTATTGGGAGCCATATACACACATCCATGGGACATGGGTTGGCTTCCTGCATTGGCTACACCAGTAGTTCTATGGACTACTGGTCTATGAGCCAAGGAGGATGTGTTCAGAGTGGGATATGCAAAAGCTAATAGAAATACGCGTTCATTCTGGAGTTATTCCAGATATGAATAGATTCAGACACAGACAGAATATGTGAGAGATAATTGCTCTATCTTTTCAAGTGCATTACAGATGTGATTTATATATGATACTAAGTCCTATGAATGAATGAAGTCATTCGTGAATGTCCTGAATCAATGATGGGATGGATGATGAGATGATGATGTGGGGAAGTGTCCATGATGATGAAATGATGAAAATAAAAGCGAAATAATGTCCAGGAAGTTCTAGAACTCACAGGGGCTTCTCCTGTTCCCTATTCCATTCCTGTAACCATCCTCCTTTACCCCCTTTGCCCCTCCTAATGACTCTTCCTCTTCTGCTTCTGTAGACTAACTAAGTTAGTCTACTAGTTGCTCACTTGTGTGAGTGACTGGGGGGTGTTGGTACATGTCTGTACACCAGCAACAGCTGGTTTTCTAGCACTGGCTAGAAAACTTCAATCAGAAGGAAGAATCAACTGATTCTTTCTATGGAAGTTCAAAAATGTGTAAGGTTGTGACTTAGTTCACACTGACACAGAACTCGACCAAATTTATTGGTTGTGCTATGTACAATATGATGTGGTTAAAATCCAAGTTTTTTTTAACTACATGTGGACCCACATGTATACTTGGGTCCACTGATTATATAAAAACTGTATATATGGGTGCATATAGCTGTCAAGACATGAATAACTGATTGTTAGCAAGGATGAAACATATGAGGAAATAAATGATACAGAATGTCACAATATATGATGTCATAAGGAGGAAACATTTTACAGAGGAAGGAGATTTTATGATGAGTATTAATCATCATAACATCTCCCATTTTGAGTAGAAACCACCACCCCCATAGAATGAAGAGAGGGCTTACAAAATAAATTTGAAAATGATCCTATCCTCATCTCAGAAATCCCTGAATCTTTTTACACCTTTTTCTTATCATTACTCCAATAACTCTTTGATTTTCTTTGAGTGAATTCTTGATAAGACTCACAAAATGAGATTTGTTGTCAATATATGTGATCCAGTACCTAAATCCTTGTGCATTGGGCACCTTCAATGGGCTATGAACATTAGAATGGATGAGTTGGAGAATGTCAGTGGCCCTGAAGGAGGCTTTCTTGATGAATCATGGTGTTGTTTACCATGAATACATGTTTCACAGATCTTGGGAAATGGATTGTCTGATGTGATGTCCATCCCCTCCACTATATTCTGTGCAAGTAGCTATTTGACAACATCAATCGCCAGGTGCCCAAAGCAACAATGCCAGAGCTGTAGATTCAGCAAATTGAACACAGCAATGTGTGTAGTGTGAGAGAGAGTATTGCCATCCAGGTATGCCAGTCTCCCTTTGACTGTTGCAGTACAGATCAGTTTGCCCAACTTGTAGAATTTCACAACCATTCCCATGATTTCTACACAAATCTGATGGTGTATAGTCAAGAAGAGGAGTGAGAGGAGGTTGTTTGCAAGTTTGGGAACATATAGTACATTCCTGAACAGTATTGGGGTCAAGTTTGAGTCCTTTGGGCAGAACACCACTGTGCCAATCCCTTCAAAGTACACAACACTATTATCTGCCAATTCAATGGGAACCCTATGGGGTTTGAGTTCTTTGAACCAATGGCAATGTGGAGTCATATGTGATGAGGCTCCTGAATCAGTGCACCAAAGGGAACTGGGATCAGAGACAAGGTGTATGTGATGAGAGTGAGGGAAAACACTTGTAGTGGTGAACACCAATCCTGCAACTTCAACAACAGAGGAGGTAGATTCATCTGCCTGCTTAGCCTTCTGCTTCTGCTTCTTCTCCTGCTTAGCTGTCTGTCTGTGCTCCAGAATTGCCTTCTTGGCATTGACTAGAGCAAAGCAAACATCCATGTTATGAGTGGATGCTTCACAGAAGTTGCACCATTTAGAGGTGGTGAAAGCAGGTGGTTTGTTAGACAGCATGGCTGATTGAGCAGAACAGTGCTTTGAAGTCCCTGAATCCCAGTAGAGTGGAGGCTGTAGATGGAAGTGGGATATTTGATATTCACCTACCTGGTTCACCATTCCCCTCGTTTCCTTCCATGAAGGAGTTTCATGCCTGTCTTGGACACGAATTTGTCCTCCACTCCCAAGACTATCACCATGTGTGGTCGCAGTTTCAGGCCGTTGCGCAATGGCAGTATCGTACAATGTTCTCACATGGAGACCTTGCTCCAAGGAACATCATTATCAAGAAGGGCAGGATTGCTGCCATTGTTGATTGGGAGTCAGCGGGTTGGTATCCTGAGTACTGGGAATATGCTTGCTGGGCGGATAGCAACTTCCGTTCCAATGAGATGTGGCACGATATATGGGACGAGATTTTGGATCCTTATCCTGTAGAACTGAAGGTTGATGAGTACGTTGGTGATGTGTTTACTCGTCTATGATGTTTGCGCCTGTGAATACCCTCGCTTGTCTTTTTCAATTTTCTAATCGGAGATCCGCTCACATGTGTAGACCACTTGTAATAGAACAGACATTAGCCTTCGCCACGCCTGATCCGCGTTGTACGCTGCACCTAACCCACGTTGATTGGGCGTGGCAATGGTTATATATTGCCTCATACACGCTTCGCCGAGGAAGCTAAAATTGAGGTTGAGTCAGCCAGAACCAGAGTCAGCCCTCGACTAGTTGCAACTATTAGCTATATTGCCTTTCTGCCCACTATGCCATGAAACAAGAGCCGCATCTACCTGGCATTCTATGCACGCTCTAATCACGATGACTACCACATGAGCATCTTGGTGTCCCTTAAAAACCCGGACCCAGACGAGATCAATACTTGGCGATTCCATGCTATCAATAGGCCCAATCAAGTCGATGCACGAACCAGGATTGGAACTATGAGCCGCTTCAGGTCCTAGGTTGGACAACAAAGTTGTTAGCGTTGTGTTTCCTGGATAAGACTCAAAAGAGTGGCAAAGAAATATCTGAGATGACCGCTGTAGAATTGGTGCAAGATGATGCAGATTGGAATTATAAGAGTTGGGCCTTTAGTGCAATCGAGGCAAGGATCCTTAATCACGTGTTTTTTATTCCTCTAACTGACGGGCATTCACAGTATCTGCACAACCAGGGAATCATCGGAGAAATGCCCACGTGTCTCAATAGCCTGTATGATGTTGGCTCACAGATGGCCAGAGATTTTGCAGCAAGTGTCGTCACAAGAATGCGAGAGTGTATCAGTCCCCACATGCAACTCTGCAGGAGTAGAAATAAATAAGGTAACCCTTTGCAATCATTTGTCAGTACTCTTGCGTTCCTTTATACTCTCCAAGATGACTCGAATGTACAGTACCGTATCCAAAACCCAGCGGATAAATGGTTTCAATTCTGTCCCTCACCACAAGTTCAAGCGAAACACAGCCAAAGAGTCCTCACTCGCTGGTGGGGCAATGCATTGACGTTTCCCTCTTCAAATTCCTCCTTCTTCTCTTCCTCTCAACCGCCCTCATCACAGTGCGTTCTCTGCGACAGTTATCACTACACCCTGGAAAGTTGTTACCCTCACTCAGGCTGCTTTGTCTACACTTTCAAAGCCGTGTGCGACGTACCTGGAAAAGGACGCCACGGCTTGTGGGTGTTGAAGCATGCGTGCACCTCGTTGTAAAGTCAACTAGAGTGACTGGCGTGGTGGGTCACGGTTGTCAGGGCATGCTGGCCTCTGGTGTCCGCATACCCATCCATCAACATATCCAAATGCACCAGATCAGGCCTCCGAGCGAGGCATATGTCTTGAAGGTACAAGTCAGATCACAATAAAACGCAGGATCATCACTTGACTTACCCCCCTTCCTCAGCCGCACCGACGGCGCTGGGCCACGAACAGCTCGTCATGGACGAGACATCCGTCCATTCGTCGTCCTCCGGAAAAAAGGCACCGTGACAGCCACGTGTGAGCATCCACCCAGAGTCCTGACGACTTTGGCATATGATCTCTCTGGTCTACTACCCAGCATGACCGCCGCTGGTAGGTAGGCTTGTGGGCAGACCTTGAGATTCAGCGTTTTCGGGTCGTTTACGAATGCGCCAGACGCACTGAGACGGTTCCGTTGAGTCATACTTATAGCACAGGTTTGTCACTGCTTGATGCTACGCCCCCCACATCACGTCCAGCGCGGGTCCGTTCTGAAGCCACCGGGACAGCCAGGTGTGAGCGTTCACCCCGAGTCCTGACGGCTTCGGCATATGATCTCTGGTCTACCACCCAGCATGACAGCCGCTGGTAGACTTGTGAGATCAGAGAACCTCGCAGGCAGACCTTGGTTTGAGACTCTTATGTCCTCGGGTCGTTTATGTTGGATTAGAGGATATTCGGGGTCACCATTGATAACTGATTTTTTTCTCACGAGCCGTATTTAGAAATATGGATTTAGGGTTAGGGAATTCAACCAGTGCGGAGCGAGGCACGACATGTCATCAATATATATATATAAACACCATGTGTATACGCATTCATTTTAGAATTGGAATTGGAATTGGAAGCTGGATGGGTCGGTTGGCTGGCCGGCTGATGGATTGAAGAAGCAGTCTATAAGGGACGTCTGGCAAAATTGACTCAAAGATAACCGAACCAGAGTGGAGTGCCCGTGCGTCTGAGCGTTAGGGATCGCTGGCGGAAGGTGGTGTGGAGCCAGAGATATCAAATAGAGTGTGTGTGGGGTGAGCAGCAAGGCCCTCGAAGAACCGCAAGGCCTAACGCGCCGAGGTAGCGAGATCATTTCCGGCTTCTACATGCAAGCGCGGACACGCCAGTTAAACATGGACGGCCTAATGGACGATAGGGGAAGCCTGGTTACATACCGGACTCTACTGGGATGCGCTTCCTGGAGCTGTGCAGGGTGTCGACGTAATCGCACTCAGGAGACCCGGTACGTTGATTCGATCAGTTTCATGTAGACAGGGTTCACCCGTGAGGCTGAGCGTTAGACCGGTGATTGAAGCAGGAGCGTAGGAATGACAGAGTAGCCGAGGACAGGCACACGTATGGGGGTGTGAAACGACAAGAAGGAAGACCGTCGGGTTAGGGTTGATAAGCCCATTTGACCGTGATGGGACTGAAAGTGTCAAGGCTGCCGCCTGGGACGTTGTCCTACTAGGAGGTCGTGCCTACACGGACGTGATTGTATAAGGAGTTAGTTGTCATGGGGAGGCGAGGGAATGGAAATGAGCGTGTGAGGCGAGATCTGGGCTCGACGTGCTTCTCTGCAAGACGGACCGTGATATGCCAGGCGAAGCGAGCTAGCGGTGGAACGACACTGGCGGAATTCGAAATTCAAAGCAGCCAGCCACCCTCGTTGCAGACGACGACGACGAGGACGAGGACATAGCTCATTTCTGCCATGTCGACGGCGACGCGGACAGAGTCGCCGCCCTCTCTTCCCTCCTTTGCACAGACGTTCAGCCATCTCAACCGCGACACGGCACCCAAGGTCTCCCTCGCCGACACCCTCCCGCCCATCATCCACAACGTCGACGCACCCGATTCCCGCTCTGACGTGCGCAAAAAGCGGCCTCGCCACCCCGACTCCGACATGCAAAGGTAAACACACACACGCTGTCTCTTCACTGCAACGCTGGCATGCTCATCTGCGCACGGCTTCAGCACCGTCGTCAAACGTGAAACGCCCCCCTCCCCGTCCCCCGACTGTCCCAGCGTCGAGCACGACCAGCTCGATGCCACCCCGCCGCCCCGCCGCCCCGCGAAGAAACGTCGCGTCAATGCCGCACAGGGCCCCAAAACCCGCCCGCCGCCACCTGCAGACTCCGACCCGCCCCCCGTCCCTGCCTTTTCGGGCCCCACCTCCACAGACCAGGGCCCGATGGAGCAGGTCCGCCGTCTTCACACCTTCGCTGTAGCCATGCCCCCTCATCTCGTTTCTGTAGGTTCGCACAATGTTATCTATCAAGCAGAAACAGCAGGACATTATCGAGCAGCGTCGTGGATCCGCAGCGGGCCTGCTCCAGTCCACCTCTGGCGCATCACCACGACCGCCCCCGCTGGTGCGGCGACAGTCAGGCACCAGCATCAACAGCGCCTCCATCGGCTCCTCACAGCAGCCACACCGCGCCTCCCCTCAACACGCCACACCCCCACACCACACCCTCCCTGCCCCCAACAACTCCTTCTCCAACTCCCGCCGCCGCAAAGGCGCCGCCCTCCAGATGAACGGGCACACACTCCCCCCCACAGCGCCCTCCCGTCTCCCGCCACCCATCCTCACCCCCTCCGCCTCCACCTCCACCCCCACCACCCACGCCTTTTCACAGCCGCCACCGCCCCCCCTCACACGCACCCCCGCCATCGCCAAATCCTCCACCACCCGCGCGGCGCCCCCCAAGCCGCTCACCATCGCGCCACACGCCCACTCGCGCCGCCTGGAGCCCCTCGTGCACTCTGCGCCCGTCATTGGCGGGTTTGGCCCCGTGCGCGTGCCCGAGCTGCCCCCGGTGCCTATCACGCCCGGCGGCCGGCGGGCTGCCGGCGGAAGTGGTGGCAGTGGCATGGTGGGGCCCGGCGTCAGTGGCGGGGCCAGCGTGGCGATTGCCAAGAGCGGCGGGATGCGCACGGCGGGGCTGGGGCTAGGGCTGGGCCTGGGCCTGGGCAGGGTGGGCCTGTCTGTGTCTGGGACGGTGGGGATGGTGTCGGGGGTGAGCTCCGTGTCGGGTGTGGGGACGGTGCCACCGACACCGGCGTATGCGAGTTTGTTGTCGCAGCAACAGCAGCAGCCGGCGGCGGCGGCGGCGGCAACCACGTCTGGGGCTGGGTCTGCGGGAGTGGCGTCAGGATCGGGGTCGGGGTTGGGATCGGGGTCGGGGTTGGCGGGGCAGGATGGGGGCAAGTCAGGGTTTTTGCAGCTGTTTGAGAATTTTTACGATTCGTTGGCGGATTCGCGGTTGTTGAAGCAGTGGTTGCAGGAGCAGCTTGCCAAGAGTCAGTCGTTGTTGGAGCAGTTGGGGAGGGTGGAGAAGGAGAGGGAGGGAGGAGGAGGGGGAGGGGGAGATGGCATGACAATGTCGTTGGTGGAGGAGATGGTGGAGCGGCGGGTGGGGCCGATGAGGAATGAGGTGGAGGGGTTGAGGCGGCGCGTGGGGGAGTTGGAGGAGATGTTGTATCGGGAGCGACAGCGGGGTGGAGTGGTGGCCCGACGCGACTCGATGTTGTATGAGGAGAGTAGTGGACGACGCGTTTCGGGGCGGGTGGGTGAGGGCGTTGGTGGGTATGTTTTTCCGGAGCGGAGGGATAGCGTGGGTGAGCGGGAGAGGGCTCGAGAGCGGGATAGAGATCGTGAACACGATCGCGAACACGAATACGAGCATGACCGTGGGTCCCCCGCTGGCTCTGGCTCGCTGCACTCGTCTCCGTCATACGAGCCACAGCAGCAGCAACAGCCACCACCCCCACCCCACTCCCAGCCACACGGGCACTCGCAATCACACCGCCTCTCGACGAGCGCCGTGCGGCTCGAGTCGGGCCCGTCTGGTACGCATCATGGGCTCTCACACTCTCATACGCACACGCATGCGCTGGGACAGCAGGTGCATGGGCAGGTGGTGCTGGGACACGTGCATCCCCACCAGCCGCACGCGCACGGACATGCACATGTACATGTGCAGCCCGTGTTTCCGCTGCCGTCGTCGTCGGCGTCGTCGTCCTCGGCGGGACAGCAGCAGCATCAGCAGCATCATAGGCCGTCGCCGTTGGGGATGGAGCGCGATGCGGGCCGGGCGTGGGAGCGGCGGCGACACGGGGTGGAGGGTCCAGGCACGATGGGCTCGGGTTCAGGCACGGGCGCGGGGGCGGGGGCGGGTGCGGGGGCGAGTAGCGGTAACGGCAATAACAACGGGAACGGGAACGGGGACGGGAACGGAAGCGGGGCCAGTAACAGTGATGGCCGACCCGACGTGGGGCGCGAGCGGGCACTGACGCCGCAGAAGCCGAAGCCGAAGCCGAAGCCGAAGCCGAAGCCGAAGCAGCAGCCATCGGTGCCGCTCTCCCAGGCGTCTGTCTCGGCGTCCTCGTCGGCGTCGGTGTCGTCGTCATCGGCATCTGCGAAGGCAAAGATGAAGACACAGGCACAGGCACAGCCGGTACAGACGCAGCCGCAGAGCCAGAGCCAGACACAGACGCAGACACAAGCACGCGCTCCCTCTGCGTGATCCGCTAACGACCCAAGCAACTCGGGCACTCAGGCACTCCAGTTACCCAAGCTACTCGCGTTCAAGGACCCTCGCGTCTTCATGATGAATGAATAGGCTAACCCGATCGGCGATCGGGCGTGTCTTTACGACCACGTATCTATTTCCTTTACGTTGACCTCGGACGGTTTGGTGTCTTTTTTTTTTTCCTTGGGGTGAGGTGTGGGTGTGGGTTTCTTCCCTCGTTTCTGTTTCTGTTTGTTTCGTTTTTTCTTTTCTTTTGTCTCTTTGCCTGAACGCTGTCGTCATGCTCTCTCCGTCTTATCCTCGTCCATCGTGCTTTCATATTTTCCATTATCTCGCTCGTATACATACATGCTGGTTCGTGTCATCCTTCCGCCCCTCTTCCCCTCGTTTTCCGTATCGTCGTCGTCGTCGTCGTTGTGTGTGTGTAACATCATCATCGTACATTGTCGCTCACAAAGTGAAAGTTCTTGTTTTTTCTTGTTTTATCTTGTTTCTTGTTTCTTTTTTTGCTTCCTTGTTTCTTGCTTTCCTTTTCTTTTATGTTGATAAAATGTTCTTTACAAAGTAAGATACTGACTGATAGATGGGTGTATGATATATGGAAGGCGGAAGGCGGGTTTCAGTTGCGTAAAGCAGATA
This sequence comes from Cantharellus purpuraceus, assembly GCA_025174535.1. Lineage (NCBI taxonomy): Eukaryota > Fungi > Basidiomycota > Agaricomycetes > Cantharellales > Hydnaceae > Cantharellus > Cantharellus purpuraceus. The sequence goes on from JALBUN010000049.1 coordinate 66,295, forward strand.
TGGACGCTTGGTTTTGATTCAAAATTATATTAGTACGTTCAACTTGTGGCTGATCAGAGTTCTTCAGAATGGACCTGCGCGAGGTGTTTGACGCCGGGTCTAGCATTTCAAGCGGTGCCCCGAAAACCTGTGCCATGTATGACTCAACGGGGCTATTCTCAGTTTATAAACGACCCTCGTCTCAGACCAAGATCTGCTCGCTCGCTGGGTTCCTCTGATCTCATAAGTCTACCAGTGGCGGACATGCGGGGTGGTGGACCGAAGAGATCATATGCCGAAGCCGTCAGGACTCTGGGTGAGCGCCTTGGTGGCTTCAGAACGGATCCGCGCTGGACGTGATGTGGGGGGCGTAGCATCAAGCAGTGACAAACCTGTGCTATAAGTATGACTCAACGGAATTATCTCAGTTAGTCTCCTGAGTGCGTCTGGCGCATATATAAACGACCCGAGGACGCTGAATCTCAGTCCAAGGTCTGCCCCACAAGCCTACCTACCAGCGGCGATCATGCTGGGTGGTGGACTGAGGAGATCATATGCGGAAGCCGTCAGGATTCTGGGTGGATGCTCACACGTGCCTGTTGTGGTGCCTTTTTTCCCCGAGGACGACGGATGGACGGATGTCTCGTCCGTGATGAGCTGTTCGTGGCCCAGCGCTGTCAGTGCGACTGAGGAGGAGAGGAATGGGGGTAAGTCAAGCGATGACGCTGCGTTACTGTGATGCCTGACTTGTTGTACCTTCAAGACAAATGCCTCGCTCGGAGGCCTGATCTTGTGCATTCAGATATGTTGATGGATGAGTATGCGGACACCAGAGGCCAGCACGCCCTGACAACCGCGACCCACCACGCCAGTCGCTCTAGCCGACTTTATGACGAGGTTCACGCATGCTTCAACACCCACAAGCCTTGGCGTCCCTTTCCAGGTACATCACACACGGCTTTGAATGTGTAGACAAAGCAGCCACTGAGGGTGAGAACTTTTTTTCTAGGGTGTAGTGATAACTGTCGCAGAGAGCGCACTGTGATGAGGGCGGTTGAGAGGAAGAAAAGAAGGAGGAATTTGAAGAGGGAAACGAGGGACTCCGCGACGCATTGTTTCATCGGCGAGTGAGGGATTTTTTGCTGTATCTTTTTTTATATTTCGCTTGAAATTGTGATGAGAGACAGCATTTATCCGCTGGGTTTTAGACACGCTATTCTAGGGTTTCGGAATTCGAAACACGCGTTGATTATAGACACTCTCATCAAAGCAGATGTAGGGGCAACTGTAGAAATCTGTATAGGATGATCTGTACGTCGTACATGAGTATCATAGTGTCAAACAAGCAAAGTACATTGCCTCTCACCTCAGTCGGTATGTGGGATATATTTACGACTGAGGGAAGAAGAAATGACTGGCGGTTATAATTAAGTATTTCCGCCAGTGTAAGAAATGAAAAGCCTGTGCCACTAAATATAGTTGACGGTTAGCTTCTGAAGTTCCCGTCATCCAAATGTAGTTAACGGGTCGCAATATGTGGATGCGTGACGAAGATTTGACTATGAAGCGACTCGACCTCAAAGTGGACGCATGTAGGTCCACGGCTCGGCAGGGCATACAAGAAAAATTTTCTAGCGCCTGCTGGAGTTCACGTCTTTGTCCGTGAACTCCAGGTACGCATACTGTGATGATTTGTATATCTCTAATCTAATACACATCTTTGTCCGTGAACTCCAGCTGTAGACTTAAGGTCCAGCTCACCGCCTGAACCTACTAGTTGTTAATGCACTTCACATTCCAACAGCAACGCATACGTACTGTACATTCGAGTCACCTTGGACAGTATAAAGGAAGCAAGAGTACTGGTGGAGGATAAGGGTTACCTTATTTCTGACTTGATTTCTACTCCTGCAGAGTTGAATGTGGGAACTGGAACACTTTCGCGTTCTTGTGGCGGCACTTTTGCTGCAAAATCTCTGGCCATCTGTGAGCCAACATCATACAGGCTATTGAGAGACGCGGGCATTTCTCTGATGATTCCCTGGTTGTGCAAATACTATGAATGTCAGTCAGTGAGAGGAATGAGAAATATGTGACTAGGGATCCTTGCCTCGATTGCATTAAAGGCCCAACTCTTACAATTCCAATTCGTATCCTCTTGCATCATTTCTACAGCAGCCAGTATCTCGGATATCTCTTTGCCGCTCTTTTGAGTCTTATCCAGGAGACACAACGCTAACAACTTTGCTGTCCGACCTAAGACCTGAAGCGGCTCATAGTTCCAATCCTGGTTCGTGCGTCGGCTTGGATTGGGTCTGTTGATAGCATGGAATCGCCAAGTATTGATCTCGTCTGGGTCTGGGTTTTTAGGGGACACCAAGATGCTCATGTGGTAGTTATCGTGATTAGAGCGTGCATAGAATGCCAGGTAGATGCGGTTCTTGTTTCGTGGCATAGTGGGCAGAATTAAGGCAATATAGCTAATAGCTGCAACTAGTCGAGGGCTGACTCTGGTTTTGGCTGGCGAAACCTCAATTTCAGCATCCTCATCGAGGCGTGTATGAGGCAATATATAACCATTGCCACGTCTAATCAACGTGGGTCAGGTGTGGCGTACAACGCGGATCAGGCGTGGCGAAGGCTAATATCTATTCTATTACAAGCTGTCTAAGATATACGTAAACGGATCTCCGATTAAAGTTGAAAAAGACAAGCGAGGATATTCACAGGCGCAACATCATAGACGAGTAAACACACCACCAACGTACTCATCAACCTTCAGTTCCGCAGGATAAGGATCCAAAATCTCGTCCCGTAAATCGTACCACATCTCATTGGAACGGAAGTTGCTATCTGCCCAACGAGCATATTCCCAGTACTCAGGATACCAACCCGCCGACTCCCAATCAACGATGGCGGCAATCCTGCCCTTCTTGATAATGATGTTCCTTGGAGCAAGGTCTCCATGTGAGAATGTCGTGCGATACTGACGTTGCGCAACGGCCTGAAACTGCGACCACACATGACGATGATCTTGGGAGTGGAGGACAAATTCATGTCCAAGACAGGCATGAAACTCCTTCACGGAAGGAAACGAGGGGAATGGTGAACCAGGTAGGCGAATATCAAATATCCCACTTCCATCTACAGCCTCCACTCTACCGGGATTCGGGGGCTTCAAAGCACGCATCTGAGTGAGATAGTCTTTCATCTGCAAACGAATGCCCTGTTTCTGTTGAGGGGACAAGGTAGCCGAAACGTACGTCATTTCTGTTCCATTGATGTAGTCCATGACGATATACGTCCTATCACCGATGATGAATACGTCTTGAATCCGTGGAACGGGTATGGTAGTATTTTGAGCAATATACTCAATGTTGGCGGCCTCAGCCGCGCGAGTGACGGCGGTGAACTTGACAACTGATCGGGGACCAAAGCGACACACTCCTACAGAGGCAAACGTTTTGTATGCATGGCACCCAAGCCAGATACGGAGGCGGGCGAGATTGCGTTCCGAACGCGTGAGTATGCGTGGACATATGGCTAGAGCCCAGCCCAGAATGACTATGGTGTGTAGATATACTTCTAATGCAAGCCTACCGAATATTGGCCCGTTTACACGCATTTTGTGACCACCATCACTCATTTGGGCTTCTTGAGCTAAATATGGGAAGGAAAGACGAAGGTACAATGAGTGAAGACCAATATCACAAATAGGAACTCCAGGGCCTACTCTCTCGGAGATTATCTCTCGATAAAGTGTCAGAACACGGACCCGCAGGAACAAATCCTACAATTTTGGAGGGTTGCATTGAGATAGCCTCATTACCGAAAGAGCCATCAACATTATCTCGAGTGGTAGCCACATCTACAAGGTAGGGAAAAGTTGGTGGTATAATAAGTGGATGTATATCGAGCCTCACCAAGTAGACTTCCCTCTCCTTTCACAATGGAAACATGAGATAGCTCCTTGTCTAACGTCGGTGCTAACGCCGTGTGGGTGTGTTCGTGTGGAGCGCATTCTGTGGCTGATATCACCTCTACATCAACGGCTGACATCTTCTAGTTAGTAGGATTGTGGATTATAATGTTCAAATAGCGATGCTATCAGAGAAGTGACGGGGTAATAAGGTGACATAGGCGAGGACAGAGAAAGCTGCTTGGTCAGCGGCGGATCTAGCCAGACCAGAGGGAGCGTACCAAATTCGGAAACGAACCCTCTTGGCTAAAATTAATTGATTCTTGATGAATCTACAGTAAAGATTAGGCACACCCAGCCCCATCAAAGCCGACAACATCCTCTGCGACCTCTCCTCCAAGATCCACGTCATCCTCGACGGTGGGCCCTGCAAAGGTTGGGGTGGCGTCGTCGATGCGCCAGACATGGACGGCTGCTAGCGTATGTTGCATCCGTGGTGTATGACAGTCAAAGAGATGAAGAGAGTACTAGCTTCTGGAAGCCTTTTGTTGCGCGCACTCCGTAGATAATGCGATTGATGATGCACCCACAATGTACATTCGAGTCATCTTGTGTACATTCGAGTCATCTTGGACAGCATTGAGTGAAGCAAGAGTACTGGAGGATTGCAAAGGGTTACCTTATTTCTGACTTGATTTCTACTCCTGCAGAGTTGAATGTGGGAACTGATACACTCTCGCGTTCTTGTGACGACACTTTTGCTGCAAAATCTCTGGCCATCTGTGAGCCAACATCATACAGGCTATTGAGAGACACGGGCATTTCTCCGATGATTCCCTGGTTGTGCAAATGCTATGAATGTCGGTAAGTTAGAGGAATGAGAAACATGTGACTAGGGATCCTGACCTCGATTGCGCTAAAGGACCAACTCCTGCAATTCCAATCTGCATCATCCTGCACCAATTCTACAGCGGTCAGCATCTCGGATATTTCTTTGCCGCTCTTTTGAGTCTTATCCAGGAGACACAACGCTAACAATCTTCTTGTCCGACCTACGACTTCACGCGGTTCGTAATGCCACTCCTGTTCCGTGCGTCGACTTGGATCGGGCCTGTTCATGACATGGAGTCTCCAAGTATTGGTCAAGTTCGGGTCTGGGTTTTTAGGAGACACCAAGATACCGATGTGGTAGTCATCGTGATTGGAGCGTGCATAGAATGCCATGTAGATGCGGTTCTTGTTTCGTGGCATAGTGGGCAGAAAGGCAATATAGCTAATAGCTGCAACTAGTCGAGGGCTGACTCTGGTTCTGGCTAGCGAAACCTCAATTTTAGCTTCCTCGTTGAGGCGTGTATGAGGCACTATATAACCATAGCCACGCCTGATCAACGTGGGTCAGGTGTGGCGTACAACGCGGATCAGGCGTGGCGAAGGCTAATATCTATTCTATTACAAGCTGTCTAAGATATACGTAAACGGATCTCCGATTAAAGTTGAAAAAGACAAGCGAGAATATTCACAGGCGCAACATCATAGACGAGTAAACACACCACCAACGTACTCATCAACCTTCAGTTCCGCAGGATAAGGATCCAAAATCTCGTCCCGTAAATCGTACCACATCTCATTGGAACGGAAGTTGCTATCTGCCCAACGAGCATATTCCCAGTACTCAGGATACCAACCCGCCGACTCCCAATCAACGATGGCGGCAATCCTGCCCTTCTTGATAATGATGTTCCTTGGAGCAAGGTCTCCATGTGAGAACATCGTGCGATACTGCCGTTGCGCAACGGCCTGAAACTGCGACCACACATGACGATGATCTTGGGAGTGGAGGACAAATTCATGTCCAAGACAGGCATGAAACTCCTTCACGGAAGGAAATGAGGGGAATGGTGAACCAGGTAGGCGAATATCAAATATCCCACTTCCATCTACAGCCTCCACTCTACCGGGATTCGGGGGCTTCAAAGCACGCATCTGAGTGAGGTAGTCTTTCATCTGCAAACGAATGCCCTGTTTCTGTTGAAGGGACAAGGTAGCCGAAACGTACGTCATTTCTGTTCCATTGATGTAGTCCATGACGATATACGTTCTATCACCGATGATGAATACGTCTTGAATCCGTGGAACGGGTATGGTAGTATTTTGAGCAATATACTCAATGTTGGCGGCCTCAGCCGCGCGAGTGACGGCGGTGAACTTGACAACTGATCGGGGACCAAAGCGACACAATCCAAAAGGAAAAAACACCCTGTATGCATGGCACCCAAGCCAGATACGGAGGCGGGCGAGATTACGTTCCGAACGCGTGAGTACGCGTGGACATATGGCTAGAGCCCAGAATGACTATGGTGTGTAGAGTACGCTTCTAATGAAGCCTACCAAACATTTGCCCATTTACACGCGTGTCGTGACCATCATCACTCGTCCGGGTTTCTTGAGCTAAATATGAGAAGGAAAGACGAAGGTACAATGAGTGAAGACCAATATCACAAATAGGAACTCCAGGGCCTACTCTCTGGGTGATTATCTCTCGGAAAAATGCCAGAACACGGACCCGTAGGAACAGACCCTACAATTTTGTAGGGTTGCATTGAGATAGCCTCATTACCGAAAGAGCCATCAACATTATCTCGAGTGGTAGCCACATCTACAAGGTAGGGAAAAGTTGGTGGTATAATAAGTGGATGTATATCGAGCCTCACCAAGTAGACTTCCCTCTCCTTTCACAATGGAAACATGAGATAGCTCCTTGTCTAACGTCGGTGCTAACGCCGTGTGGGTATGTTCGTGTGGAGCGCATTCTGTGGCTGATATCACCTCTACATCAACGGCTGACATCTTCTAGTTAGTAGGATTGTGGATTATAATGTTCAAATAGCGATGCTATCGGAGAAGTGACGAGGTAATATGGTGACATATAGGCGAGGACAGAGCAAGCTGCTTGGTCAGCGGCGGATCTAGCCAGACCAGAGGGAGCGTACCAAATTCGGAAACGAACCCTCTTGACTAAAGTTAATTGATTCTTGAAGATGAATCTACAGTAAAGATTAGGCACACCCAGCCCCATCACAGCCGACAACATCCTCCGTGACCTCTTTTCCAAAGTCCGCGCATCCTCGACGGCGGGCCCGCAAAGGTTGGGGTGGCATCGTCGATGTGCCAGACACGGACGACTGCGTATGTTGCGTCCGGGGTGTATGACAGTCAAAGAGATGAAGAGAGTACTAGCTTCTGAAAGCCTTTTGTTGCGCGCACTTGTAGATAATGCGATGGATGATGCACCCACAACACCCGCCACGAAGTGCCGCCACTATTTACTCTCGAACATCCTACCAATAGCCTCCTCTGCTCTATCAGGTGAAAAAAAATCTTGTTTTTTTCTAGATTTATAATCTTCCATCACACCCACGCAGTCCTCCCGCCAAAATCGGATTGTAAACCACTCGAGCTCAAAGGCATGTTATCCTTCGTATTCACAATGAATAGATGACCAAACATCGACAATAAGCAAATGGACGGTCAACTCATATTGTTGAGCTATGCAATATGGGACATAGAGTACGTCTCTTGATGTGTCTGCCTGCATCCCACAGTGGTCGTTCCATCGAGTCTGCTGTCCATGCATTGTAAGTCTATTGTATATTACACGACACCCTCTCGCTCATCATCCACAGCATTGACGCACCCGATTTGCACTCTGATTTGCACAAAAAGCGGCCTCGCCATCCCGAACCAGACGTGCAAAGGTGACACATACTCTCTCTTCACCACAAGTTTGGCGTGCTAATCTGCACACGAACAACAGCACCGTCGTCAAACGTGAAACGTCCGTGCCCTCGTTCCTCGACTCTCAGCGTCGAACATGACCAGCTCGATGCTTCCCCGCCAGCCCGCCGCCCACCGAGAAACGTCACGTAAATGCTGCACAGGGCCTCGAATCCCGCCCTCCGCCGCCTGCAGACCCCGACTCGCCCCTCGTCGCTATGTTTTCTGGCCCCACCTCCAACGACGAAGACCCGCTGGAGCAGGTCCACCATCCTTACTCTTTTTCTCTCTATAGCCATGCCGCTTCATCTCTTTTCGGTAGGTTCTTACAATGTTATCTATGAAGCATAAACAGGAGGACACCATCGAGTAGCGCCATGGACCCGCCGCGGGGCTGCTGCAGTCCACTTCTGGCGCCTCTAGCACATCACTACGACCCCCCTGCTGGTGCGACGACAGTTGGGCACCAACGTCAACAGCGCCTCTATTGGCTCCCCGCCGCCGCAAAGGGACTGCCCTCTAGATGAACGGGCACACATGCCCTGTCGTCCGATCCGTCTCACCCCCTAGCACCTCCTCCAACAGCTCCCCCCCTCCCAACAGCTCCCCCCCTCCCAATATTCGCTTGACATGAATCATAGCTAAGACTAGCATTCAAAAGGACCAGGCTGAAAAGTTGTGATGTTCGATGACTCTGATTCGACTGAGTTTAGGAGTTTTACACTTGAAAGGTAAGCATAGATGAGACAGGAGTAAACACAATCAAAAACGTTTCTCTACAGTTCCCACACCGAGCTTCGTATGAGAGGCGGCACAGAGCAGAGCGGGCAGGACAAGGGAGACGTAGCTAGGAAATAGTGGAGCGGGGCGACTGTGAAAAGGGGTGTGAGGGGGTGGAGGTGTGGAGGCGAAGGAGGCGAGGATGGATGGGAGGCGGGAGAGAGCTGTGATGGGACCGGTGTGGAAAGGGAATGAGCAGGCGTTCGAGATCCCAGAAGGAGACGAGGACCCGCTCTTGGGCACTATCAACCACAGCAACAGGTTCAATCACCGCGCCCGTTGCAGTGAGCATTCTAGGTACTGTCTTGCATTTGACATCTTTGCCCACGGTTTTTGGATGCCTAGTTCGCCGATTGAGGGGGCAGCTTTCTTCAGCTCCTGCTGCTGGAACCAGTGTCTCCTTGCTGTTTCCAGGATTGGTGAGATCTCACATAGTCTCTGTCTCACTACTAGATCCGTTTTCGTCCTAGTCTCGACATCTCACTCGAGCTGCAGAATGAACAGCACCAACCCACAATCCCACTACCTTCAATGGTGATGAAGTCAGCGCATGCATGTCTCCTCACAATTGAACTGCTGCTTCAACCGCTCGTTCTATCCATGTCTACTCTCTCACCACTTGCAACAGGTTGTGTCCCAAGGGTAGTGACCAAGCATTCCATGATTGTCAATTACAGCATATTCCAATTTACGTCGCATTTGGACTCTGCTCTGACCAGGTGAAGAAGAGTACATATTACGGCGTATATGTCACTATGGCGACCCTGTGGAGGTGAGTTAGGATTTGTCTCGGTTTTCGCGCTCACGATTCACCTCATGTATACAGACAATAACTGATATCACTTGCAGCTGCTGACAGGACAGAGACCGTGGAGTGATCGTGGAGGTGGCGGTGGTGGCTGTTTTGGAGGTGAGGCAGGTTTCTGATAGTAGTTTCTTTGGTGGCGATGGTGATGGCTTCTTCGGAAACTGAGGAGCGGTTGGAGGCATGACTGGAGGTGACGTTGAGGGTGGTTCAGATGGAGAAGATAGTGGTGTTGATACCCGAGTGGCAGTGACTGAGGCGGCATCGGCGTCAACTGCCTGTAGAGGGTGTATTGCAGACTTTCTGTGATTTGCCAGCCATGCTCCATGTCCCTCATGAGTTACACCGATCTCAAGGCGGGAAAGCATGTATTATGATGCAGGGCAGCTACAGACTGGATTTCCCCAAGATATACAAGGCTACACCTCTGATGTGTGAGATCCTTTACAAGAAGAGCTCATTGTCAAGAGTCCAATCTCACGGTGACTCCGTTCACCGCTACTTGGTCGTATGAGCGTCTGTCGACTCCGAAACTGTATCTGTTCATGGGATGTGACATCTGAACAGGCTCGCCATTCTCATCGCAGGTTAAATTATGGTGGACATACATAGGCCACTGACGTGCCATGTTAGACATGCGGGGGGCATTTCATATCCAGGATAACAATATAATCCGTAAAGTATATGAAGCACACCGTTGACCCAGCTACACTCGTCTGCCAAAAGTCCCGGTATTGAGGAGGTATCCAGCAGCCGTGCAGTGCGTCGTCACTGATTATCCAGTCCTTTTCCTCGGCTATAGACAAGATGTATGAGGGTGTGTCGTTTGTCACCCCCTGGTCAGCTGGATCATAAATGTGAACCTGGTTGTCACCTAAGCGATGGACCCGAGTGCCATCTGGCAATTGGAGTCCATATGACAGAGTAGAATTGTTTTTTATCTCGTTTGTTGTCACATTCCATATCCAAACCATACTCCGCCATCCACATATGACATAACTATCGTCGTGCGAGAAGGCGAGGGACCACACCTTATCCGGAGTCTCTACCTTGCTCTCAATCTGGCTCGTCGCGGGGTTCCAGATCTGAACCACTTGCGACCCACTGAATACAACACGACTACCATCGCGCGAAAAGGCTACTGCCGACACCAGAGCCGAATGCCGATACAGACTGACTTCGCTCTTCGTGTGACAGTTCCATATTCGAACGGTCTCGTCGAGTGATCCAGACACAACACGACCTCCATCGTCGGAAAAGGCGACAGAACTCACACGAAGTAAATGTCCCCGCAATTCGCATTCTCGCGTGTTCGTCACGTGGTTCCAGACGTAAACCAGGCTGTCCCACGTCCCAATTATGACACGACTACCGTCACGCGAGAGTGCACATGAGGACAGTGCATGCTCGCTCAACCACTCCGGCGTCATCATAGCCTGTGCCTCAGTCCGAGTCTGGAGTCCGGTCTCATCCATGTCCGATGTAGACATTAGGTCTCTGCCAGTAGAATTGAAATCTGTGTTCCAAATTCGAACCGTTCCATCCCACGATCCAGACGCAATGCGGCTTCCGTCAGGTGAAAAAGCGACAGACGTGACATCATCTGAATGGTCCAGAGTATGCATCAATCTGCCCGTCGTCACACACCAGATATACACTAGCCCACCCCGCTCCATCTTATTCCCCACTGTAGACACGATCTGGGTGCTACTGGGCGAAAAAGCCACAGACATCGGCCATTTATTGCCCGACTTGTTCCGTATCAAACACCTAGAGGGGCGAGAGGCGATTGGCGATACGACGTGAGTAGATGTCATCTTGGCCATGTGTGTAGACGGGACCTCATCTCCTACCACACCGTCTACATTCCAGATCCATAGCTCGGTATACGACGCAGCCGCAATGTGTAGAGAGTTGGAAGAGACTGCGACAGATGTCACCAAATCTAAAGGTCCCGTCAGCTCGCAAGAGAGCTGTCCGGTTGCAATGTCCCATATTCGAACAATCGTGTCTGAACCAGATACGATGTACTTGTCATTGGGGGTCACGGCAATAGACATCACTCCAGATGAATGGCCAGACAGCGTGAGTTCTGTTTCGTACGTCGTTGTATTCCAAACCCGAACTGTTTCGTCCCACGATCCAGACACAATAAAATCACCCTTGTGCGAGAAGGCCACAGACTTCACCCGACCCGTATGACCTTTCAGCTCAGCCTCCTGCTCCCCAGTCGCGGTGTTCCAAATCCGAACTATATAGTCCCATGGTTCAAACGCGATACGGCTGCCATCAGGTGAGAAAGCGATGGACAAGGAATCCATGTCCGGATCGTCTTCCATCTGAGGCTCCTCCTCTTCGGTCACGGTCTCCTCATCCACCCCCGGTTCATCTTCCATCTGATGCTCGTCCCCTCTGGTGGCGGTGTCACCATTCTCCTCCGGTTCATCTGTCATCCGATACCCCTCCTCCCCGGTCACGACATCTCCATCCTCCTCCGACGTCGCGGCATCTCCGGCCTCCTCCCTTGTCACAATGTATGCACCCTCCTTCTCCCCCGTCACGGTGTTCCAGATTTCAGGAGAGTAATACAAAGCTCCAATGACGATACGACTGCCGTCAGGTGAGAAGGAGATGGATTTCACAGGGCTGCCTTGTGAGATCACATGCAACGCCGGCCCCCAAGATTCTGACAACCCATATGACACTTGAGGGGCGCAATGGAATGTGTCAGCGTATCGCTCACGCATCAGTGACTTCTTTGGGATCCACACAAGTGCAGAATGATAAGTTTCAAGGGGGTGCCGGTTAATTGGTGCAAACGCGAATCTGAGGAACTGAAGAGCGTCCTTGAGTAGCTGTGCTATACCCTCAAATCCCATATGCTTCGTCGCAAACGCCTGACAGACCGGTTGATGAATATTAATATTTCCGAACAAACTTGGTGCTTACTGAGGTTGCTTCACTGGCTCTTTCAAGCGACCTGACTCCTGATCCGAGCTCTCTCACGGAGCTGAGACACTCAAACCAGTGTAGCAGATGGTCGTTCACAAACACCGAAAGAAGAACCTGGATGTCGTCCACTGGGCCATATCCTGAAGCCTCTTCGAGAACGTGTACAAGATGTGATGCCCAGTGCACGCAAGCATATCGTAAGCTGTCATGGATAGCGATGGTTTCCTGGGATGGCGAGAACGCTTGGTTGATATCCAAATTGCATATGTTACGTTTAAGAGACTGATTCAAGCATCGGAGACACTTGACAGCTAACATCCGGTTACCTTCAAAGACATCCAGGAAGTGATTCTCACAGCGGGATCGTTCAACAATGAAATCGCGAAATGAGGCGTGAAAGACGGAGACTGGACTGGTGTCGGCATGAATCACGGAGCGAAATGGCACCAACGCAAGCCGAGCCTGAAACCTCTCCATATTCAGCAAGGATGCGATGGCGTCCGTGGACAATGGGACGAGCAGAAATATGACTGCAGAAAGCACCTCGTGTATCCGAGACACTTCGTCAGGTTCAAGCTCGCTATGGAAGGCCTGCTTCATGATATCATTATACAGCGAATCGATTACTCCCGTCCGCATCCTTTGTTATTTGGAAGACCGGACTTCTAGGGGAGAGGGGAACAGAGGGGGAACAGAGGGGATAGGAGGAATAGGAGCACATAGGAGGCTCAGGAGGTTGAGGGGGAGGTAGGAAAGCGAAGGGAAATGGTTAGGAGGGAAGAGGAGAAGCCCCTGTAAGCTCCACAGACATCAGAACATTCTCCTATATTTCTTTTATATTTTATTTCGTCATTTTTTCCCTATTGACTCCACCCCCCATTTCATTTTTATCACAGGTTTCTTTCCCATGTTTCAAATGACACAGAACTTTTATCACGAGTTATTAGCATGCATATCTTGTATAAAACACGCCTAGATAGATATGCAATGGACTAGAGAATTTTACTCTCACTTGTTTTTGTTGACTGTGTCTGAACTATTCGTTTCTGGAATAACTCCAGAACGAACGCGTATTTCTACAATCTTTTGCATACTCTTCCAGAGTATTGCAACATATATTCGAATCCCAGTTTGCGAAGCCTAAGCTCCACTGGTTGATTTTCTATTAAGCATTTACTCTCGTTTGAGTCATCTGCTCCTGATCCCTGCTTAAATTGTCGATATCTAGACGAAGATCACACCAAATCCCATCAAATTTCGTAGGAAGATACTACTCAAGTATATCTTCAATTCGACTACGCATACATCCAGCTCCCATCACTCCCTCTGTCTCTATTCGAAATCTACTCTCCACACACTCCCAGCAAGGCAAAATTTTTTCAACAAAGATTAAGAGTCTCAGTACTCTCTGATGGCCCAACCACAGAAGCATGATATTCACAAGTTTCGAGACATTAGACCAAAGCTGAGTCGAGACAATTGGGTATCTTGGAAACGAGAGCTACTTGCAACCGCACGTGACAGAGGATTGTATGCTACCATCTTGGGCACGGATGTACTCCCTACTGCTCGGAACATTACCACTACTACGGATGATGGTGTACAACTGGTTCGAGGAATTCCTCTCCCTCAGGCGATCGAGGAATGGCATGACCGAAATAACTCATCATACAACCAAATCCTCCTAACGATCTCATCTGAATACCAAACTGCTATCGACACGACAGATTTGGCGGCAGCAGCATGGGCAATCCTCAGGAACGAGTTCGAGTCTAGAGACCCGAGCAAGATTAGCGTCGTTCGGATGAGATACGAACATTACCACATGCTCGAAGGACAGTCCATCAATTCTTATCTGACGACGATGAGGGAATACAGAAATCAGCTTTATCAGATGGGAGAAGCTATTCCGGACTCAACTCATGCTGCCACCATACTGCGTCACGTACCGGAGTCATGGAAATCAATAGCGCTGACCATTCAACTTATGCATACGGATCTTAACGAGATCGAACAGAAGCTGAAAGCATACGAGGCCAACATGAATGCCAGGGATCTATCAAGCCAAACTTCCACTGCATTTTCTGCGAAGCTCTCACCTCAGGGCCGAGTCAATCCCACATTCCCTTCCAATCAGCAATCTATTTCGAACTTTACAGCTTCACGTCCAGCAAATCCAATATCAAACTTTCATTGCACGAACTGTGGTAGACAAGGCCACACTATTATCAGGTGTTATGCACGAGGAGGCGGTATGGAGGGCAGAGCACCATGGAGCAACCAATCTGAGTCACATGTTACTTCAAACAGAAACTCACCATCAGCCCCCCCACTCAGAAATCACCCAACTCCCCCTACCATACCGAAGCCTACGAAATCAGCCAAATTTGCAGAAGAGACAAAGCCAAACATCGTTCTTATGGCTTACATATCCGAAACCGAAGCTGAAGAGGCCAAGGTACATGTATCAACAAACACGACTGCATTCTCATCGATGGAAGAAACTTCTCACCTCTGGTTCATGGATTCGGCCGCCTCCAGCCACATATGCGGAAACAAGAACATCTTCGATACGATGTATACGGTTCCCATCCTCACGATTGAAACTGCAAGTGGAGAATCTTTCACCGCAAATAAACGAGGCACCATCAATATTATGCTCCACTCAGACGGTATGGACGACATACCAATCACATTGAAGGACGTCGTATACGTACCAAAGCTCAATGTGAATTTATTATCAGTCGGACGTGTTACAAATGCGAACGTGGACGTATCTTTCACCAAAGATTATTCATTTTTGTCGATAGATAACACTATCATCGCGCAGGGTTCAAAAGTCAACAATCTATTTGCATTTCAAGCCACAATTGAACCCACCAATATTCGAGTCAACTACACAAATGACCAAGTTCACTACTCGAATCAGACATCTGACGCGACTCTTTGGCATCACCGACTTGCACATGCAAGTTACTCCACGATCGATAAAATGATGAAATCCAATACGGTCATTGGACTACCCACAAAGATCAGCTTTGATCAAATCAGTCAATGTACGAACTGTCCATATGGGAAACAAGTGCGCGCACCATTCAAAAATGTCGAAGAAATTCCCAAGGACATTGGTGATACGATTGTCTCCGATCTCTGTGGCCCCTTCGAATTATCCATTGGAGGATACAGATACTTCGT
Organism: Cantharellus purpuraceus; assembly: GCA_025174535.1. NCBI lineage: Eukaryota > Fungi > Basidiomycota > Agaricomycetes > Cantharellales > Hydnaceae > Cantharellus > Cantharellus purpuraceus. Next base: position 81,699 of record JALBUN010000049.1, read on the forward strand.
AACATGGATCGACCTCAAAACCAGATATGTCAGCATCGAGTTTCTGAAGAACAAAGAGTGTAGGACCATCACCGATTCATTCAAACGCTTTCTGGCATGGATTACAAGGCAGAAAAGCGTATATGTTAAGAAGATAAGGACCGATAATGGTGGCGAGTACACTGGACACGAATTTCAGGAGTTATGCGGTGAGCTAGGAATAATACACGAGACTACCTCACCGTACACTCCAGAACACAATGGGATATCCGAACGATATAATCGTACCCTTCAAGAAGGGGCGCTCACTCTACTACATGACTCAGGCCTTTCAAACAGATTCTGGGTGTCAGCTATACATACGGTGAATTTTGTCAAGAACCGTTTACTCCACAGTCGTATCAAAATGTCCCCACACGAAGCATTTTGGGGACACAGGCCCAAAATAGATTGGTTTAGGACATATGGTGCAAAATGTTGGCCCCTCGTACCAAAACCTATCAGAAAAAAGGGCGACTTCAGATCTATTGAAGGGATCTTCGTCGGATATTTCGATAATTCAAAGTCTTACAAAATATGGATCCCGCGCACCCACACGATCATGAAAGCTCGCGATGTTATATTCGACGAAGCCAATCACATTGAACGTGTAACTATACACGCGACCGATGATGATGACCTCCCCGATCTGTGGAAAGAGGATATCCCAATCCACGTCACACCCATCGATGCACCAACGCCCGTGACTCAGTGGACGGAGGACCACGAGCTCCCGTTCGCGTCTGGAGATATTGAGACTGAAGCTGAAACCGCGGATATGGATGGAGGAGATACAGAGAGAGGAACGGCCGAAGAAGAAGGCGGTGAATCAGAAGAAGAAGAGACATACGCGCCAAAGGACTTTGAGCGAGGCGCCTGGCTTGACCCGTCCAACGTTACTTACGGACGAGGGAAAAGAATAAAAGCTTTATATTCGGTCATATCAGCTTTCTCGGATGGCGCAGTCAACTTAGAACTTACCGAACAAGCCTTCGTCACACTCGCTGAAGATGAACCGGCCAGTTATACGGACGCGATGACATCCGTTAACGCCAACGAGTGGAGAAACGCCTGCCTGACCGAATATGATAACCTGATGAGTTATAACACGTGGACATTAGTTGAGAAACCCACTCACACGAACATAGTCGGGAATAGATGGGTTTTTCGCGTTAAAAGAGATAATCTAGGTCAATTTGACAAAAGGAAGGCCAGACTCGTCGCTCAGGGCTTCTCTCAGATCCCCGGCATCGACTTCAATGAAACATACTCCCCCACTATCAGATTCACATCCATACGACTTATCCTCGCACTTGCCGCTCAATATGATCTCGAACTGCGTCAAATCGACATTAAGGGGGCGTACCTGAACGGCATACTTGAAGAAACAGTCTATATGCGACAGCCCGAAGGATTCATTGTGAAAGGAAAGGAGGGCCTCGTTTGCAAGCTTAAAAAGGGTGTATACGGTCTCAAACAGTCCGGGCGAGTCTGGTATCAAACGCTTAAGGAGAAGCTCACGAAACTTGGGTTCACACCTGGTAAAGCCGATGAAACCATCTATTTCCGGAGCAAGGAGTCAGGATCTCTCGAGATAGCCGGTTGGTATGTGGACGATGGACTATTGGCTACGAATACGAAGGAAGCGATGGAAGAACTCGTTAAAGATATCGGTGGCATTTTTGACATACAAGATCTGGGAGAACCAACGCGGTTATTAGGCATTAAAATCCACAGAAATCGAAGCAATGGGACGATACATATCTCTCAACCCTCGTTCATTAACACCATTGCCAAACGTTTTGAAATATCGCCTGGAAAGTCAATCAACAGTCCCATGGATCCTGTACTTGACTTACGCACCTCAACGAGTTCCGACAACACCATTGACGTCCCTTATGCCTCCCTCATTGGCTGCATCAATTACTGCGCAGTCTTCACTCGACCCGACATAGCGTATGCCACAAACAAATGTGCCCAGTTCACGTCACGTCCTACAACCGACCATTGGGAAGCCGTGAAGAGGATCGTTCGATATCTACAACATACAGCAAATCATGGCATTCTCTATCAGAAAAACGGCAAGGGAGTCCAAGGATATGCTCATAACCTTGCAGGCTTCACGGATGCAGACTTTGCAGGTGACGTGAATGATCGCAAGTCAACGACAGGGTGGATATTCACGTACAACGGTGCCCCTCTCTCTTGGGCCTCGAAGAAACAAACATGCGTTTCACGATCATCGATGGAATCCGAACTGATTGCAGGATCGTTCGCTTCAGCAGAGGGGATATGGTTGATAAGATTGGGACAAGATTTCACGCATGTTTTCGCTCCAATCCCAGTCTTCACTGACAACCAGTCTTTCCTCATGTTCGCCAACAACGACATCAGTAATAATCGAACCAAGCACATCGATACGCACTATCACTATGCACGTGATCAAGTTTCAAAAGGAAACATCGTATTACATTATATTCCCACACACATCAACCCTGCCGACATCTTGACTAAGCCACTATCTCCACGCAAGCATCAGCAATTACTCGCTTTACTCGGCATCTGCTGTGCTTGAGGGGGCGTGTTATTTGGAAGACCGGACTTCTAGGGGAGAGGGGAACAGAGGGGGAACAGAGGGGATAGGAGGAATAGGAGCACATAGGAGGCTCAGGAGGTTGAGGGGGAGGTAGGAAAGCGAAGGGAAATGGTTAGGAGGGAAGAGGAGAAGCCCCTGTAAGCTCCACAGACATCAGAACATTCTCCTATATTTCTTTTATATTTTATTTCGTCATTTTTTCCCTATTGACTCCACCCCCCATTTCATTTTTATCACAGGTTTCTTTCCCATGTTTCAAATGACACAGAACTTTTATCACGAGTTATTAGCATGCATATCTTGTATAAAACACGCCTAGATAGATATGCAATGGACTAGAGAATTTTACTCTCACTTGTTTTTGTTGACTGTGTCTGAACTATTCGTTTCTGGAATAACTCCAGAACGAACGCGTATTTCTACAATCTTTTGCATACTCTTCCAGAGTATTGCAACATATATTCGAATCCCAGTTTGCGAAGCCTAAGCTCCACTGGTTGATTTTCTATTAAGCATTTACTCTCGTTTGAGTCATCTGCTCCTGATCCCTGCTTAAATTGTCGATATCTAGACGAAGATCACACCAAATCCCATCAAATTTCGTAGGAAGATACTACTCAAGTATATCTTCAATTCGACTACGCATACATCCAGCTCCCATCACTCCCTCTGTCTCTATTCGAAATCTACTCTCCACACACTCCCAGCAAGGCAAAATTTTTTCAACATCCTTGATGGCGTAAGACGTGTGATGTGAATTAAGCGCGCTCTGAAGTCCACATCAGGCACGCTGATATACCGAACGGCAGTGGCAGCATAAATGAACAAACGGTCCGATCGCTCGACAAGAATTTCGAGGTCGTCAGGAGGGGGCCAGGATATAGGTTGCGGGCTCCTTCGAGCAATTGCAGACAAGGAAAATTGAAGGTATGTTTTGATGTCATCTTGCACAAGTGCCCTCTCAACGCTGTGCAAAGAAAGGACCTTTGGCGGATGCATAGGGTTATGATAAAAGGCATTTCGTATGGTAGTTAGATCCCGACTGGAGATAAAAAACTTGAGAGGTATCTCTGAGGCACATGCGACGACAGACTGAATCAATTGCACCACTACTCCAGGTTCGGTGCACTCATCCAGAGCATCGATGATGACCGTTTTATAGGTCTTGACAGATGTGCCAAGGACGCGTTGAATCGGCCCTACCAGCAGCAAGCGGAACTGCATAGAAAGTGTGTGCAACGAGCCTACATCGGGTTTCTTCTCGATGGCCTCGTTTATTGCGGATCGAAGGAGTGGAGAAGCTTGAGAAAGTTTGTATGCGATGGTAGGGATGATGAGACGTGCGTTTCTAACTTCTTGGGAGGCAGAGCGTGAACAGAAGAAACTTGCTCCAAGCATATGCTTCTCGTCGAGGAGTTCACTGAGGGTGTGAGCGATGCTCGACTTGCCTGTTCCCGCCATCCCGTTCAGCCAGCAGACTTTCGGTGCTGCATCATCACGCGCCCATTCCTCGAGCTCAGCCAGAATCTCCTCACGGGTGCCCTGCAAGCAACCAGGTTTTTCAATATCGCTAGGTATATCACGAATTTGACGAGTATCGTAAAATGCATGTTTGGTGTGCGGAAGACCCTCTAATTGTTTCGTTTCAAAACTACACATAATGATCACATCACAGCAACTCACGAGTGACCTGAGTGATTTCCACATATTTGAGTATTTCCTCTACCCTGGCGTCAACATTGAGCACGGTGTCCATCTGTAAAACATCAGATATGCGAACAATCCTCCACTCTGCAGATTCATTTACTTCGAATGCACTCATCAGTATTCCAATGTCACGAAACGACTTTGCCACCAAACTGGCATCTTGTGCATTCTCGAACGCGCGTCTAATAAGCCATCGCTCTTGTACACGTTGGATCTTATCCGTGTGATGCTTCACAGCACTGACGCACTAGTGAGTTCAAAGGTAAGTCCACAAAACATGATGAAAACACCCACGTTGACAAGTCTTCAACACGACGATCTAAGGCCCGCTGGGAACCGTGCCGCTTGTATTTCTCAGCCATGGAGACGATGGCCTCGAGTTTCTTTCTGATGGCTTCATAATCTTCCTGGTTCTGTACTACTTTCTGTATCGCGGAGGTGTTATTAGTCTTGTACAGTCACTTACGGCCAAGCATTACATACATCGATTACAGTCAAAACACTGCCTAGTCCCGCAGCAGCAGCCTTCAGCGGTGGGAGAGCATATCCTACTGTATTCAGAATGGAAAGGAGGCCTTTGAATCCCTTGTAAGCAATGCCTCCCATGTCCTTAGCTAACGTCCGAGGATCATCAGCGTGATTAAGGAGCTGGTTAAACTGATTAATGTCATGGTTGCCCTCGCCATCACCGAGCGGGGTGACTCGGAGGGTGTTGCCTGAATTTGATTGTGCTGATAAAGGTGTTGAAGAGGAAGCCTGAAGCTGGGCGTCGGCGCTGTCACTCGGTGGGGGGAGGGAGCCGCCTGACTGTCCGGGGGAAAAGGATGGGGAGGGGGGCTGAGGTTGAGGAGTATTGGTGCTAACACCAGGTGAGTGGGAGGTGCCTGTGTTTGACGGTCCTGATGGAGGCGTTGGAGATGTAGGCCGAGGCTGGGTAGCATTGGTGTCAACACCGGAGTGGGGAAGGGCGCGGCCTGAGTCTGACAGTGCTGCTGCAGACGCTGAAGAGGGAGATAAATGAGACGAAGATCGACGTTTGAAGATGTTACGCAATGTATTGCGAAAGGATGCAGGCTTGCCACGGGTCTTGTTGAACATGGTAAGCAGTCGCTACCGATAGCGTTCCAGTGTGCAGATTCTTATACTAGAGATGATCACTGCCCTAAGATCTAAGCTTCTCACACTGCCATCTTGCGCACAGCTCAGCGCCAGCTGGCTATGCACACAAGCGGCTGGATCTTCTGACCGGCTCGAGCCGAATGAACTCAAAATCAGCTTCACACCAGCTTGCCTCGACGTCAACTTTGAGGCTGGCGGCCCAAGATGCTGGCTGTCGGACACTACAGAAAAGGCTGCTACTGAATTTCAGCGCCCTTGAGAAAAGACATGCGCACTTGTCTTCAATTCTGGAGAACTAAATTCCTTACATTAAAAATTGTTCCTCTTGCTTGGATGTGTATTGAAACCTCAGTGCACGAAATGTCACTTGGCTCTCTTATTTGAACGGATTTCCAGTGTCTCTGAGCACTGAGTCGCAGTGAGAAATGACGTGGGCAGACGAGGTCTCAGTTGGTTGCATATCCGATGAGCTCAGCTTGTCGAAAAGATCGGCTGTCATTGACAGGGGGATGCGCCTGAAAACAGTGCCCGTAAGCTAGTTGTGTGGCTCGAAGAGTTGAACTAAGACTAACAGTGGGATGCGTGTACGATAGTGGCCGTGAGCTAGGATGTTCATCCTCTAGCCCGACATCATCACAAGAGTCGGGCATTGGGCCATCTTTTCGAACCGATTCATGCCTCCTCTTCTATCACTGCGTCCTCCCCCTTGCCCTCCTTTTTTCCTCCTCTCCCACCCATGGCTTCATTCCTCAGGACTCAATGCCTTACTTCCAATCGATACACCATGCTTACGCATTCACGACCCAGAGCCGCCACACCACCCGCACCTGTCTCCGTGTACTGACAACTTGACCCCACCTCCTCCTTGCTCATCCTTGTCCCCTCCATCAGCCCCGCGTCAATATCGAGACCTTCGTGGACCCAGGACGGCACACCATCACCTCTTCCTCCTATACCTTGCAGTGTGCTCACAAAGGACGGCTGCACGCACAGAGGTCCCGCTTCATCCCACTGCTATGAGATCCCCTATCGAACAGCCGCTGGTGAGATTCACTGGATCACTATCGACTTGTCAGAATCATGTACACCTCCCGATTCATCTGAAGGTGGCACCTCGTTCACATCAACATATGCATTATTACCAATGCATTCATTTTAGATCATAATTTCATAGAAATAATATTAAATTACTTATAGTGAAATCCCAGAAAAGCTTCCTTGTACTGCTCCGCCAACTCGGACGCCTCCCTTGCCACGCCGTCCCCGTCCATAGTAACCACATATACCAACAGAACCCCCGCTCGTCGGAGCCACGCCGCAGGAGTTGCTTGGCGCATTTCTACACCTGTCATCCGAAACTCTCTGACGTTTAGCGCGACACTCGGAACAACCGTAGGCGTCGCTCCCGTATCATACAGGCTCGCAATGTGCGCATGCAAAGGCTGTGAGAGAAATTGCAGCGTTTACCAACGCAGAGGCGCCGCTTTCATGCTCTTCATCGTGGGATTCGGATCCATGACGTCCGGAGCTCTCGCAGCCTGGTTTAGGCTGTCTGTGTGGTCTGCGTCTGTATTGTCACCATAAGGGGCACTATTTTGTTGTGTTGAGGAAGAGTGCTTGTCGTCATTGGCTTTGGCTTTGGGGGGCATATGTTTAGCGGCGACACTTTCGGGTTGGATCAGCTTGATGCAGGAATCTGTCAACCTCAATGTGTATGCATTTAGAGTTCATGTGTTAGTTGCTAGACATTGGGCGGGAGTCGAAAGCGCTGATGTTCTGAGCGTTGTGGGCAAGTGCGAGGACCCAATGATGATTAGAAGGGGTGGGACTTATATTTCTGCTGAAAATAGCATAGAATACTCATCATCGTGACACAAGCGAGCACAATGCAAGTGGACACGTGCCATATAGCCCCAATACTCCGCATCGCTTCGCAACAAATTCACAATGCTTCACCGACCCTGATCCGCACAACTGATTCCTGTTTCGTCATCGCCGTCCCACTGCCGCCGCCAAGGCCAGCCACTCTGGAGCCTCCGACCCCCGTCCGAGATGTCTACCATAGCCGCCAGACCGTGTAGAGCATTGGTAGCGCATTGAGACAAATAAAACTCATCGTCTTAAATCTATTGGAGGAATACGAATAGAACACCCGCATGAGTACCACATGGAGTCGTGTGTACTCGCTGAACGTCGTATCATGCCCGGTGGAGGGGCTTCCCGGGGTTGCGGAGTGAGAGACCAAGATGGAGTGATGAGCCCCCGCAACAACTGTAGGCCCTGCGGACGCTAATGATGGGGTCTAGGAGGTATTGTGATATGTTGCGTGTAGCAACTCAGTCTCGATCGGTGTCGTACACTGCGATGTGAATGCAGATACAGAGGCAGTGGCAGAGGCAGACGTTGACGCCATCCGACTCATCAACAAGAGATGCGCTTCCTGCGTAGGTCGGAGACGTATGTGAAGTGCTGCTCGAGATGTGATGATGTCACCTAAATTCCAGTGATTTTGCAGCAAGGGTTCGGTATTGGCTGTGGATTGAGAGTCAGAAATGATATGCCTTATTGACAACCGCATATTACCTTAAGTAAAAGCGTGAACGCTATCACAAGTACCTCACCTTGCATCGTCAATGCCTTCGTCCTGCTCTTCATCATTTCTATTATTGGCTTCAGGAAGACTCCCTTTCAAAATACGTCGATCACTCATCCCGGGTCCTTTTTGAACGCGGGCTCGACTGAGGGACGATTGATCGAAGAGCCGAGTATAGTGCATTTTTAATAATAAAAACATATTCCGCTTCCGACAGGACGGTTGTCGACAACTGGGTCTGCACCCGAAGGGTCAGCTGAAGGTACAACAATGCTCTGTCGTCGTCCGTATCAAAACAATGTGCTATTAAGTTACTGACAAGAGGGGAAAAAAACACGGACCTAATTGGTTGTTCTACGCCATCATTTGTTCAATCCTTGATACTCACCCAGAAATATCTCCGAAGAAATATCCTTCCTATCCAGAGCTGTCGCAAGGGTACAAATTCTGAAGAATCCGGCCGGAGGTTAGAAGGGCTAACTTCATATCAGCCTCGTCACAGGAACTCACATCGATGTCAGCTGCAGCAAGCAAAAAGTTCGGTGGTGGGGGTACTAGTATTTACCGACTTAATAACAAGACAACTATCAGATAACGAGACAGTAGACATACCTGCTCGATCACATAAATCCATCCAAGCGCAGCCCTCAGTTCCTACCAGAGCCAGTGATGATCTTTCAAAGACTGTCAATGGCTTGAGGGGAACACATAATCCTACGCCACGTGCCCATCAGAGGATTGAGAAACTGGCGGACATTCGTATCAGCAGTCCTGCTTTAGCGCCATAGTAACGTTAAAGCGTATAGCTCTAATCAGCGTGGACAGTTTTAGAAAGGAGCCTACATGACGCAAGAATGTCTCTAGAGTTTCTGGCCTCCCTAGGCGTCAGACGCAATGTAGACTGGCTCTTAGACTAGCAAGGGTCCAGATTTAGTAGTTGGAAACATAAAAGGTTGACGGAGGGAGGAAATAGAATTTCAGACGTGATAGCACATGTTGAAAAGACGTTGGAAGCATCAGGGAAAGCGGGAAGGTCGCCGCTCTTTTATGTGATTGCAGACTTTGCTGTTGCGAAGTAGATGGAAGGATAATGGAGAGTCATTACAGGCAGCCCTTCAAAGTCAAGCAGTGTCTCTGGCAGGTCATGATACGAGTTCGCCAGACATGAGCGACTCGTGAGCGTGGTGGCTAGGAGATTAAGCTCAAGTCCCGCTATTAACGGTGCAACGCCCTATTTGAAGACAACAAATCATAATGTATGGACACGGGAGAGCTCGTGGGTGCCGAGGAACGGGAGTCGGGATCCGGAGCCAGAGCCAGAGCCAGACAGGATGCCATCATCCTGCAGGATCAGACAGGTTCTGTATCCTTTCAAGCAAATGCAGCGACTCCTTCGCGGTGATGTATTGGACGACATGAAAGCGCTCCATGAGACGTTGGCATGGTCTGCCATCCATTTTTAGCTTGTGCAGCTAACTGTGAATCTATCTTTGAAAATGTGATGAGGAAGAAGGTGCCATCGGACCTGCTGATTCGAACCCCGACGTGTGGCACGATGCCACGGACCACGATGCCACTAGCTTGTTTACTTCATCCCCATTCACCTAATGAGTTCTGAAGCCAAATTTCTATGCATTAGAAACTGTGAAGCGCCTGTGTCGTAATTTTGACAGGCAGTTGTAAGTCGGCACGTTGAGCAGAACATATCATCCCGCGCCAGACTGATGCGTTTCCACAGTAACATTGCAATTTTACAGCGACATCACTAAATGTCTATCTACGGCAATTTTTTCCAATACCGTTTACAACATCTATTTGACACTACAGCAACGTGCCACTATCTTTTCTACAGGCCATCCGTATAAATGTTTGTGCAGCCTCTTGACTATAGAAATTAACAATACAACTTTCCCTCCCCCTCATTCTCGACTGATCTTATCGTTACAGCAGATTTCTATATGAGATCTTCGAACGGTAAGAATATACATCTCAGCCACTCTACATCGGGAATGTAAGAAAGTACAACTGAACAAGACCAAGATAATGCCCAAGAAGAAGGGGAAAACTACGAGGTGGGTGTATTATTTACCTGCACAAGGTCGCACACCGGGGCTGACACTATCCACTCTGTTGCCGCTGTCGTTGCCGCCGCCGCATGATATGCGTTCGACTCCCCTATACCCATCCCCATATCCGTGCCAAAATCTATCCCCATACCTAAATTCACCCTCTCCTTACTCATTCCTATCCCCATGCTCATGTCCACCCCTATAGGGCCCACATGGCCGATACCCATCCCCATATCCAACGCGCTCGCAATCTGCCCCAATTCTTGCTCCGGTGCCACCCTCATTCTCGCCGTTCTATCGTTGTTCACCAGATGCTGACACCCGGTGCTGGGTGATCCGTAGCCAAAGTTGTTACACATGCGCACTGGCTCTAGAACGTGGGGAGGAGGGGGATGGGGAACCCCGGCGCTTTGCTGCGATGACTCGATGGTGTGGCGTATTACAGGTTGGAGGTGGCTCTGATTCACCCCCGTCTGCCATTCGAACGTCAGGGGGTAAGCATGCTGCGTTGACACCAGCGGGAGGGTGTATGTATGTCCATGCTGTGTAAAGGGGTGAGGAGGGACACCTGAGGGATGGACTCGTGTCCCTTCGAAAAGATGTTGGGGGAAGGGAGGCTCGGCGCGCTGTTCCAGAGCGTCTATATTGGACTTCAATGCGCTCTGAGAACAACGGCGACTCCAATCTTCTGATGGGGGCGCGGAGGTGTCATTGAATAGGAAGGGGTGTAAAACGGGGTCGGGGAACAGAATTGATGAGTCTAGCGTCCAGGGTTCTTCTGCCTGCTGCGCGCAATCCGGTGATAACGAGCTCGCTGCTTGTGCACTAGCAGGCGGGGGGCGAATGAGCGGATCCGTGAAGACTTGCTCATGCTGAGGGGCGGTGGAACACGACGGGACCATCTCCTGCGTGTCGTGAGGCGAGGGTTGCGGGGACAGATTGGACTTGTGGCCAGTCTTAGTCAGTGTATTGCCAAGTTGCATCGAGAGTATACAGGCATTGATGTTTACACATAGCTTCAGCGACTATTTTTCCTGTTTTGTTTTTTATGATGCACTTGTTCTTCTCAAAGACAATATTCATGTTGTCATCTGCCAGTCTGCCTACTGAGATAAGGTGCAGAGCAGCGTGTGGTGCAAATAGAACGTCCTTTAGGGTAATATTGCATCCTTTTTCCATCCTGAGCTTTATTTTTCCTATACCAATGGCTGCTATTGATGAGCCATTTACCCCTTTGCTCTACTCTCTATGGGTGTGAGTTCAATGAAATCTGCCCAGTATGGCAAGCATGAGGATGTAGAGGCTGACTCCATATGATATGAATATCCCCCAGGTTTAGGTGCTATAGCTCCCCATTCCTTTGCAGATAGCAGGGCAATGGTGATAGATGACAATAAGACTTCCTTTGTGTTTGAATTCGTCCAGGCTACAGAGCATTTGTCCACTGTCATAGAGGGTACTAGTTCAATGTGCACCATCATTGAATAGTCAGATTCATTATAACTGTCGTGACTTGTGTATGGGAAAGCAGCAGCTGCTGTTTCATATATAGATTCTTCAGAATTGCTAGAGACACTGTCTTGTGCAGCATTGACTTTTTCTGGTTCCTTGCTTGGATTTTGCTTCTGCTTGTGCACTGGTCCACCTGGCCGGAAACATTTGTCAAGGGTGTGATTAGTGTAGCCACAATTTGAGCAGCCAGACTTGGCCTTCTTTGTTTTTGTCTTTGGTTGTGCCATGTGTGCTGCAAACACAGCTTCTTGTGCTGTCTTCTCCTCTGCTTGACCCTTTAGACGCTGTGCTTCATGCTCTAGCCAGTCTATGATTTTTTGTGATGTGAGGGCTTCAGCAGTGAGAAGGGTTTCCAATGTCTCCTGCATCATCTCAAATTCGCTGTCATCCTCTAGAGCATGTAAGAAAAACATAGCCTTCCATTCTTCCCTGGTAGATACACCAATCTCAAAAAGGCAGTTTATGACACTGTTAAGTTCATGGATGCTTTCAGTAATGGCTTTCAGTAATGACTTGGAGAACTGAGTATGCAGAGCCATCCGTAAGAGGTTTAGTTGTCCAACAGTTCCCTTCTCCCTAAACTTCTCCCTAAGCTTTTCCCAAGCTTTCTCTGCAGTTTCTACATCATCAAGGTGGTGCTGTAAGGTAGGGTGCATGCACGTCTGTAGATATGTGACTAGTTGTAGGTTGAAACATTCCCAATCTTCATAATTTTCCTTTGATTTAGGTCTCTTTCCACAGAAGAATGGCCAATAGCCTCCCACTATCAAGTTTGCTCTTGCTGTTTGTGCCCATGTCTCATAGGTATCCTCTGTCAATGCTTCAATTTTTTCTAGTTTGATAGAGATTGGCAGGGGGGCTGATGGCTGTGCACTAGTTGTGATTTCTGACATGTCAGTACTTTATCAGAGATACTACTGATGTCTTGATCTCAATTAATCACCTGGTATGTTAGGACCAGGTGGGGCCCATAACCTATTGAGATCTGAATAAAAATCAGTCTACAGATAGTAATTAGTATCTGATTGTGTACTATAAATGGAAAAGAATCATACCTCAGTTGTGGTCTGAACAACTGAGGAAACATGCACATGACACTAGCATCTAACTGTACCAGTGAGTTGTGTACACATGTGTAAATATTATTAGGGTGAATCCCAATAGGGATGTCCACAACCATGGTATTTGCCTTTTTGCTGCAATGACCAAGAATTGGCAGTCATATATTCTGTGTTGGAGGCTGAGGTCATCAGATACGTTATGGGGCAGATGTGGATTAGTACACACTAGGTTCCATGTTTTATATGATATAGTGGGGAGATATGAGATGGACACATTGATAAGAGAATTCAAGGGAGATCACAACTCTTTGGCAGTGTACACTGGCAGCAGCCATCAAGTTGTGTGCACTACTTATATGGGTTGGTTATCATGAGAACCCATGTAGGCAAGCATGCACATTGCAGGGTCAACCAAAGGTGATAACTCCATGGTGCAATGTGAAGAACAGCACCTGGCGCCAGTCTTTTGGTTAGGATACTCACCAGGCTCTTTGCTTTATTTCTCCTTCCCCCTGATATCACTCTGAAAATAGGCACATTATAATCATATAAAGTAGCCTGTAGTTCTACTATCCTTCTTAGAATGGGCTCAGAACTGTCATTGGCATCCTCTAGAACCATTGGATACTGTTTAAGGAGTATCTGCACCCAGCAGTCAGGCTCTGAGCCGCCTCTTGGGCACAAACCTGCCATTCTAGGAGGGGTACACCTGCCTCTCTTGGATAATCTTTGTGTAAGCTTTTGGCATGAGTTCCTTCCCCCATCATCGTGGAGCCCCTTAATATCACTCCCTGGAATTTTCCTTGAGTTTAGATGTTCCACTGTCGCATGGCCCAGTTTATTAATGCCCACATGATTCTACTTCTCTCCAAGGTGTTTGGAACTGAACACAGTTCCCATGATACATGGACACACTTGCACCTCCATTGAGGGCACCATCTGTGTTAGGGTGTTTGTAACTGTTCCTGGCCCCTTGTGGATTGCTGGCCCTGCTGCCATTTTTATGGCTGTGGTTTCTATCTCCCATACACAGCTGATATGTGGCACACAATCAAGATTCACTAGCAGTTTTCCACCTCACTATCATGCAGGACAATAACTCACTGTCTATTCATTGTTGTCAGAACGATGATGCTGGGCCACTAGACAAGAGTGGATAGACGAGAGTGGATATGGGAAGGCGAGACAATAGGAAGGTGGTGTTGTCAGAATGATGATGCTGGGCTACTAGACAAGAGTGGATATGGGAAGGCAAGATAATAGGAAGGTGGACAAAAGGTTTATCTGACTCATCAAATTGAGAAGTCCACCTGGTTTATTATTAGAATAATTGGCCTGTATAAAAGCAGATAGATCCCTGCTGCTAAAAACATGGAATCAAGTCCTCTAAATTCACTTTGACTGATAGGTTATGGGCCCTGGCCATAACTAAATCCATCAAAAATAGTCATTTATCTATCTTGTACCAAATCCACCTACCAAAAAAAAAAATCACCAAGAATGTCAAATGCTACAAACACATACAAGGTTGATCTGCTAAATGGTGATAACTACACCACATGGTGACAACACCTTGAATGGATACTCAATGACCAAGATCTATGGGAGGTGACCTTAGGCACAGAGATGGTTCCTGTCCCAGCTAAGCCTGAAGAAGCCACCTCAGCAGAGTGACAGGCGATCGTGGAGTGGAAGAAGAAGGACAAGAAAGCTAGAAAGGAGATGTCTTAGAATCTCTGATGAGTATTTGGTATACATTGATCAAACTATGACCCCACCAGACATTTGGGTCAGGCTACAGGGCATCTTTGAGTCCAGGGCAGCTGTCGGCATTGTCAACATACGCTGAGAATTTTCCCAGACATTTGCTGAGGATGGCACAAGTATGGAAGAACATGTTTGCAAACTTTGTGGACTGCACCAGCAATTGAATGCTCAAGGACAAGAAATCAGTGATGCCGATTTTTCAAATACACTACTCACCTCACTACTGGATCCCTGGTCATCATTTATAACCACTATCAATGCAGGAGGAGCAGTAATTGCATCAGAAGTTTTGATTGCATGGATCTTAGATGAGGATCGGTCCTGAAAAGCAGGGGCAACATGGCAAACAGCACTAAAAGCCAGAGAGGATCAGCCAGGCGCTACAAAGGGCAAATACCACAACTGTGGAAAGAAAGGACACTACATAAAAGATTGTTGGGCCAAGGGTGGCAGCAAGGAGGGGCAGGCACCATCATGGTTTAAGGAACCAAAGGATACCACTAAGCAGTCTAATGAGAATGAGTTTGCATTTATGGCAACTGAAGTCACACTTGCATCCATATCAGCCTCCGATTGGCTTGCTGATTCAGCAGCAATGACTCACATTGCTTGTAACAAGGCAGATTTCACCAGCTACTCTGAGGATGCATCTGAAATTGAGGGGATCATGCCTGGTGCCACTCTCTGAACCCAAGGACATGGATCTGTGGCCATTGAATTCAAAGTTAAAGACAAGATATATTCGGTTGTGCTAGATGATGTCAAACATGCACCAGACTCCCCAAATAACCTCATCAGTATAGGACGACTTACAGATAATGGGCACTTAGCATTTTTCACACCAACTGGTGTAGAATTCAAATCCAAAACAGGTGTTACCTTTGGTATGGGGCACAAAAATGGAAGAATGTATCAAATGCAAGTATGAACCAAACACATGGGTCAGGGTTCAAATTTTGTGGTGGTAACAAAGGAGCACACCCTAGACAAATGGCACTGAATCCTCAGACATGTTAATATCTGGACAATTCAAACCTTGAAGAAGAATAATCTGGTCACAGGACTACAGATTGACGAGTCACAAGCACCCACCCAATGCAATGCATGTATCCAAGGAAAACAACACATTGAACCTTTCCACAACAAGCTGAAGACAAGGCCAAAATGATTGGTGATGTCATTGTATCCAATGTATGGGGACCAGCACTGATTGAAGGAGCAAGTTGAGAAAAATACTTTTATTCATTCACAGATGTCAAGTCACGATACATGGAAATTTACTTTGGAACCATGAAGGATGAGGTGCTGAAACATTTCAAATCATTCAAGCAGTTTATCAAGACACAGGTGGGTAACAAAATCAAGTGGTTCCAATCCGATAATGGAGGGGAATATGTCAATAGATCATTTAAAGATTTTTGCACTAAAAATGGTATAATAATGGAAACAACGGCACCATACTCACCTGCACAGAATGGCATTGCAGGACACCTCAACTGAACCTTATTGGAACATGCATGAGCCATGATTTATGCCAAGAATCTTCCAAAAATCCTATGGCCTGAAGCAGTGGCTTACGCGAACTACATCAAAAATCGATCACCTACTTGAGCACTAGGACAAGAAATCACACCATACCAAGTGTTCTTCAGAAGGAAACCAGATGTCTCTTGACTAGAAGAGTTTGGATCCAAGTGCTGGGTAATGGTCCTGGATCAACAACGCAGCAAATTAGACCCCAAAGCAGAGGAACATACCTTTGTTGGAGTTGCAGAACACTTGAAGGCATGGAAATACTATAATGGTGTCTTGAGGCATGTCCAAATCTCTAGGAATATCACCTTTGATCAGAGTGATACTAAGCTAATGAGGATGATAGTGAAGTCACAATAGCACCACTCGAGGGGGAGAATCATGCATGTGAGCAGCAACCAAGTGCTGAAGCTACTGAACAGGAGAACAAAGATCAGTCCAAAACCCCACAGACATCCACAACTAGCGAACCTACATTGATTGTCACTGAACCATGTCGCAGCACTCAACATGTCACACGACCTGACTATCACCTACTCAATGACCCAACTACAAGAATTGATGACAGGGCATTTGTTAGCCATGAAATCATTACAGCACCCAAGTCCTACAAAGAAGCAATGTCACGTGAAGACACACCTATGTGGAGAAGTGCAATGGAGACTGAAATGGACCAACATGATGAAATTGGCACCTGGGAACTCATGAATCTCCCTCCCAACAGAACAGCAATCAGCAGCTGATGGGTGTTTGCTGCAAAAACAAAGCCTGATGGAAGCTTTGACAAACTGAAGGCCCATGTTGTAGCTCAAGGTTTCACTCAGCAACCCAGCATGGATTATTTGATATTGTTAGAAAAAGATGTGGAGGGGTGTTGTGTATGAATGTGGAATGAAGGTGAGAGATGGTGGCGCAATAAATTTTGAATAGAGGAGCAGTTACTGCAAGGATGGAGATATATGCGGGGTCGATGGAGAGGTGTTGTTTATTAGAGTGATGTTACCAAATATCAGAATATTCGGTTAAGAATTGGGACTTCTGCAAAATATTTGAGCAGAAATGGGAATAGCAACACTTCGAAAAAGTGTTTGCTTAATAGAAATGGATGTAATAATTAAAATCGTTCGTAATTTGAGATAGAAATAGTTGATGCAATATCCTAATGGGATATGCAAAATATTTTAAATTGAATAGGTCGTTTAGGAGTTATTCCAGGAACGACAGAAAGTTGACACAAGCTGTTTGTTTGCAGCTTGGAAGGGATTAAGAATAGTGAATCCGATGATAGATACTCATACACAGTTGTAGCTAATATACAATTTGACAATCACATGATAAGAATGCCTTTTAGTAAGATTGAAACATATGATAAAAGAAATGATGTGGATACTGATAATATGTGATGTCATGGGGAAAAACTTTTTATAGAGAAAAGAGTTTTTACCTGTTTGACTTGAGGTTTATGACGAATGAAAATCATCATAATGCCTCCATTTTTGAGTAGTAGCCACCCCTGTAGAACAAAAGGATGGCTCACAAAATAAAATCAAAAATCACGATTGTAATAGTACTTGAATAAATTCTTGACAAAAAGCGTGTTACACTTACAAAAGTGTTACAAGTGTGAAGTGTTGCAAGTGTTACAAAAAGCGTGTTACACTTACAAAAGTGTTACAAGTGTTACAAAAAGCGTGTTGTAAAGGTGTTATATTAGATTAGAGATATACAGACTATCACAATATGTGTACCTGGAGTTCATGGATAAAGGTGTGAACTCCAGCAGGCACCAGAAAGAAAATTTTTGTATTCCACCTAACCACAGATCCATATGCATCCACATTGAGGGCAAGTCACTTCATAGTAAAAAAAACCTTTGTCACAATGATGAGCATGATGACATGTAAATATGCACTTAAATATACAAAAATATATGTACCTAATCCACTTGTTGAGAAGAATGTGACTACAGTGTCAGCATCACTGTGCACTCACCCCTGCTCATTGCACCAATGATGAGCATGACTGTCATATCAATATACTATTAAATATATACAAAAAGTATGCACTGAATCCTCTTGTTGAGTTGAACATGAATATGATGTTGGGATCACTGTGCGCTCACACATGCTTGTCATGGCTGACAATGACCACAACTATAGCTCTGAGAACCAAAAACATTCCATTTTCAATGTGAGTCTTTGTTTTGGATTTCCAGCAGCCATCTGTTTTTCCACCTCCTGTCCTTTTCCCTTCCTTGCACCTTTTCCTGTTCCATTTCCCTTATGGTTTCTCTTCCCCACTTGTTTTGGAACCTGCAAAATTATGGTGTTAGGGCAAACTCTAAATCACCACAATTCCATGAATGAACAGCTGAGAAGAATATCAAATCCTACTGCAGCACAACTCCAGAAACAATTTAATGTTTGTACTTTGGTTACAATCTGTTGTAATGGTCAATGCAGACGATATGCAGGAAGGTAATACATTTCTTAGCAGTAGGGAATGAATAAGACTTCCAGAGTCTAGAGTTCACGGACACTTAGGGGTCCAGATATTCCAAAAGAGGGGAATGCACTTAGAGGCTAGAGGAAGTAGGTGGATGAATCCGACCATCCAACCAGTGACACTCTGAAGCGGGTAACAGCAATGTGTGAAGTAGTCTAGCAACTGCTTCACATGAGTTCAAGATCCTAATGCTCTGCAAAGGCAGTACACACTAGTAACTTAAACAAGAGCACTAATGGCAGGACTATTGACAGACAATCTCACCCTGTAGATTTGTAGTCACACGAGGTAGATACTACACTCACGCCCAAAGCAGGACAATCACTACTTCGAGTGCAATCGAATACAGTTACACAACTGTAAGCGACCCTTGAACTGGACAATCAACAGTTACTGAGATATAGAGGATGACACTGTATGTCACTCTAGTCACACTGATGTGCAAATGATGGGGTAGAAATGGTTATTTATTTCAGAGGCAGAATGGCCTCCTTTTATATTGTATTTACAGGAGCTGACTAATACTACTGGAAACTTCTACCTATTAATAGATGGAAACTACTGGAAGCTAGTGGAATATGTGAGAAGGGGGTGGAAGTTTCCTAGCCAATGAGCTGCTTGGATTTGCTCTGACTCATGGCATGAGTCATGGATGGAGTCATAGTGTGACTCAGAGCAGGAGTCATAGTATGAGTAATCACAGGAGTCATTGCATAAGTCACCATTACTCAAATAACTCAGTCAATACTTTGTTTCCTGGGCTGATCAGCACAGCTTTGGGTAGGCACAGTTTCTATTGAACTCTCCACTGAAAATGGAGTCAGGAGGTGCAGTGGTTGCGAAGATATTGAGCATTTACCAGCAGTGGTGACCAGATTGAGTCGGAGATTGAAATGAGTCATGTGATCGAAAATGAGTCAGTTGTCTGGGTGACTCCAGCTGACTTTAAAGCTGCTGACATCTGCCAAGGTTTGTGGGTCCATGTGGGTCCAAAGCTTCACCCAGCAGAACAACAAGGTTGTGGACTCATTTCTGCATGAAAAATTCCTGAAAAAAATATGAAAAAATAGAGAATATTTGAATGGCCCTGAATCAAGAGAAAGCAGCAGATATATGCTGATATTTTGAGGCCATGAAGCAAAATTGTACAGTTTTGGGACTTTAAACAAGATCTTTTAAGGGAAAACCAGTTCCCATACAGGGTCCACATGTAGTGGATAGAACTTAGTTAACTACCACACTGTAGAACACATCGCTCAACCAATACACTTGGTTGAGTTCTGTGCAATGGTGTGAACTAAGACACACATTAACAATATCCCAAACTCTCATGGTCTCAGATTATTGAATACAGCATGACTACTGAATTTGAACTGCTTTGGATGGGTTCACATGAAGACATCCATAACCTCAAGTGGACTGATACCTGAAACTGAGAGGTGACCATCTGTCATCTTAAGATGATATGTGCTTGAGAAGAGATTCAATGTCTCAATGTTAAAATCAAACATTTGTCAACCTGGATATCTAATGATGCAGCTCACCTGGATGAGGCAGTTTGGTCATGTACTCTCCACCACCCTCATCTCACACATGCATTATACATTTTTGCTGAGCACTGCAAATGTGTTAATAATAATATTAGGAGCACTCTGGAGCACATTTATGCCCTGCCTGGGTACACTGGTGACACCAGTGTAGAGGAGAGAGAGCAGGGATCAGCTGTGTGTCTTTCTACATCTGATCCTGCTTACTAGAAAGGGTATCCAATGGAATTTCACTGACAAATGTAGACAGAGCTTTGAGACCTTGAAAAAGGCCTTTACCTCTGCTCCAATACTGACTTATTGGGTTTTAGATGTTCCTATCCTACTAGAGACCGATGCCTTCAACTATGCACTTGCAGTGATCCTGTCCATCCAATCACTTTTCACTCACATACCTTTATGCCCCCCGAGCTGAACTATGACATCCATGACAAAGAGCTCCTTGCTAGGTTGAAGCTTTCTGGATATGGAGACACTACCTCAAAGGTCCCCCCCCCATCTGGTTGATGTCATAACAGACCACAAGAACTTGGAATACTTCTCCACAATGAAACTCCTCACCTGGAGACAAGTCCAATGGTGTTAATGGGTGTCTTAGTTCACACCATTGCACAGAACTCAACCAAGTGTATTGGTTGGGTGATGTGCTGTACAGTGTGGTAGTTACTAAGTTCTGTCTACTATATGTGGACCCACATGTGTACTTGGGTCCATTGGCTTACATAATAACTATATCTATCAAGAAGACAGCATTCCTTAATGGAATGCTGCATACATTAATTATAACTATCTAGCTATATACTATAGTAAGTAACTACCTTGGGTACTTACACCCTCCCCCTTTTGAATGAGGCACAACCTCATTCAGCACCTTTTAATCATACAGCTCCTTATGAAGCTGTTCTGATGAGTTGGTGTCCATATGGTCATCTTGTTCAATGAAGAGGGCTCTGATGATGCAAAAAATGAGCTCATAGATGAGGTTTTGGAAGGTGTATCTAGGTTAACATTGCATGAATAATAATACTGTAACAATTATATTTCTAGATAAGCTGTAGTTTTACACATTGGAGGTCAATTATGTAAGAATGGTTTGTGGCCTTCTTCCATATCCAGCCATCGTGCTACTGTGTCTCCCATGAACAGAAAGACAGGTCTCAAGGGCCCTACCCTGACTTACCAACAATGCAGACTTGCTCATGTCATCACCCAATCCAATCAACATGCTATCAACAACAATGTTGACCATGTGCTCACTTACTTGGACCAAGAAGCTGACTGACTTAGCAAGAAGCACAAACACCCTATTGCCTGGTTCCTACATCAATTCTATCAAGGAGGCCACATCAGTCATCAGAAATGCACTGTCAGTGTGTTCAATGCTGCCATCAATGCTTTCCTGGAAGGTTGGAAAGGAGGTCTGTTCTAATGTAATATACACATGTCTCTTACACTCTAATGGTGATGCTAGAAATTTCTGAAGAAGATAGGACATGTTTCCAGGAGATTGGTTAAAAACTCAAGGAATTAAATGGCACTGAAAATGCTCAGCTCCCACCTATTGACATGCAGCTCTTCCTAAAATCAAAGGCCATGATATGGTGAGAGCAGAAACATACAGGGCATAGAGTCAATACACAGGCTGTTGTCCAGGATGCTAGAATTACTCTAGACCATGTGAAAGATGAGGTATCTGCTTATTCAGCTGGCATGCTTCACAAACTAATCAGACCAGCTGATGGCTCTCACTGCACATACTGAAATGGAAACCTTCCTTTTTGCTGTCAAAGGCAAGCCAGAACACCTGATGGCTGGTTTTGTCACCGCCTCTGATAAGGGCTTTTGCTACCTGTTGCATGGGATGAAGAAACACACATCTGATATTGTAAAAGATTTTGAAGCCTTTGTCTCAGCTGACATTGAGGGTGAGCAGCTTCATGTGCTGCACATACATTTAAATGCTTACCTGGTCAAAGGGCTTGTCAACAATCACAATGAGAAACTGGCTGGCATAAATGTTATGAAAAATAATGGAAGTTCACCTTGCTGGGGGGAGTAGAATTCAAATAGGGATCAAGGGAGTAAAGGGAACTAAATGTATGCATAGTTGAATTTAAGATATGCTTCAGGAGTATCTTAGTACAAGTTTCTAAAGGGTTCTGTGAAGCCCTTGTCTAGATATTGATAATTTGAGTAGGCAGCAGGAGCAGATAACTCAAATTTGAGTGTATGCTCAATATAAAATCAACCAGTGGTAGTATGGCTTCGTAATTCAGGATTACAATATATTATGCAATATTCTAATAGAACATGCAGAAGATTGTAGAAATACATGTTCATTCTGGAGTTGTTCCAGATATGAATAGTTTCAGAAACACAGATAGAATGGGTGAGAGATAATTGCTCTAAATTGTTCAAGGGCAATACAAGCGTAATTTATACATGACAAGGGGCCTCATGTATGTAAAAGTCCTTCATAAATCTTCTAGACCAATGATAGAATGTATGATGGAGGGATAATGTGGGGGATTGTCCATGATGCAAAAATGATGAATAAAATGTAAGAAAGAGTCCAGGCAGCTCTAGAACTCACAGGGGCTTCTCCTATTCCCTATATCATCCCTATAATCATCTCCACTTTTCCCCTTCTCCCCTCTGATCCCCCTGAGCCTTCTTTGTGATCCTGTCCCCCTATCCCCTCTATCCCTCTTCTTCCATAATTCTGGCTCAATTCCTCATGGAGTAAGTCCAAAGTGAGTTAGTGACCCACTCCCCAATAACAATAAAAGCCAGCATTTGCCAAGAAATCTGTGAGGGTCTAGGTATGAAAAAAAAAAAGCATAGTACAACACTATATTGAGCTGAGCAGACACCATCTTCAGTATCAATCACTGGTGATCCCAAAATAAAAATGCAATATGACAAATATGAGAAACTTATTGTTGTAGTGTGAGGTGTAGAGCCCATCAACTGGCCTGGTGACATCCCCTTTGTCAATGCTTCTGACATGACAACCTTTCACTGCCTCCACTGTCTCTTAACAGCATTGATGTTGGACAATATTGAGAAGTGCTGCTGCTGGGTTACCCTATCAAGTGAGGAGTGGAAAAAGTGACAGTGACAGACAGCATACTATGAGAATGATCCCACACCAAAGAAGTGCCAGTGCAAACCTAAGGCCCAGGATGACAATAGTGCTGATGGCTCAGATGACACCAAGGATGAGGATGAGTGTTATGACTATATTCATTAACGCCTGTCTGATCAACTCAGATCCCCATGCACATGAAATCTATACTCCATTTGGAAACCATCACATCTCCATTAATCTGTCCAATTGTCACAGTCGATCTCACTCATCTGTCTCCAGTTCCGATTGATGCATCACCATCACCTTAGGAACCTGGACATCTGTCTCCATCAGACTTGGACATATTCACATAAGGCCATTGGCCTCGGAGACCCATCACTGGAGTAATTATTATTAGATTTCAAATATGTATTTAAGTTGCCCAACTGGGGACTTCAAATATCAAATCATGCCTAGCTCCTAAGTCTGATCCTAACCATCTAAGTTGTACTCCATCTCCAAAATCTCAGACACATTAGTGAGGGCGCAGCACATAAGCTGAAGCCAAGTCTATTCCAACCTCCATGACACACCCTGATCCCCACTCCAACTCCAACCCAATCTCCAACCCCCAATCGGACCTAGTGTGTAACAGTATATTTGAACTGCCATACTCACTCCTACCAATGCCACAATCCACCGCCAATTCTGAATGCACACAAACCGTTGAGGTGCCTGCTCCCAGCATCGACACCATCCCCAAAGTCGTTGAAGAACTGATGGACCACATAGAGGCTGTTAATGAAGAGGACGATACTCCGCCCTCCCTGAATCTGGTGCAAGCCATCTCCCTGCTTTCCAGCAGCATCCATACCCAACAAGCTCCTAAGTCCCAGACCAAGGTCCAGGAACCCAACCCATTTGACGCTCCAATCCGCACAAGCTCCAACCATTCTTGGTGCAATGCTGGTTGAATTTCCATGACCGCCCTGACGCATTCACATCCAATTGGGTGAAGGTCACCTTCACCATGTCCTATCTCAAGGGCACCACACTGGACTACTTCGAGCCAGTGCTCATGAATGACTCCGATGACCCAATATGGTCAGAAGACTACTCCAACTTCATCTCCGAACTCTGGACCAATTTCAGTCCTTACAACCCCAAGGCTGACACTGAGGATGAACTCGGTCAACTTTGGATGAAGGAAAATCACAAGATTGCAAAATACATTGTGAGTTTCCAGCAGCTAGCTCCAAAGGTCCAATGGGGCAATGCTGCACTCCGATGCCAATTTTACATTGGCCTCCCATCACACATCAAGGACAAGATATCACATGTCAGTAAGCCAGATACTTTGGTTAACATTTGCAAGCTCATCCAATCCATTGGCACCCATTATTGGGAATGTCAATCTGAGGTCTCCCATGAAAATTCGGCTAACAACAAATTGGACAAATCGTCAGACAAGACCCCAAAGTCCAACAAGGGGTCCAATAAGAAGACTACTACCAACTCTGGCCAAACACTGGTAATGCCACTGCTTCTGGTTCTGGTCAGAACAACTCCAGCACCAGCAATAACTCCAGAGCTCACAAGAGCACTCCAGACCTCTCCACCAAGCTGGGGAAGGATGGCAAACTTACCCAGCAGGAATGCCAGCACTGCATGGACAACAACCTCTGTCTGTTCTGTGGAAAACCTGGCCACCAAGCCAAGGATTGCAACAAGGCAACCTCATCAGCAGCAAAGGCAAAGGGCCATGCCACCAATGCCACGACAGACCCAAAAAATTAGTAAGCAGTCCTCTAGCCTCCATACAGGCTGAGGGCTGCATTGGTACTCCCCATACAACAAACAAGGTCTGCCTGAATGCATCCACTCTTTCCCACTCTGACTCTCTCACCCTCCTCATCCACTCCAACTCCATTCCCAATACCACTATCCAAGCATTAATTGACTCCAGTTCTACTCACTGTTTCCTCAATTCCTCTTTTTCTGATTTACATAAATTCCATACATACACCATAACTCTGATATCACTCTGATTATTTGATGGCACTACTAATGCTGTTATTTCACAAGCTATAGATCTATCTATCCATTTTTCTGTCAGAGAAATCCAGAACCTTACATTTTATGTTACTCCACTTGACTCCAGCTGTTCTGTGGTCCTTGGACATAGTTAGCTCACCCACTACAATCCATTGATTGACTGGGCATTGGGCCATATCACATTCCGTTCTCCAGTGCAGGCTGTGTCATCCCTGACATCACCAGCAACTTTAGGTGCAAAATTATCTTCTGCCTCCGCTGACTCCGCTCTGATAGATACTCCGTCTACCCCTCCATCTATATTGATGGTGGATGCTATGGTCTTTGCCAGACTAAGCAAACTGGAGGGCTCACAAACATTCCAGGTTCACCTCTCCAATCCAATGCTCCTCGCCACCTGTTCTGCTTGATCAACTCCACTGGACCTATCTATGGTTCCTAAGGAGTATCACAAGTTTGCCAATGTGTTCAGCAAGTATAAAGCTGACTCCCTGGCAGAACACCAACCATATGATCTCAAGATTGAGTTGGATGACAACTCCACCCCTCTGCTTGGCCCTATCTACTTGCTATCCCAAAAAGAGCTACTGGCTCTCCAGACATTCATAGATGAGAACTTGGCCATGGGCTTCATCCATCCATCCTTATCCCCCCATGGAGCTCTGGTCCTATTTGTCTGCAAAAAGGACAGATCACTCTGTTTATGCATCAACTTTCATGGACTCAACAAGATCACCAAGAAAGACCAATACCCAATACCCTTCACCGTGGACCTACTCAAGAGCCCACAAAAGGCTAAGATCTATTCCAAAATAGATCTCCAACATGCCTACCATCTAGTCCACATCTGAGAAGGCGATGAGTGGAAAATGACTTTCCACACTCAATATGGATCTTTTGAATGGTGTGTCATGCCCTTTGGACTAACCAATGCTCTGGCCACCTTCCAGTGGTTCATGAACAATACCTTTGCTGACCTCCTCAATGTTACCGTCCTCATTTACTTAGATGACATTTTGGCATATTCAGATAATGAAGATGAACATTGGACACACGTCCAAGAAGTACTCTGACATCTCCAAAAACATGGCCTCTTCACCCACGCTGACAAATGCAAATTCCACTCCGACTCAGTTGAGTATCTGGGCTATATCCTCTCCCTGGCAGGACTGACAATGTCCAATGACAAAATCAAAGCCATACAGGAATGGGTGGAACTGCAGAAAGTCAAAGACATACAGTCCTTCCTGGGGTTCACCAACTTTTACTGCCACTTCATCTACAACTACTCCAATATTACCGTTCCACTCACCCAGCTTACTAGGAAGGGTATCCAATGGAATTTCACTGATGAATGTAGACAGAGCTTTGAGACCTTGAAGAAGGCCTTTACCTCCGCTCTGATACTGACTCATTGGGTTCCAGACGTTCCTATCCTATTAGAGACCAATGCCTCCAACTATGCACTTGCTGCGATCCTGTCCAACATCTCTCCAGATGATGGACAAGTCCATCCAATCGCTTTTCACTCACATACATTTACGCCCCCTGAACTGAACTACGACATCCATGACAAAGAGCTCCTTGCCATATATGAAGCCTTCCAGATATGGAGACACTACCTCAAAGGCCCCTCCAATCTGGTAGACATCATAATGGACCACAAGAACTTGGAATACTTCTCCACAATGAAACTAGTCACTTGGAGACAAGTCTGATGGTCTGAATACCTGTCTCAGTTCAACCTTGTTATCCGTTTCTGTCCTGGTCAACTTGGAGCAAAACCCAACATGTTAACTAGACACTGGGATGTCTACCCTAAAGAGGGGAGTAGTGACTATGCCACTGTAAACCCACACAACTTTTGTCCTGTGTTCACTAACAAGCAGCTGGCATCATCCCTACAGGCATCCACCCTCATGACTCCCACCCTCTGAGCTGTCACCATTATGGATATCGACCAACTCCACTCCAACATCCACTCATCACTCCAATCTGATCCTGTTGCAGTTAAACACTTGGATGACCCTTCCGATCTGAAGTGGTCACTTGACCCCAAAGGACATGTTTTGGAACCCGCAAAATTATGGTGTTAGGGCAAACTCTAAATCACCACAATTCCGTGAATGAACAGCTGAGAAGAATATCAAATCCTACTGCAGCACAACTCCAGAAACAATTTAACGTTTGTACTTTGGTTACAATCCGTTGTAATGGTCAATGCAGACAATACGCAGGAAGGTAATACGTTTCTTAGCAGTAGGGAATGAATAAGACTTCCAGAGTCTAGAGTTCATGGACGCTTAGGGGTCCAGATATTCCAAAAAGAGGGGAATGCACTTAGAGGCTAGAGGAAGTAGGTGGATGAATCCGACCGTCCAACCAGTGACACTCTGAAGCGGGTAACAGCAATGTGTGAAGTAGTCTAGCAACTGCTTCACATGAGTTCAAGCTTCTAATGCTCTGCAAAGGCAGTACACACTAGTAACTTAAACAAGAGCACTAATGGCAGGACTATCGACAGACAATCTCACCCTGTAGATTCGTAGTCACGCGAGGTAGATACTACACTCACGCCCAAAGCAGGACAATCACTACTTCGAGTGCAATTGAATACAGTTACACAACTGTAAGCGACCCTTGAACTGGACAATCAACAGTTACTGAGATATAGAGGATGACACTGTATGTCACTCTAGTCACACTGATGTGCAAATGATGGGGTAGAAATGGTTATTTATTTCAGAGGCAGAATGGCCTCCTTTTATATTGTATTTACAGGAGCTGACTAATACTACTGGAAACTTCTACCTATTAATAGATGGAAACTACTGGAAGCTAGTGGAATATGTGAGAAGGGGGTGGAAGTTTCCTAGCCAATGAGCTGCTTGGATTTGCTCTGACTCATGGCATGAGTCATGGATGGAGTCATAGTGTGACTCAGAGCAGGAGTCATAGTATGAGTAATCACAGGAGTCATGGTATGAGTTATGGAAGGAGTCATAGCATGAGTCACCATTACTCAAATAACTCGGTCAATACTTCGTTTCCCAGGCTGATAAGCACAGCTATGGGTAGGCATGGCTTCTATTGAACTCTCCACTGAAAATGGAGTCAGGAGGTGCAGTGGTTGCGAAGATATTGAGGATTTACTGGCAGTGGTGACCAGATTGAGTCGGAGATTGAAATGAGTGATGTGATCGAAAATGAGTCAGTTGTCTGGGTGACTCCGGCTGACTTTGAGGCTGCTGACATCTGTGAAGGTTTGTGGGTCCATGTGGGTCCCAAAACTTCGCCCAGCAGAACAATAAGTTTGTAGACTCATTTCTGCATGGAAAATTCCTGAAAAAATATGAAAAAATAGAGAATATTTGAATGGCCCTGAATCAAGAGAAAGCAGCAGATATATGCTGATATTTTAAGGCCATCAAGCGGAATTGTACAGTTTTGGGACTTTAAACAAGATCTTTTTAAGGGAAAACCAGTTCCCATACAGGACACCTCTGACACAACAACTGGATATACATCCCTGATGCCAATGGTCTCTGACTCCAAGTTTTGCAGTATTATCATGATCACCCAATCTCTGGCCATTTCGGCAAAACCACACACAAGGGTTAATCTGATGGGACTATGTATGGCCAAAAATGCAAGAATACATTCAACACTACTGTAACTCTTGTACCATGTGTATGCACTCAAAATTGCAAAGGCACAAACCCTACAGAATGCTTAAGCAACTTCTGGTCCTGGAGCAACCATGGAACTCCATCTCCATGGATTTCATAGAGAAACTCCCCCTGTCACTCAGATATAACACCATACTTGTGATTGTCAACAGGTTCACTAAACAGTCACTATTCATTCTGATGCATGACACCATCACCTCCACCTCACTAGCTAAGTTGTTTGTTCTCCATGTATTCTCTAAACATGGAGTCCCATTGCATGTCACATCCAATCAGAGCTCAGAGTTCATCTCCTCCTTCTTCTGCACATTAGGAAAGGCTCTCGACATGAAGCTTCATTTCACCTCCAGATACCATCCTGAAGGAGATGGAATGAATGAATCAGTCCCTGGAACAATATCTCTGAGTCTATTGTAACTATCAACAAGACAACTGGGCTGACCTACTTCTGATCACAGAGTTTGCCTACAACAATGCCCCAAACACAACTACCAGCATCTCTCCATTCTTTGCTAATAAAGGCTACCATCCAAACATCTCCGTCCACCCCAAGAAGGAACTCACCTCCACCAAAGCCCACCAATTCATAACTGACCTCAACCAACTACACCAACATCTCCAAGAAACCATCTCCAATGCCCAGATACAATACCAAGTCTCTGTGGACCAATGCCACATCCTGGCTCCAGACCTGCAAATCGGAGACAAAGTATTCATCAAGGCCAAACACTTCCAGACCACCCATCCATCAAAGAAACTCTCCAAGAAATACTTAGGTCCTTATGAGGTCATTGCTTGTGCAGGCAGCAGGTCCTTCACCCTCCACCTCCCTGACCACTTCTGAGCAGTTCACCCGGTCTTCCATATATCAATGCTCAAACCTGCTACTACAAATGAGATCTCCAGTCACACCCAACCTCCACCTCCTCCAATCATCATCAAAGGAGATAACGAATATGAGATATCTGAGATCCTGGACTCAAAGATTGATTGTTGGTACAAGTGCAAGCTCCAGTACCTAGTCAATGGACTGGATACAAAAGCACAGATGAAGAGTCCTCATGGATCTCTGCATCCAAACTCGATCATACATCCAAATCCATCTCCAATTTTCACTCCACTTATCCAGACAAACCTGGCCCTCTTATGAATCTTTAAGTTCCATTACTGATGCTAATTCTATTATTTTGCATCATCATTTCATTACAAAGTCACAAAGGAAACTACAAGTCTACCCAACCTCTGAAAGAATCTCACTCCACCCCATTTTTTCTCCACTCCAAAATATTGTTGAAAAAATTTCGCCTTGCTGGGGGTGTGTGGAGAGTAGATTTTGAATAGAGACAGAGGGAGTGATGGGAACTGGATGTATGCGTAGTTTAATTGAAGATATACTTGAGTAGTATCTTCCTACGAAGTCTGATGGGATTTGGTGTGATCTTCGTCTAGATATCGACAATTTAAGCAGGGATCAGGAGCAGATGACTCGAACAAGAGTAAATGCTTAATAGAACATCAACCAGTGGAGCTTAGGCTTCGCAAACTGGGATTCGAATATATGTTTCAATACTCTGGAAGAGTATGCAAAAGATTGTAGAAATACGGGTTCGTTCTGGAGTTATTCCAGAAACGAATAGTTCAGACACAGTCAACAAAAACAGGTGAGAGGAAATTCTCTGATCTATTGAATATCTAGCTAGGCATGTTTTATACAAGATATGCATGCTAATAACTCGTGATAAAAGTTCTGTGTCATTTGAAACATGGGAAAGAAACTTGTGATAAAAACGAAATGGGGGGTGGAGCCAATAGGGAAAAAATGACGAAATAAAATATAAAAGAAATATAGGAGAATGATCTGATGTGTGTGGAGCTTACAGGGGCTTCTCCTCTTCCCTCCTAACCATTTCCCCTCGCTTTCCTACCTCCCCCTCAACCTCCTGAGCCTCCTATGTGCTCCTATTCCTCCTATCCCCTCTGTTCCCCCTCTGTTCCCCTCTCCCCTAGAAGTCCAGTCTTCCAAATAACAAATATTACAATCATTTTCATTTTCATTTTTTTAGTTATACATTGTGTTTCCTTTTTCCCTTCCCCTTGTCTACCTCAGGCTCCATCTCTGACTCATCGTCACTCTCTACATCCGACACCCAATCTTTCTCATCCCCCATGTCCAAATCCTTGTCCAAGGGGGCCATGAACTTCTGCAGTCGATGCAACTCAGCAGTCCACCAACCCTCCAGAACCTCCTTCCATTTCATCATCTTCACTAACTCCACTAACAACCCCTCCATTTTCCAGAGGTGCTCTGACAGCAGGTTAACCAGCCGGATTCCATCAGCAATAGAGCCAGAATCATAGGAGAAGAGGGATAAAGGGGATAGGGGGACAGGAGCACAAAGAAGGCTCAGGGGGATCAGAGGGGAGAAGGGGACAAGTGGAGATGATTATAGGGATGGTATAGGGAATAGGAGAATCCCCTGTGAGTCCTAGGACTACCTGGACATTTTCTTACATTTTATTTCATCATTTTTGCATCATGGACAACCCCCCACATCATTCCTCCATCACATATTCTATCATTGGTCTAGAAGATTTATGAAGGACTTTTACATACATGAGGCCCCTTACCATGTATAAATTATGCTTGTATTGCCCTTGAACAATTCAAAGTAATTATCTCTCACCTATTCTGTCTGTGTGCTTAAACTATTTGTATCTGGAATAACTCCAGAACGAACGCGTGTTTCTACTAGCTTTTGCATATTCTATTAGAATAGTGCATACTCTATCCGAATCCTGAATTACGAAGCCATATGACCACTGGCTATTTTCCTATTGAGCATTTACTCATATTCAAGTCATCTGCTCCTGCTGCTCGCTCAAAGTATCAATATCTAGACAAAAACTCAACCAAATCACTTCAAATTTCATAGGAAGATACTATTCGACCGTATCTTTCATTTGATATGCATACACCCAGGTCCCATCACTCCCTCAGTCTCTATTCAACATCTACTCTTCACTCCCCCACAGCAAGGCAATTTTATACACAACACTGAAGGCGGCAGGTTGGACCAGTGGGCCATACACACTCCATGCCTGCATCACAACACAAGTCACATATTATGCTGGGCCTGCTGAATGGCTCTGTCAGAGCCAGAGCCTTGGGTGGTCTGCTCCTTTTCAATGTAGCCTCCAAGTGCTCCCTCTCCTCCTCCTTGTCCTACTGTTCCGCTGCTGCCTTCTCCATCTCACACTTGCAAAGCTGGATTGCTGACCTAGCAACATGCAGCTCCTTCTTACAAGTTGCCAATACACAATTCTCTGCCTTGCACCATATGACCCTCTGATCTGCCTCCTGCTTCTCTGTATCAGCGCTCAGGTGCACCTTCAATGAGAAGACCATGACCTCAAGGTTCTTCTTGGTGGTAGCAGCATATAGCTCCGCCCTTTTGCAAGCTTCAACTGCAGCTACCCAAGCCATCTCCTCATAACAATTCAAGGCCGGATCAGGCTCTGTATCCATCCTGACATCCACACCTGCCTCAGGCTCTGCATTTGTGTCAAGCTCCATGTTGGCATCAGGATCCGCCTCTGCTTCTGCCCTCTCCACCTCTGCCACATCATCTTCTTCAGCTGCACCCACCACAAATAATGGCCATGGTCGCAGATGCAATGACGAGTCTACTGGAGGGGCAGTTGTTGGACAGGTTGACTCCATCTGTGTGACTGGGATAATGGTGACCTTGGGGGTCCCCACCCGTATTGGCACACTCAGACTCCCTGGGTGACTAGTCACCCCTGCCCCAGTCACCTCCTCCTCTACCTCCATGGCAGCTTCTAGCTCATGTGCCTGCTCTTCCACTTCCTTCAGCCTCACAGCCTCCATCATGGCCGCAAGCTCCTTGACCCTGCATGCTCGCTCAGCCTTCACTTCTTCCTCCTTCCACTTCTGTTCCGTCTCCTCCTCCTCCTTCCGTTTCTATTCCTCCTCCTCCTTCTGTCTCCATTCCTCCTCCTCCTCCTTCCATCTCCGTTCCTCCTCCTCCTCCTCCTTCTTCTGTCTCCATTCCATCTCCTCCTCCTTCCATTTCTGTTCTGCCTTCTCCTCCTTCCGTCTCCGCTCCTCTTCTTCTTCCTTCCATTGGGCCAGGAGCAACTGTTCTGTTGAAAATTTCACCTTGCTGGGGGGATGTGGAGAGTAGATTTTTAATAGTGACAGAGGGAGTGATGGGAACTGGGTGTATGCATAGTCGAATTGAAGATATATCTTGGGAGTAACTTCATACAAAGTTTGATGAGATTCAGTGTAGTCCTCGTCTAGATATTGACAGTTTGAACAGGGATCAGGAGCAGATGACTTGAATGTGAGTAAATGCTTAATAGAAAATCAACCAGTGGAGCTTAGGCTTCAAAAACCGGGGTTCAAATAGATGTTGCAATATTTAGAAGAGTATGCAAAGGTTTGACAAATTTCGAGTTCATTCTGGAGTTATTCCAGAAACAAATAGTTCAGACACAGACAACAGAAACAAGTGAGAGCAAATTCTCTGGTCCATTTCATATCTAGCTAGGCATGTTTTATACAAGATATGTGTCCTAAGAATGTGATAAAAGTCCTGAATCATGTGAATCATGGGAAATAAACTTGTGATAAAAACGAAATGGAGGTGGAGCCAATAGGGAAAAATGACAAAATAAAATATAAAAGAAATATAGGAGAATAATCCGATGGGTGTGGAGCTTACAGGGGCTTCTCCTCTTCCCTCCTAACCATTTCCCCTCGCTTTCCTACCTCCCCCTCAACCTCCTGAGCCTTCTATGTGCTCCTGTTCCCCCTCTCTCCTAACCCCTTGCTCCCCATAATCAACATGCTTGAGCTTGGCCACACTCATGTTTGCTAAGGGGTTCAACATCATTGAGTATAAGACCTCAAACATGCCCCTCCTTTTATATGTCTCCAGACCCCCAGTATAACTCCAACTGCGCCCAACCATCTCACCTATTCAATCCACGGACATGAGGCCTCAAGGGCTCAGCCTTAAATGAAGAGATACTGTTATGACTACATTCATTAATGCCCAGATCCCCGTCTGATCCACTCAGATCCCCACACACATGAAATCTATACTCCATTTGGAAACCATCACATCTCCATTAATCTGTCCAATTGTCACAGTCAATCTCACTCATCTGCCTCTGGTTCTGATTGATGCATCAGCATCACCATAGGAACCCAGAGATCCATCTCTGTCAGACTTGGACATATTCACATAAGGCCATCGGCCTTGGAGACCCATCACCGGAGTAATTATTATTAGCTTTCAAATATGTATTTAAGTTGTCCAACTGGGGACTTCATTCCCAGTTCAAATATCAAATCACACCTAGTTCCTAAGTCCGATTCTAACCATCTAAGTCATACTCCATCTCCAAAATCTCAGACACAGGTATTAGTGAGGGCACAGCACATAAGCTGAAGCCAAGTCTGTTCTGATCCCCACGATGCACCCCAATCCCCGCTCTGACTCTGACTGTTGACTCTGACCCAATCTCTGACCCCCAATTGGACCTAGTGGGTAACAATGAGAGTAATAAAGAGGCCAGACTGGCCAGGAAGAAACAAGCAACTAACAAAGATATGCCAATGGGTAAAGAAAACAACAGAGATGCTGAACTAGTGGGGAAGAGAAACCATAAGGGAAATGGAACAGGAAAAGGTGCAAGGAAGGGAAAAGGACAGGAGGTGGAAAAACAGATGGCTGCTGGAAATCCAAAACAAAGACTCACATTGAAAATGGAATGTTTTTGGTTCTCAGAGCTATAGTTGTGGTCATTGTCAGCCATGACAAGCATGTGTGAGCGCACAGTGATCCCAACATCATATTCATGTTCAACTCAACAAGAGGAGCACAGTGATGCTGACACTGTAGTCACATTCTTCTCAACAAGTGGATTAGGTACGTATATTTTTGTATATTTAAGTGCATATTTACATGTCATCATGTTCATCATTGTGACAAAGGTTTTTTTTACTATGAAGTGACTTGCCCTCAATGTGGATGCATATGGATCTGCAGTTAGGCAGAATACAAAAATTTTCTTTCTGGTGCCTGCTGGAGTTCACACCTTTATCCATGAACTCCAGGTACACATATTGTGATAGTCTGTATATCTCTAATCTAATATAACACCTTTATCCATGAATGTTACACACTAGGTCCAATTGGGGGTTGGAGATTGGGTTGGAGTTGGAGTGGGAATTGGGGTACATCGTGGGGGTTGGAACGGACTTGGCTTCAGCTTATGTGCTGCGCCCTCACTAATACCGGTGTCCAAGATTTCGGAGATGGAGTACAACTTAGATAGTTAGGATTGGACTTAGGAACTAGGTGTGATTTGATATTCAAACTGGGGAATGAAGTCCCAAGTTGGGCAACTTAATACATATTTGAAATCTAATAATAACTACTCCAGTGATGGGTCTCCGAGGCTGATGGCCTTACATGAGTATGTCTGAGTCTGACAGGGACGGATGTCTGGGTTCCTATGGTGATGCTAATGCATCAATCAGAACTGGAGGTGGAGATTTGGCAGTGACAATCAGACAGATAAATGGAGATGTGATGGTTTCCAAATGGAGTATAGATTTCATATGCGTGGGGATCTGAGTGGATTGGATGGGGATCTGGGCATTAAGGAATATAGTCATAACAGTATCTCTCCATTTAAGGCTGAGCCCCTGAGGCCTCATGTCTGTGGATTGAATAGGTGAGACGGTTGGGTGCAGTTGGAGTTATACTGGGGGTCTGGAGACATATAAAAGGAGGGGCATAATTGAGGTCTTATCCTCAACGATGTCAAACCCATTGGCAAACATGAGTGTGGCTGAGCTCGAGCAGTTGCTCCTGGCCTGACAGAAGGAAGAGGAAGAGGAGTGGAGACGGAAGGAGGAGGAGGAGGCAGAACAGAGACGGAAGGAGGAGGAGGAGGCAGAACAGAGACGGAAGGAGGAGGAGGAAGCAGAACGGAGATGGAAGGAGGAGGCAGAACGGAGATGGAAGAAGGAGGAGGAGGCAGAACGGAGACGGAAGGAGGAGGAGGAGGCAGAACGGAGACGGAAGGAGGAGGAGGCAGAACGGAGATGGAAGGAAGAGGAAGAGGAGCAGAGATGGAAGGAGGAGGAGGCAGAACAGAGATGGAAGGAGGAGGCAGAGGTAGAACAGAGATGGAAGGAGGAAGAAGTGAAAGCCAAGCGAGCATGCAGGGTCAAGGAGCTTGCAGCCGTGATGGAGGCCATGAGGCTGAAGGAAGTGGAAGAGCAGGCACACCAGCTTGAAGCCGCCATGGAGGTAGAGGAGGAGGTGACTGGGGCAGGGGCAACTAGTCACCCAGGGAGTCCTAGTGTGCCAATATGGGTGGGGACCCCCAAGGTCGCCATTATCCCGGTCACACAGATGGAATCAACCTGTCTAACAACTGCCCCTCCAGTAGACTCATCGTTGCATCTGTGACCATGGCTGTTATTTGCAGTGGGTGTGGCTGAAGAAGATGACACAGCGGAGGTGGAGAGGGCAGAAGTGGAGGCAGATCCCGATGCCAATATGGAGCTTGACACAAATGCAGAGCCTGAGGCAGGTGTGGATGTCGGGATGGATATGGAGCCAGATCTGACCTCAAATTGCTACAAGAAGATGGCTTGGGTAGCCACAGTTGAAGCTCACAAAAGGGCGGAGCTCTATGCTGCTACCACCAAGAAAAACCTCAAGGTCACACTTGTAAGAAGGAGCTGCATGTTGCTAGGTCAGCAATCCAGCTTTGCAAGCGCAAGATGGAGAAGGTGGCAGTGGAACAGCAGGACAAGGATGAGGAGAGGGAGCACTTGGAGGCCACATCGAGAAGGAGCGGACCACCCAAGGCTCTGGCTCTGACAGAGCCATTTGGCAGGCCTGGCATAATTTGCGACTTGTGTCATGATGTGGGTGTGGAGTGTGTATGGCCCACTGGTCCAACTCACCACCTTTGGTCCTGCAATCATTGTCAGGGTCAGAAAGGAGGGTGTAGGATTGATGGAAAGTTCAATCCCTGAAATTGGAGTGTCAAGCCCCGACTGGTGGTACAAGGAGAAGCGGAGAAAGAATCAGAAGGTCATCCGACCAAAAAGCGGCAGATGGAGACAGGTGCTGTGGCAGCTGGGGGTAGCAGTGTTGGGTCGGAAGGAGCAACGACTGGTGCAGGTATGGGGTGCATCTCTGCACCCAATAGTACTGTGGGCTAGCTTATCTGGCTGGTTAACCTTCAGTCAGAGCACCTCCAGCGGATGGAGGGGTTGTTAGTGGACTTGGTGAAGACAATGATGGAAGGAGGTTCTGGAGCATTGGCGGACTGCTGAGTTGCATTGGCTGTGGAAGTTCATGGCCCCCTTGGACAAGGATTTGGACATGGGGAATGAGAAGGATTGGGTGTCATGTAGAGAGTGATGATGAGTCAGAGACAGCATTGGAGATGGAGCCTGAGGTAGACAAGGGGAAGGGAAAAAGGAAATGCAATGTATAACTTAAAAAATGAAAATGATTTGATTGTAATATTTTGGAGTGGAGAAAAATGGGGCGGAGTGAGATTCTTTTGGAGGTTGGGTAGACTTGTAATTCCTTTTGTGACTTGTAATAAAATGATTTAGTGTCAGTAATGGAACTTAAAGATTCATAAGAGGGCCAGGTTTGTCTGGATAGGTGGAGTGTTATGCACTAGTTCCGATTGGGGTTGGAGATTGGGTTGGAGGTTGGGTCAGAGTCGGAGCACGTTGTGGGGGTCGGAACGGACTTGGCTTCAGCTTATGCTGCGCCCTCACTAATACCGGTGTCCGAGATTTCAGAGATGGAGTACGACTTACAGAGTTAGGATCGGACTTAGGAGCTAGGCATGATTTGAACTGGGGAATGGAGTCCTCAGTCAGCAACTTAAATACATATTCGAAATCTAATAATAATTACTCCGGTGATGGGTCTCCGAGGCCGATGGCCTTACATGAGTATGTCCGAGTCTGATGGGGACAGATGTCCGGGTTCCTATGGTGATGCTGATGCATCAATCGGAACCGGAGATGGATGGGCGGAATCGGTGGTGACAATCGGACAGGAAAATGGAGATGTAGCAGTTCCCAAATGGAGTATAGATTTCATATGCGCGGGGATCTGAGGGGATCAGACGGGGATCTGGGCGTTAATGAATATAGTCATAACAGTATCTCTCCATTTAAGGCCGAGCCCCTGAGGCCTCATGTCCGTGGATTGAATAGGTGAGACGATTGGGCGCGGTTGGAGTTATACTGGGGGTCTGGAGACATATAAAAGGAGGGGCATGATTGAGGTCTTATCCTCAATGATGTCAAACCCTTTGGCAAGCATGAGCATGGCCGAGCTGGAGCAGTTGCTCTTGGCCCAACGGAAGGAAGAGGAAGAGGAGCGGAAACGGAAAGAGGAGGAGGAAGCAAAACAGAGATGGAAGGAGGAGGAGGAGGCAGAACGGAGACGGAAGGAGGAGGAGGAGGCGGAATGGAGACGGAAGGAGGAGGAGGCGGAACGGAGGCGGAAGGAGGAGGAGGAGGAACGACAGAAAGAAGCGGCGAAAACGGAACGGAGAAGGAAAGAGGAGGAAGCGAAGGCAGAGAGGGCCCGCAAGGTGAAGGAACTTGCGGCAGCGATGGAGGCTGCGAGACTGAAGGAAGTGGAGGAGCAGGCGCACGAGTTAGAGGCGGCCATGGAGGTAGAGGAGGAGGTGACCGTGTTATTTGAATAATGTAAATAATTGCTTTGCTGGGGTGTAGTGACAAGCAGAAGTCGAATAGAAAGTGGAGCAGTGGTGGGAACACGATGTATGCGCAGTCGAATTGAAGATATACTTGAGTAGTATCTTCCTACGAGGTTTGATGGGATTTGGTGTGATCTTCGTCTAGATATCGACAATTTAAGCAGGGATGAGGAGCAGATGACTCGAACGAGAGTAAATGCTTAATAAAAAAGTAGCCAGTGATTGTATGGCTTCGTAATTCGAGATTCGAGTGGGATATGCAATATTCTAATAGAATATGCAAAAGCTAATAGAAATACGCGTTCGTTCTGGAGATATTCCAGATACGAATAGATTCAGACACACAGACAGAATAAGTGAGAGATAATTACTCTGTCTATTCAAGTGCATTACAGATGTGGTTTATATATGATACTAAGTCCTATGAATGAGTGAAGTCATTCGTAAATGTCCTGAGTCAATGATGAAATGGATGATGAGATGATGATCGGGGGAAGTGTCCATGATGATGAAATGATGAAAATAAAAGTGAAAATAATGTCCAGGAAGTTCTGGAACTCACAGGGGCTTCTCCTGTTCCCTATTCCATTCCTGTAACCGTCCTCCTTTACCCCCATTTGTCCCTCAAAACCTCCTGAGCCTCCTATATGCTCCTGTTCCTCCCCTGTTCCCTGTAATCCCCCTCTCCTCTCCCTTCTCCCCAGAAGTCCGGCAGCTAGACGTCCGGCAGCTGGAACAACAGACCGGGGCAGGGAAGACCAGCCACCCAGGAAGTCCGAGCGTGCCCATACGGCCAGGGACCCCGGAAGTCACCATCATCTCCGTTACACGGACGGAGGCGACTCATTTGAGGACGGTCACTGCAGAGGACCTGCCGTTACGTCCGCAGGCATGGCCCTTATTTGAGTCGGGGGCAGCTGAGGAAGACAATGCGGTGGAGGCGGAGAGGGCAGAGGTGGAAGCGGATCCCGATGCCAATATGGAGCTCGACGCAAATGTGGAGCCCGATGCAGGCGTGGATGTTGGGACGGATGTGGAGCCGGATCCTACTTCGAATTCTTACGAGGAGATTGCTTGGGTAGCTGCAGTCGAGGCTCGCAAAAGAGTGGAGCTCTATGCTGCTACCACCAAGAACCTCGACGTCGCGATCTTTTCACTGAAGGCCTACCCGAGTGCTGATATGGAGAAGCGGGAGGCGGACCGGAGGGTCATATGGTGCAAGGCGGAGAGTCGCGTGTTGGCGACCCGTAAGAGGAGCTGCATGTCACGAGGTCGGCGATCCAGCTTTGCAAGCGCGAGATGGAGAAGGCGGCAGCAGAACAGCAGGACAAGGAGGAGGAGAGGGAACGCTTGGAGGCCGCAGCGAGGAGGGGCGGACCACCCAAGGCTCTGGCTGCAACGGAGCCATTTGGCGGACCCGGCATAACTTGCGACTTATGTCGTGATGCGGGTGTGGAGTGCGTGTGGCCTACCGGCCCAACTCGCCACCTTCGGTCCTGCGATCATTGTCGGGGTTGGAAAGGAGGGTGTAGGGTCGATGGAAAGTTCGATCCCCGGAGTCAGAGCGTCAAGCCCCGACTAGTGGTACAAGGAGGGGCAGAGAAGGAATTGGAGGGTCGTCCAACCAAAAAGAGGCGGACTGAGATGGGTGCTGTAGCAGCCGGGGGTAGCGGCGTCGGGTCAGAAGGGGCAATGACCGGTGCAGGTATGGGGCGTGTCTCTGCGCCCAATAGCACCGTGGGCCAGCTTATCAGGCTGGTTAACCTGCAGTCGGAGCACCTCCGGCAGACGGAGGGGTTGTTAGTAGACTTGGTGAGGACGATGAAATGGAAGGAGGTTCTGGAGGGTCGTCGGA
Organism: Cantharellus purpuraceus; assembly: GCA_025174535.1. Classification (NCBI taxonomy): domain Eukaryota; kingdom Fungi; phylum Basidiomycota; class Agaricomycetes; order Cantharellales; family Hydnaceae; genus Cantharellus; species Cantharellus purpuraceus. The sequence goes on from JALBUN010000049.1 coordinate 122,205, forward strand.
CAGCCGAGTTACATCAGTTGCGGAAGTTCATGGCCCTGTTGGATGAGGATTCGGACATGGGAGATGAGAAGGATTGGGTGTTGGATGTAGAGAGTGATGAGGAGTCGGAGACGGAGCCTGAGGTAGATAAGGAAAAGGGGAAAAGGAAACACGATGTATAAGATAAGGATGAAAATGATTATAAATTTCAGAACGGAGAAAGAATGAGGCGGAGTGATATTCCTTCAGTTTTTTTTTTTTTTTTTGAGCAAGCTGGTAATTTCCCTTGACTTGTAATAAAGTGGTGATGCAAAATAATAGAATTAGCATTAGTAATCAAACTTAAAGATTCATAAGAGGGCCAGGTTTGTCTGGACAAGTGGAGTGAAAATCGGAGACAGATTCGGATGCGTGATCGAGTTCGGATGCAGAGATCCATGAAGACTCTTCATCAGTGCCTTCGTATCCAGTCCATTTGACTAAGTACTGGAGCTTGCACTTGTATCGACGGTCGATCTTTGAGTCCAGGATCTCCGAGATCTCATATTCATTGTCTCCTTCGATGATGATCGGGGGAGGTGTGTATGGGAACTGGTTTTCCCTTAAAAAGATCTTGTTTAAAGTCCCAAAACTGTACAATTCCGCTTGATGGCCTTAAAATATCAGCATATATCTGCTGCTTTCTCTTGATTCAGGGCCATTCAAATATTCTCTATTTTTTCATATTTTTTCGGGAATTTTCCATGCAGAAATGAGTCTACAAACTTATTGTTCTGCTGGGCGAAGTTTTGGGACCCACATGGACCCACAAACCTTCGCAGATGTCAGCAGCCTCAAAGTCAGCCGGAGTCACCCGGACAACTGACTCATTTTCGATCACATCACTCATTTCAATCTCCGACTCAATCTGGTCACCACTGCCAGTAAATGCTCAATATCTTCGCAACCACTGCACCTCCTGACTCCATTTTCAGTGGAGAGTTCAATAGAAACCATTTCTACCCCATCATTTGCACATCAGTGTGACTAGAGTGACATACAGTGTCATCCTCTATATCTCAGTAACTGTTGATTGTCCAGTTCAAGGGTCGCTTACAGTTGTGTAACTGTATTCGATTGCACTCGAAGTAGTGATTGTCCTGCTTTGGGCGTGAGTGTAGTATCTACCTCGCGTGACTACGAATCTACAGGGTGAGATTGTCTGTCGATAGTCCTGCCATTAGTGCTCTTGTTTAAGTTACTAGTGTGTACTGCCTTTGCAGAGCATTAGAAGCTTGAACTTGTGTGAAGCAGTTGCTAGACTACTTCACACATTGCTGTTACCCGCTTCAGAGTGTCACTGGTTGGACGGTCGGATTCATCCACCTACTTCCTCTAGCCTCTAAGTGCATTCCCCTCTTTTTGGAATATCTGGACCCCTAAGCGTCCATGAACTCTAGACTCTGGAAGTCTTATTCATTCCCTACTGCTAAGAAACGTATTACCTTCCTGCGTATTGTCTGCATTGACCATTACAACGGATTGTAACCAAAGTACAAACGTTAAATTGTTTCTGGAGTTGTGCTGCAGTAGGATTTGATATTCTTCTCAGCTGTTCATTCACGGAATTGTGGTGATTTAGAGTTTGCCCTAACACCATAATTTTGCGGGTTCCAAAACAAGGTGGGGGTTGCGTGTGACTGGAGATCTCATTCGTAGTAGCGGGTTCGAGCATTGATATATGGAAGACCAGATGAACTGCTCAGAAGTGGTCTGGGAGGCGGAGGGTGAAAGACCTGCTGCCCGTGTGAGCAATGACCTCATAAGGACCTAAGTATTTCTCAGAGAGTTTCTTTGATGGACAGGTGGTCCGGAAGTGTTCGGCCTTAACGAATACTTTGTCTCCAATTTGCAGGTCCGGAGCCGGAATGCGGCATCAGTCTGCGGAGACTTGATATTGTTTCTGAGCATCGGAGATGGTCTCTTGGAGATGTTGGTGTAGTTGATCGAGGTCGGTTACAAATTGGCAGGCTTTGGTGGAGGCAAGTTCCTTCTCGGGGTGGACGGAGATGTTCAGATGGTAGCCTTTATTAGCAAAGAATGGAGAGATGCCGGTAGTCGCATTTGGAGCGTTGTTGTAGGCAAACTCTGCAATCAGAAGTAGACCAGCCCAGTTGTCTTGTTGATAGTTACAATAGATTCGGAGATATTGCTCCAGGGACTGATTCATTCGTTCTGTTTGTCCATCTCCTTCAGGGTGGTATCCGGAGGTAAAATGGAGCTTCATGTCGAGAGCCTTTCCTAATGTGCGGAAGAAGGAGGACACGAACTCCGAGCCCTGATCGGACGTGACATGCGACAGGACTCCGTGTTTAGAGAATACGTGGAGAACGAACAATTTAGCTAGTGAGGCGGAGGTGATGGTGTCATGCGTCGGAATGAATAGTGACTGTTTGGTGAACCTGTTGACAATCACGAGTATGGTGTCATATCCGAGTGATGGGGGGAGCTTCTCTATGAAATCCATGGAGATGGAGTTCCATGGTTGCTCTGGGATCGGAAGTTGTTTGAGCGTTCCGTAGGGTTTGTGCCTTTGCGATTTTGAGCGCATACATGTGGTGCAGGAGTTACAGTAGTGTTGAATGTATTCCCGCATTTTTGGCCATACATAGTCTCGTCGGATTAATCCTTGTGTGCGATTTTGCCCGAAGTGGCTGGAGATCGGGTGATCATGATAATACTGCAAAACTTGGAGTCGGAGGCCGTTGGCGTTGGGGACGTATATCTGGTCGTTGTATTGGAGGTGTCCTTTGGGGTCAAGTGACCATTTTGGATTGGAAGGGTTGTCCAAGTGTTTAACTGCAACAGGATCAGATCGGAGTGATGAGTGGATGTCGGAGCGGAGTTGGTTGATGTCCATAATGGTGACAGCTCAGAGGGTGGGAGTCATGAGGGTGGATGCTCGTAGGGACGATGCCAGCTGCTCGTTAGTAAACACAGGACAAAGGTTGTGGGGGTTTACAGTGGCATAGTCGCTATTTCCCTCTTTAGGGTAGATGTCCCATCGTCTAGTTAACGCGTTGGGCTTTGCTCTGAGTCGACCAGGATGGAAACGGATAATGAGGTTGAACTGAGATAGGTACTCGGACCATCGGACCTGTCTCCGGGTGAGCAGTTTCGTTGTGGAGAAGTATTCCAAGTTCTTGTGGTCCGTTATGACATCTACCGGATCGGAGGGACCCTCAAGGTAGTGTCTCCATATCTGGAAGGCTTCATATATGGCAAGGAGCTCTTTGTCATGGACGTCATAGTTCAGTTCAGGGGGCGTGAATGTACGCGAGTGAAAAGCGATTGGGTGGACTTGTCCGTCGTCTGGGGAGATGATGGACAGGATCGCGGCAAGTGCATAGTCGGAGGCGTCGGTCTCTAATAGGATGGGAACGTCTGGAATCCAATGAGTCAGTATCGGAGCAGAAGTAAAGGCCTTTTTCAAGGTCTCAAAACTCTGTCTACATTCGTCAGTGAAATTCCATTGGATACCCTTCCTAGTGAGTCGGGTGAGTGGAACAGTGATATCGGAGTAGCTGTGAATAAAGTGGTGGTAGAAGTTGGCGAACCCTAGGAAGGACTGTACGTCCTTGACTTTCTGAGGTTCTGGCCATTCCTGTATGGCTCTGATTTTGTCATCGGACATTGTTAACCCTGCCGGGGAGAGGATATAGCCTAGGTATTCAACCGAGTCGGAGTGAAATTCACATTTGTCAGCGCGGGCAAAGAGGCCATGCTTTTGGAGACGTAGGAGTACCTCTCGGACATGTGTCCGATGTTCTTCTTCATTGTCCGAATATACCAGAATGTCGTCTAAGTAAACGAGGACAGTCACATCAAGAAGGTCGGCGAAGGTATCATTCATGAACCTCTGGAAGGCGGCTGGAGCATTGGTTAGACCGAAGGGCATGACACACCACTCGAAAGATCCATATCGTGTGTGGAAGGTCATTTTCCATTCGTCGCCTTCTCGGATACGTGTTATTTGAATAATGTAAATAATTGCTTTGCTGGAGTGTAGTGACGAGCAGAAGTCGAATAGAAAGTGGAGCAGTGGTGGGAACTGGATGTATGCGTAGTCGAATTGAAGATATACTTGAGTAGTATCTTCCTACGAAGTTTGATGGGATTTGGTGTGATCTTCGTCTAGATATTGACAATTTGAGCAGGGATCAGGAGCAGATGACTCGAACGAGAGTAAATGCTTAATAGAGAAATAGCCAGTTATTGTATGGCTTCGTAATTCGAGATTCGAGTGGGATATGCAATATTCTAATAGAATATGCAAAAGCTAATAGAAATACGCGTTCGTTCTGGAGATATTCCAGATACGAATAGATTCAGACACACAGACAGAAACAGGTGAGAGGAAATTCTCTATCTATTCAAGTGCATTACAGATGTGGTTTATATATGATACTAAGTCCTATGAATGAGTGAAGTCATTCGTAAATGTCCTGAGTTAATGATGGGATGGATGATGAGATGATGATGGGGGGAAGTGTCCATGATGATGAAATGATGAAAATAAAAGCGAAAATAATGTCCAGGAAGTTCTGGAACTCACAGGGGCTTCTCCTGTTCCCTATTCCATTCCTGTAACCGTCCTCCTTTACCCCCTTTGTCCCTCAAAACCTCCTGAGCCTCCTATATGCTCCTGTTCCTCCCCTGTCCCCTGTAATCCCCCTCTCCTCTCCCTTCTCCCCAGAAGTCCGGCAGCTAAACGTCCGGCAGCTGGAACAACAATACGGACTAGATGGTAGGCATGTCAGAGATCTATTTTGGAGTAGATCTTAGCCTTTCGAGGACTCTCGAGTAGGTCCGCGGTGCGGGGTATCGGGTATCGGTCTTTCTTGGTGATTTTGTTGAGTCCACGGAAGTCGACGCATAGACGGAGTGATCCGTCCTTTTTGCGGACAAATAGGACCGGAGCTCCATGAGGAGATAGGGATGGGCAGATGAAGCCTGTGGCCAAGTTCTCGTCTATGAATGTTCGGAGGGCCAATAGCTCTTTTTGTGATAGTGAGTAGATAGGGCCAAGCGGAGGGGTGGAGTTGTCATCCAGTTCGATCTTGAGATCATATGGTCAGTGTTCTGCTAGGGAGTCGGCTTTAGACTTGCTGAACACGTCAGCGAACTCATGATACTCCTTGGGAACCATAGAGAGGTCCGGTGGAGTGGATCGGGCAGAACGAGCAGCAAGGAATATCGGATCAGAGAGGTGAACCTGGAATGTGTGAGAACCGTCCAGTTTGCTTAGTCTGGCGAAGACCATAGCGTCCACCATCGATATGAACGGAGGGGTAGATATGTCAAGAATTTATTCAAGGAATATTACAATCTATTGGAGCAAGAAGGGGGAGTTTTATGATAAGAAAAAGTTGTGAAAAGTTTGGGAATTTTTTGATTAAGGGATGAGGAGAAGGTGTTTTTCGATTTTATTTTGTGAGCCATCCTTTCGTTCTACGGGAGTGGTTACTACTCAAAAAGGGAGGTATTATGATGTTTTTCATTCGTCATAAACCTCAAGTCAAACGGGTAAAAACTCCTTTCTCTGTAAAAAGTTTTTCCCCATGACATCACATATTATCAGTATCCACATCATTTCTTTTATCATATGTTTCAATCTTACTAAAAGGCTTTTTTATCATGTGATTGTCAAATTGTATATTAACTACAACTGTGTACGAGTATCAAGAAGGAGATTCACTATTCTTAATCCCTTCCAAGCTGCAAACAAACAGCTTGTGTCAACTTTCTGTCGTTCCTGGAATAACTCCTAAACTACCTATTCGATTGGAAATCTTTTGCATATCCCATTAGGATATTGCATCAACTATTGCTATCTCAAATTACGAACGATTTGGATCATTACATCCATTTCTATTAAGCAAACACTTTTTCGAAGTGTTGCTATTCCCATTTCTGCTCAAATATTTTGCAGAAGTCCCAGTTCTTAACCAAATATTCTGATATTTGGTAACATTACTCTACTAAACAATATCTTTCCATCGACCCCGCATATATCTGCATCCTTGCAGTAATTGCTCCCCTATTCAAAATCTACTTCGCCACCATCCCTCACCATCATTTTACACTCACCCACAACACCCCTCCATATCTTTTCTTAACAAGATGGAGTATCTATCGGAGCGGAGTCAGCGGAGGCGGAAGATAATTTCACACCTAAAGTTGCTGGTGATGTCGGGGATGACACAGCCTGTACTGGAGAACGGAATGTGATATGGCCCAATGCCCAGTCAATCAACAGATTGTAGCGGGTGAGCCAGTTATGTCTGAGAACCACAGAACAGCTGGAGTCAAGTGGAGTAACATAGAATGTAAGGTTCTGGATTTCTCCGACAGAAAAATGGATAGACAAATCTATAGCTCGTGAAATAACAGCATTAGTAGTGCCGTCAAATAATCGGAGTGGTATCAGAGTTATGGTGTATGTATGGAGTTTATGTAAATCGGAAAAAGAGGAATCAAGGAAACAATGAGTAGAACCAGAGTCAATTAATGCTTGAATAGCGGTATCAGGAATGGAGTCGGAGTGGACGAGGAGGGTAAGGGAGTCAGAGTGGGAAAGAGCAGATGCGTTCAGGCGGACCTCGTTTGCCATACAGGCCCTCAGCCCATACAGAGGCTATAGGACTGCTTACTATTTTTTTTGGTCCGTTGCTTTAGCGTCGGACTTGTCCGTCGTGGCGTTGGCGGCGCGGCCCTTTGCCTTTGCCACAGACGAGGTTGCCTTGTTGCAATCCTTGGCTTGATGACCAGGCTTTCCGCAGAACAGACAGAGGTTGTTGTCCATGCGGCGCTGGCGTTCCTGCTGGGTAAGTTTTCCGTCCTTTCCCAGCTTGGTGGAGAGGTCCGGAGTATTCTTGCGAGCTCCGGAGTTATTGCTGGTGCCGGAATTGTTCTGACCAGAACCGGAAGTGGCAGCGTTACCAGTGTTTGATTTCTGGCCTGAATTGGTGGTGGCCCGCTTATTGGACCCTTTGTTGGACTTTGGGGTCTTGTCCAATGATTTGTCCGATTTGTTGTTGGCCGAATTTTCATGGGAGACCTCAGATTGACGTTCCCAATAACAGGCGTCGATGGATTGGGCAAGCTTGCGGAGGGTAGCCAAAGTATCCGGCTTACCGACACATGATATCTCGTCCTTGATATGGGATGGGAGTCCAATGTAAAATTGGCATCGGAGTGCGGCGTCGCCCCATTGGACTTTCGGAGCTAGCTGCTGGAAACTCACAATGTATTTTGCGATTTTGTGATTTTCCTTCATCCAAAGTCGATCGAGTTCATTCTCGGCATCAGCCTCGGGGTTGTAAGGACCGAAATTGGTCCGAAGTTTGGAGATGAAGTCGGAGTAGTCCTCTGACCATATCGGGTCATCGGAGTCGTCCATGAGTGCTGGCTCGAAGTAGTCCAGTGTGGTGCCCTTGAGATAGGACATGGTGAAGGTAACCTTCGCCCGATCAGATGTGAATGCGTCAGGGCGATCGCGGAAATTCAACTGGCATTGCACCAAGAATGGCTGGAGTTTGCGCGGATCGGAGCCATCGAATGGGTCGGGTTCTCGGACCTTGGTCCGGGACTTAGGGGCTTGTGGGTTACGGATGCTGCTGGCGAGCAGGGAGATGGCTTGCACCAGATTTGGAGAGGGTGGGGTGTCATCTTCTTCATTGACGGCCTCTATGTGGTCCGTCAGTTCTTCGACGACCTCAGGGATGGTGTCGATGCTGGGGGTGGGTCCCTCGACGATTCGTGCGTGTTCAGAATTGGCGGTGGATCGTGGCATTGGTAGGAGTGAGTATGGCAGTTCGAATATACTGTTACACACTAGTTCCGATTGGGGTCGGAGATTGGGTTGGAGGTTGGGTCAGAGTCGGAGCACGTCGTGGGGGTCGGAACGGACTTGGCTTCAGCTTATGTGCTGCGCCCTCACTAATACCGGTGTCTGAGATTTCGGAGACGGAGTACAACTTACAGAGTTAGGATCGGACTTAGGAGCTAGGCGTGATTCAATATTTGAACTGGGGAATGGAGTCCTCAGTCGGCAACTTAAATACATATTCGAAATCTAATAATAATTACTCCGGTGATGGGTCTCCGAGGCCGATGGCCTTACATGAGTATGTCCGAGTCTGATGGGGACGGATGTCCGGGTTCCTATGGTGATGCTGATGCATCAATCAGAACCAGAGATGGATGGGCGGAATCGGCGGTGACAATCGGACAGGAAAATGGAGACGTAGTGGTTTCCAAATGGAGTATAGATTTCATATGCGCGGGGATCTGAGGGGATTGGACGGGGATCTGGGGGTTAATGAATATAGTCATAACATGGAGTGAAAATTGGAGATGGATTTGGATGCATGATCAAGTTTGGATGTGGAGATCCATGAGGACTCTTCATCTGTGCCTTTGTATCTGCCTTTGTATCCATTTGACTAGGTACTGGAGCTTGCACTTGTACCAACAATCAATCTTTGAGTCCAGGATCTCAGATATCTCATATTCATTATCTCCTTCAATGATGATTGGCGGAGTGCATTTGACCAGAGATCTCATTTGTAGTAGCAGGTTCAAGCATTGATATATGGAAGACCAGGTGAACTGCTTGGAAGTGGTCAGGGGGGCAGAGGGTGAAGGACCTGCTGCCTGCACAAGCAATGACCTCATAAGGACCTAAGTATTTCTTGGAGAGTTTCTTTGATGGATGGGTGGTCTGGAAGTGTTTGGCCTTGATGAATACTTTGTCTCTGAGTTGTAGGTCCAGAGCCGGACTGCAGCATCGGTCCACAGAGACTTGGTATTGTTTCTGGGCATTGGAGATGGTTTCTCAGAGATGTTGGTGTAGTTGATCAAGGTCGGTTACAAATTGGTGGGCTTTGGTGGAGGCGAGTTCCTTCTCAGGGTGGATGGAGATGTTTGGATGATAGCCTTTATTAACAAAGAACAGAGAGATGCCAGTAGTGGCGTTCAGAGCATTGTTGTAGGCAAACTCTGTGATCGGAAGTAGGTCAGCCCAGCTGTCTTGTTGATAGTTACAATAGACTCAGAGATATTGTTCCAAGGACTGATTCATTCATTCTATTTGTCCATTTCCTTCAGGATGGTATCCAGAGGTGAAGTGAAGCTTCATGTCGAGAGCCTTTCCTAATGTGCAGAAGAAGGAGGAGATGAACTCTGAGCTCTGATTGGATGTGACATGCAATGGGACTCCATGTTTAGAGAATACATGAGTCGGGGTGGGAAAGAGTGGATGTGTTCAGGCAGACCTTGTTTGTCATACAGGGAGTACCAACGCAGCCCATACAGAGACTAGAGGACTGCTTACTATTTTTTTTGGTCCATTGCCTTGATGTTGGACTTGTCCGTTGTGGCATTGGTGGCATGGCCTTTTGCCTTTGCTGCTGACAAGGTTGCCTTGTTGCAATCCTTGGCTTGGTGGCCAGGTTTTCCACAGAACAGACAGAGGTTGTTGTCCATGCGGTGCTGGCATTCCTGCTGGGTAAGTTTTCCATCCCTCCCCAGCTAGGTGGAGAGTCCAGAGTGCTCTTGCAAGCTCCAGAGTTATTGCTGGTTCCAGAGTTGTTCTGACTGGAACTGGACGCGGTGGTGTTACCAGTGTTTGACTTCTGGCCTGAGTTGGTGGTGGTCTTCTTATCAGACCCCTTGTTGGACTTTGGGGTCTTGTCTGACGATTTGTCCAATTTGTTGTTAGCCAAATTTTCGTGGGAGACCTCCAATTGACGTTCCCAATAACAGGTGTTGATGGATTGGGTGAGCTTACAAAGGTTTACCAAAGTATCCGGCTTACTGACATGTGATATCTCATCCTTGATGCGGGATGGGAGACCAACGTAAAATTGGCATCAGAGTGCAGTGTTGCCCCATTGGACTTTTGGGGCTAGCTGCTGGAAACTCACAATGTATTTTGTGATTTTGTAATTTTCCTTCATCTGAAGTCAATCAAGTTCATTCTCGGCATTGGCCTTGGGGTTGTAAGGACCAAAATTGGTCTGAAGTTCAGAGATGAAGTCGGAGTAGTCTTCTGACCATATTGGGTCATTGGAGTTGTCCATGAGTGCTGGCTCAAAGTAGTCCAGTGTGGTGCCCTTGAGATAGGACATGGCAAAGGTGACCTTCACCTGATTGGATGTGAATGCATCAGGGCGGTCACAGAAATTCAACTGGCATTGCACCAAGAATGGCTGGAGCTTGTGCAGATCAGAGCCATCGAATGGATCGGGTTCCCAGACCTTGGTCTGGGACTTAGGGGCTTGTGGGGTATGGATGCTGCTGGCAAGCAGGGAGATGGCTTGTGCCAGATTCGGGGAGGGTGGAGTGTCATCTTCTTCATTGACAGTCTTTATGTGGTCCATTGGCTCTTCAACAACCTCAGGGATGGTGTCGATGCTGGGAGCGGGCACCTTGATGGTTCGTGCACGTTCAGAATTGGCAGTAAATCATGGCATTGGTAGGAGTGAGTATGGCAGTTCAAATATACTGTTATGCACTAGGTCCGATTGAGGGTCAGAGATTGGGTTGGAGGTTGGGTGTTACATCCTGTAACACCAAGTTCCAATCTCCGGATTCCATCTCCACCTCCGTCAACTCCACCTCCATCAACTCCACCTCTATCAACTCCACCTCTGTCAACTCCACCTCTGTCAACTCCACCTCCATCAACTCCGGACCCCGCTATTGTTCTCCTCATTAGTAGTCTTCTTCTTATGGGTTACAACAACCGTTATACTTTCTAATTGTTTAGTATTAGTTCAGACATGAGTCCGAACTCCGAACTCCTTTCCATGTTGTATTCCATATTAGTCTTATTGTCTTATCGCTTTTAGTTTTACCATTCAATTCTCTACATACTTATACGGGCTACTTCTTGTATGTTACAGTAGTTTGTATATCGACTAAGATTCCCCATCAGCTTCTTGGTTACTAGCTTCTTGACAAGTATCTTCTTGACAAGTCGAACTCCAGATCTTTGATCCAACTCCGTACTCCGAACTCCAAAATATTGGACCGACAATTCAAGGGGGCGCAACACATAAGTTGAAGCCAAGTCCACTCGATCCGACTCAATAGTTATTTGTCCCCATCTGTCTCTGGTTGAACTGGAACAGTAAAGTCCCATCCCCTTCCTCACTAGTATCCAAACACCAGCTACTCCTTTAAACTCTGAGTTTTCAGCACTTAACATTGGGTTGGAGTTGGAGCAGGAATGTGAGGGCTATGCTGAATGATGAGGCCACAACAACAAGATACTCAATAAGTGAGAGCCAATAAGAGATAATGCCAGCTGGTACAGTGGATATCCTCAGTCTATACACTTGTCACTGATAAATACATGGGACTCACCTGGTACAGCGGATATCCTCAGAGATCAAGCTGAGGAAACTGTGCTGCACCAGGCAAGTTCTTTATACTAGATGATGCAAGGAATAGGGGAACCAAGATAGGGGAACAATAGGGGAGAGATAGGAGAGCGCACCCTAACAGGTTGTGCTGATAGGGGTGATAAGAAAGGGACTAAGAATAGAAACTGAGTCATATGAACCCTGACATCACCCCCCTCTCAATGCATGTTGTCTCGATATGCACCATCGTCCTATCCATCTCAGCAGAGACATACCGCAAAGCACTATACAAGGTGCTCCCTCACTTTCTGCCAGAGTCGAGTCCATGAAGAGTCTTGACACTGGTTGTTCTCTTCCCTGAGATAAAGTGGGATGGTAAACTCGGATTCGTCCACCTTAAACACTGCTCCTAGCACCATCTCTCCTGCCCTATAGGTGACCCTGCCAGCGAGCCCTTGGAACATGTATGGTATATTGAAGCCATTGATGAATATGGGGTCCCCGATGTAGTATGTTTGGCACCTTGAGGATGCACCTTCACGCCAAAGGTGGAATCGAGCTGGTGGGGGTAGGGATGGGAGGTTGTAATCCTCTATGGCATGTGCAGTATCCCTTGAATCAATGGTCCAGTTGGACAATGGGGAGGAGGGAATTGGGTGTAGGAGGATAGTGTCAGGCTGGTAGGGCATGGTGAGAACATGGATAGTGAACGGCAGTGGGTTTACTGAGGAAGAGAGGAAGTGGTTGACTTGATTTATATATGGTTGGTGAGGTGTCGATATGGATAGGGTTGGTGAGCGCTAAGCTTAACTGTGCCTACTGTGACTTTGAACCATGTCCATTACCACATGCTGGGGTCCTCCCTACTGTCCAATCAAAGAGGACTCATTTGGGAGGTTCTGTAAAGTTTCTGAGGGGTCGGAAAGGTAGAGTTGTATAGGTGGCAGCTGAAATATGCCTTGGAGCTTCAGGATTCTCCTTGTGGAAGTCTGCGATACGCTTTCTAGCTCTGCTGGCATCCTTGGCTGGTATCCAAAGGTCATCAGCAGCTCCATAGCCCTTCCAATGCACCAAGTACTCCATTTTTCATCAGAAAACCCTGCTATCAAGGATTTTCTCAACTTCATATTCCTGGACTCCATCTTGAATGATAGGAGGTGGTGGGGGAGATGAATGGCGTTCAGGGATAGGATCTTCTTCATAGGGGCACAGGAGAATGACAGAGAATACTGGATGAGTGCGACCAAAGAGTGGAGGAAGTTGCAAACCATAGGCATTCCAAGAGACCACCTTGTTAATTGTGTAAGGCCCTAGCCACTTGTGATCTAGCTTCTTGGTTGGACGGGTTGTTGCAATATTTTGTGCATTGAGCCAGACCTTGTCACCAACCTTATACACTGGTGCTGCTTGACGATGGGCATCATAGTTCGTGCCATGTCATCTGCTGCCTTTTCCAGGGCTGAACAAGCCTCACTTGTGGCCATCTCCATGCATTCAGTGAATTCCTCCAGTGCTCCAAGCCGTGTCTCTCGGACTGGCTCTAACCCTAGCCTTGGGTGTTGACCTGTGTCGAGCATAAAGGGGGTTGATTGTGTGGAAGAGTGGATGCGGTTGTTGTATGTGAATTCAGCAAAAGCAACCCACTCAACCCAGTCATCTTGGCACTGATTGACAAAGAGCCTCAGATACTGTTCAATCTCTTGGTTGACCCATTCTGTCTGACCATCGGATTGTGGGTGATATGCTGTGGATGCTGCAACCTTGATTCCCAAGAGCTTATTGAGCTCGTGCATAAATTGGGAGACGAATTGGGTGCCACGGTCACTGATGACTTCTTCAGGGAGGCCATGATGTTTCCACACATAGTCACGGAAGAGTCATGCAATCCCTATGGAATTAATGTCAGAGGTGGTAGGGATCACATGTACTCATTTGGAGAGTCAGTCCACAACAACAAGAAGTGCATTGTAGCCATGGCTAGTGGGTAACTCCACAATTAAGTCAACGGATATCATCTTTGGTCTGGAACACAATTAGGTAGGAGTTTACCCATTGGAGCAGCTGGGAAGGTTTTGGTCCGATTGCAAAGATCACAGCCCTTTATGTACTTTGCAATATATTATCCAATTCCAGGCCACCAGTAGCTGCGTGATACAAGCTCTGTTGTCCTCCAGCGACCAGGGTGACCTGCGAGTATCATGGTGTGCCCTTACAATATCATGGCGCAGTTTTGAGTCAAGGGGAACATACACCTTGCCACAATAGAGAACAAGTCCATTCTCCTTGGTCCATTCCTGTCCTCATAGGTTTCCAGAAGAACCGAGTTCCTTGAGAGCTTTCACAACCTTTTCATCTCTGTTGTTGCAGTTCCACACACGATCCAGAAATATGTCCCCTTCTCCTGTGACCATTTGAGCTCCTGGTCCTGAATAGGTGGATGTTGTGTTAATGTGAAACAGCTCAGGGCCAAGGAGAATCTGATCTTGATTATCTTCCCCCCCCCCTGTTTATGATCTACATGTCGTGAGAGGGCATCAGGTTTAGCTGAATGGTGTCCAGGATGATGGATCAGTTCCCAATCAAAGTGAGAGAGGTAGAGTGACCAGCGAGCTTGTCAGCAATTAAGGTTCTGAGCTGTACGGAAATACGTGAGGTTTTGATGGTCATTGAGGATCTCAATCCTGTGCTTGGTTCCTTCCAGGATGTGGCGCCATTCCTCTAATCCATGTATGACAGAGAGCAATTCCTTATCATGGATGGCATAGTTGCGCTCTGCATCTGAAAGACTCTTGGATACAGATCCTATGGGTCTCCATTTCCCATCATCACAGAGCTGAGATAGAATGGCACCTGTTGCATATGCTGAAGCATCTGTCTCAAGTCGGAATCACTTGGTTTGATCAGGGAGGACAAGGATTGGAGTTGACATGACAAGTCGCTTGAGTTCCTCAAAGGCTTCTTGTTCTGGGCTATTGGACATCCAGGACCATTGTGAATTTGCCTTTGTTAATAGTTTCAGGGGTTTTGCAATGTGTGAGAAGTCTTCAATGAAACGATGGTAGAAGTTGATGAAGCCCAGGAAGGATTTGACTTCGGTGACATTGCGGGGTGTAGGTCAGTCTTGAACTCCAGCTACCTTGACTGGGTCCATAGCAACCTGCCCCTGTGAGAGAATAAGTCCAAGATAATCTACCTTCTGTTGCATGAAGAGGCATTTCTCTGGTTTGAGGTACAAGTGGTTGGCCTGAAGGATTTCAAGTATGGATTGCACAATCCTGTGGTGTTGTTCTAGGGATTCAGTGAAGATGAGAATGTCATCCATGAAAACCACCATGACACCATCATCAATGAGCTCCTTGAAAATGTCATTCATCATAGTCTGGAAAGTTGCTGGGCTGTTTGTGAGACCAAAGAACATGACTAGGGGTTCGTATAGGCCACAGTTGGTCTGAAAGGCTGCCTTCCACTCATCACCCTCTTTAATGCACACATTGTTATATCCCCATCAGATGTCAAGCTTGGTGAAGTACTTGGCATTGGCAGCAGCAATTTTGCTCATGATATTGGGTACCAGGGGTAGAGGATAGGCATTCTTAATTGTGATGTCATTCAGTTTGCAGTAGTCCTGCACAAACCGAAGGTTGCCATCCTTCTTCTTCACAAAGAAAACAGGGGATGCCATTGGTGACTTGGAAGGATGTACATGGTGATTCTGCAGGTTCTCTTCAAGGAAGGCATCTAACTCCTTCTGCTCGTTTGGGGACATTGGATAGATCTTTGTGCTGAAAGGTTGGGCTCCTGGAGTGAGTTCAATGGCATGGTCCCATGGTTTCCAAGGTGGAAGCTGATCAAACAACTCCTTTGAGAAAACATCCTTAAATTCCCAATATGCCTTTGGGATGATATCTTCAAGAAGTTTGACAGGAGCAGATTCTGCAGCCTTCTGTGCAAGCTGTTGTGAAACTGTTGAGCCTGCACAGATCTTCTCCAAGTCTTCTTCCACAAAGATGACAAAGGTTCAGTCTCCCTCCTGTCAGGGTTCAAATAAGTCATATTCTATTTTTAGTATTTTCTCTTGACACCCCTATCAGCGCAGCCTGTCAGGGTGCGTCTCCCCTATTTCATTGCCCCTATCACTTCCCCTATCTTTCCTCCCCCATCTTGGTTCTCCTATCCGTCTCCATCATTTAGTATAAAGACTCGCCTTGGTGCAGTGTGATCCCCTCAGCTTGATCTCTGAGGATATCCGCTGTACCAGGTAAGTCCCATGTATTTATCAGAAACAGCTGTATAGACTGAGGATATCCGCTGTACCAGCTGGCATTATTTCTTATCGGCTCTCACTTATTGAGTATCTTATTGTTGTGGCCTCATCATCAGCGTCGCCCTCACAGAAGATCAAGCTCATAAGACAACCCCACACCTCATAACACTTTCCCTATTAACTACTTCACCGATACCATGACCGATCAGCTCCCTGAAGCCTATTGGGACACTCTAGGTGAAAGTGGTGGCTTTCTGCGAGTGTTGTTCAACACCCAGGCACAGCAGCTCCAGCAGCTGCAACTCCAGAACCAGCACCTCCAAAGCCAGTTCGCCAATGTCCAGAACAACCTAGCAGATGCTGCCACTGCTGCCGCCATCGCTGCAGCACAGACCATCTCTCAGACCACCTCATTTCCCACACCTTCTCCTACATCGTCATCCGTTCGCCCAATAAGGGCAGCTGAACCAGCCAAATTCAATGGAGATCGTGCAGAGATGGAAGGTTTCATTCGCTCTATCAGGCTTGCCATTGCAGTCCAGCCTACATCTTTCCCAGATGAGCGGACCAAGATCCTCTATGCCCTCTCTTTTATGACAGGAGGTTCTGCTGAAGTATGGGTGCACAATGAGACACAGGCAGTCATTGACAGGACCTCACCGCTCTCCACCTTGGAGGGATTCATTAAGCAGGTGGAGAACGCTTTTGGGGACCCTGACCGCTCTCGAACAGCACGAACAAAGCTACACAATCTTAGGATGACACCTGGCATGTCAGCGGATGAATACACGGCACAGTTTGAGATACTAGCAGGAAGGACTGGGTTTAATGATGCAGCACTGGAAGATGCCTATGCCCGAGGGCTCCCTGCAATGATTCTTGACAAGATCCATGCACAGCCATCCCTCCCGTCCGATCTCAAGGCATGGAAGGAAGTGGCCTGTCAAATTGACCGCAACCACCATCATCTTCTAGAAGTGAGACGTGCTCAGACTGCCCTCACTCCTGCCCGCTCTACCCCATCCCGCCCTCACAGCACTCCGGTCATCTCTGTACCAACTACCTTGGCAACCTCTAATGGTGCTGCACCTATGGATATTGACTCCAACCGCCATCGCATTGAGACTCGGACGTGCTATAACTGTGGAAAGTGTGGCCATATATCCCCAGCATGCCCTGAACCACGCAAGGAACGTATCCGAGCTGATCTCACACAAACAACAATTGCAGGCATGATATCAGAGTCAGTAGCAGCTGCACTGAAGGCCAAGGAAGAAGCGCAGAAGGCAGTAATTCCAAAGCAAGAGGAGAAGCAGGATTTTCAGGCCAGTCAGCAGTGAAGAGCATGCCCTGCCTGACAAACCGGTTTTCAGTTCTTGAATCATGTACTGTAGGGCTCACAAGTGATATGTTACACACACACTCCCTTGTCCATCAGACTGAAACCAAAACAGCCATGCCTGAAAACCCTTCTCAACTTCCAGCTAAACATGATGACCCTCCTCGTCTCTACCTTCGATCTGCAGACATCCGTCGATGTACAAGAATTCCCATGAAAATCCACTCGGTAGACACTGGATACCCTCTAGCCGTGGATGCACTCCTCGATAGTGGTGCTACAGGAATGTTCATTGATGCAGAATATGTCAAAGCAGAGAAACTTCGAACACGCCCTCTACCACGTGCCATACCTGTTTATAACATTGATGGGACCCCAAATGAAGCAGGTTCAATCAAGGAAGAAGTCGATCTCATCTGCACATATGGGACCCATACCGAACATGCCACATTTTCAGTCACAAGCCTGGGAACCTTTGGCATAATTGTTGGGCACACCTGGCTTGTGAAGCACAACCCAGAGGTAGACTGGCATACAGGAAAGGTACAGATGACTCGCTGCCCTGATTCATGTGGAGAAGTACCAGAACACAAAGAGCATTCGCTTGGTACAACTCCTTCAAATGGCAAGAACTCACATGGGCAACCCCAATACGGGGGAGACCGAACATTTGTTATCTTTGTAGAAGAAGACTTGGAGAAAATCTATGCTGGTTCAACAGTTTCTCAACAGCTTGCACAGAAGGCTGCAGAATCTACTCCAGTCAAAACCTTTGAGGAGATTGTCCCAAAGGCGTACTGGGGATTTAAGGATGTTTTTGCAAAGGAGTCCTTTGACCAACTTCCACCTCGAAAACTGTGGGACCACGCTATTGAACTCACTCCAGGAGCGCAACCCTTCAGCACAAAGGTCTATCCAATGTCCCCAAATGAGCAGAAGGAGTTGGACGCATTCCTTGAGGAGAACCTACGGAATCATCGTATACGTCCTTCCAAGTCACCCATGGCATCCCCTGTCTTTTTTGTGAAGAAGAAGGACGGTAATCTTCGTTTTGTGCAAGACTACCGCAAGCTGAATGATATCACAATCAAGAACGCCTACCCACTACCCCTGGTACCAGACATCATGAATAAAATTGCCGCAGCCAATGCCAAGTACTTTACCAAGCTTGACATCCGATGGGGATATAACAATGTGCGTATTAAAGAGGGCGATGAGTGGAAGGCAGCCTTTTGAACCAATCGTGGTCTATTTGAACCCCTGGTCATGTTCTTTGGTCTCACAAACAGCCCAGCAACCTTTCAGACGATGATGAATGGCATTTTCAAGGAGCTCATTGATGATGGCACTATGGTAGTGTTCATGGACGACATCCTCATTTTCACTGAATCCCTAGAACAACACCACACGATCGTGCAATCTGTCCTTGAAATTCTTCGGGCCAACCACCTGTACCTCAAACCAGAGAAATGCCTTTTCTCGCAACAGAAGGTAGATTATCTTGGATTGATTCTCTCACAGGGACAGGTAGCTATGGACCCAGTTAAGGTGGCCGGAGTCAGGGACTGGCCCACACTGCGCAATGTGACAGAAGTCAAATCCTTCCTGGGTTTCATCAATTTCTATCGTTGCTTCATTGAGGACTTCTCACATATCGCAAAGCCTCTGAATCAGTTAACAAAGGCAGATACACAGTGGTCCTGGATACCTGATGGCCCAGAACAAGAAGCCTTTGATAAACTCAAGCAGCTTGTCATGTCAACTCCAATCCTTGTCCTCCCAGATCAAACCAAGCATTTTCGACTAGAGACAGATGCTTCAGCATATGCAACAGGTGCTGTTCTATCTCAACTCTGTGACGATGAGAAATGGAGGCCGGTAGGTTTTGTATCCAAGAGCCTTTCAGATGCAGAGCGCAACTATGCCATCCATGATAAGGAATTGCTCTCAGTCATCCGTGGACTAGAAGAATGGCACCACATCTTGGAAGGGACCAAATACAAGATTGAAATCCTTAACGACCATCAAAACCTCACATATTTCCGTACAGCTCAGAATCTCAATCGTCGACAAGCTCGCTGGTCACTATACCTTTCTCGTTTTGACTTTGAACTGATCCACCGTCCTGGACGACATTCAGCCAAACCTGATGCCCTCTCACGACGTGTAGATCATAAGCAGGGGAGGAAGATAACCAGAACCAGGTTCTTCTTGGCCCTGAGCTGTTCCACATCGATGCGACATCCACCTATCCAGGGCCAGAAGCTCAAATGATCACAGGAGAAGGAGACATATTCCTGGAACGTGTGCGGAACTGCACCAACAGAGATGAAAAGGTTGTAAAGGCTCTTAAGGAACTTGGTCCCTCTTGGAATTTATGAGGACAGGAATGGACCGAGGAGAATGGACTCGTCCTCTATCGTGGCAAGGTATATGTCCCTCTTGACCCAAAATTGTGCCATGACATTGTAAGGGCACACCACGATACTCACATTACAGGTCACCCTGGTCGCTGGAGAACAACAGAACTTGTATCCCGCAGCTACTGGTGGCCTGGATTTGGACGATACATTGCCAAATATGTCAAGGGATGTGACCTCTGCAATCGGACAAAAACTTTCCCTGCTCCTCCTATGGGTAAACTCCTGCCTAATCGTGTCCCAGATCGGAGGTGGCAAGTGATATCTGTTGACCTTATTGTAGAACTACCCATCAGCCACGGCTATGATGCACTCCTTGTCGTTGTGGACCGTCTTTCCAAACAAGCACATGTTATCCCTACCACCTCTGACATCAACTCCATAGGAGTTGCACAACTTTTCCGAGACCATGTGTGGAAACACCACGGCCTTCCTGAGGAGATCATCAGTGACCGTGGCACCCAGTTTGTCTCTCAATTTATGCACGAGCTCAATAAGCTTTTGGGGATCAAGGTTGCAGCATCCACAGCATATCATCCACAAACCGATGGTCAGACGGAAAGGGTCAATCAAGAAATTGAACAATACTTGAGGCTTTTCGTCAATCAGCGCCAGGATGACTGGATTGAGTGGGTTCCTCTTGCCGAATTCACATACAACAACCGCATCCACTCCTCCACGCAATCAACCCCCTTCATGCTTGATACAGGCCAACACCCAAGGCTTGGGCTAGAGCCAATCCGAGAGACACGACTTGAAGCACTGGAAGAATTCACTGAGCGTATGGAGATGGCCACCACTGAGGCTCGCTCCGCCCTGGAAAAGGCAGCAGATGATATGGCACGATTCTATGATGCCCATCAGCAAGCAGCCCCAGTATACAAACTTGGTGACAAGGTCTGGCTCAATGCACAAAATATCACCACCACCCGTCCAACCAAGAAACTTGATCACAAATGGTTAGGACCGTATGTGATTAATAAGGTGGTCTCACGAAATGCCTATGGCCTACGACTTCCCCCAATCTTTGGCCGCACTCATCCAGTGTTCTCTGTTGTCTTACTCCGTCCTTATGAAAAGGATCCCATCCCTGAACGCCAGTCATCTCCTCCACCACCTCCAGTCATTCGAGATGGAGTACAGGAATACGAAGTTGAGAAGATCCTTGACAGCAGAGTTTTCCGAGGAAGACTGGAATACCTGGTGCGTTGGAAGGGCTATGGAGCTGCTGACGACCTCTGGATCCCAACTAAGGATGCCAGTGGGGCTAGAAGGCGCATTGCAGACTTCCATCGGGAAAATCCTGAAGCCCCAAGGTGTATTTCGGCAGCCACCTATGCGGCTCTTCCCTTCAGACGCTTTGAGAACTTCACAGAACCTCCCAAACAGGTCCTCTTTGATTGGACAGCTGGCAGGAACCCAACACGTGGTATTGGACACATTTCAGAGCCGCAGAATAGGCACAGTGAAGCTTAGCGCTCACCAAATTCATCCATGCCGAAATTCCACTAACTGTATATAAGCCAGTGAATCCACTTCCCCTTCCTCAGTAAAACCATCATCGTTCACTACCCAACCCACCATGCCTTACCAGTCTGAATCCACCCCTCTACGCTCACTCCATTCCTACCCATCAATCACTTGGTCAGTTGACTCAAGGGATACTGCACGTGCTGTAGAGGATTATAACCTCCCATCTCCACCTCCACAAGTTCATTTCCCCTTCTGGCATCGTAATCCATCAAGATGCCAGACATACTACATCGGGGACCCTCTATTCATCGGCAACTATGACATACCATACGCCTTCCAAGGGCTCGCCGGTAAAGTCACCTATGAGGGAGGGGAGATGATACTTGGAGCAGTTTTCAGCACGAACGATCCCATATCCCCTGGAGAGTTCACCATCCCACTTTACCCCAAGGCAGAGAAGAGTCACCATCAACACTCATCATGGGCTCTACTTTGGCAGAGAGTGAGAAGGGACCTTGCAGAGTGCTTCAGGGTGTGTCTCTCTTGAGATGGATGGGACGATAGTGCATATCGAGACGACATGCATTAAGAGGTAGGTGATGTCAGGGTTCAAATAAGTCATATTCTATTTTTAGTATTTTCTCTTGACACCCCTATCAGTGCAGCCTGTCAGGGTGCGTCTCCCCTATTTCATTGCCCCTATCACTTCCCCTATCTTTCCTCCCCTATCTTGGTTCTCCTATCCGTCTCCATCATTTAGTATAAAGACTCGCCTTGGTGCAGTGTGATCCCCTCAGCTTGATCTCTGAGGATATCCGCTGTACCAGGTAAGTCCCATGTATTTATCAGAAACAGCTGTATAGACTGAGGATATCTGCTGTACCAGCTGGCATTATTTCTTATCGGCTCTCACTTATTGAGTATCTTGTTGTTGTGGCCTCGTCATCAGCGTCGCCCTCACAGCCCTATTGTACATAATTCAAGAACTGAAAACCGATTTGTCAAGCAGGGCATGCTCTTCACCACTGACTGGCCTGAAAACCCTGCTTTTCCTCTTGTGCTGGAGTGGATGCTTTCTGTGCTGTTTCTTTGGCATGCATTGCTGCTGCGACTGATTCAGAGACCATACTGTCAATGGCTGCTTTTGTCAGATCAGCTCGAATGTGTTCTCTGCATGGTTCAGTGCATGCTGGGGAGATATGGCCACGCTTGCCACAATTATAGCACATTCGAGTTTCAATACGACGACGGCTGGAGTCAATGTCCATGGGTACAGCACCACTAAATGGTGCAGGAGTGGTGGGTGCAGAGATGGCAGGAGTGCTGGGAGCTCAAGATGGAGTAGAGCAAGAGGAGGTGTGGGGAGCCTGTGCCTGTTTCACTTCTATGAGGCAACAGTAGTTGCAGTTGATTTGATGGGCTGCTTCCTTCCAGGCCTTGAGACCTACTGGAAGTACTGGCTGTGCATAGATCTTTTCAAGAATCATTTCAGGGAGCCCTCATGTGTAGGCATCTTTGAGTGCCACATCGTTAAACCCTGTTCTTCCTGCCAGTGTCTCAAACTGTGTCGTGTATTCATCTGCTGACATGCCAGCTGTCATCTTGAGATCATGTAACCTTGTTCATGCTGTTTGAGAGTGATCAGGGTCTCCAAAGGCATTCTCCACTTGTCTAATGAACTCTTCAAGAGTGGAGAGCAATGAAGTCCCATCAATGACTGCTTGGGTCTCGTTGTGGGCCCATACTTCAGCAGAACCTGCTGTCATGAAAGAGAGGGCATACAGGATCTTGGTCCACTCATCTGGGAAAGATGCGGGCTGGATTGCAATGGCAAGCCTGATAGCACGAATGAACCCATCTGTCTCTGTATGGTCTCCACTAAATTTCTCTAGTTCAGCTGCCTTTATGGGACGAGCAGACGATGATGCAGGAGGAGATGTTGGAGGGGAGATGGTTTGTGCTGCAGCGACAGCAGCAGCTGTGGCAGCCTCAGCTAGGTTGTTCTGGACATTGGCAAACTGGCCCTGGAGGTGCTGGTTCTGGAGTTGCAGCTGTTGGAGCTGCTACGCTTGGCTGTTGAGCAAGGCTCGCAAGAAGGCACCACTTTCACCCAGAGTGCCCCAATATGCCTCAGGAAGTTGATTGGCCATGATTGGTGTAGAGGGTAATAGGGAAAGTGTTTATAAAGTGTGGGGTCATCTTATGAGCTTGATCTTCTGGGAGGGCTACACTGAATGACGAGGCCACAACAACAAGATACTCAATAAGTGAGAGCCAATAAGAGATAATGCCAGCTGGTACAGCGGATATCCTCAGAGATCAAGCTGAGGAAACTATGCTGCACCAGGCAAGTTCTTTATACTAGATGATGCAAGGAATAGGGGAACCAAGATAGGGGAACAATAGGGGAGAGATAGGAGAGCACACCCTAACAGGCTGTGCTGATAGGGGCGATAAGAAAGGGACTAAGAATAGAAACTGAGTCATATGAACCCTGACAAGGAATTGGGGTATGTTGTGGGGGTCAGAATGGACTTGGCTTCAGCTTATGTGCTGCACCCTCACTAATACCGGTGTCCAAGATTTCAGAGATGGAGTACAACTTAGATAGTTAGGATCAGACTTAGGAGCTAGGCGTGATTCAATATTTGAACTGGGGAATGGAGTCCTCAATCGGCAACTTAAATACATATTTGAAATCTAATAATAACTACTCTGGTGATGGGTCTCCAAGGCCAACGGCCTTACATGAGTATGTCCAAGTCCGACAGGGATGGATCTCTGGGTTCCTATGGTGATGCTGATGCATCAATCAGAACCAGAGGTGGATGGGCAAGATTCAGCGGTGACAATCAGACAGATAAATGGAGACGTGATGGTTTCCAAATGGAGTATAGATTTCATATGCATGGGGATCTGAGTGGATCAGACAGGGATCTGGTTGTTAATGAATATAGTCATAACAGTGAACTCCAGCTGTAGACTTAAGGTCCAGCTCACCACCTGAACCTACTAGTTGTTACATCGCTGACAATGAGCATGAGTGTGCAGGTGATGCAGGAGGCCAGTACTCCACTGCTGTGTTGTGCCCTGCCATGCCAATGCAGAGTGTTGAAATTGTTGAGTGCTGACAAGCTGGGTTTGATGATGCATCTCACCTAAACAGCCACATATCTCACCTGAACACCTTGCATTTTTTTGTGTAATAACTGGCAGGGAAGATCCACCACCAATGAAATATCAAGTTAGAGGTGGACCACACATGTGTGGTCCACATCTAACTGGCTTCAAAATTGGCACCATACAGGTGGTTGTTTGATAGACAACTGAGGGAAAATAAACACTCTGCCAAAACAATTACTATCCCTCATACTCACGTGACTGTATGCATGTGAGTAACACTCACTATGATTGATTCCAACAAGACCAACATTCTAAGAGGGCCAGGCTGAAGTGAAAAGTAGTGATGCTCAATGACTCTGATTTGACTGAGTTTAGGAGTTTTACACTTGAAAGGTAAGCATAGATGAGACAGGAGCAAACAGTTCCCACACCAAGCTTTGTATGAGAGGCGGCACAGAGCAGAGCAGGCAGGACAAGGGAGATGTAGCTAGGAAATAGTGGAGTGGGGCATCTGTGAAAAAGGGGTGGGAAAGGGGGAGGGGGGGAGGTGTGGAGGCAAAGGAGGTGAGGATGGGTGGGAGACAGGAGGGAGCTGTTGGGGGAGGTGCCAGGGGGTGGGATGGATCAGACAACAGGGCATGTGTGCCCATTCATCTGGAAGGCAGTCCCTTTGTGGCAGCAGGGAGCCAATAGAGGCACTGTTGATGTTGGTGCCCAACTGTTGTCGCATCAGCGGGGGCGGTCATGATGATGTGCCAGAGGCACCAGAAGTGGACTGCAGCAACCCCGTGGTGGGTCCACAACACTACTTGATGGTGTCTTGTTTATGTTTCATAGATAACATTGTACAAACCTATTGGGATTCACCCTAATAATATTTACACATGTGTACACAACTCACTGGGTACAATTAGATGCTAGTGTCACATGCATGTTTCCTCAGTTGTTCAGACCACAACTGAGGTATGATTCTTTTCTGTTTATAGTACACAATCAGATACTAATTACTATCTGTAGACTGATTTTCATTCAGATCTCAATAGAACCTACTGAAAAGAGACGAGGCAGCATGGCTATAGAGAGGAAAAGAGTAAGGAGGGTGGACCTGCCAATGTTGCACCAGTATTGATAAGTAGAATTGACAAATGGGGACTGCGCATCCAATCTTTTTCATCAACTATCTTCACAATGTGATGGACAGTGAAGCACCATCAACTCATAATATTGAGCTCAACAGGAGATATACATCAAGAAATGAAAGAGTGGTGGTTTCATGAATGCCGAAATGGAAGCAGACAGGTTCCGAGACCTGGAGTCGACAAACCAGCTAAAGCCATGTTTCTCCTCGTCTTTCTCTTTCAGGGATCTCTGTAGTGTTCAACGTTCAACGACCATCACGGCAACGTCAGTTCAATCGAATTTTGGTCTCAAGGACTAAATTGGTTCATAGAATATCGAGCTCAATGGGAGATGCACACCAAAATAGGGCTGGATTTATGAATGCCGGAATTGAGGCTTACGGAGACTCGCAGTCGAAAAAGCGAGTTTTATATCCGCCGCATCTTCTCCCCCGAGTCTCGTTCAACGTCAGGAACCACGGCGGCGTCAATTGATCTCCACTTCCCATGCTCTTTCATAGTGTTCTTCTAGTAGAACGGATATATCCGCGATTCGTTGGTGACGTAACACATGCAAGCCGGCCACGTTCTTGAAAAGGATCCAAGGTGCACGCCACGCAGCGCCTTCTGTCTACCCCACGCTGGCTGGAACAAGCACGGCATGCGTTGTTAAAGTCAGAAGCCAAAGGAAGCTGGGAAGCTAAACCTTTGACAGGCTGAATGACTCCACGGCATTCCGTCTACGTACCTCGATAAGCAAATTCGCACACGATGCGGCAACTCCCGTACTCTACGGCATGCTCGGCCTCAATGACGGCCCGGAAGTTTCCCCACACAAATGCATACATGCGCAAATAGAGTGAGTTCCGGGACACTTAGGGTCACCTAAAAAGGCATGATTTATCGGTGCCTTTTCTATCTCCGAATAGATATGATAGATCTCATTTTAGGTGGCCCCTTATGAAACTTGGTCTGCCAGATCCTGTATACAATGCGGGAACCGCGCCAAATGCTTGCGGCCTGTGGATATCGGTCTGCATCAGGGCAGCCGGGCAGATCGGGGCGCCCGACCAGGATCGATGACTACTGGACGCGCCCCCTTCCAGGATATTGGTCACTGTCCAAGGATCTGATTTGCTCATGCACATGGCTCGCAATGTAGACGGCGGGCACGAGGATAATTATATTGCGACATTCAAGGTACTGCATATGGTAGTAATATGGCCTTCCAGAGGATCTCTCACGCAGAAACCTCACTGGCAGGCCTTAGGCACTCTGTTCGGTCCATTCATCTATCCCCCCACTGTATTCTGTCACTAGTTGAAGATTTTTAGCACATGGCCTGGCACCATAAATGACCTTTGAGGATAGACGCCATGGTGTGCTCCGATCTATCAGTATATTGGCTCTGCCACATTTAGCATCCCGGCGTACGGAATGTTTGTATTTTTTTTGGAGGATATTAGCTCGGCATTTTATGCCTTAGTGGCGACATTTTTTTTTTTTTTTCACGAGCGCGCATTCCACGTCTGGCTGCTATATTTTTAGCTCCTCGATGCACCGATAGACGTTTTCCAAAGTCCGGGTGCATCTCATCTATCAATTGTATATTTCGCGTTGCCAGATTTCTCGCGTCTATCAATATTTCGCCTTGCCAGATTTTTAGCGCCTGTCCGCATGCGTGACCCTTTGAGAGAACCCGTGTTAGATGTACACCGCCTCGTCCTTTTTGATATGCACAGTGTGAGAACGTGCGCGCCTGATAAAGCATATCAAGAGCGGGAGAGTGCACGGAAATATGCGAGGATGTTATGACGGAGTCCAGGAACGTGCGAACGTTTAGAAGCCTTGGCCACCGTGGCCTTGCCAGATTCCAGTGTCTATAGGAGTAGGTGTTCGGGGATTGGGTGATTCCCGCTCCACTAGTTTATTCGTAGAGTGGTGTGTGCATCCGGATGGCTGATCTCCGCTCCAAGAGATTGGCTCAGAATAAATACAGGTCACTTTAATATTATTCTATAAGAATTAGTCTAGCGAGATGTGGTGGTGGTTGAGGGGGTCCAAATGACAAATAACGAGATGAGATGGTGGTCGAAGGCTGTTGTAGTGCATGTCGCTTATCCAGAAATATGGGACCAATAGACAAGAAGAATGCGGGAAGCCAGATATAGCCTGGATCTTATTGTTCTAGAAATGGCACTGTGGCACTGACGGTAATTCCAAGATTGGCACCATCAGCATGCGCGTTTCTGTGTGATTGCGCGAATTCAAGAATGAGGGGTTGGTTCCGGATCGACTGCGCCTGCATGTAAACACCCGTTGAAGATGCATGTCCCAAACGCCGCCTTGCATAGCGCTGTGCATGGTGATGAATAGACAGTGAATTGTTGTCCTGCGTGATAGTGAGGTGGAAAACCGTTAGTAGATCTCGATCGTGTGCCACATATCAGCTGTGAATGGGAGATAGAAACCACGGCCATAAAAATGGGTACGGCCAGAAATCCACGAGCGGTCGGGAACAGTCACAAACACCCTGACACAGATGGTGCCCTCAATGGAGGTGCAAGTGTGTCCATGTATCATGGGAACCGTGTTCAGTTCCAAACACCTCGGAGAGAAGTAGAACCATGTGGGCATTAATGAACTGGGCCGCGCGATAGCGGAACATCTAAACTCAAGGAAAATTCCGGGGGGTGATATTAAGGGGCTCCACGCCTCGTGATGATGGGGGAAGGAACTCACGCCAAAAGATTACACAAAGATTATCCAAGAGAGGCAGGCGTACCCCTCCTAGAATGGCAGGTTCGTGCCCAAGAGGCGGCTCAGAGCCCGAATGCTGGGCGCGGATACTCTTTAAACAGTATCCAACGGCTCTAGAGGACGCCAACAACGGTTCTGAGCCCATTTTATGCAGGATAGTAAAACTGAATGTTATTTTTCATGGTTATAATGCGCCTATTCTCAGAATGATATCAGGGGAGGGGAGGAATAAAGAAAAGAGCCTGGCGAGTATCCTAACCAAAGGACTGGCGCTGGGCGCATCTATGGTCGTCCAAAGGTGGCAATTTGTAGCAGGAAGTAAATCCAGGAATGGATTGCGAGAAGTATGCTCATTGTTCTTCACACACCATAGCGTTATCACCTTTGGTTACCCTGAAACGGTGTACATGCTTGCCTACACCGGTTCTCATGATACCCAACCCATATAAGTAGTGCACGCAACTTGATGGCTGCTGCCAGTGCACACTGCCAAAGAGTTGCGATCTCCCTTGAATTATCTCATCAACGTGTCCATCTCATCTCTCCCCACTATCTCGTATAAATACATATGGATTCTAGTGTGTACTAATCCACATCTATCCCCTAACATATCTGACCTCCTCACCCTCCAACACAGACTCTATGACCGCCAATTCTTTGTCATCGCAGCAAAAAGGCAAATACCACGGTCGGGGACGTCCCGAAGGCCACATCCCCCGCCCACCAAACGCGTTCATGCTGTTCCGGTCCGCCTTCCTGAAGGAGTTCCCACCCAGCATTGTCCAGCAGGACAAGTCTCGCATGGCTGGCATGTGCTGGAGACAACTTCCGCCCACGGAAGTAACAAAGTGGACGGAGCGTGCGAAGGAGGCAAAGGAGGATCATTATCGAAAATACCCCGATTTTAGGTACAAACCGACGGCGAAAGGACCCGTCAAGCGGCGTCGTCAGGCGCGGACGAGGGACCAGCAATTACAGGACTGCGAGACCCTCCTCAAGAAGTACATGCCGGACAAAGCGGGTCCCATTCCACAAAGCAGTACGTCAGTTCCCCGCCGCGGCAAGAGGAAGACCGGCCACAAGTCCAACCTGTCCCCGCAACCCTCGCCTCACGACACGCAGGAGATGGTCCCGTCGTGTTCCACCGCCCCTCAGCATGAGCAAGTCTTCACGGATCCGCTCATTCGCCCCCCGCCTGCTAGTGCACAAGCAGCGAGCTCGTTATCGCCGCATTGCGCCCAGCAGGCAGAAGAACCCTGGACGCTAGACTCATCAATTCCGTTCCCCGACCCCGTTTTACACCCCTTCCTATTCAATGACACCTCCGCGCCCCCATCAGAAGATTGGAGTCGCCGTTGTTCTCAGAGCGCATTGAAGCCCAATATAGACGCTCTGGAACAGCGCGCCGAGCCCCCCTTCCCCCAACATCTTTTCGAAGGGACACGAGTCCATCCCTCAGGTGTCCCTCCCCACCCCTTTACACAGCATGGACATACATACACCCTCCCGCTGGTGTCAACGCAGCATGCTTACCCCCTGACGTTCAAATGGCAGACGGGGGTGAATCAGAGCCACCTCCAACCTGTAATACCCCAGCAAAGCGCCGGGGTTCCCCATCCCCCTCCTCCCCACGTTCTAGAGCCAGTGTGCATGTGTAACAACTTTGGCTACGGATCACCCAGCACCGGGTGTCAGCATCTGGTGAACAACGATAGAACGGCGAGAATGAGGGTGGCACCGGAGCAAGAATTGGGGCAGTTTGCGAGCGCGTTGGA
Source organism: Cantharellus purpuraceus (assembly GCA_025174535.1). Classification (NCBI taxonomy): domain Eukaryota; kingdom Fungi; phylum Basidiomycota; class Agaricomycetes; order Cantharellales; family Hydnaceae; genus Cantharellus; species Cantharellus purpuraceus. Next base: position 151,867 of record JALBUN010000049.1, read on the forward strand.
TATGGGGATGGGTATCGGCCATGTGGGCCCTATAGGAGTGGACATGAGCATGGGGATAGGAATGAGTAAGGAGAGGATGGATTTGGGTATGGGGATAGATTTTGGTACGGGTATGGGGATGGGCACAGGGGACTCGAACGCATATCATGCGGCGGCGGCAACGACAGCGGCAACAGAGTGGATAGTGTCAGCCCCGGTGTGCGACCTTGTGCAGGTAAATAATACGCCCACCTCGTAGTCTTCCCCTTCTTCTTGGGCATTATCTTGGTCTTGTTCATTTGTACTTTCTTACATTCCCGATGTAGAGTGGCATGAGATGTATATTCTTACCGTTTGAAAATCTCATATAGAAATCTGCCGTAACGATAGGATCAGTCTAGAATGAGGGGGAGGGAAAGTTGTATTGTAAATTTCTATAGTCAAGAGGCTGCTCAAACATTTATACGTGGATAGCCTGGAGAAAAGATAGTGGCACGTTGCTGTAGTGTCAAATTGATGTTGTAAACAGCACTGGAAAAAATCTCCGTAGTGATGTCGCTGTAAAATTGCAATGTTACTGTGGAAACGCATCAGTCTGGCGCGGGATGATATGTTCTGCTCAACGTGCCGACTTACAACTGCCTGTCAAAATTACGACACAGGCGCTTCACAGTTTCTAATGCATAGAAATTTGGCTTCAGAACTCATTAGGTGAATGGGGATGAAGTAAACAAGCTAGTGGCATCGTGGTCCGTGGCAGGGTGCCACACGTCGGGGTTCGAATCAGCGGGTCCGATGGCACCTTCTTCCTCATCACATTTCAAAAATAGATCAGCATTACTATGCCGCTAAAGCAGGACTGCTGATCCGAATGTCTGCCAGTTTCTCAATGCTCTGATGGGCACGTGGCGTAGGATTATGCGTTCTCCTCAAGCCATTGACGGTCTTTGAAAGATCATCACTGGCTCTGGTGGGAACTGAGGGCTACTCTTGGATGGATTAATGTGATCGAGCAGGTATGTACGCCGTCTCGTTAGTCTTATTGTTAAGTCGGTAAATACTAGTACCCCCACCACCGAACCTTTTGCTTGCTGCAGCTGACATCGATGTGAGTTCCTGTGACGAGGCTGATATGAAGTTAGCCCTTCTAACTTCCGGCCGGATTCTTCAGAATTTGTACCCTTGCGACAGCTCTGGATAGGAAGGATATTTCTTCGGAGGTATTTTTGGGTGAGTATCAAGGATTGATCAAATGATGGCGTAGAACAACCAATTAGGTCCGTGTTTTTTTCCCCTCTTGTCAGTGACTTTAATAGCACATTGTTTTGATACATACGACGACAGGGCATTGTTGTACCTTCAGCTGATCCTTCGGGTGCAACGCCACGTGCCCTTCCGAGCATTGAGAAACTGGCAGACATTCGGATCAGCAGTCCTGCTTTAGCGCCATAGTAATGCTAAAAGCGTATAGCTCTAATCAGCGTGGAAAGTTTTAGAAAGGAGCCTACAGGACGCAGGAATGTCTCTAGAGTTTCTAAGGCCTCCCTCGTCAGACGCAATGTAGACTGGCTCTTAGACTAGCCAGGGTCCAGATTTAGAGTTGGAAACATAAAATTTTGACGAAGGAAGGGAGTAGAATTTCAGTGATAGCACGATATTGAGAAGACGTTGGAAGCATCAGGGAAAGCGGGAATGTCGCCACTCCTTTATGTGATTTTGCTGTTGCGAAGGAGAGATGGAAAAATAATGGAGAGTCATTACAGGCAGCCCCTCAAAGTCAAGCAGTGTCTCTGGCAGGTCATGATACGAGTTCGCCAGACATGAGAGACTTGTGAGCGTGGTGGCCTAGGAGATTAAGCTCAAGTCCCGCTATTAACGGTGCAAAGCCCCATTTAAAGACAACAGATCATAATGGACACGGGAGAGCTCGCGGGTGCTGAGGAACGGGAGTCGGGATCCGGAGCCAGAGCCAGAGCCAGACAGGACGCCATCATCCTGCAGGATCAGACAGGTTCTGTATCCTTTCAAGCAAATGCAGCGACTCCTTCGCGGTGATGTATTGGACGACATGAAAGCGCTCCATGAGACGTTGGCATGGTCTGCCATCCATTTTTAGCTTGTACAGCTAACTGTGAATCTATCTTTGAAATGTGATGAGGAAGAAGGTGCCATCGGACCCGCTGATTCGAACCCCGACGTGTGGCACCCTGCCACGGACCACGATGCCACTAGCTTGTTTACTTCATCCCCATTCACCTAATGAGTTCTGAAGCCAAATTTCTATGCATTAGAAACTGTGAAGCGCCTGTGTCGTAATTTTGACAGGCAGTTGTAAGTCGGCACGTTGAGCAGAACATATCATCCCGCGCCAGACTGATGCGTTTCCACAGTAACATTGCAATTTTACAGCGACATCACTACGGAGATTTTTTCCAGTGCTGTTTACAACATCAATTTGACACTACAGCAACGTGCCACTATCTTTTCTCCAGGCTATCCACGTATAAATGTTTGAGCAGCCTCTTGACTATAGAAATTTACAATACAACTTTCCCTCCCCCTCATTCTAGACTGATCCTATCGTTACGGCAGATTTCTATATGAGATTTTCAAACGGTAAGAATATACATCTCATGCCACTCTACATCGGGAATGTAAGAAAGTACAAATGAACAAGACCAAGATAATGCCCAAGAAGAAGGGGAAGACTACGAGGTGGGCGTATTATTTACCTGCACAAGGTCGCACACCGGGGCTGACACTATCCACTCTGTTGCCGCTGTCGTTGCCGCCGCCGCATGATATGCGTTCGAGTCCCCTGTGCCCATCCCCATACCCGTACCAAAATCTATCCCCATACCCAAATCCATCCTCTCCTTACTCATTCCTATCCCCATGCTCATGTCCACTCCTATAGGGCCCACATGGCCGATACCCATCCCCATATCCAACGCGCTCGCAAACTGCCCCAATTCTTGCTCCGGTGCCACCCTCATTCTCGCCGTTCTATCGTTGTTCACCAGATGCTGACACCCGGTGCTGGGTGATCCGTAGCCAAAGTTGTTACACATGCACACTGGCTCTAGAACGTGGGGAGGAGGGGGATGGGGAACCCCGGCGCTTTGCTGGGGTATTACAGGTTGGAGGTGGCTCTGATTCACCCCCGTCTGCCATTTGAACGTCAGGGGGTAAGCATGCTGCGTTGACACCAGCGGGAGGGTGTATGTATGTCCATGCTGTGTAAAGGGGTGAGGAGGGACACCTGAGGGATGGACTCGTGTCCCTTCGAAAAGATGTTGGGGGAAGGGGGGCTCGGCGCGCTGTTCCAGAGCGTCTATATTGGGCTTCAATGCGCTCTGAGAACAACGGCGACTCCAATCTTCTGATGGGGGCGCGGAGGTGTCATTGAATAGGAAGGGGTGTAAAACGGGGTCGGGGAACGGAATTGATGAGTCTAGCGTCCAGGGTTCTTCTGCCTGCTGGGCGCAATGCGGCGATAACGAGCTCGCTGCTTGTGCACTAGCAGGCGGGGGGCGAATGAGCGGATCCGTGAAGACTTGCTCATGCTGAGGGGCGGTGGAACACGACGGGACCATCTCCTGCGTGTCGTGAGGCGAGGGTTGCGGGGACAGGTTGGACTTGTGGCCGGTCTTCCTCTTGCCGCGGCGGGGAACTGACGTACTGCTTTGTGGAATGGGACCCGCTTTGTCCGGCATGTACTTCTTGAGGAGGGTCTCGCAGTCCTGTAATTGCTGGTCCCTCGTCCGCGCCTGACGACGCCGCTTGACGGGTCCTTTCGCCGTCGGTTTGTACCTAAAATCGGGGTATTTTCGATAATGATCCTCCTTTGCCTCCTTCGCACGCTCCGTCCACTTTGTTACTTCCGTGGGCGGAAGTTGTCTCCAGCACATGCCAGCCATGCGAGACTTGTCCTGCTGGACAATGCTGGGTGGGAACTCCTTCAGGAAGGCGGACCGGAACAGCATGAACGCGTTTGGTGGGCGGGGGATGTGGCCTTCGGGACGTCCCCGACCGTGGTATTTGCCTTTTTGCTGCGATGACAAAGAATTGGCGGTCATAGAGTCTGTGTTGGAGGGTGAGGAGGTCAGATATGTTAGGGGATAGATGTGGATTAGTACACACTAGAATCCATATGTATTTATACGAGATAGTGGGGAGAGATGAGATGGACACGTTGATGAGATAATTCAAGGGAGATCGCAACTCTTTGGCAGTGTGCACTGGCAGCAGCCATCAAGTTGCGTGCACTACTTATATGGGTTGGGTATCATGAGAACCGGTGTAGGCAAGCATGTACACCGTTTCAGGGTAACCAAAGGTGATAACGCTATGGTGTGTGAAGAACAATGAGCATACTTCTCGCAATCCATTCCTGGATTTACTTCCTGCTACAAATTGCCACCTTTGGACGACCATAGATGCGCCCAGCGCCAGTCCTTTGGTTAGGATACTCGCCAGGCTCTTTTCTTTATTCCTCCCCTCCCCTGATATCATTCTGAGAATAGGCGCATTATAACCATGAAAAATAACATTCAGTTTTACTATCCTGCATAAAATGGGCTCAGAACCGTTGTTGGCGTCCTCTAGAGCCGTTGGATACTGTTTAAAGAGTATCCGCGCCCAGCATTCGGGCTCTGAGCCGCCTCTTGGGCACGAACCTGCCATTCTAGGAGGGGTACGCCTGCCTCTCTTGGATAATCTTTGTGTAATCTTTTGGCGTGAGTTCCTTCCCCCATCATCACGAGGCGTGGAGCCCCTTAATATCACCCCCCGGAATTTTCCTTGAGTTTAGATGTTCCGCTATCGCGCGGCCCAGTTCATTAATGCCCACATGGTTCTACTTCTCTCCGAGGTGTTTGGAACTGAACACGGTTCCCATGATACATGGACACACTTGCACCTCCATTGAGGGCACCATCTGTGTCAGGGTGTTTGTGACTGTTCCCGACCGCTCGTGGATTTCTGGCCGTACCCATTTTTATGGCCGTGGTTTCTATCTCCCATTCACAGCTGATATGTGGCACACGATCGAGATCTACTAACGGTTTTCCACCTCACTATCACGCAGGACAACAATTCACTGTCTATTCATCACCATGCACAGCGCTATGCAAGGCGGCGTTTGGGACATGCATCTTCAACGGGTGTTTACATGCAGGCGCAGTCGATCCGGAACCAACCCCTCATTCTTGAATTCGCGCAATCACACAGAAACGCGCATGCTGATGGTGCCAATCTTGGAATTACCGTCAGTGCCACAGTGCCATTTCTAGAACAATAAGATCCAGGCTATATCTGGCTTCCCGCATTCTTCTTGTCTATTGGTCCCATATTTCTGGATAAGCGACATGCACTACAACAGCCTTCGACCACCATCTCATCTCGTTATTTGTCATTTGGACCCCCTCAACCACCACCACATCTCGCTAGACTAATTCTTATAGAATAATATTAAAGTGACCTGTATTTATTCTGAGCCAATCTCTTGGAGCGGAGATCAGCCATCCGGATGCACACACCACTCTACGGAGAAACTAGTGGAGCGGGAATCACCCAATCCCCGAACACCTGCTCCTATAGACACTGGAATCTGGCAAGGCCACGGTGGCCAAGGCTTCTAAACGTTCGCACGTTCCTGGACTCCGTCATAACATCCTCGCATATTTCCGTGCACTCTCCCGCTCTTGATATGCTTTATCAGGCGCGCACGTTCTCACACTGTGCATATCAAAAGGGACAAGGCGGTGTACACCCAACACGGGTTCTCTCAAAGGGTCACGCATGCGGCCAGGTGCTGAAAATCTGGCAAGGCGAAATATACAAAATTGATACATGCGAGATGCACCCGGACTTTTAAAAACGTCTATTGATGCATCAGGGAGCTAAAATTCTAGTACAGTCAATCAATGCTGCTAAACCTGGAATGCGCTCGTGAAAAAGCAAAAAAAATTTAGTCGCCACTGAGGCATAAATGCCGAGCTAATATCCTCCAAACATTCCGTACGCCGGGATGCTAAATGTGGCAGAGCTAATATAATATACTGATAGATCGGAACACACCATGGCTTCTATCCTCAAAGGTCATTTTTGGTGCATCCCAGGCTGTGTGCTAAAAATCTTTATATAGTGACCGAACACAGTGGGGCGATAGATGAACGGACCGAACAGAGTGCTTAAGGCCTGCCAGTAAGGTTTCTGCGTGGGATATCATCTGGAAGGCCATATTACTGCCATATGCAGCGCCTTGACGTGTCGCAATACAATTAACCTCGTGCCGCTGTCTACATTGGGAGCCATGTGCATGAGCAATCAGACCCTTGGACAGTGACCAATACCCCGGAGGGGGGCGCATCCAGTATTCATCGATCCCGGACGGACGCCCCGGTCTTCCCGGTCTGCCCTGATGCGGACCGATATCCACAGGCCGCAAGCATTTGGCGCGGTCCCCGCATTGTACTCGATCTGACACCAAGTTCCATAAGGGGCCGCCTAAACGATATATATCTGATTCGGAGATGGAAAAGGCACCGATACATCATGCCTTTTTAGGTGACCATAAGTGTCCCGGAAGTCACTCTATTTGCGCATGTGTGTGTTTATGTGGGGAAGCTTCCGAGCCAAAGCCTTACCGTCATTGGGGCCGAACATGCCGTAGAGTTCGGGAGTTGCCGTGTGCGAAATTTGCTTGTTGAGGTCGCGGAGTCATTCAGACTGTCAAAGGCTTCCCGGCGATGGTTAGCTTCCTTTGGCTTCGGGCTTTCACAACGCATGCCATGCTTGTTCCAGCCAGCAGACAGAAGGCGCTGCGTGGCGTGCACCTTGGAGAACGTGGCCGGCTTACATGTCTTACGTCACCAACGAATCGAGGTTAGTCCTTGAAGAGCATGGGAAATGGAGATTAATTGACGCCGCCGTGGTTCCTGACGTTGAACGAGACTAGGGGGAGAAGGTTATACGGCGGATATGAAACTCGCTTTTTCGACTGCGAGTCTCTGTAAGCCTCAATTCCGGCATTCATGAACCAGCCCAATTTGTGCGCATCTCCCATTGAGCTCGACATTCTATGAACCAATTTAGTCCTTGAGACTGAAATTTAAACTGACGTTGCCGTGATGGTCGTTGAACGTTGAACACTACAGGGATTCCTGCCAGAGACAGACGAGGAGAAAGATGGCTTTATGGCAGATACGAAGCTGTCTTGTCGACTCGAGGCCTCGGAACCTCTCTTCTTCCATTCCGGCATTCATGAAGCCACCACTCTTTTATATCTTGGTGTACATCTGCCGTTGAGCTCGATATTATGAGTTGATGATGCTTCACTCTATGATGAGGTTCACGCCTGCTTCAACACCAACAGACCTTGGTGTCCTTTCAAAGATAGGTCACACCAAGCCTCGAAACCGTAAACAAACACCCAGAGGCTAACAAATTTTCTAGCTGTTAATGATGAGTGTTGCAGAGCGCACCGTAATGAGGGCGTTTCAGAGAGAACAGAGAAAAGGAATTTGATGAAAGACATAAGGGATCCGATGATGCACTCTTTGCTCAGCGACTGAGGAATCTTGTCACATTTGCATTCCTGTTCTGTGGCAGTTTCCGCACATCTCTTTTGTTTGTGCACCTCGTTGTAGCCGGCAAGGATTATATTTTTGCCCTTCAGATGAGTTTGGAATGAAGACTTACTGTCGGTAAGACGCTAGAGTCCAGCCGTTTAAAAACCGCGAAAACACTGGGTACTAGTCTTATATGCAATATTATCTTTCTTCTCTTGCAAAAGCCGTCTATCTGACAAGGGAAACTACAAGTACGAGGAGCGATCATGCAGTCACGTGATCTGCGCCCTTTCATCACCGCCTCCTTGTATTTTAATGACCTTCAAGGCTCCCCTTCAATGTGTCACCCATGGAGCCGCTGTGGTTACAGGAGAATAACATAATTGTAACCACGGATATTTGGACAATACATAAGCCCGCTTTTCGGTGTGCTTCATACTAAAGTAACTACAACCACTTATCTCCTCGACTGCATCTGCTACTGCAGCAACGGAAATCTAGGGTGAACACGGAACGCAGCTATGATTTCAGGCAGTGCCTTGCAAGCCATGCTTGTCCCACAGCCCCATTCCAGGCCTCTCCCTCCTGCTGATAACCTCCGACTCTACCTTGCAGAGAGCGTGCTTCCGCTGATGATCCACGGCTCCACAGCGCCGCCCATGCCACCCGACGGACATAAAGCGCATCTCAACCACCTGGCGATCAAGCCGGAAGACTACCGCTCTCGATTCACAAAAATCGTGGCACCGAAGTCGGAGGGGGTGTTTAATAAAGCTGTGTTGTCGTGTATGAAAGCATCCCTTCGTCTCATAAAGCACGCGACTCACCTAGCTCTCCCTCACCTCTACAGTCTTTGAATCATTCCCCAACGAAAAACTCAACGTGCCCACCGTTGATGACCGCACCGGATACGCATTCACAGTACCCGCACCAGGATTCGATATTACCGCAAACCCCGCCATCCCGCGTCCCACCAACATCCATGAAGTCACCCCTTGGGTCCTCACGCTTCCGCTCCAAACTGCCGCGCGTGCGTTGCATGTAGCCTTCCCGGACGAGGCCACCAAATGGGACGTTACACACGTGAACCGGAGCGATAGCGACGCAGGGGTATGGAGCACACTGGTGTGGCGAAAGACTCCTCCACCGTCAGATATAGAGACGTTTTTCATGGAGAAGAGGGATCCGCTCGAGAGGTGCTCTGTAGTGATTGCGGTACAGCCGCCGTGGATTTTGGCGCCGCAGGATTTCATGTCGTTTTTGAGGTGTAGCAGCGTACGTTTCTGAGTTCAGCATCTTCTTGCGAGTGGCTGAATGGGATTTTTTTGGCTTCTGTGTAGCTGCCGCCCTTCAATGCGTGGGACGAAACTGAGAATCGGCAGTTCACGAGTGCGGAGCGTGTGTGGGGCAAGGCGAGCTGCACCGTGACTATACATTCCTGCATTCTGTTTTGACACTACGTCATAGCTCTGGGACACATGTGTCCGGATGAAATGCCATCACTGGGTTCTGACAACATATTGGGGATGGGTGTTTGGAGCGTTTAGTCAAGGTGTGTTTTGTTGACTCGGATTCGTCTAGTAGGCTTTCCTTTCTGACATGAGATGATATTCCAGGCTTCACGGCTGGTCAGATACTTGATATGAAAACTCACGATGCGCAAGCGCCTACTGTGTCACAGTGTTTGGTATATCATGTCGCCAGTTCGATGGGCCTCGCCCCGGGGTATAGATTACCTCAGGTATGTAGTTAGACCTTTGCAGTGTCTGATACTTTATTATTTTCCAGTACTATGAGACGTCGGAGGAGTTGGAGTGGAATATGGACATTCCTGAGCCGACGCCCGACGCAGACATGGAATATCCGGACTCAGGATCGGAATGGGATGGAATGGATGATGGTAAGTTGCTACATCTACAGATCATGATATGGAAATCGTTGATTTCGCACGTCTACAGAACCGAATATATCAGCTGGCATTTCGACCGGGTATGATGGGAATATATCGGCGTGGGGATCGGAGCAGAACGCATGCAGGCCATCGATATCGCGCGTCCCATGGCCGGGGTCGCGGAGTGGGTATCGGGTTGCGCGGATGCATCTGAACCGAGCGATGGAGCTGGTGCAGTGGGAGGAGGACGTGGAAGATGCGTATCCACCGTCGCCGCGGGAGCGATCTGAGTCTCCCGGCGTGGAGTCGACGTCTACGGTGACTGCAGCCTCTGGGGCGAGTATATATGGAGCAGCGGTTAGGGAGGGGAGTGAAGTGCCTGAAGTGAGAACTGTGGTTGTCACGGGGGGAAGGGGCATTGGAGGGGTGCTGAATGTTGTGAGTGAGCAGGGGCCTGTTGAAGTGAGATGAGAGGGTGGGCATGCGTAGACGTGTGGTTTTGTTGCCGAAGGACTGCTGAGATTGGTGTCTGTAATGTACTGTAAAACACGATTTCTTGCTCCTGTAAGGTGGTTGGACAAACCAGTCAGACTTGGTCATCTCACATACCAATCTATTGGGGATAATCAATGTTTTAACTGGCTAATACCTCACAAGTCCCATACAAAGTATGGAAAGCCAACTGAGACTATCATGAACCGATACACAATAGTGATGCAGCGAAATGTGGACCTACTTTTTTGATAAATAAAAAATAGATTATGTATTACACCGAGAAAAAGTTTCAGTTGCTCTAGCAAACCGCAGTTTACTGGACCACTTATCAGCGCTTCTGCGTACGGCGCATCTTAAGAAGAGTGCGGAGAGACCCGAGCAGCCGGGCGCGGATATCCGTGTAGGGACGCCCTTGTCCACTGTGAATACGTAATACAAGGCTCTGTGTAGTGCCCCTTGTTTGAGCTCCAACCGTGTTACCATGTCCACCACACAAAGTTCAAACGATGATTCCATAAAAGCCAGTGGAGGTCGTAGCAGTCCAAGGGGTGGGTCAGATTCCTTTCCTCAGAGTCGTCAACGCGTCAACTGCCAGTATGTCGACCACTGACAATACCCCACACTACGAACAGGCATGCCACAATCTACGCTTGTATGTTCGTCGGGCTAGGATTCCCAAAATGGTATGCACGCGGTTTTGTCCGCACCTCAATAATCCGGACGTGTACATGGGAACGTCTGATCTCTTTCTTCTCTCTCCTGAGCCTGAACCAAGGCGCAAGCTGAGGTTGATATTGCATCTCCTGCCCTCCGTTATCAATAAGAAGATTAACTCCTGTAAGTATTCGCTATATTTTCAGCTACAACCACAAATTTTTTGGTTTCTCAGTTCTCCTGCGATTTCCCAACAAGCCAATCCCCGGGGCGCAGGATGCTGCGTACCGCCGCCCAGTTGGCATCTGCGTCCCCGCTGAATTCTTTGAAATTGCCTATTGTGCTCCGGTGGGGATCTACGATATCGAGACAATGTCATATTGGATGGATCTCCCACTCCTGACAGCAGAGCGTGTCATGTTCTTGGCGTTTCCCCAGGAAACACGTGATTACTTCATAGATGCACAGCGTATTGTATCCACATCGCGCATGCCGGACGCAGGCCTGTATAGGGAGTTTTACTACAGGAAATTCAGGCGCATCGATACGAACGATGTACAGGACCCCGTGTGCAAAATGGTCATTGCCCAGCTGGTGCCATGGGCTCTTACTAATAAGGACCTGGATGAGTTCATGAGGGTTTCTAAAGTCTGTGTTCTGACGTTTTAGCTTGTCGTGTTGTTGATTGTCTTTGCACAGTTCCCAGCGTTCTCTATTGAGCAGATTTTACCTCCAAAGGATAATTCACGGGCACCAACCCCTGGGCCCACCTACAGCCGTGTGCACAAAATATGGGCAAAGGTGCGAAAGAGAACCTGTTTGCGCGGGACGTACACATTAAAATGTGTGCTAAATATGATCTAACAACTAGGTCTGGGACGCATGTACCCGTAGAAATTGCCCTTACTTTGTCATCTCCATCTACGACTGCTGGATCTTCGGCGTGTTCGCCAAAGGTTTATAACATCTGCAACTTTATTTTGGGGAAGGCAATGATACTTAACACATTTCATCACAGGTTGGACAACTGCGCTCATTTCAGAAAGAGTGCGCTATACAAACGAACGACCCACCGTCTTGCAATGGCTTTTATTCTGGATAGCAACCTCCATGAAACTCCCAGGCGGGTGGGAAACGCCTGTGCGTATCCTCACTCACTACACTCCACTCCTTTTTGCAATCGTTGATGTAGAACTGAGAGAAATATTCGATTATGACAGCTCCTCGCGCGGTTTGGCAATCCAGATATCCGGCACTTATCGCGAGTGGCGCTGAACCTTATCAATGAGGATATGTCGAAGGAGGATCTTATGACTTCGAATGAGGAGTGGATGCATAAATACCATTGTACGCCATTTCATCGCTAAGTGGATTATTTAGCTTATTGGCTCCCCTTCCCCCCCAATTCACATTTTCCAGCGGTAATCACAGATGAAGACAACTTAAGGACAAGAGAAATACCAGGGTTGGAAAATACCTGGTTGACAAGATTCTAATGTGAGGGTGGAGCAGGTTAGGGTGGGGACAGGGCGACTGCCGTGTCAAGGGCATTGGGGGTGCCAGAGGTGAGGATTGTAATTGTGACAGGGGCGACTGGTGGGCTGTTCGGCAAGGCCGGTTGAGGCGGAGGTATGAGGAACGAATAGGCGTACAAGTACTAAGTGTATTGTTGCTGACGGAATGATTGTTGAGGCTGGTACGTTATGCCATATATGCACTATGCATACCATGATTTAGGCCACTTTCATTGACGCGTGTACTTCAAAGCATTTTCCATTGTTCAAAGTTTTTTCTTTTTCTTATCAGTCTGTTAGACACCTGGAAAGGCAGAAGGGATCCGAGAAAGTTAATCGGGCGTGAATAAGTATCGTTTTAGTATACCAAGTAGAGATAGGGCCGGTGTCCCTTTCTTGGGGTTGATGCTGCCTCTCTGTCCGCTGATCTATCTCAATCAGACTCGACGACATGATAAAGTGTGGGGGAACTTGGACTTTCTGAGACACTGGAACGCCATGCATGTCTCCGGTGATCCTCATCCCAGATAAAAATCGATGTGGTCACGAGAAAGTGGGTTGACTTACAGTAACTATTTCACTTCCCCTCTCCATTGCAAGCCGGTACACGCTGTCAGTGACTGTAACAAAATCCCCTGAGCAGCAGCGACATTACAATGCGGGTCAGTAGTAAAGGAATACAGGATCCCTATGCCCCCTGTAAGGCCAGTAGCTGTATGTATCTGCGTTTCAGGTTCAAATAGGGACGTACATTGGGGCGAAGCTCACAGATGTAGCTCAAGGGGACACTGGAAGGCGGTTTGCCGCGACTTTGGAGAGCAAAACAGACCTCCAAAGCTACAACAGTTCAAACCGCATTATTTCGTGAATCACATTCCTTTCGCGTGCAATCTGGGTTCTGTGGCGTTTGTCGGCGATTGCTTTAACATCAGTTCAAGTTCGAGTCCTCTCGCACATATTGACATGTGTTCCCAGTTACCTCCGAGAAGCCACTTGTCAAACCCGTTCAAAAAAGACCGGCTTACCACGTGTACGGCACATGAAATAAGACCATGATCCACCATACATATGTTTCCGGCCTATATATCTCAGATGCAAAGACTCAGCGCTTCATCATCGGCTCCGCCTTCATCATTCAAACCCATAGAAGAATGGAATAACTACATGGTCATGCGCAAGCCGTGTCAGATATGTTCTATGTCCGTGAAAGTAGACTGCTGGCAACGTAACACTATTCTTCGCCTGACCACTCCCCTGCCTTTCCTTCGAAGGGTCGAAACACATCTGGGTTGTTGTGCGTGTATTGTCTAAGGCCACTTGACAGGAAGTCTCGTCATGTGTTGAAAATAAAATAAAAAAGGAAATCCTTCCAAGGGAAAACTCATGAGACACCCGATTCAAGCATGAGCCCCAAAGAACAGGATTCAACATACCAGAAAAGAAGACCCTCTACTTCCACACACCATCCAAACCCTCCGATCGACGCATAACCATAATCTCCACAGACTCAGACCCAATCCCAGACCCAGACTCATCCGCCAAAAGAACATCATCCGGAATCCCATTCACTGGCGCATTCATTTCCTCAGCCAACGTACATGCGTCATCATCAAACGCAAAGCTCAAGCTCGTCATCCAGCGAGAAGGCACCGTCCTCAAGCTGCCGCCACAGGCTTGAAAATACCGAGCACCGCGGCCAAATTCGTCACAATCATCGCCATGTGTATGAGACGCAGCGGCAGAGGGTGTTGGCATATTGTCAGCCGGATTTTCTGCAGATCTAGGCTCGGAATCGACGCCAAGGCCTAAACCGATGGAAATGCGATTATCGGATGTCGGTCTATGCACATTGGCAGCAGGAAGTGAGCTTGGCCTCTGCTCATAAAAGCCTTCTGTCTCTGTGATGTCTTCTTCAGCGATAATGCTTGACGGTACATGAGAATGCCTTCTTGTGTCTTCGGAATCTGACAGCTGTGCGCGACAATCAAGAAGCCTATTTTGCTGACCGTGGCTTACTGGAACCGGTGATAGATATCCGAAGCTGGAGCTCTGATACTGTATTTCAGGAGTCGTCGCCAGCGCTGACATCTTTGCAGAAGCATTAAGAAGATCCTCAGAAAAACGAGTAGCAGCCTTATCTTCCACAGGATGAGAATGGGGCACGGCCGTCCCTTCAGGATGGGAACTCGGTCTGCTCCTCGACTGAGAACGTTTACCTGCTGAGGATGATGCGGGTGTAGAGTGCGTGAGCGATCCCGACAAGGACGTTGTGACAGATCGAGTAATGAAATAGCGAAGACGGGAAGGAACAGAGGGTCGATGACAATGGGAAGAAGAGCCAGTAGTGTCGGCATCCATTTGAAGGAAATTATCATGGGAGGGCTCCAGGGGACAAGAACGGCGACGCCATGGAGAAAGAGCGCGTCTGACAAGAATTGGGCGTGCATGTGCTAGCGGAGGAGGGCTGGGCTCTGGAGAAAACACAAGGTCTGATGGCCCTAGTTCCAAGTCTTCCACTGTAGTATTTACAGACATAGCAGAGGCTTGTAGCTGATCATGAATGGAAGGCGGGGTGAGCATATCCGACGAGCGGGTAATGCGGGCATAACGCCCTGTAGAAGAGCGTGCAAGAGGAGACGTAGACAATCCTGACGGCTGATGGTTGCTCAATGGCATCCACTGTAGGTTCAAAGAGGGTGATGGATTATAGTTAGTGTAAAATACGTCTGCTTGTTGATGCGAAAGGCGAGTTTCTGAAGATACAGGTGGAAGATAGACTCTAGGCGGCGGGGCTTGATGATCCATGTTGAAAATCGAACTGTCCGTGCGGGGGGAGTCAACTAGAGTCTGCGAAGGAGAGGGTAGAGTGATCTCTTCAGGTAGGTAAACTCGTGGCTCTGGGCTACGATTGTGATATGATCGGACAAGGCGCACAGTTGGCTCACTATATATTGCTTCTGTGTGAGGTTCAAACGATGAAAGTCTTTTCGGTGAGGAGAACGATGGACTGAGGAAAGAACCGGCACGAGTATCGCGCGCTTTTTCGCGAAAATTCCTGTGACCCAGTTGATTAGAATTAGGGTTATCCTGTGTAGAACGAGAGTGATTGCTGAAGAGCTCCTGTGAGACGTATAGAAGACGAGGGTAGCGCATGAGGTGGGAAAGGAACAACAGAACAAGGAACACTGTCAGGACGCCAACAGGAATGAATTGCTTCAGGGATGTGTTCTGAGAGTGTTGAGAGACAGCCTCATAGATGGACGGAGTTAATGACGGCGTGCCTGTGACAGTAGCTGAGCTTGCTAGATTGGCGGCTGAGGAGAAGAACAGGGCGGTAGCAATCGGAGCCATGTCACCTGAGAAAGGAATGAGGCCGTTCAATATTATTTTGCGCGTGCTAAAGAATGGGCATATGCAGATGTATCGCGAGATGGAGGCAGAAGGATAGAGACGTGTTGTGGGCGCGTTGTGGAACCCAAAGTTGACATGCATATTAAAAGCCCGCTAACCTTCTTATTTAGTTCCCTATGGTATTCAATCACTATTAAGAGCGCAGCCCTATTCTTGCTCGGTAGAAAGAAGGGGAGTCAGATGAAAGGCTAAAGCATTAGCATTTGTTTCCAAGGGCCAAACTGGGCCTGGGCAAACCACGAGTGGAGTCGATAACGAGCGGACTCGACAGCTCCAGAATGAGACGATGAGCAAGCAAGGGGCAGTGGACTCGAGACAGGGTTGGAGCAGGAGCAGGAAGCCTTGGGGTGATCTTCCTCTGAGCTGCTTGATTGATCATGATTGCCGCCGTGAGCACAGCACACGATACCTAGCCATTCGCTATGTATCTTCCACCCTGTGCTGCACCTGTTGGCTCTGTCATATGCTGGAATGATCACATATGAAACATCAACTCATCTGGAAGGACTACATCGAAAGCGTCAACGCGCGAGCATACGAACTTACATCTTTCGAGGACAACTCGACGACGCATTACTGTGACACACCTTGTGCCTTCTATGGGGCCAGTCAGGTCTTGTCCCCCTATCAACATTCACATACTTAGGGTACTTTCTTGGAGATTGCCACTGTTGTTCTGCAACGCCCGTCGCTAGAAACTAAATGACAATTGACATTGGCCTTGAATTCGGCTGTTAACTTGGGACACACCTACAACGCTCGTCTTGAAGCTTGAAGTGGCATCCGCATCGCATTGCTGAGTGGTGGATCCTATTCGTGTCGGGTGTTATGCTATCCTGCACCAGGTCGGAATGGGTGCTGCATTCGTATCTGGACGAATAATAAGCGTTAGTATGCTGGTTTGGTGTACATATAGGAAAATCTTACTAGCTTCTTGCGTCTCTACTTAACCTTTGTGGTGGAATGTGCATGTCCAAGTGCGGCACCTCGGCTGCGTTGCATATGTCCCACTATCGCTGGCGGCTCTATGCCAACTCTGGTTCCGACCTCTACTAAATGCTCAACCTCACGTCCCTCAGAAAGGCCCTCTTAGCAGGTCAGTAGTCTTCTTTTGGCAACGCAAACATGCCTCACTCTTACTCGTACAGTACTCTCCCCACCGCACTTGCACACGGCGATCCTCTTTACACCGTCTGGGGATCTCGTTGCGCACGCGACCAACACCAGTCCCCGATCCAAGGACCAGCTTCGTGTCCTTGTAGGCCTTGCCAGCGAAGTATGGCTTGAAGTGGGAGATGAGGGCATGGGGATGGCCGAAAGCGAGGTATATGGCTATCTATTTATCCTATCCCAATACATACGTACTCATCTGCACGGCGTGTGGATAGTTGGGAAGGATTCTAATACTGCCTTTACATCATCAACCATATTCACGATCATCGCGACCAGGCCGTTCGACATCTCGCTCGCCTTCCACGTCCTCTGCATCAGCTACTGCTTCGAACGCCGATCCGCCGCTGCTCATCGCTCTCAACGCGCTGGATGACGTAGAGTGGGCCGAGATACAAGTCAAGGTAACAGTGTCCTCTCTGGCGTCTGCGGGTCATTTAACTCTATCTTTTCAGGCTCAAGGTGTTGTCAACCACCTCACAGGGCCCCTGCTTGAACTTGGGGATCGCCTGCTCCCATCCCCTCCGCGCCATCGCATCCCGGAGAGATTTTATTAAGTTGACTTGTTTTGATCTTTGCTTTCGAGACCTGGTGTATTTGTGTCACTCGCTTTGCAATTTGGGCTTTTTTGTAGGTTACGGTAGAGCTGGCCTACTGGGGAGATACTTTATAGACATTATATAGAAATGATATGCGATCTGCAGATGTGCTTTTTCGCCTGTTGGCCATGCCATGCACACGCGGCACTTGACGTCATTCAGTTCAAGCATAGCTATTTGCGTCTCGGCAGATCTTTCCATATGAGTGCTTGAACACTTGCTGTGATACCTCTTCCTCCCCACCGTCATGCCACGGGTAGCGTGCTCATTTACTTTCGAGTCACCATAGCCCCTATGCAGTTGAGCATCCAAATGCTAGCGCTGCGGCTGCTTCAATAATGAGTGGATGAATACAGGGCATACTTGATCTGCTCAAGTCAGACAACAAGAAATGAGTGCCACCACCTCACTCCGCCGTAGGAGGGGTGCTGTGTAGGTTTTCAATACCAGAACATGTACGCTCAACACTTATGCCACACGTCACACAAATGCATCCCCCAGACTGCGAACATCAGCGCCCCGAGTGCCGCCTCTGCATCCTATGCGGTTTTGTAGGGCCCATACGGGCTGGAACACCCAGTCACCCTGTCCACCCCGCGGCCCGTCCATGGCGTCGCGCGGCGCGCTGCCCAGCGTCCGCCATCCCGCGAACATCTCTGCATACCGCACGGGTCCATACACGCGATGCGCATTCCAGTACAATGCGTCCTCGCAGCAGGGCACCCCGAGGAACATGAAGCCCCCTGGCTTCACAGCGCTCAGCATGCGCGCCATACTCTGCAGATCGCCGAGCGGGTTCAGCACATCCCCGTACCGCCCCAGACCGTCGTGCTCCAGCGACGAATACGAGAACGCAAAGTCAAAGGGCGGGATCTTGCCCTGCAAGAATTTGAGCGTGAATTCCTGCGGGGTGTACGTGGTGAGCTGCGGGTGGAAGGTTTGGATCTCGCCAAATTCGAGCGTGGAGACGTGTGCGGCGCCGTATTCAAGAAGCATGGCCTCGAGCCAGGGTGTTTCAGACCCGATGACGAGCCCGCGCTTGCCTTTGACAGCGATGTTTGCCCAGCGGTCCAAGGCTTCGTAGAGTGGAGCATTGTTGTAGGTGAAGGCATCTCTTCGATTCTGCACTTCGTTGCGGTAGTGGTTAACATCTTGGATGGTCCAAACGGACTGCATGGCCTTGCCGCCGAGATACGCCTGCAATAATCATTCAGTATGCCGCGTGTCACAGATAGCTTTTGCTACGCGCCTGGTCAAAAAAGTAGTCTTGAAATCGTATGCGTCCACCAAGCGAGAACTGCTCCATCAACGCAGGAGGTATCTTTTCCAATGCAGGGCCATATCGTGCTGTTTTTACAAAGCATGGTAGAATAAAGAAGCCAGTACGCTGCATGATGACCCACCTGCCTCGGGCTTCAACCACGCGCTCAAAAGAGGGAAGGCAGGGGCAGCTTTTTCCCTAATCATGCTCGTCGACACCCCATCCACCTCTGCCCACGCACACACCACTGCACTCGTATCGTTACTCAGGATGGGCTCGCCGCCATATGGCGCACCATAGTAGTCGGCATTTGGATCCAGGGGGCGAGAGAGGAAGTTTGGGAGGTAATCGACTGTCTCTGAGCTGAAAGACGATCGCGCGTACAGGGTATTCACTGTGAACAACAGCAGGGCTGTGCCAGCGATGAGGATGAGGACGCGTGAGCGCCGTGTGAGGGCCTGCCGACGCTCTGCGAAGGGTTCACGCCAGGACATCGTGATGAGTGTTGAGTAAGTATAGTTTGGGTTACAGCAAGTCAGCTGGCACCTCAATTTGCCGTGCCAAGCGCTGGAGGTGCTAGTGCTGTCGCCAGCCATCACCGCTCAATAGCTCGGCATGCGTGATCGGCGGCGGAGGCACCTTACCCTGTGGGGTTCGACCCTTGCGTTATTTTATCCCACATATCTAATCTCCAGCCTTCTGAAGGTGGGAGAGGTGGATGAGCGATATTGTGGTAATCCAGAGCTATCAGACCAGTGCCTGAAAGTTCTCGGCTTCGATACGGCTCGTAGGTGACGTCTACTTGCTTAGCGTCAATCTACATCACCAAACCTTGACAGCTCCTGACACAATGTGTTTCATTGTACCAGATTCGTCGAATACATACAGTAGGCGGGATTGAGAAGACGGTGATCAAAGCTCGAGTCACGTGCTCGGTTGGTTTTGAATGCCTTGAGCGCCGCCGTCACGACAAAATAATAACAGAATTCAGGTAGCAACTCGTTCGAGAGGTGCGGTTTACAAGTGAATTGTGAGGTAGTACACGGTGCAAGCACAAAGGCGGCGTATGGTTGAGTCTTAAAGCTCTAAAAAAACTTCTAACTAATTACTAATGTTGTAACGCCACAGCCCGCCGGCGGGAAATCTGACTTGATAGTATAGCTAGGCGGCGGTTGCGTTCGCACCCTCTACGTTCGACTTCAGTTTCTGTCAAATAACGCAGTGAAGACAGGGCGACCAGGCTCCTACCTACGTGTTCGGGTAGACATGCCTCAAGGCAGTTAGTGATGTAATTGGAAGCGTAGCGGAAGCTAAAGTAGACCAATCAGTCTCGTTACATAAAACGAAGACTGGTTATATATTATCTAACCTAAAGTAGACGACTACTATGAAGGTGCGTCAGACTAGCATATAGGTAAAAGGAACGATAACAAATACGAAACCTCAATCTTGTTAAAGAACTGCAAGAAAAATTCATATACTGTTGCATTGCCGAGCCGACGCAACAACTGCAGCAAGGTGAGAGTGTTGTAATCTGAACAAGATAATCTCGGTCCATATATTGTGGATACGGCCCAGTGTAATTACCTGAACAAGATAATCTACAAGATACAAATAAGTATGGACTGAAAGAAAACGTGAACTAATGTCTCTCGAATCAGTCCGTATATTGTGGATACGGCTGAGGATGAGTGACCGGCTGCAGACGTGATATATATATACTTCTGCGGTGGCGAAAACAATATTATGTAAAGTATAGGTGTGACAACGCCTGAAACAACGGCACTGTTGGGTAAATCCCACATATGCGCATGTAAACCACAGACGCAGATATATTTTGTATTCCAATAGAGTTCCCAATTCTGATATTATGGTCCGTTGTAGACCCAGCGACGCGCTGTGGCGTTCCCTCCAACTGCTAGCCGCAATACTAACTCATGGTCACAAGCCACCCGGGTATGCGATAGCCCGGCAGACACACCGGCATCCGCGTCCCATCTGCTTCAACCGGATCACCGGCATCCTTCAACCCGCTCCTACTGTATAAAAGATCATCGGAATTCTTGGGGGAGTGTCTTCCTGTTTGACCGCCCATCAATCAAACTCCAAGCTTTAGCTTGCATTACCTTGAAGGCTTCCCACCATCTAGATCTTATCAGTGAATATCCCCAACTGAGGCGGGACTGGCAAATAGGTTGCGTCTGACCTGGCTTGTGAAGGCTGCAGATTTTCTGTCACTCGGACTTTTTCGTCGACAGTATGCATACAACGGTTCCAGGAGAAGTTGAGAAAGAGATCAATTAAGGTTTTCGGAGCGCTAGGCGCTTATGGTGCACCACGGCACGGGAGAAGTGGAGAAGACGGTGCCGGTCAGTGCTATGCGCGCGCTCATGCTTGGCTAGCCATCGAGAAGGGGTACACGACCTGCAGTACACGTAGATTTGGAAGTGTGCACAGGATCTATGCGGCAGCTTCCCATTCTCTTGGCTTCAACTTATAAGATTTGAAGGCTTTCCGCTATCTAAATTTCGTCAATGGATATCCACACCCTTCACACTGACGCAGAATTGGCAAACTTGTTGCGTCTTATACGGGACGTGAAAGCTTCGGGACATAACCCGGGTCAATGCGACGCCTTGGAGGGAATGGTACTCGCTATCGAACGAGCCTTAAAAAACACAAAAGCAGGTATCGAAGACGCACTGGGACCCGCCGAGGGTGCGCGAGATTCTGTCGACGCATGCATCATTGCGGTACGTATTACTAAATTGACGAAACCTAGTTGTCAAGGGAATAATACCGACATGGACACATATCTAGGCCTCTTTCGTTGCTGGTGTCCAGGCGCAGATGATCTCGTTCACGCACCAGTCAAATAACAACGGCACCCAGATCGCCGCCAATTTATTTGCATTCGTCGGTATGACGCTCGACGTCATTGGAGCTTCCAGCGGCGTCGCTTGTGTTATTCTCCTGCGACGATCCATCGAGCGTTCCAAGTTACTGCTTATGCACTTCAACGCGGTTCGCCGACGCATTTATGCAAATGTAGAAAGCATTTGCGTTAATGCCGACATGCAAGGCATGGACAGAATCATGGAAGAGATGCAGGTGTTGTCGGACCTATGCCAAAAAGCCCAAGAACTTGCTTTTCCAGATGCACTTCCATTGCTGTGTCAATTGGTGGAGACGCTTCACCCGTTATACCGGTTCCTTTTTCTCCCCACCGTCATCCTTTTCGCGATCAACAGGGGCCTACCTGGGTTCTCCCTTGTTCCCCTAGTTACAATCGTCATTGGAACACTCTGTCTCATGATTTCCGTGCTCACTTTTGCGGCCACGTCCCAGCTTTCAGGAGTTTGGGTGGTATGCGTTGTTATTACTGGGGCCGCGTTAATCCTGCTACTCGTCCTCAGGGTCTTGAATATACCCGGTAAGCATTGCACCTTCATCGCTGGATTAAGATAATGCCAGTAGCTTATTTTCTCTCCTCATCGCCCCAGGCAATCAACGGGAGGCTGAGTACAAAGAACTTGAGAACCGCTTAAGAGAGGCACTGCGCGGAAACCTAAACTCTGTCATACTCTCCGTCGCTCATGTTGGTCCCCAGTGAGACACAACACTGTTCTGGTCAAGTTTCCGGGAGCAATCTCACAAGCCCCGTAATCACCCTTTCCCTCAGATTGTACTACATATTCTTCCTTGGACAAAGGCATATTTGTGACATACCCGAATTGTATCTATTCCGAGTAAGCCATACTGCGCTGCGCTTCAGTGGTGGTCGATCTCCGTGATACATTTGCATCACAAATTCACCACACCTCAGAGCAGAGCATCACGCAGTGACCTGTTTTTCAATGTGCCGAAAGTCATCCCAGGGTTGAGTGCAGGTTAAATTGCCATTGATCTACATTCGAAAAGCTCTAGCTCGTCACCGTAAGCCAAACCCCCATGATGGGGAAAAGCTCTCAATCATAAATATAACAGAGTGGATTGCCATAAGTCGTGTTATAAATACGCCTTAGACTGTAGTTGCCAGCCAAGATACCGGCTGTCGGAAGGCTAGAGTCGAGCTGCAACGACGCGCAGTTCTCAGCACGCAGAATAAAGATGAAAGAAACCTAGACCTACAGACAGAGCGGGTGGTGCGCCAGTTTTGTATCTGGGCCATGAATCGAGATCACGCACCGCACCTCCTTCAAACGCCCAGAAATTATCGGGATGTGCGCGTTGCCAAGTATACCAAACTTTATCCACCATCTGCCACGGCTAAGCAAATAGTGAAGGCGGGGTAAAGACAGTGCATTCTTACCCCATGGTGAAGCCAGAACAAAGGCTCTGTTTGAGCACTAGGTTAGCAGACAAGTAACTAGAAAGGATTGGGAGCGGACAGACCGTTCGGGGACCATGTTGCGTCAGGACCACAGAAGGATGCCCCACCTTTTAGGCATGTACCTCCGAGATCACTGTACAACAATTACAAAAGAAGAATGTGTCCAGAACTGTGAGCATATACTTACCCACCCATGATAAGATGCACGCTCATATGTGCACCCTTGCTCCCAGATCAATCAGATAGACTGTACATGCCAGAAAATAACTAAAGGTACCTGCATCCCCTCTATATACGACTGAAACCCTTCGAAATCACCTTGGAAACTAGTCACCATTTTCTGTACTTCCTCAGCCGTGAATGCATCTGATGCTGCTCTCTCTGGCTTTGGGTATAGTCGCATGCTAAGGTTTCGGTATGGATATGGTGTATACTCGCGAGTCAGGCTGTGGGGAACGGGATATGAGAGCGGCATCCTGGAAAATGCGCCATCTATGACAGTGTCATTATGTGCAGGGTGTCCAAAGCCACCCAGTCCTGTTTTGGGATCTGGATCCGTGAACATAGTTGCGTGTTCAAAGTCTCTCGCATCTATGGCAAGCTATTGCAGCACTAGATTAGGGACCGGTGCATAAGAGGCGCACCTTTAGTCCAGTCCCAATAGGGCATCACACCGCTGTAGTGGCAGTGAGAGCGTAGGGCCTGTTCAAACGACCAAAGAAAGTATCGATGAAAGGGTAGGAAAAGACCTCAAAGTGTCGCGCATAAGTCTGTGTGTAACATGAAAGAATGTAAGAAACTATTCGAGTTACCGGTTTGATGTATCTGAACCGCTGCATATTTTAGTGACAGCTGCTAACTTCTGTTCAGACGTACTTCGTTGTTCAATTGTATATGCACGTATGTCAAATCTATTGATCGGAGTCACTACCAGAGAGGCACGAAAACGCCACGACGCACCGTCATATAATGAACAGCTATTGTTGTAAGGTATGCCGTTATTCTTCAGCTCGTCCAGGTTAAACGTCCTGCTCTTGGAGCTTGGACTTCTGACAAGACACTGGCGCAGAATTTGAAAACCATGTGTAGCTTACACCAAATATATTCTTCACTTTGACAGCACTTGTCCATGCTTCCTTCTCGCCATCCGTCAATGTTCTCCATTCCTTTCTTAAATAAGGATTCCTGCACAATGCTGAGTCATACTGCACTGCGGTTGAGACTGTGTTGTTCCATTCAAGTTCTGGGTGGCGTCACTCAAAAACACCGGCCTGAGGAATGGGAAAGGCTCACCATTACTGGCTATAAGCCCGGCATTGATTGGCTGTGATCCAGTGGTGACGGCCAGCCAAATCGCTGAAAGTGCAAAAGCAACACTCGGACATAGGAAAGAAGAAAATTACATGAAAGTGTAGCGTACAGTCAAGATATGTTGCCTCAAGGTACCCGTTAAGTGCGAACGTGCCACAGAAGGTGTAGACAAGGGTCGTCAAAGCCAGTAAACACCCTATAGTCCTGGTTATTCTGGAGACGGGATCACCGAACATTAAGATAATGGCAGCAAGGGGTCTCCAGTGGGGAGGTTCCTTTTAAACACGCCATAAACTTGAAGGGTAAACGCCTTTCGGCGATGTCTTTCGGCCCTGCAGTCACTTTACAGTCAAGCGTACAGTGCAGCCAATAATGGCCTGGGCGTGTCAAATTCGTGGTGAAATGTCACGCCTACTCAAGGTGACTGCCCGCCACTAAAGGACTGCCCTGGTCGGATCCGATCGTGGCGACAACCAAATGTCCTCTTGGCATACATGGGAGACTTTCGGTACCTGACAGATTGTTTCGTGGCCATTTTCCCGGAAGGCGGCGTTTCCCTGGTAGTACAGATACCAGAGCGGAGTTGTCAGAAGGCTCAAAGCGAGAATTAACCTGTACTGTTTGCGTTCTGACGAGGATGGAAAGTCCAAGCACAAACGTCCCGGAATGAGGTCTCCTGTTCGGCATAGTATGCGGACGTGTACTGGGCTGCCGTGCATTCAAAGGGTGGACAGGAGTGCCCGGTGTCGGACTCGGAACTTGAAAGCGCCCCGATATTTAGTCTGAGGGAGGGCCGTGAAACGTTCCTCCTCCCTTCCAGGGCTCTGTACACATATTACCTTCAACACCTTTCCATCAATAGACCCATCCTCGATGGATTCGGCCGTTCTTTTTTCAGGTTCTTCCTTCAAACCATTGCAACTTTCAAACCACCCATGGGTCCGCGCACACCTGCGCCATGCTGCGAGAGATCCACAGAAGCCACATCTGTCCTTTCTGACACAATATCGCCACATGTACGGACCGGATTGGTTCACCCAATCCGAAGACGCGACGAGAGTTGCATCTGGGACGTATAGCCCTGAGGCGTTACAGACTAATGTGACTTCAACCTCAGTTGCGGAGACTGATGCAGGATCTTCGGATATTCCAGTGCAGTCCACGCACACCTCAACATCCCGCGATGTCTCGAATATGACATTTACGCTGCAGCCTCGCAAATCTCTCGACATCGAGCTAGACACTCGTTCATTGGAAATACACAGGCCTACTATGACACGCAGTGTCTCTGCACCCGGCCGGGTGGCATCGCCTTCTCCTCTTTCCGACGCACACGTTCAAGAGGCAACTCAACCACATCGCTCGTCTCATAAGGGGAAGAGACACCGTCCAAACCGTGTCACCCCTCCACCACTTGGAATAGCGGCTTTTTCGAGTGCATTTTCGGACGTCTTTTCGACATCTGAGAATATCTTTGGATATGCTAGACCTGCGAACCATACCCCTTCGGCAGCCGGACTATCACCGCGAAATAAAACGGTCGACAAGACACGGTGCGGTGTAGCTGGGGAGTAGCTGATGTATTACCGGTGAGTGTTGCGTTAGAAGAGGGGAATCTGTCCGATCATTTCCGGTGTGTTTAGGCCTTGTCTAGCAACAGCCAACGTGCTTACACGGCGTTTCATCTGGTCCTCATAGTTCTGGTCACGATCTGCATCTGCTCCATGCCGCAATATTCATTTTCCGCTCTGAGCCCAATTCCTTGACAAGGATACCAAGCCTTGTTCTTTCCATTGTTGCTACACACGCGCACGCCTCATTGCACTATCCGCTCACGACATCTACATTCTTAGGCTCTGTATATGCATACTGTAGACATATTTCTGGGTCTCGATGTATCTTGACGTGCTTGTACAGCTTGAGGTGGATGAAAGAGTACAGTAGACTTCATACCAGATTCCACGACTCCCTGTACCGGGACAAACCAAAGGGACAAGGCTGGGTGCTTCCTGGAACTAGAGATAATACTCAGGTTAGTGTAAACATGATCAAGCAGAATTATCCGAGTGGCTGATCATGATCGATATAGTTCGCTGTTCGCAATCTCATTGGGTTTCAGTCCACCCCACAGAGGTTTCCCGCTAATGAATGCTTCATCATCGAAAGCCTTGCGGATCTTGATTGATTAAGTCTACCAATGCATACTAGCGCCTCAAATTCCCAAACAGAATATCTTGATCTTGTCCAAACGTGCACTTGTGACAATCGACTGGTTGCATTGCTCGTTGCCTGTGTCCCGAGCCAGCTTACAGTCATCACCCTGGCACGCGTCAGCATGTTAGTAAAGTTGTGTTGACTTTTCTGTCGTCCAACGCTGGCTCCATTGTTTTGTATTCGTATGCAGTTTATCTGTTGAAGTGAAGAGCCCTCCCGTTCATATAACTCTGGCCTGCATGGTGATCTCTAGTCACCATGCAGGCCATTGCGGATCGTTTCCTTCTAAAGTCGCCGTAGACACAATAAACAGTCAATGGTGTGCTTGACTGCGGACAGAGTATGCAGCTATGTAAGTCCTGATGGCAAGACATACGAGTGGAGTATGGGATCAGTAAGCAACAGGAAGGCGGCAAGATACTGGTTCACCTGCCACGCAATGAAGGGGCTCATGCGTGTCCGTGCAAAAAAATTGGTCATGTCACAAGCAATGATAATTAATTCCACGGCAGGAGGATTAGCTGTGGAAAGATATCTGGCCATCTGTTCACTGGAGACTTGCACGGACAAAGGAAGACCCAGTGCCGAGTTCATGCGCGAAAATGGCTTAATTCGCCACATGATGAACCTGAAGAGACACAAGGGGTTTGCCATGTCCAGGCTCGAAGCGAGCAGACGGACTCACGCGAACATGGAGATCCTGAGCATCTCAGACGAGTTCGCCAGTGCATACGAAGAGGCTGTCTCCAGGATATGGATGGGTACTGAGAAAGAGGATGATGCGCTACCGTGGACTGGAGATTTGACAATGGAGCTCTGACATTCTTGAGAGGGTTTATGATGTTTTGGCGAAACAAGGGGAGCGCGGGACAAAGGAATGTCAGTCACGTGATGAAGTGATGGTCAGTGCCGCGAATCAATATTGTCGCCTTTGATGTATTTTTATAGTTGATTGGACGGACGTGGCTCAATTGTTTGCAGCATACAGTATTTCGTTGGCGAAGGGAAGTAAGCGCCAAGTTACGCTTATGTAATCTGTAATTCCACAAACTCGCTGAATGCATGCTGCTTGGTTTCTAGTCTTTAGCGACCACTCCAGCTGCAATAGGCCAACAGCTCCAGCGACATCTCGGTGCTAGAATATATTATTTCGTTTCTGGGGCCTTCCCACTGCAAGCCTTGGTGACTGTTATGTTACCTTCAGAAGCCAACGCTAGCGCACCCAGGATCAACAGAGACGTCGCAACTGCCAGCGTGATGGCTACACGAACAACAGGATCCGTTGCAAGTTTGCGCGTCGGTGAACGTGGTGCGTTGTGATTATGTTCTGTGGGTAGGGGGGGCCTTGACAATCTGCGCACAGCAAGCCTGGTAGCATCGTTGAACGCGGATCCCAAATTTAAAAAGTACACGACCCAAGTGGAAAGGTGCCTGCAGACCTTCGATAATGTGCACGAGTGGGCCGACTTTATCGCATTCCTCACCAAGCTCCTGAAAGTACGCCCTGTGCCCCTTAGACGTTGTGTGGTTTTAATCACTCCCATTTTTGAAACCAGACCTTCCAGTCTTATATGCAATTCAAGGAAATACCGCGCAAGCTAATAGTGGCAAAACGGCTGGCGCAGTGCCTTAATCCCGCCCTTCCCACTGGCGTGCATCAACGTGCCCTTGATGTCTACACACATATTCTTGCGGTCCTCGGGGTGAGTCGTATTCTGCAAGTTTTGTATGCACGTTGAAGTTGAATTATGTGTGTTGTAGTCCGATGGCCTGAAGCGTGATCTTCAACTCTGGAGTGCGGGGTTGTTCCCATTTTTTGAGTATGCAGCAACGTCTGTCAAGGTGCGACTCCTAATTTCATATCATTATACACAATGTTCCATTGTTGCTATGCGCAGCCTACACTCCTTAACCTGTATGATACGCATTACTTGCCTTTGCAAGAAGGTCTCCGGCCTGTCATGAAAGCCTTCATTCTGGCATTGCTTCCAGGACTCGAAGAAGAAACTGGGGAGTTTTTCGAAAAAGTGAGCTCTGAGCCTGACTTTCGTCTCTTCTTCGTGTCCTAACAAGGCTGCCGAGAATTTAGGTTCTAGGCCTCCTTGACCGACTCAGCGGGACAGTTTCACCTGCATTCTTCTTCCAAAATATTTGGCTGGTCATGTTGACCACTCCTTCTGCTCGTCAAACTTCATTAAACTTTCTTGCGCGGCGTCTCCCAAAATTGAATGGGGACGAAGGTGTGGATCTTCTTACTCATTCTCTCTCGTACTGAAGTATATTGCAGACATCAGACATATTATAGGACGTGATATGGGCTTAATGATTCGGGCGTTTGCTGCTGCCTTGGAAGACGACAACCTTCTCGTCAGACGCGGAGCGTTGGATCTTTTGGAGCAGACACTGCCTATAGACAGCCGATCACTCAGACAGTGAGACCCTTCTCTTCACAATTTGCACAGGCTCATGTGCCACCATCTTTCCAGAGCCCCGGAAGCCGATCAGCGTATCCTTATGAAAGCTGCTAGCAACGTTGTGCTACGACGAGACCTTTCTCTTAACCGCCGACTCTTTGGGTGGCTGCTTGGTCCTGGCCCAGAAGAAAATCATGTCACGTTTTTCCGGACGAATGTGCTCGACCTCTTGCGTGACACACTACGAGAAGATATGTTCGCTTCGCCACATCCTGACTCTCGACCGTTCAAAATATTTATTAGTCTATTGGACAAGTGGGAGTTGGGAGGTCCGCTGGTGGATGTGTTGCTTTATGATGCCCTGAAAGCCATCAAACGTAGCGTGCTTATAGACAGCGAAACGAGTACGGATGTGAGTTCTTACTGCTGTTTTCGCACCGAGTCTATACTGAGCGTGTACACCGTTCTGCAGTTCCTCATGACAGGCAATGCACTGTATGAGGCCGTGGAGCCTCTCGCTGTTTGGAAACAACTATTCGCAGCGGTTCGACTGGAAGTGATCAATAGCTCACGGTCGACAGTGTTTGAAGCCATGTCCATGGTTAAATTCGTCTTGACACGTTTGCGAGTTCAGGAAGAAGAAATCCAAGAAGTCCATTTACCAATCTTCTTCACTGGTTTGCTGGAGGTCTTAAAGGTGCTTATTCAATTCCATTTTTTATCTATCCCAGAACCCTTCTCATCATCGCGATCAACGCTGACCTAACAGACGATTGTGACCCTCGACCCAGCGAATTTGAATACGCAATCTTCCCGTGAGACGTTGCACCTTCTTGCAGAGACAGCGCGGCAGATTTCGGGCGCGGCATTGATTGGACCAGCATTTGGTGGCGAGAACCAAGAGTTGGACGCGTCTATGAGTGGTCCATACCGTCGTGCCTGCAAATTCTATGGCATCGCGCTTGGCGACGACGAGCTCAAGGAGACACGGAAGTCACGAAGCGACGTGCCGTTTGTGACGGCATTCGAAGATCTCGTCGCGCTGAGTACAACATATGCTCGAGCCATTGTCAATGTCTCGAACACTCATCACCGAGTTTTGGAGTCCTTTGTCTTGATCCTGACCTTGATGACTAGTCTTACCGACAGACTGAATCAACACGAAGTGATAGTGGACTGGGAGCCGACACAATGGCTGAGTGCGGTTTTGGCGACGCTAGACCAGGCGAGTGGCTTCAAACTTGTGATGAGTGATTGTAAGCTGAACTACGTCGTACAGACATCATCCTTTATTGTTATTGATCGGGTTGTGAGTACGGTGGTGGCTCTGGGAAGCTCAACAGGCTTGCAGCCACACCTTATGTTTGACGAAAGGTCAACAATGTTTAAGATGATTCATGCCGTGGGTCACTTTGACGCTCCTGTCATTACTTTGCCTGATGATTGTTCAGTTATTCCGTTTCTTGAATGTAAATTGTGCGCCGTACCACGTGCGCACTGTGCATCTCCTATGGACGCTCGAGAGTGCCACTACACATGACCATGTTGAATCAATTGTTGCGCAGAGCTTGACTGCACCCGAGTCTCGAAACGTTCATGAAGCATATGAGGCATTTGGAGTTTTATGGCGCTTAACGGGTCAGACTTACATTATCACAAGGATTATCATGCGTCCCTGATCATATATTTGCCTAGATGACGCAATGTTCCCAGGATTCCGATTTAGAATCCCTATGCTCATTGTTCTTGATACGCTCAAGAACCCTGACCCGCATCTGCGACGCATCGGCGAGACTTGGATGCGGTGTAGTCTAAAATCATACACACGGTAAGTACACGTTCTCACCTCATTCCATAACTTCACTCTTACCGATGTACCAGAGTTCTGGAACCAATACTCTATGACCTTCTCGACCCATCCATCCTGCGCAACCCATCTGCTGCTATGTATAATGGTCGGGAGATTACAGGTTTCACCTACGCGCGGAGATTCGATCAACATAGTGTCGATCATTTACTGGAGACGCTCTTGTCATTGATCAAATTTGGCGGCCAGGGATTTGGACGTGTTGCCCGAAGCTCACAGTTCCAGAGATCAAATCATGTAGCATTCGTGCATCGTGTTAATGCGGGTGAGTCACGGTCGTTTGGCGATTCACAGAGCTCTGGTGGTCACCTTTTGCATCACACAGCCCGATTGGTACCACCAGAGGCAACGTACATGGACGTTCTTTTGGAGATTCTGCTTCGGTGGGATTAACGTCATAAATTTCTTGCTGATAATGTTAAAACACGAACGAACAGATACCTGCAGTCTGAGCCACAGGAAACTCTCGCACCCTTTATGTTCCAGACGAATGCCCAGATCCAAGCTAATGCTATTGACCTCATACAGACGATTGTCGCCCGGGGAGAACTTGAGGCTCCCAAGCTTGAAGCCGTCGAAGCCGCCATCGTCGGAAAGTTGTATTCTTCCGTGCATTTAGGACGAGTTGACCTGCAGAACAAGTTGTTGCATGTCTTGCATTCTATTGTATCAGCTTCGTCTGCGGCAAATGTGGATCTTCACCACCCTGGACCAAACGGCAGTAAAGCGGATTTGGTAGGGACCTCTGAGGAGCCACATGTGCCAGACGATACTGGTCGACTGTCCTCT
This sequence comes from Cantharellus purpuraceus, assembly GCA_025174535.1. Taxonomy (NCBI): domain Eukaryota; kingdom Fungi; phylum Basidiomycota; class Agaricomycetes; order Cantharellales; family Hydnaceae; genus Cantharellus; species Cantharellus purpuraceus. The sequence goes on from JALBUN010000049.1 coordinate 183,343, forward strand.
ACTCCCGTCAACCCGCTACTGGTACAGACACTGATTGATGGCATCATTAAAGGTGCTGGCCGTCCCACTTTACAGCACTGGCTGGATTTTGTGTTGATGACGGTGCCGCAATTTCCACAACGACTGAGTTACACGGTATCCCCTGTCAGTGACTGCGTATGTCGACAGCTACAACATGCGCTCGTCGACATCAAGCGTATATTGGAACATGACTCCTCTCGGCTGGGTACTGTTACTTCCGGCACTACCGATGCTGAGTTCATAATGTTGCTGAACGCTTTGGAGCGGCTTGTGCTGTTTAGTATAACCCGAACAGGCACCGCCCGAACACTTGATGCTGCAGGTTCTGAGGAGGAATTTTCATCTGATCGCCCCATGCAAGAATCGGGTAGCAGCGGCAGTGGTGGGCTTCTTGGTATTGTGTCGAACGTGTTTAGTTCGGAAAGCACTGGTAATATCGTTGACGACTACTTGTCTGTGAGTATCGCAGCTTCAACGGTGCCTTCATGCTGTTTTATCTCACTCTAGGCGCGGTCCCCTGGTTATCGAGCGCTGCATGATGCTGTCAAAGCACTCTATCAATTATGGGATATGACTGGAAAAGCCTCGAAACTCCCTGAGGAACCTGAGGCGGAAACTTTATCTCTCATCTTTACCCGTGCCAGAACTCGCGGGCGGAAAGTCATGGAACGGTTTTTCCGGTCACAATCTTCTGAGGTCATGGAGACCATCGTTGAATGTTGGTACAAAAGTACATCGGTGCGTCTTACGTCCTTTGGAGAGGTTCAATTTTTTAACGTGTCAAATACACTGTAGGAATCTTTCGACTCAGGAACCGCCTTCGAGATTGTGGACGTCTTGACGTCTAGCGCACAGACAGTCGTGCACATGCTTTGTGAAAGCATATCGTACCGAGTAGTCGTATCAGACAAGGCAAAGAAACCTGCAGTTAACCCAAATATGTGAGATTGTCGCTCCCGGGTGATACCTTTAATTTAACTCGTTCGTTTAGCACGGATGGTGTTATATTCAGTTTTCTTGAAGAGTATCTTTCTCGTCTAGAAGGTCCCTTGGCTGTTCAGGTATGGGGGCGGTGTGTGGCCTTAGCCAAAGACGTCACCGGCAATGTGCATGGATATAAGTTGCAGCTTTTCCCTACTTTGAGGTGAGTCGAGAATGCACCCCCTCACCCTTAGAGATACCCACATCGGATGTAGGTGTATTACTGTCTTGGCCGATAAGATCACCCAGACGACTGCCATAGAGGATCGACGGACACGGAAGGAACTGCAGGTAAAGCCGGTATTTAAGCCTCACACGCTACTCACAACTCATAATCTCTGGTGTTGTAGGACATATTCGTCAAACTTGTGGACAACAACATCCTTATTGCTGGGCGCTCATTTGACCAAGGCACATGGATACGACGAACCACAAGGGAAACGATAAACGTGAACGGGCGGTTATCACCGTTACCTTCAGGTGGGGACATAGCCGCACTCTCACTGTCGCCTTTGCTCAAATCTTGTAGTGACTCCGGAGCCCGCAGTGGATGAGAAAGGCTCCATACCATCCACAGACGGATCCATGGTTAGTGTCGGACTCGATCTGCCTGATCAGGTACGTTTCCGGGCTTGTTGTCCAATGGGTTCATCACATGATTGCTTTCAAGGTCAATAACTTCCTTGCATCTCGTGTCTTACCGAATTTGCGAAGATTTTTGTTCGACAACGACAAAGTGGCGGGTGTATGCACCAATCTCGTTTACTATGTCATCACTCCTGCAATGAAGGCTAAAACGAGGTGATTGCTGGTCGCACGCAGCTCGGATTCTCAACGTATTTGCCTAACTACTTCTTTAGTAGAGCATTAGATGTTGATGATTCTATTGTGGACACGCTACGGGAGCTTTCTAGGATTCCCCCAGGCGCTAAAGCTTGGAGAAGTCCAGTTTCTGATGCCCTTAACGATAATCGTTTCTTCAATTCAACACCGGAGACAAGCCAGAAGTGGCGACCGATCATTCGTGCGCTGATGGAATCTGATAGACAGGTCCTCCCTGAGCTCCTCGGTATTATAGTGAAGTTCATTTGAGGTCTGTCAATGCTCACTTTGTTCGACAGGTAAGATCACGTCGGCGGGATCGAGCAATATTTTCGCCAATAGGGAGTATGAAACGCTTGTGCGGTCTCTCAATCTCCGACGATTATCCTATGCAATCTTCACTGGCGAAAAGAATCAATTTCTGACACAATTACCCTCAATACAAGAAAAGCTGGTGGATATTTTGCGTAACCCAAATTCGAGTCTCATGGAGAGCGAGGTTTGTCACCTTGTACGATGCGAATCTGCGGTGCTGAAGAGCTAATCCTTTGCTAGGTGTACCTGTGTCTACGGGTCTTGCTTTGTCGACTATCACCCCATAATCTGTCAAGCTTTTGGCCTGTCATATTGACCGAGCTCGTGCGTCGATCAACCAGGATTATATTGACCCTGACTTACAACGCGGCAGTTACGGATCTTCGAGCAAATCATCACAGACCCACCTCCAGACGGTTCAGAAGATCTCCATGTTATTTTATCTGCTTCCAAGTTCCTCGATCTCATTCTCACGCTCCAGACCGAGGAATTCCAAATGTAAGCGCCAGATGCCAAACCTATATGATCACGATACTAGATTAATATATTAAATTTACTTAGACATCAGTGGATGTTTGTGACTGATACAGTCGACGCAGTGTATCGTCCAGATGTGTGGTTTCCGGAAGCCTTACTGGACCAGCTAGCGGACATCATATCCGATCTGCCGGCATCTAACCATCGAGTATGTGCTCATCCTCGACGTTTATCATACCGTTAACGTGTCTATGCTGTACAGGATTCAAAGGCGATTGACATCCAACCTACACCCAGGGGATCCCAGGGGAAGCTTGATAGTGCGATTTCATATCATGAGAACCCCGCTGTACCAATGCGACGACCTCTACTCTCTCAAGTGCAGCAGATTGGGAGTATACATGATTTAGTGCCGTTCTTCTCACATGTGAGCATTGCATCATACGAGGGCGTCTACCACTGCGCTGGTAATATCGACTGGGCAACGGTTGAGGAGGGCTTACTTGCCGAAATGTTTGAGGGTCGATGATCGGATGAGGGACGCTGCTTAGCAATGGTTGCTATCATGATGAGGCCTTTTTATCTCCTTTCTCTCTCCAGGTTCATTCTTCGTTTTCCGCCCTTGGCCTATATGTATCCTATTTGGCTTCCCTGGATATGTTTCACTTCATAGATACAATACATAACATAGCGACTATACCCACGCAATATGCACAGTGCGAAAAGAGACATGGACGACGCCTAAAAATCGCCCCAATTCCGCCGGAACTTGTACTGATTATATGATGAACGAAGCATGACGGCAGCTCGTGAGCACCACGTTGTCTCAAATCATCAGCGAAGTTGCGAAGTTGTACACACCTTGTACGGTAAGTTTTTCCTCATCTTGTCTGCCGCCGTCTTGGGACGCTTGTACCCGTCTTCTCCTTGCCCCCACTCAGGTTTAGCCCGGCCCTCTGCTGCTGCATGTCCATACTTAACCTCTGGTGGCTGTTTCTCGGGTGGCGTCTCGCGCATCGGAAGCTTGGGCGAGTGGGAAACCGGCGGCTCGGGGACGCCAAAGGCTTGTTGATCGTCGTGTGGGTGTGCTGGGGGCGATACCTCGGGTGCCAGAGGCTCGGCACCGGGAATTTGAGGCTCTGACTCTGATGGTGGGTGGGCCACCGCATCAGGAGGAGCGGGGTGGTCATGGTCGTGTGCGTTTTGATTCGATGGCGTGTCTTCTGAAAGACCTTGGAATTTCCGTTCACGAGCGTCTTCTTCAGCCTCGATCTTTTCGTGCAAGGCAAAGTGTTCGAGATCTTCTGGGTGGTTGTATGATTCGTCGGTCTGTGTCTCGGGAGTCGAGTGGTATATTTCTGTGGAGCATTCAAATAAAGATAAGCGGTCGACAACGAAAGCTGCTGGAACACACCTTCGTGATGTAAGAAGAACTCTAGTGAAAAGTCAGACGATATTAAACCTACACAATGAAAGCTGACCGCTCTCGATATCGTAGTGATGACCTTCAGCACCCAAGCCCTTAAAATTAGGGAGAGAGTTTAGCCCTGCCTGCTCAAGTTCCTGCGGGGTGATCTTTCCGTCGCCGTTCTTGTCTACATTACGCAGAACGGTCTCAACGATAGTATCGGCTTTAGCTTGATGCGCCTTATCATCTGCAGAAAGCTTTTGAGAGTAAACGTGGTGCACGCCATAAATGGCCTCAATCTCTTCGCGATCCCACTTTCCATCACGGTTTAGATCGTGAAGGTGGAAAAAGGCCTTGATGTCGAAGGAATCACTGCAACACCCGTATCAGCATCTCACAACAATGGCCTGAGCAGTGGAATTCCCACATGTGATGCTCTGATGCCATCTGTTTCACCTCGGTGAGATACCGGACTTAATATGACAGGAAACATGGAATCTTACGTGTCGTGCTGCATATTGCTCGTTGGTCTCTCCCCCCTTGCTAACTAGAACAACATAGGTTATTGGGGCGGGGTAAAACAAGTCGGGAGTAAGTCTTACCATGGTCACCATGCGCCCTTGTGCCTTGGACGGTGGCCAGCAACGAAAGCAGGACAAGGATGTGCATATTGCGCCGGGTACGTGACGGAAATTGTGACAGCGTGACAGACGGCTCTCAGCGTCTACTAGGTACCGTATGATGCACATTTACGAACAGCTTCTCCTTCATTGCTGTCTTCCAAAGCCAGGTCACCTCCCCACTCCACTTTCTGTCTATAGCTTGTCGCCTTGCCTTGCATTTCTCAGCTGCATTTAGCTTGACAACTTCTGATTCAATGCATGTACATATGGCTATACATCTTTTCACCCTCTTCACTTTCTCTTGCAAAGTTCAGCAGGTTACACCATGCGGCACACAGCTTAGTCCTGAGGCAGCGTAGCCGCATTAGTGGCGGGAAGTAGTGAGATAACATACGTGAGTGGGTTCCAGCATACCTTCAGGCCAATCGACACCCCATTGCTCCTTGGAGACTTTGATGACTCGAGGGGCCTCGGTGGTGTTATCGGACGGTAGAACGACGCCTTGGAGCCTAGAGGGATTGTTGTTCATAAATTCAATAAAGCGGTCCCATTTCGCTTTCATTTCTTCCTATAAATATGGAAAACAGTATACAGCCAGAGCATACACAAGCATGCTTGTCACCTGGCTTGGCTGAGGGTCTCAATATTCACATCAATGACATGCAAACCGTCATAGTAAAAACAATGGAAATGACTGACAATATTAATGGGTCCCGTCTGTCTGACTGGTTCACCAAAGCGCCAGATCTCCTTGCCGTGCAGCGTAAGGGTGTACGAAAACTGCTTTAGGAGTGTAAAATACGGCTGATCAATGGCGCGTTGCCCTTACTGAAGGCAATTAATTGAAAGTGTTCCATTTGGGGGTCTATGATACATCCATTTGATGAGAATTGAAGGAACAATAGTCCCTGGTCCTCGTATAGGTTGCACAGGCAAGTCTTCGGTAAATGAGGGCCTAGTCATTTGCATGAATATCACGTCTTCTTTGATGGACATTTTTTGGAAGCCAGTGCCACAATATTTCAGACAATAAACAGTTGTCCGTGTTCTCTAGAGGAGGCATGTGATTTATTCCACCATTCCACGTTCATTGTCCACTAGTCTACCTTGCACTGTTCATGCGTCACTGCCTGTGCCACATTTGCTCATTGTCATATCCACATCCACTCCGTTTAGCATATATACGTGTCCAGTAGTTTAGATCATTCTTCACCTCGCCGATTCTCACCTCCGCACTCGATAGTCACGACAAACAAGTTGCTTAAAATTTTCACACTGACCCTTGCCTCATCCCCGTTTTTTCTTCCTAGTTCCAGCTTCATGTACTTCGCTTCCACCGGCTTGAGCACGGCAAAAGAGTGCGACGACAACTTCAATAGACTGAGTTTTCGCCCACATCACGCAGGAGCGAGAGAGAGTTGCAACCAAGGGTTGATACTGTGATAGATCTTGGTACCCATTACCTTGCGACTTCTCTCCATCAATGCAAGGGCCAATTGGGGCTCACCCACTACTACTATTGGCAAGGGCAAACCACTCTGGTCGGCCCCTGGCTCACACTTCCTCGTCGTTGCTTGGATATATTTATTAAACCGGGGCTTTGCGACGATATCATTTCACCCGTGCCTGTGGATTGGTCCTGGCCAAAATGCCCTTGCGGCAATCACAAATCCAATGTATACAATTCCGGTTGACAATCTAGCAAATGAAAGTTGCGGCTGTGTTACACGCAGCATTACGAGAATTTCCCTTTCAATGGGATCAGCATTCCTGACGTATGTATGCCGGTTAGATCTTATGGAATTGAGGCTCTCTAGAACTTGTACGCGACATTATTATTCCTTTGGTCCCTGATCAAGCGAGTTCCGTCTATGAAGTCTTCCCCAAGGTATTTGTTTCTCCTAGATGTCTCCACGACTCTTGAGGCAGGAAAGAAAGGGAATAGAACCATCAACTACCACATATGCAGAAAAAACAGGTGACATATATGCGCATCTGAGTGACTGCCGCGAATTACTACAACTGTCCTAGATTTTTGTACTGCTAGACGAACCCTCCCCGGAACGTATAGTTGGATCTGACTGACTTTCCTTCCCTTCGCCGAGCCCCTGCGATATCAGAGTTATCCATTCACCTGAGTGTGGTGATCTGGTCATAGGATCTGGATCCGAAAAATCCATGTCTAGGTTGGCCGATCTGACATTCAAGACCTCTTTTCCCCTGCTAGACCCTGGAGGAGGATTGGGAACCGGAAGCAACGAGGACTTCGACGTCTTCTTGTTGAGGATAGGAGATCTGAAGGGTGATAACAGGCCTGCAGTCGATGGCATGCTGAGTGGTGTCTCGGGAGAGGATACAGTGCCACTAGATGAGAAAATCATGCTAGGCAAAAATGAATCAGCCGCCCCAGTAACCGGGCTTTCCGGTGTCTCCATCGTGAACCATAGAGCTTTAGCACGGCGCCGTCCTCCATTTCCGATCGTATGAGTAAACGTCATACGTCGGCGACTGGCCACCCCCATACTGCGCCTCTGTCGTTCGACGATTTCCTCCTGCCAGAGCGCCCACTCACCACTGACGACGAAGATGAATCGTTTCATCATCACATAAACGTCTAGGTATAGAAAGTCAGCATGAGCGGATTAACTGGAGGTGTAGAACGAACAAATTTGAAAAATGCAAGCGGGGAGCATGATGAAAAGGTAGACCCAGTTGAGTGTCTCCAAAGCTGCGAATGCGTGACATATACTAGTCGTAGGTACAGCCTGGATACATTGTGGTGACCGTAGAATACCATCCGTGCTGCGATATGATCGGAATAAGACGGTGGTGAAAAATAAATTGCAGAATAAGCTTCCAGGGATATGGTAATAGGCGAAGCGAGTGAAGATTGTGAGAGCTAGAGGGTGTTGAATTATAACTGAGATGAAACTGAACCCCCATGGTCTCAGCTTGATTCAACGGCGATTCGAACATGCTTCTCACCCAAGGAGAGAGAAAAGCGCTAGAGTAGCCCACGAAAGTGATGTCAAATAAAAGCCAGCCGCCTGAATAGAAGTTATATGCGCTGAGATTGCTGGAAGGGAGAGTGAGATCCCAGGACTTGGACGAGCCGAACGGATAACGAACTTGCTAATGAATGAAAGGTAATCCCAGCAAGGATACCTGATCCTAAGAATGAAAGCAAGGAGACCACTAAGGCTCCTAGCCTTACTGGAAGGCAACAGCAAAAGCCCCGAGACGGATAGAACATGAGTCACTGTGCTGAAGCTGTGGCATACGCAACTGCAACTGCAACTTGCGAACTAAGCCAGTGAGTATAGTACACGAACGAAAGGGAGAAGATGGCGACATTCCCTAGAGACGCTGAATCGGCAGTCGCGGGCCGCCTATCTCATCTGAGGGTGTAATTCTGCAACTTGATGAGTTCAAAAAAATCTCATAAACTGTCCTGCGAAGAAGCGTCTGGCGACAGCGGTTGCGGTACGTTTGATCAACTGTGGCGGTGAGCGCCAAACCGACTGATTTTGGGCACTGAGCTTGAAAGATAATCAGAAAGGCATATGCCGAGCTACGAAGAAGCTTTTGTAGGCGAAAGCCGTCCCATATACAGCATAGAGTTTCGCACCAGCCTGAGAGAGCGGCTGACCTTATCCAGGATACCCTGAGAGGGCGAGGGTTGTTTCTATACCTACATCACATCCTCCAATGGTTCTGCGCGTCTGAACGCTCGGAATTAGATCAAGTTGATCATGAACTACCAGAAATTGGCACTGATGCAAGTTCTATGACGGAGAAGGACAGGGTTTCATGACAATACAACCTGAGCGTTAGGGACGATCACTAACACGCGAGTAGCATAGACGGGTTTCCACGTAGATCTCAAGAAGTATTCAGTTAAGCACTGGTATGCGGGCGGCAGGTGAGCTCCTGGATCAGAACAGCATTCTCCGAGTCGTCGCGGACCCCACAACCGCATAGTGTCCCAAAAATGGCGTAGCTCGAGGAAACCATAATGTGCCAACATTTACATTAGGTTCCATTATTGGGTCTTTATTGGTCACTGTGTATGTAAGTATATGACAAACTGGCAAGCCTAGAAGTTGGAGCGAGGATGGTGGCAAGTCACTCACGTGATGAATTTTCAAACGTCCACAAAGCACACCAATGCAACATTACTTATGGTCAAGAATCAGTATTGTTTTGTATGTTATAGACATGGCCGCCTTGTTTGTCACTAATGATAGGTGTCTTTTCAATGTCTCTTTTACTCGAATATACGCTAGTCGGCCAGTCCTGTTGAAGATCTTTCGGAGATGCTCCAACCCAACGGTGGATGACCGAACTCAAGCTACTCTCATATTGATGCATCATTTTATCACCAGCATGCGCATAATCATCACTCACAGTGATCCTCTCTCGTAGGATTTTCCTTTGTGCGTGCGGGTCTAGACTTATATTATCTTAGCTTAGCCCAACATGGTTTGTGATCAGTGCCCTTTATGCTACATGGAGTACAACCGCACCTCGGTTGTCTCCGCATACATGTTGACCCAGGGAAACCCGAAGCAGACGGAGCAACAGGTGGAGCAACTCAAACTGACCTTTTTTTACCTTTATAAGCCGAATAGTAGAGACCGGCCCCGGCTAACAATGAAAGAGTTTGTTAACTTCTACACTACTTCACGAGGTGAGTAATCCGCATCTTCTAGCACGACTTCAAGCCAGGGACCTCTGTTTCGGCACTTACCTGTTTGCTCGAGTAGACACCCCAAGGCTTGCACTCATGCCACGGAGATCTATCTCGACGTTTGCATAGTACAGTGTGGGCCCCTTGACAAGGCGTGAATCAATCTCACATCAATCTTTAGGCCCAACCTTGTGACAGGTGTTGTGGCGCCAGAGATCTCGCCATGCTGACTGACCATTCACCTCGAACTGCTGATACTGATCGGTGCTTAGGGGACTCAGTCACCGTCGTAATGGGCAACTGGTGTATTCACGCTGGTTCATCAATGGATATGAGTTGGTTTCGTGCGGATCCCGAGATCCGTTTCACTGATGCCTTACGACTGCGAAGTCTAATACCTATATGCAGCACTTCTCGTGGACTATACATATTTGACAGCGTTTACCAGCAGGAAAGCATGTACATTTGAAGGACAAGACATTCGGTATGCTCGCGATACCGCCGATCTACACCAGCGTCTGTATATTGTTCTTCAATGCAAAATATCGATGAATGAAGGAAGTTTGTTTGGCTTTGGACTGTTCTATGGATCACATAATGCTTCTAATGGTGGAGAAGTGGATTTGACGTGAGAAATCGTGCAGTTGGTAAAGGTGCACCATTCTTCAACCCATTTGACGCATTCACATTGTATTGCGGCACGTTTCAGTGGGCATACCCGACATGAGTATCACTGGCTAGGACTCTTGTCATGACTGCAACGTATCATCTACTAGAGAAGCATCAAACCTGGCTTTCACAAGTGCCGACTCGGCGCCCCATGCGCGGCATTACTGAAATAATTCAATCCAATTCAGCCGATCTACAATAGCAACACGTTCCTTGTAAAAGACGTGCAACCGCAGCTTCTCCGCACAGCCCCTCGTAAGAAGTTATATCCCCCGCACGTATACTAACGGTAGGTATACTACCTGAAGTGGATGCAGTACTGGGGTGCCCCTGGTATGTGTCACATTATTGACTTCTAGACGGAAATGAAAAGGGCCCTGATGAGTCGGAATCAACCGCTTACAGCTCCAGCTCACACGGCGTGGCAGGTTACGTATGGTCGACTTCACCTTGCCGTAGAGTGAGCGTCGATTATTCCCATAAAAAGGGCGTGAAAATGTATTGCAAGGAACCTGAGTACATATCGAGATGCGGGATTTTGCCGTTTGAGTTCGAGACTTCAGTTCTCGGTATGGCGGTGTGTTCGGATCAGTACGACGGTGCTTATGTAATGCTACTGCTTTGAGTGGGGGGGGAAGGTGACGGGGACTTGGAAGCGGTACATACAACCTGGCTTCCGTCTTATATGAGACCATGCTTATCACCGTTTGGCAGTTGCTTCGTTTCCCTTTCTCTCAGACCCGCTACCATGAACTCGTGGACCAGGTTCCCGTATGAGGTCCAGCTGTTGGTCGTCGTCGAGGCCGTCAACGCGCCAAACGCCTTGAATTCGGTTTCCACGCTGCTCGACTTCCTCCTCTTATCTCGCGATGCGCATGATCAGCTTGTTGGCGCACCTCAACGCGGGATCCCAGCCCACAATGACCTCTTCCTCCGTCTTTTCGAAACTCGCTTCGATGTAGCTGCTCCAAGGCGGAGGTTTGCCTCCAGAAACGCCATTCTCACAACAGATATATTCGCGGATGCCTTCAAGAAGCGATGCCAGTTTCTCAGAGACATCAGGAATGGAAGGATGCTACAAAACCTTCAGCATGGCGACATGGAGAGGGATAACCTGGATCAAGTTCTGTGGGAGGTGTATATGATGCTGCTAGAGGACGATGGCAAGAACATGGCACAGTTAGAGCATGCAGGGATAGAAAAGTGGCTCAGGATAATCATGCTATCCCTGGTGGCCCATGAACTGGATGACGATGGATGGCCACAGGAGACCATGACCCTCCAGCTCGCCGCCGCTAGTTTTGCAATTGTCTCCGATAGAGGTGAGCAGCCAGAGATCAGTTCCCCGCATGGTTTGCCCTGAGGGTGATTCCAGCCAGTGTTCTTCGCGAGGGCCAGGAAGTCACCAGAGAAATTATTGATGCGCTCGAACCTATCCTGCTGGGATGTCACCGCGTACGTCTACCACGCTTGTCTCTCCTCGATCTTACATGTATTGTCTCTGTAGTATCCTCACCCATCCATCCCTATTACTTGCCTTTATTCGCATCACATCCACAACGTGCCGTCTGTCCCTCCGAATTCACTTCGCACAATAGCTACCATGCCTGTCTCTGAGCCTTGCGAACTCACATACTTTGGTCACCGCCTCACGCTGACCCCACCGACGCTAGCGCCCAGTGTTGTTCTTATAATCACAAACAGGCAAGAACAGGTACCGCTCGTGTATCCTTCAGACCTACCTGCCAATCGCGCTGAGGCAGATGCCCTGGGATTTCGGGGCGTCACGCAGGAGGAATGGGATGAGTTGAACAAACTTCGACGCTATGCGATTGGGGTGGAGACACCGCGCGCCGGCAGCACCAACGAGAACTTGGCTTGTCTGGAGAACCCTTGGGTGGGGAGCAAACGCTGGGATCATGTCATCAATCGCATGCTATCTGTAGCCTATCACATACAGCATGGCGATCCATTGTTGGCTTCGACTTGGTTTAACACGATGTATACACCCGGCATGTTTTCTGGCTTCTGGCTTGGGCGAATTGTGGTGAGGGCATATGGTTGTTTTTGGTGCAACACGTTCGAATTTATGTTGGACCCGTGCAGTATCCCGACGTGCGCATGCTTGAACGCATGCAACAAATGCATCCTGCTCCGCTCTCCGACGTTCGTGATACACTAGAAGATGGCGAGTTGGGTATGTGAGTGAAGCATATTCCTGTGTATCTTGGTCTCCCACCACTCCTAACAACCATGCCAGTTATACGAATTTTTTCCAGGCCGTCTTCCGTGAGCATATCACGATGGACACACCAGTCGGACATGGGGAAGAAGATATGGGACACGGTGTTCAGAACGGATATTTCCCCTCTACGGTTGATCCTAGCATAAACCGACGCATGTTTGAAACTGGGGTACGTCTACGTTCACATACTTGACATAGGATTGAATTATATGTCACGCAGACTGAGGTAATTGTCAATGACCCTCGGGAAGACGTACCAGAATGGGCAATCAAACACTATCGGACATGGCAGGAGGGCATGAAATTGCCAGAATATCCACCTTTGCCTAAGTTGCAAGTTGCCGAGTCGTCAGGAACACCAGGCGACATCGAGATGGATTTTGATGAAGAAGGTATCAGCATAAGCATTCCGCATATCGATGTGATCATCACCGGCGAGGTTGGTGACATTCGAAGGTTGGAGTTAATGCAGCTGCCGTTGACATGGATTTTCATGCAGACGGACTACAGGCATGGTGTAGCGTTTTGGCCGTATACCTTCTATGGTCGAGTAAGGCAGTTGGATGGGTTGGTCGTCCTAGTCAGAGTTCCGGTGAGACATTTCTTTGTTCGGTACCGCCAGTACGCGATTCTGATTCGTTTTTCCTCCCTTCCACTTTCCGTACATCATGTAGCAAAATCCCGATCCGAATTCGGGACAAGGGCGTTGGATATTCTCTGGTAACATGCAGTTGCCGAACACCATTGTAGGCACCTGGCGTACAACAGGATCCGACATACACCATTCCGCAGCATTCCAAGCCCCCTTCATCATTAGCAAGCTCGGCCCGGGGTTCAATTCTTCTTCTACTTGAACACCCAGGTATTGATGTCTGTGACGAATCAGTGCTGAGCCAAAATATGCGATGATTAGGTAAAATTTTCCATCCTTCACACATGCCATGACTGACGCGCTTCATTGCTTTGTTTCATGGTCAATTGGTGTACTCATTCCCTTCCTTGTTCTCGTTAAACAACTACCCACCTCTTCACCCTTCACTGTATCCTCTACTGATGTTTCTTCCGCATTTCGTCTCCAGTGACGATCATTCTTTTGATCAACATTTTTGCATCGACTACATGACGACATATACTTAATGTGTATGTTAAATGTCTTGAACTTAAACAACAACAGAGGTTTGCACACGAGGACAATTAGATGGGCCAGTAAAGAAGTCCACGTATGACTGGTGATGCTCGAAGGTCCGTTGAATGAATATTAGGGGTGTCGACATTCTGGGCTACTCCCTCATGGTGCCATCCGGTACCTACCTAAACGTCACAGTGGCTTAACAGTACAGTATTGTTGAGGGACGAAGTGCCACCCGGTGATAGTATATGTATATAGTTCGATCTTGAAGTGTAGCATTGACTTGACGAGATATGACCATTGTAGGATATTGCCGTGGACACGATGCCGTTTAATGCTCAGTCACGAAGCTTTACTTGAATTTTGGCGAATGTAGACATGTTCAACCTGGGCACTCAAGAAGAACAAACAAGTCTGCAGGAGGATCCGGCAATCACACGCTGCTTAGGTAAGTCGTGAAAAGCAGGCGCGTTACTTTAGACGTAGTCGACTGCAGCAAGTTGACAAGCATAGCACGGTTGGTTGCCCTCCTCACGCGCGTTCCCATATAATTTCCATTGCCATGGCATCTCTCGAAGATTACGACGAGTTTGGGAATTACATCGGTGGCGACCTGGAGTCGGATGAAGATGAGGAACAACTTATCCAGGAGGAATTCTCACAAGGGCCTCAGGCTCAGCAACAACCTCTCGACGGGTTTGAGCAGGAGCATGTCCCTGATGATCAGGCTCTCATGGAGGTGGACGGTGGGTCTGTCGCGTCCTCTTCCATACTCATAATGCCTACTTTGGTTTCTATTAGAGCCCGTTCACAATGCTGTTGTTTTGCACGAGGACAAGAAATACTACCCCACAGCGGAAGAGGTATATGGTCCAGATGTGGAGACTCTTGTGCAAGAAGAGGATGCCCAACCGCTGTCTGAGCCCATTATAGCTCCCGTCAAAGTCAGAAAGTGGGCTGTTGAAGAGAAGGGACTTCCCGAGACCCGGTTTGACAAGGGGTAAGCAAGCACTCGTGGTTTACACCTAGTCGTTGCTGAAGTTTCTTAGGTTTTTGCTCGACATGACCAATTATCCTGAAATGATCCGTAATGTGGCCGTTGTCGGCCACTTGCATCACGGAAAAACTGCTTTGTTGGATATGCTTATTCTCGAAACACATAAGCTCACATGGGATGCAGATCGGCCCATTCGATACACTGATACGCATGTTCTTTCTCGCTCTCGAGAAATATCGATCAAATCGTCTCCGATGTCTCTCGTGCTCCAGACGACAGCAGGAAAGTCGCATTTAATCCACATGGTCGATACTCCGGGCCATGTGAATTTTGTTGATGAGGCTGCGGCAGCGATGAGGTTGACGGATGGTATTATCATTGTAGTTGACGTTGTCGAGGGTGTAAGTGCTACCCCGTTCCATTTTACAAATCCCGTTCATCTGCCTATAGGTCATGGTAAATACGGAATCCCTCATCAGGCATGCACTGAACGAGGGAATTCCTATGACGCTGGTTGTCAATAAAGTCGACCGACTAATCCTTGAATTACGCATCAAGCCCCTAGATGCATACTACAAGATCCGACATGCTATTGAAGAGGTGAACACCTTCATAAGGTTCGCGAAACAATACATATGACATGTCTTAAATGCTCATTAGCAAACAGCGCTATTAACTCGGATCCAGATTTACGCTTAAGCCCAGAAAGAGGGAATGTCGCGTTTGCAAGCACCGACTTAGGCTGGTGTTTCACTTTAAGATCATTCGCGCAAATGTACGCGGACACGTATGGTCAGGCCACTTGCTGTATTTTATCTTCCTCATAACTAATTGCTATTCCGTTTAGGCTCTTTTGATGTGTCTTCTTTTGCCGACCGACTCTGGGGCGATATTTACTTCAACGAAAACACTCGAAAATTCTCGCGCAATGCGGCTGACCCTGAAGCGCCTCGGACGTTTGTGCACTTCATCCTTGAACCATTGTATAAGTTATACAGTCAGGTGTTGAGTGAGGACACCGAGAACTTAAAAGGGACACTTGAAGGGCTCAGAATTATGCTCAAGCCTGTGATGTACAAGATGGATGTGCGACCACTGCTTAAGGCTGTGCTTGACCAATTTTTCGGCAAAGCCACAGGCCTTGTGGACATGATAGTCGAGCATATTCCTTCACCTGCCGATGGTACGACTCAAAAGGTATGCCTGCTACGAAGAAATACTTGTCACCTTCTGACTTCCTTGGACCATACCTTAGGTCGAGCGAACGTACACAGGCCCACAAACGTCTGACCTTGCACAGTCAATGAAGGACCTGAGGACTGATGGCCCAACAATGGTGAATATAACAAAATTATACAACACGACCGACGCCCAGAGCTTCCGAGCCTTTGGACGTGTCATGAGTGGTACAGTGCGGAAGGGAATGGAGGTGAAGGTCCTCGGAGAGGGGTACTCCCCCGAAGACGAGGAAGACATGGTCAAGGCTGTCATCGAGGATGTATGGATTTCTGAGTCGAGGTACGTGATGCGATCGGCGATATAGTTGATGTTAATAAGCGAACAGGTATGTCATTGAGGCACAGGAGGTTCCAGCTGGGAACCTCGTCCTTCTTGGCGGGATTGATGCCTCTATATCAAAAACAGCGACACTAGCGTCCGTTGACATTGAGGAGGATTTGCATATCTTCCGTCCTCTGAAGCACATGACACAGTCGGTACTCAAGATTGCCGTCGAGCCAATCGCACCTTCCGAGTTGCCCAAGATGCTCTCAGGGCTACGTAACATCAACAAGTCGTACCCGCTCGTTCAGACCAAGGTTGAGGAGAGTGGCGAACATGTCATCATTGGAACTGGAGAGTTGTACCTCGATTGTGTGATGCACGACTTGCGCAAGTTGTTTGCAGAGATCGAAATTAAGGTATCTGATCCAACGACTCGCTTCTGTGAGACAGTGCTGGAGACCAGCGCACTAAAGTGTTATGCGGACACTCCAAATAAAAAGTGCGTCCTGGTGAATTTGTGCTATCACGTGTGAATTGAAACATCTTCATAGGAACAAGATCACGATGATAGCGGAACCGCTGGAACGTGGAATTGCGGAGGATATTGAGGTAGGCAAGGTCACAATGCGGATGCCACCGAAAGACCGTGGGAAGTTCTTCGAAGAGAGATATCAGTGGGATTTACTTGCGTCACGATCAATATGGGCATTCGGTCCGGACGAAAATGGTGCGAACATTCTTTTGGATGATACACTTCCATCGCAGGTGGACAAAAAGCTCTTGGGTACTGTGAAGGAGCACATTAAACAAGGGTTTCAATGGGGTGCTCGAGAAGGACCACTTTGTGACGAGCGTAAGTGTCTGTTTTATATCATGGCGATTTTCTTTTTAACTGTGGGATAGCTCTACGAAACGTGAAATTCCGTGTTTTGGATGCCAGTCTAGCACAGGAGCCAATATACCGTGGCGGAGGGCAGATTGTGCCCACCGCTCGGCGAGTGTGTTATAGCTCGTTCCTCATGGCCACCCCTCGTCTTATGGAGCCGATTTACTATGTGGAGGTACAGGCGCCTGCGGACTGTATTTCTGCGGTGTATACAGTGCTCGCGAGACGACGGGGACACGTTACCCAAGACATTCCCAAAGCCGGGTCACCATTATACACAGTGAAGGCGTTGATTCCTGTGATTGATGCGAATGGGTTTGAAACGGACTTGAGAACGGCGACACAGGGTCAGGCGTTTTGTTTGCAGATATTCGACCATTGGTCTATTGTTCCTGGCATGTTTTTTGTTTGCGTCTGGCAGAGCAGTCACTGAAGGAGGGGGGTTCTCCATACAGGTGATCCCACAGACTCGTCAATTCTATTGCGACCTTTGGAGCCAGCATCAGGGCAGGCTTTGGCGCGGGACCTGGTCCTGAAGACTCGTCGGCGAAAGGGATTGGGTGACCAGATTGCAGTGTCCAAGTACCTCGATGACGAGTTTGTTGTGAGTGCTGCTACTATTTTGTTTGACTAGCATGGTCGAAGCTAAAGTTTGATTTGTTCTTTTAGCTTGCGCTGTCAGCCTCTGGCCATGCTGATCTTCTAGGATGAGGGTGTAGTTTGTCTTGTAGTATAGATGCCGTGTTTGTAAGTCAGTATTCGAATGTTCAGGAAAAGGCCACGTTGCCCCCTTCTTTTTCCGGTAGACTGCCATAGCTAAGCGTGGGAGAAAAGCTCCTGTCTACGTGGCACTGAAACTCAGCGAAATTTAAAGAGCGCGCCTAGTTGTGACTGGATTCTCACTGCAACAACTATACACACCTTCCCTCCAAATCTTCATTGGTCTTTCACCCCGTCAGTCGTCATGCGGAGAGTTGCCCTGTCCGCACTTGTCGTGCTTGTGTCCTCTACCCTCTCCTATGCGGATGAGGAGCTTTCTGCCAAGTTTGTGGTCAGTGACACGTCAGAGCACGCTTTCATAACATGAAGTAGCTCATATGCGTGTCGTAGCCCACCGGAATCAAGGCACCGTTCCTAGAGCAGTTTACTGATACATGGAGAGAGCGTTGGACCCCCTCGGAAGCTACTAAGAAGACCCCTGTAGGCGGGGAGACCTTCTCGTACGTTGGCAAATGGGAAGTCGAGGAGCCCAGCGTGCCTGTCGTCCAGGGCGAGAAGGGTCTGGTCGCAAAGACAAAGGCCGCTCACCATGCCATCTCTGCTCCTTTCAAGAAGGCCGTTGGCATCACCAAAGAACCTCTTGTCGTTCAGTATGAGGCAAAGTTCCAAAATGGAGGCAACTGTGGTGGTGGTTATATTAAGCTCCTTGAGGAAGGGTACCAAGCCGATGGCGAGGCTTTCAGCGACAAGACACCTTGGTCTATTATGTTTGGTCCTGACCTCACTTGCCCTGGTACCAAGGTACGAGGGGTCCTTGGCCTGTCTCGAGTGTGATGCTAAATTGAGATATGCCAGGTTCACTTCATCTTCCGTCACCGCAACCCCAAGACTGGCGAGTACGAGGAGAAGCACCTGAAGACTCCTCCCAGGCCTTCCATTGAGAAGAACACTGTCCTTTACACACTCGTTGTCAAGTGTGTGCCTTTCGTCATGGAACATCTACTGCATCTACTGACACTCGTACAACAGCGCAGATAACACCTTTGACGTTTCCATCGATGGAAAAAGCGTCCAGACGGGCAGTCTTTTGGAAGACTTCGAGCCCTCTGTTAACCCTGCGAAGGAGATTGGTGAGGCGGAGCAGTTTGTTTTGATGGGATGAATTTGTTGACATGATAGCAGATGATCCCGATGACAAAAAGCCTGAGGATTGGGTCGACGAGGCCAAGATTGCCGACCCTGAGGCCACCAAGGTAAGCCAAACTGCTTGTGGTGGTGGTTTCATCTTGTTCAACGCCTTTTGAATATTTCTTTCGTAGCCCGAGGACTGGGATGAGGATGCACTGTATGAGATCCCAGATGAAGACGCTGAGAAGCCCGAAGGCTGGCTCGATAACGAGTCAGACACCATCCCTGATCCTGGTATGCTATTTTGTGGCTTTGTGTTGTGGATTTTTTGTAATCTTCGCCATGTTCTAGATGCCGAGAAGCCTGAGGAATGGGATGACGAAGAGGACGGTGACTGGATTGCGCCTAGCGTCAGGAATCCCAAATGTGATGAAGCCCCTGGATGCGGCGAGTGGAAGAGGTAATTACATGCTGCCTCCCCTAGATGTCTGAGCTGACAGGTAGCAGGCCGCTTAAAGTTAACCCTGCCTACAAGGGCAAGTGGTATGCTCCTATGATCGACAACCCGGCGTACAAGGGTGTCTGGAAACCCCGATTGATTCCTAACCCCGGTTTCTTCGAAGATCTTAACCCGGCCAAGAATCTCAACCAGATTGTCAGTCAATCTTGTGCTATTCAACGTTTGTAGACTGACTTTCTAAATCTGCACAGGCTGGTGTTGGTATTGAAATCTGGACAATGACTGAGGATATTATGTTCAGCAACATCTACGTTGGTCACTCTGTTGCGGATGCCAAGAAGCTCGCTGCGGAGACTTTCGACGTGAAGCACCCTCTCGAGACCGCCAAGGCGAAAGAAGACATTCCGGTGCCCGATGAGACGCCTGTCAACTGGAAGGAAGACCCCGTTGCATTCATTCGCGAGAAAGTATTCTCGTTCATTGAGCTGGCTAAGATCGACCCGGTATTGGCGTTCAAGAGCAAGCCCGAGACAGGCGCTGCACTTACAGGAGCGCTACTTACCTTGTTTGGAATGTTGGGTGCTGTATTTGGTCTTGTCGGAGGGCAGCAAAAACCGGTTACGAAGGTTAGATTGACTTGATTGTATTCGGAATGGTGTGTGCTTATGCTGCTGTGTTATCTAGTCTTCGAAAAAGACGGATGCTCCAACCGCGGACGATAAAAAGAAGACTGAGACGGCTCCTGTTGCACCTGCTGGTGGAGAGAAGCAGACGGATGGTGGTGTGAAGAAGCGCAAGTAACTGACGACTGGGATTGTTCTGACTTCCGAGTTTTTGAGGGGGGGTTGGGGATCAAAATTCAGGTTAATTTCCTGGATACATGCTAGCAGGATATATGAGAGCTCTACGAGGGGTAGTGGTCCTTACCTATAGTAATTTAAGCTTGGACCCGTAGGTTCCCAGAATGAAAACGGTATCGTGTTCAGTAGGCCCCGGCCAGTACTCTACTATCATCATGCTTTGCCTAGGGTTTGAATCGGGTCATATTCACGCCGCCAGCCATTTTCAGGCCCTAATCCCTTTGGAGGCTGTGGCCTTGCTGTGGGCTGTATCAATATTTCGAAGGCTCTACATGTGGGCTCGTCCGTCCCTGCGCCGTTCTCTCACACCTGGGTCCCACCCTGACTAATCCAGCAAGGCTCCTTAGAGAAATGAAATCCGACGGTGAACGTTACTGCGTGACCTGCGCGCTCCGCTCCTGACACGTCTCGCCAATGGCCATCGCCGTCGTGTGTGCGCGCTACCGTCGTCGACGACATGCACATAAAACTCGTGAGGATTCTTGCGGTTTTGCGTGAGCCAATTGTATCATACTTCCAACAATACAATGACAGTAGCGTTGAAAGAAAAACCTTCACTCTCCTCACGCGATGTCCTGTGACACCTCGTCACTTTATGCATCATATCCCTGCGATACTAGGTCATTCACGTCTTTCAACATGGCAACACTAACAGTCAAAGGAACCTCGCGTAAGGTCACATCTTTCCATGCATCCTATCGCAATGGTATGGGTCGTCACTCGGGTGGCAACACTTGGATTAGCAGCGGCTAAAGCCGAGTTGCGCATAAACAGGAGATCTCTCTTGCACCTTGTGTCTTACAATCACTTCTCAAATCCAACGTAAAACTCTCAAAGAGTTGGGTGGAAGCAGCACGACCCCTTCCAATGGCTCCGGGACGCGAGATTGAGCTATGTACACGCTGGTCGTTGTCAATGACGAATAGTTGAGGCGTGAGTTCTTTCTCTCAACGCTATTGTCAAACGCCGGGTCATTGTCTTGTTGGAAGTATGATACAACTGGCTCACGCAAGACCGCAAGGGTCGTAGCGCGTGCGCGCACACACGACGGCGATATCCGTTGGCGAGACGTGCGGAGCGCGCTGGTGACGCAGTGACAAACGGACGGCCGGCTCCATCCGTTGCAAAGGTTCACCGTCGGATTTGATTTCTCCAAGGAGCCTTGCTGTGCAACATGTCTACTTAGTTGAAACTGTCGGGCCGGCAGTCGCGTCTAAGCAGGTGTCTCCCACTGTTCTTCCTCCGGTGCCTTTATTACCCTCAAAAAGACACTTCCTGTCCCAGAGTCTCCCCTTTAACTTCTGAGCCTCCACCAGGGAAGTCATACTGAGTGGATTTTTCGCGGTAAAAGTCATTCGGATGTGGCCATGCCGGCGATGTGGCGCGTTTTAATTTACACCGGGTTGGGACTCCGAAATTATGCCAAAGTAATGGACTTATTGTGTGACGCGTCACAACTATAGTCACACGTTGGTTTTTTTCTTCATGCAGCTACGACTGGCGGTAACGACAAGGGGCACCCCGTTCCAAGTGCGAACGTATGCCGTGTCGGTATCTCCTCCACGAGTATATACTGGCAAGAAGACCCCTAGGGAATACTCCTCCCGCAAAACTTTTCTCTACAATGAGTACTCTCAACTCTTGAGCAAGAACTCTCCTCTCCTCTTCCTCACGCACATCAATTTCTCAGCTCAACAGCTCATCAAGCTGCGTAGGGAAATTGCGGCCCTTAAGCCCTCGACTCGGCCATCGCTGGCACTCTCGCCTGCGCCGGCCCCTACAGAACAACAACAGCCTGAGCCGCCCAAGTTGACGGTCATCCGCACAGGTATTCTGGGCGTCGCCTTGCGGGATCGCCCCGGCTTGGGCATCCGCCAAAAACGCGCCCTGGCCAAGTTGGTCACGCCCGGTGCGCTCGCCGTCCTTGCATTACCCGACTTCCACCCCCCTCAGCTCTCCGCGCTCTTACGCATCCTCGAGCGTGCTGTGCCCCCCCGAAAGCCACCACCCACGCCCGAAGAAGAGGAAGCGCAACGCGAGGCCGCGCGTCTTGCCATACTTGAGAATCCCACCCCAGGTCGACGCGCCAAGCGCTTCCGTCCTGACCTCCCGCCAGAGTTGGAGCTTCGGGGCGCCATGATTGAGGGGCGGTTGTTTGTGAAAGATGCATTGGTGGATGTGGCGAAGCTCCCGCCGCTGGATACTTTGAGAGCGCAGCTATTGGGTCTCATTAGTGCCCCTGCCGCACAACTCGCTGGGGTGGTGGGCGCGGCAGGTGGTGGACAGTTGACCAGGACGTTGGAAGGCTTTCGCAAAGGACTTGAGATGGATATAGCTCGAGATACAGCGGAGGGTAATCTGAATTGACCTTTATCGAGCAGTCTTCATTAGAAGCCGTCTGTATCAAAGTGGTGTTCCAGATTCGAATTCGCTGTATATCTTGAGCATAATATCTATCACACGGGCTGTCAGGCCACTGGGACTCGTTGCTTTGCTTGTTACATGTATTATTTAGAGGTAGAACCCGAGTCATCGAGTAACACTCCAAAAAGGCGGTAAAATAGTTTGCATTCTGAGATATATACAAAAGTGGTATTCCAAGTGTCCCCGACATTGTACTGAGAGACTGTCTTTGAAATCTAGATGATACTACAGTTCTGGGAGGCCTGAGGTGGAACGGTATTTCTCCGCTGGGTCGACGGTTGAGTTGTCAAAGGCGGAGGTAAAGGTGGAGCCAGCGGTGGAGGAGGATAAGTGGGCAAAGAGACACTGTCAGTGGGCGGCTGCGGCTGGGCCAGACGACCTGTCAAAGGTGTTGCTGTCGAAGAATCGGCTGGCGGGGGGGCACTGCCGGTGGCAGCCGGCTGCTGAGATGGGCGGGGGCGAGGGCGAGGGCGACTTTGGGACAGGGAAGGAGGACGGGGATCTGTCGTCTGTGGGCTCGGAGCTGCGGGAGAGGAGGACCCGAAATGACTACTACTCGTCGCCGGTGCCGCCATTGTGCGGCTCCGGTGGAGGTGAAGGCGGGGGTTGTTGTTGATTTTTTGCAGGGTTGGGGTCGGAGTCGTGCGCGTCGTCGTCGTCCCGAAAGGGCTGCTGAGCATCGCCGCCGTCGTTATGCGACTCTGATATGCGAAAAGAGGATCGGTCGGCAAAGGTGGGCTTGATGGCGTCGTCCCGAAAGGACTGCTGATCACTGGTACTGCCGTTTCCCGACTCTGGGATGGGAGAAGGCGAGGATCCGTCTGCCACGTCGGGCTTGAGGAGGTCGTCCCGAAAGAACTGCTGGTCATTGAGACCGTCATCACTCGATGACACTAGGCTAGTGCCAGGAGTGTCTTTGAGAGTCTCTCCATCCCGTGTCGTCGCAGTGGCACCTTTGCCGGACCAGTCAGACAAAAGAGGGGGCGTAATCGTGGGGAAGCCAAGCGAAAATCTGCGACCAATGCTGCTGCCGTATGATCTTTGTCCGATAGGCGTCTCAGGCTTGGTCAACGATAACGGTTGCTCATTTGAACTGGCGACTGTGGGTACGACGGCTGTAAGTTGGTGACCATTGTCACAACATGCAGCGTCCTCACCTCTAGTAGCCTCCTGCCCTGTCAGACCCTCACCAACGTCGTTATACGGTGGGTCATTCAACGCTGATTAGCTCTGGGTTAGCAGAGTACAGCGTGCCACTGTGATACTCACAACTGGATCCCGCAATGACAGTCTCTGGCTCCGCCACGAGTCCAATTTCCTGTGTTATTGCCTGCTGGATTGACGCAGAGAGGTCGCCTGTGGTGGTCACCTGTGATAGAAGGGACTTGGACCTGCTCTCCTCTACGATGGTCGGGGCACCACCATCCTCCTCCGCCGGAGCCTCAGCGAGCGTCGAATCTAACGCGGCATTGGCAGGGGCTTGTGCGTCTTCTGCAGATAACTGATTACCGTCCGCGTAATATTCCTGCGGAATGACAGCGCTGGTCGTAGGCAAACGTGTTGCGTCCTCAACACTAGTTTCCGTGCTGTTTTGGACGGAAGGAGAGGTTTGCAACACTCCAAAAGCACTCCTCGCCACTGCCCTCATAAGATCAAAAGGAGTCTTGAAATTGCTCTCGCGACCCTGTTTGGTCTTCGTATCGACCTTTTCTACCGAGGCTGAATCCCTCGATTCAGTAGAGATGGATGCGTCTTGGACAGGCTGGATAGTATTCCCAGAGTCGTTGCTTTGATTGGGGACAACATCGTGCGGTTGTTCATCGGACTGGATCTTGTCTATATGCACGACTGTGGGATCAGGGTCGCCATGGTCCAACTGGCGTCTTCCATCGTCGTTTGAGGGCACTGGTGCATCACTAGCAGAAGTGTCATCCAAGGGCGGAATATGGGCTTCTTTGCGCTCATAGGTAATGACAGTCGAAACAGTCTTCTCGGCATCCTCAACATCGAGAAGTTGACGCTCGTGAATGCCCTCGGACGCTTCTGTTCTGGGCTCGCGAGAAGAAAAGTCATCCCCGTGACGTTCGGTGGTGTCAGAAAGGGCGGGGTCCATCACACGCCCAGTAGCCATGGCGTTGCTCGTCACGGCGCTCTGGTCAGCGACAGTGTCGAGAGCGTGCGGTTCGTCCTCGTAATGAATACCGACCCCTTCTGCCTTGGGCTCGCGAGATAAAAGGTCCTCGTGATGGATGATGGGGTCAAGGCGGGGAGTCTCAGCAGTCTCGCCGTCGGTCGGTGGCTGTTCAGAGACTGTATCTAGAGCCTGCAGTTGGTCCTCCCGAGGATTGTGGGCTGCTTCTGTCTTGGACTCACGAGATGGAAGGTCGGCCTCTTGACGATCAGTGTTGTCGGGAAGGCGGGGAGGCCCAGCAGTCGCGACATCAATTGGCGAGGCAACCCACCCAGCGACTGCTCCAGTCTGGAGCTGGTCCTTGTGAAGAACGTCGACCGCTTCTCCCCTGAACTCGATGGATCGCTGATCCTCCTCGTGATGGTCGGTGATGTCAAGAAGGCGGAGAGGCTCTGTGCTGACGCCGTGAGTCGGCGAGGAAACTACAGCAGCTACTGTCTCTCGAGTCTGGAGCTGGTCCTCAAGATGTGAATCGGTTGCTTCTGTCTTCGAGTCGAGAGATGGAAGACCCTCCTTGTGATGGTCGGTGGTATCTGAGAGGCGGGGAGGTTCAGCGCTCACGACAGGCGGCGAGGAAATCACCCCGACGTCTGGGACCTGGAGCTTGTCCTTAATATGTGTCTCGGCCGCGTCTTCCTTGAACTTGAGAAATGGAAGATCTCCATGATGATCGGTATCATGGAAGAGGAGTGGCTTAGCATTCACGTTAGTCGGTGAGCCACTCTCAACGACGACGTCCAAAGCCTCCAGCTCGTCCTCGTGACGAATACCAGGCTCTTCTCCATTGGACTCACAAGATGGATGCTCTTCCTCGTGATGGTCGATGGTATCAGGGGGGCAGGGAGCCTCGATGCTTACGATATCAGTCGTCGAGGCACTCTGTTCAGCAATCGTGACTAACGTGCTAGAGCTGTCCAAGTTCGTAGTCAGAGGGAGTGTGAACGTAGTGCTCTGTACCGAAGTCTGTCCTGCGTTGGTCCCGTCACCCGTCATCAAATGTGATCCGCTCCACGTAGCTCGCTCTAGGCGAGTAGAAAGTGCCGAGATGTTGAAGGAAGACTCAGTGCCATAGTCTTCCTCACGAACTGTGTGCAGCGTCGATGCCGACACTGTATGAGTCGACGTCTCATCAAAATGCTCAACCTTTTGGCTCTCGGCCTCCTCGGTTTTCCTCTCGGTCCTCCATGTTTCCGTTTCAGGGACCGTCTGACCAGAACGGTCAGTAGCGTCATCACGGGTATTAATTGCCTGCCCAAACGTATTTGATTAGTCCGAGCGTGGATGAAGGATGTAAGTACTCACGATATCAGAGGGAATAGCGAAGGTAGATTGAGCCTCGCTTCCGTCCACATTTTTGTCAGCCTCATGAATGACCGACTCTGACTCGATCAAAGGCTTGCCGCCGTCACCATATGGGAAGACAACCGACGCTGGATCATTGTGGTTAGTAGAGTACAAAGTACGAGTACAGGACTCACAATCGAATCCTCGTTCCATAGTAGCAGCGTTATTCTCCTCTGTTAATTGCCCGATTGGTGCGGAGGGTATCTGGTCGACTTTGGTGACCACCTGTGACGGTGAGGATGTGGACGCACTATCCTCCACGATAGTCGAGGCATTGCCATTCACCTCCTTTGTCAGGGTCTCGGTAAGCGTCGAATCTGAAGCGACATGGGCGGAAGTTTGTACATCTGTAGATGGATATTGACCATCTGGGTAATACTCCTGCGGGGTGACAGAACTAGACGCTATCGCAGGCGGATGCATCGATTCCTGAGCACTAGCCGTGCCGCCCTCGACGGAAGCATCACGAGAAGTTTGCAACGCTCCGAATGCACTTTTCGCCACTGCCTTCATAATGTCAAAGGGCGACTTGAAGTTGACCTCGGGTCCTTGCTTGGTCTCCTTTTTGTCCACTGTCAATGAAGCCGAGCGGCTCATGTCCACGGAGATGAGTGCACCTTCAGGAAGCAAGTGAGTATTCCTGATTCCCTGATGGAATACAGCATCGTATTCGTGCTCACCAGATTCTTGCTCAATAGAATGGTTCGCATCTGTACGGACAGCTGCGGAAGCTGGACTCTGGTCTACATGGCTTTCTCCATCTATGAACAGGGAGGGAACATCACTGTCCTTTATCGCAGTCGGTTGGTTCTGTTCACCATGGGAACTGGCATCATAGGACAGAAGAGTATCTGTGTGCTCAGTGGTCACGACACCGATCCTCGAGGCGGTTGTTTCAGCATCCTTGCCATTGAGAGCTTGAAGCTGGCGGTCGCGGATGTCCTCGGACCCACCTACCTCATGACGTTCGACGGCATCAGGGAGGCGGAGATCCAGGGCAGCCTCGGTGGTCACGACATTGGCATCCTCGTTAGCGTCTGCCTCGAATAGATCTCTCGTGAGATGTTCGGAGGTGTCAGTCGTGGAAGGATCAGCGATCGCGACGTCACCAGTGGGCGAGGCACTCTCTTCAGCGACCATGACGTCAGTCGGCGGGGAATTCTTTTTAGTGATCACGACATCAGTCGGCAAGGTGCTCTCTTCAGTGATCGCAACGTCACCATTTGGTGAGGCATTCTCTTCAGCGTCCGCGAGATCAAGACGTTGAAAACGATCCTCGTGAATATGGGTAACACCTGCCTTGAATTTGCGGAATGAAAGATCCTCCAATGACGAGGTATTCTGTTCAACAGCAGCATCTAGAGCCTGGGGCTGGTTCTCCTGACGGATATTGGCCTCATCTTCCTTGGACTCGAGAGACGGAAGAATCTCCTCGTAATGATCTATGGTACTGTTAGGGAGCTGGGGAGGCTCAGTGATCACGACGTCAGTTTGCGAGGTACTCCGTACAGCGACCGTATCCACAGACTGGAGTTGGTCTTTGTGAAGAACCACGACGTCTTCCTTAGACTTGAAGGACGGGAGGCTCCTTTCCTGTTGGTCGGTGGTGTCGGGAAAGCTGGATTCCATCGGAGGCTCGATGGGCATGACATCAGTTCGCGAGACACTCCGTTCAGCGACCGTGATTGATGTGTTAAAGTTGTTGATTAAGTTCGTAGTAAGAGTATGTGTGAGCGCAGTGCCTTGCGCCCAATTCTGTCCTGCGTCGGTCCCGTCACTTGTCATCAACTGTGGCCCGCTCCACGTAACTCGCTCCATACCAGTAGAAAGCGCCGAGACGTCGAGGGAAGACACAGTGTCGTAGTCTTCCACACAATCTATGTGCAGTGCCGATGCCGACACAACTGTGTCAGTTGTCGCTTCGTCAGACTTCTCAATCCACCTGGCCTCCTGACTAATCTCCCCGGCTTCTGCCCCGACCCTCTCCCTCACTATATCTCCAGTCGTCTCTCTCTCAGACTCATCGAAATTTTGGCTCCCAGCCTCCCTGTCACCCTGTTCTATCACTGTCCCACCAGAACTGTTAGTGATGTCGTCAGAGTCAATTGCCTCCTGCTCGTTTAAATTGAGATGAATTTGATCAGTCTAAGCGTGCACCATAGCAGTTAGTACTCACGACACCAGAAGAGGTATTTTGACGACGTTCGCCTCCATCCTTGTGGGTCTCATGATCTACTACGATGGTCGAAGCAGCACTATCCTCTTCTTTTGCCCGGGTTTCGCCAAACGTCAAATTTGACAATAAACTCGAATTGCGGGTGGTATAAGCTTGTGCGTCTGGAGATGGTTGATGACCGTCTAGGTATTCCTGCGAGGCAACAGAAGTGGGTTTCAACGTAGGCAGATGTGTCGATTCCTGAGCACTGGCCGTGCCGCTTTCGACGGAAGCATCACGAGAAGAAGCTTGCAACACGCCGAAAGCACTCCTCGCTACTGCTTTCCTGGTGTCGAAAGGCGGCTTGAAGTTGCCCTCACGACCCTGAGTGGTTTTCGCGTCTTCCATTTTCCCTGAAGCTGAGTCCCTTGCTTCAGTAGAGATGGACGCGCCATCAAGAGGCCAAATATTCTCGTTGTGCCGGTAGGAGATAGTATCATGTTCTTCTTGTTCACCAGATTCTTGGTCATCGGGATGGGCTGCATCTGCACGCACGACATTGGGTTTGAGCTCCTGGTCCGCAAGGCTCTCCGCTGGAACATCATTAACATCCAATCCTGTCGGTTTGGTCATTTCGCCAGCGGAACTGTCATCGAAGGGCTGGGGATGAGCCTCCGTGTGCTCAGTGGTCACGACACCGATCGTCGAGACTTTCCTCTCAGCATCCTCGACATCGAGGGCCAGAAGTTGATGTCCCTTGAACGCTCCTGCCTTCGAATCATGGAATGGAAGATCTTTCTCGTGATGCTCCTTGGAGCCACGGAGGCTGCGGTCCGTCTGGTCCTTAACGGTCACGACGTCGATTGTCGATGCACTCTGTCCAGCGATTGTCACATCAAGGGATTGCGAGTGCTGCGCATGGCGAAGTTCGTCAGCATCCCCCGTGAACCCACGAGATGAAAGGGTATCCTCGTGATGTTCGGAGACGGTGGGAGTGTGGGAGAGGTCAATCGCAGGCCCAGCTGTCATAGTATTGATCGTTAGGGCACAGTCGTCATCTTTAGTAACTTTGAGTGTCTGCATGTGGTTCTCGTGAAAAATTTCTGCATTGGTTTCACGAGACGAAATACCCTCCTCGTGATACTCCGCGTTGTTTTGGGGTATTATACGCTCAGTGACCATGGCGTCAGTCGTCGAGACACTCCTTTTGATGATTGCGACATCAACAGCCTCTGCATGAGGAATGTTTGGCGTTTCTGCATTGAATCCGCCAGTGTAGTCTGCCTCGTGATGTTCGACGGTGTCGGAGAGGTGGTGCTCCATTCCAGGCTCGGTGATGGATGATCCAGTAACCATGGTGGGAGCATCATCGCCGTCATCTACTCCCTCCAGGGATGCCTTTACTGTTTTCTGCTTGCTGTCATGAATTTCAGTGGAAATGCTGCTCGGCGGAGTTTCAGAAAAGGTGGTATACTCAGTGAAGTCTGTTGTACTCAACACAGATGTTTGTGCCGTCTGTTGGATCAGAAGCTCCGAGCGTTTAGCTTTTTCGCTTGCCCGCTCCGACGTCAGGTCCAGTACACGCCAAGGAGCTAGGTTTGAATCCGCGGGGTGATCCGTGAGGTCGAGGGGCTGCTCAGAAGGGGGTTGTGTTATAGGGCTTTCACGTGTCGCAGATCCACGGGCTGGGACGCGAGCAAACAAATCATCATGCTTCGCTTCCGTTGACAATTGCAGGGTCTGATGGGTTGAATATTCCGCCGTCGATTGCTTTCGCTCAGTCGAGAAATGTGGTAGCTCATTTTCTCGGAGGGCAGCGTCGTGTTGAATTCCGCCGCGACTGTCAGCGGAGTCCACGACTGTCGTACCAGCTTCCGATTCAAGGGTCTGGGCTTCCACCTTCGATTCTTGCGCGATCCGGGTAGTTGACCACTCAACCTGTTCGGATGATGCCTGCTCTGAACAGTCCTGTTCCCTCGTCTGTACTAGAGCGGTGCTGACTGTGCCAAGGGTCTGCTAGCAATGTAAGCACACATTGAGCCACCAGACCTTCCACAAACACTCACCTCTCCCTCTTCGATTGATCTAGCTGTGAGCTCCATCTGTACGAGATTATGGTGTTCGTTTGCAACGCCACGAATGGAATCAGAGACAACGGCGCCAGTATCCATGACGGTAGTGTCACTGCCCGCAGATATCTCCATAATTTCTAGTGATTCAGGCACTGTCTTGTCCCAACCATCCAGAAGGACTCGTCCATTCAAATGCTGCTCATCATGGATTTCGTCAGAACTGCCGCACGCACCAACAACCAAGGCACGGCTTTGTAGATGTTCCGACTCCTCGTCTGTAACCATCCGTGCAGTCTCTAACCCGGCATTCTGAGAGTCGGACCTGATCAGAAACATGTCAGGGCCAACAGGCAAATCACTATCGTGCGTGTGATCACGATATTCCATCAACGAAGAGCCAGAGGCGACCTCGTCCTTTGCGACTGTTTTCCTGCTCTCTAGTTTGAGTGGCTCCAATTGCGACTTTGATGCAGCAGACCCGTCCTGCTGAGACTCCACTGCTGTCAAATTTTGCTGAGCCATCTTCTGTGCCAATTCTATGACTGTTTGCACAGTCTCCATCGATGATGACGAAAATAAATTATCTTGTGCCAACTCCGTCGCCATCTGCACAACCTCGATCGATGACGAAACATTTTCCTGCATCGGAACGGTCGTCATTTGCACAACCCCCGTCAATGACGGAGTAATGGTTTGCTGCGAGGACTTTGATCCACGGTGATAACTCTCAGTCATGCCTTCCGCCGGGGTGATGACAACATTCTCCATCTCCCTGACAGACCGGGGCTCTGCGTAATCCACCTGGGTGAAGGCAGCACTAGCCAGATGTTCGTCGGATTGACTGGACTGCTGCTCAATTTCTGAATCGCACTGGGTGATAATCTCCTGCGCTGTTCGTTGGTCGTACTCGTGCTGTTGCGAGGAACTTTCGCTGACCTCTGGCGGCAAGTACATCTCTGCTGAACTCATAGTAACCCTTTGTGCGGTTAGTCCAATGGTAGCTTCATGCTGGGATTGTTCAGACGAGGATACTGCGAGTGTCTGCGTCTCTTCACGAACCTCAGTGTGAATCTGCTCAGTAGATGAGGACGCATGAAGGAGCGTAGGCACCATGTTCAAGTTCGGAGAGTTGCTGACGACATGCCAATTATTGCTTCTCTGGATCGACGTGCTCGACCTTGCATGATTACTGTTGCTGCTGTTGTCATTCGCCTGCATCTGGGTTGCCGACTTGGACTCAGCCGTGGCTTCTCTAATCGTCTGTGACTGATGAAGGATAGCTGCGAAGAAGAGGGTAATACTCAGCGAAGGCACGTCTCTTGCGAAAGTCTGGAGATACTTACGATCCTGTTCGGTGTATTGCGAGATTGAGGCGGTACTGCTGGCCTCAATGTCCGTGGGGCGGCCTCTGGTATTGGTCGTCTGAATCTCGCCCTCGGTGACGACATTGGTATTGACCCGTTCCTCGTCCGGGGAGGATGTAACGCCGATGCCGCAATCTTCAACTGTGACAACGATGGCAGCGGTAGCGGCTGATGTGGTGAGCGCGCCAGTGTACAACTCGCTCGCTCTAGCTTCAATGGGTTCAAATGTCGCATCGACACTCCTGCTCTCATCCATGACAAGGCTTCCCTCCTCTGGGAATCTCTGTGCCATCGAGCTCGAGCTCGACATGTTCTGTCCATTAAAGAAACGCACACTGTCCGCCGAAGACTGCGCACCGCTGTACTGCTCAGTTTCGACAACTGTCTCTTCGGCTGTCGAAAAATCCACCGTCGCCGCAGTCAAAGCTTCCTGAGTGGCCACATGCACAACATCAGTCGATGGTGAAGTATTCCCCTGTGCCGCTGTTGACACAATTTCCTTCGGCGACCAAGAGACATCTTCCTGTGACAACTTCGTCTTCGTATGCACAACCCCGATCGATGACGAGATATTATCCTCCACCGCCGTCCGCACAGGTTCGGTAGATGATAAAGCAATATTTTCTAGGCCCAATGTTAACACACGACTATGATCGTCGCTCGCGAAGTATCCACCAAGAGACGTGTGTTGGGTCGATTCTGCTCCTGATTCGTCTTGGGCAGCCTCCTGCTGCGCTGAACTTTGTGAGACTTGCGCTAAGCTTTGTGCGATATCATGCGATAAACTGTGAGTGACCCCATGCATTGAGCTTTGGCGAAACTGTTCAGAAGAAGTGACAGCGAGGGCTTGTTCAGAGGTGACAACACGGGGTATTTCAGAGGTGACAGTGCGGGTTTCTCCAGAGACCGTTTGAAGCTGTTCAAAGGACGACACTGCTTGAGTCTGCTCCGAGACCTCCGTTTGAACCTGCCCAGCAGACGCGGATGCCTGGAAGAGGGTAGGTACCACAGTCGTGGAGTGGATAGGCTCGGCGGAAACGGGGACATCCTGTTGAGAGTGTACGTCACGAATCTCGCCAGAGGAGGTGGTGTAAGTCTGCTCAGATGAGGTGTGAAACTCATCAGAGGTGACAGTGCGAGTTTGTTCGAAGGAGGAGACCGCCTGAAATTGTTCAGATGATACGGTCCGAGTCTCCTCAGACGATGAAATGGCCTGAATCTGCCCTGATCCCTCCGTTTGAACCTGCTCAGCAGATACGGTCGTCTGGAGTGTGGGCACAATTGTCATACTCGTAGACCTGCTGACGACGTGCCAATTGACGCCATGCACTGACGAACCATCGTGATCGCTGCCGTTGCAGTTGCCACGTTCATGAACCTTCGTCAAAGCTTCATCAGACGTCACTTCAGTGATCTGTTCTGACTGATCAATGAGGACTGCAACGCAGAGGGTAACGCTCAGAGAACAATATGGTTAAGTTATGCTAGAGGGAACTCACGTTCTTGTGCCGTCGTGGAAGTACTTCCAGTAGCTTCTACTCTATTGACCTCCGTAGAAATACTTGTCTTGTTGTCTGTTCGAGCCCCGCCCCCGATCTCGTTAACAACGCTGGTGTCAACTCGTTCCCCAACTCCGGCGGACCCAAAGCTTACGCCATGGTCTTCACCTGTGACGAGAGTAGTAGTAGAGGTGGATGTCGTGAGTGAACCAGCTCGCACATCGCTAGAAGTTGCCATCACGGAGTCGTACGCTGCCTCGACATTCTTGCCCTGCAGCAATCCTTGCACCTGCGAAGTCGACACACTGGGTCCGGAGGAAACCACAATACCCGTTGAAGACTGAGCACCCCCGTACTGATCCGTCTCAAATATCGCAACATTGGCAGCTGACGAGCCGAGCCGAGTCGAACTTTGCTGAGTGGCCGTTTGAGCAACCTCTGTGGACGAGGAGATATTTTCCTGCGCCGCCGTCTGCACAACCTCTGCCGACGAGGACACACTCTCCTGCCCCACCATCTGCACAACTTCTGTCGAAGACAAAACATTCTCCTGTGCTGTTTCCATCGCCGATTCCACAATCTCTATCGACGACGAGAGACCTTCCTGTGCAGCTGCCGTCGTTGTCTGTACAACTTCCACCGATGACGACACATCCTCTTGTGCCGATCGTACGGTACCACCATGACTAGCAATTGCGCCCTCCGCCAGCGTGACGACCACATCCCCAATCATCCCTCCGACGGATTTCGACTCCGTTCCACTGGCGTACTGTCCTACCAGTGTCAGCGCTGCGCTGGCGAGCTGTCCGCCGAGAGACGTGTTTTGACTAGAGTACTGATCTACTTCCGATTCGTAGTGTGTGGCTTGTTGCATCGAGCTTTGGCTGACCTCTTGAGTTGATCCCTGATAGTACTCTTGCGCTGATCCTAGCGTGACCTGCTGAGTTGAGCTTTGGCTGGTCTCTTGCGCCGAGCCCACGCTCACCGCCTCCCCTACCTTCATCTGCATCATAAACCACCAGTCAGCTTCAAGAGCGTTAAGAATCAGAAACTGGTGCCTCACATCGTACGTGCCAGAACATCCGCCCTGAATAATACCTTCACTCCCACTCGACTGCCCGACCTCTACTTGAGACGAGGAACCCGTCATCTGTTGAGTCAGAGACGCATCAGTTGTCGTGGTCACCGAAGACTCCATAGTGGACGCTTGAGTCGAGGACATTGAGGAACTCTGCTGATTTGAGGAAACGGTGGACAGCCGTGTAGAAGACTGCGTAGCCCCCTGAGTCGACGTCCGAATATCCCCCTCCATAGACGTCTTGACATCGCTCACGATCCGCTCCGAGTCCCTCTCCACCACTTCCACCGAAGACTCCCGCTGCACGTCCTCGGTCCCGCGCAGAACCAAAATACCACTAGCATCACCTTGTCCTTCCACTTGCGTCTCCCCCGAGAGGCGACCGGCACTATACTGTCCCGATGACGACTCCTCCACAAAGGTGACGCGCGTACCCGTGCTCACGCTCCCGGACTGAACGTCGAGTTCAGATGAAGCCTGCGTGGTCTGTGTGGTCTGCAGACTCGATTGCACACCCGTCTGTTCCGAGATTGTGCCGCTATACTGTCCCGAAGACGACGAATCTGCAAACGTGACGTGCGCACCCGCGGTTTTGCTCTCCTTCCTGACTCCAAGGTCAAGTTCGGATGAAGACGAGGTCTGCGTCACTTGTTGGGTCGAAGATTCTGTGATCTGCTGCGTAGACGATTGCACAGCAGTCTGTTCCGTTCCCACCAGTATCGTCTGTCCTGCAGATGTCGCCTGACCTATGACACCCTGCGTAGCTGTCGATGGGGAGATACTTTCCCGTATGGCCGTTTGCGCAACCTCCGTGGAGGAGATACTTTCCTGCGTCATCGTCTGCACAAGCTCTGTCGACGACATACTTTGCTGACTGGCCGTTTGTGCGACCTCCATGGACGAGGAGATACTTTCCTGCACCGCTGTCTGCACGAGCTCTGTGGACGAGGGGATACTTTGCAGAGTGGCCGTTTGCGCAACCACTGTCGACAAGGAAATGATTTCCTGCGCCGCCGTCTGCACAAGCTCTGTGGACGAGGAGATACTTTGCTGAGTGGCCGTTTCGGACTCGATAGTCGGCTGGGCCGGTATCACGGCTTCCTGTATGGATTGTGTGGACTCCCACGCTACCTGTACTTGCACCGACGAGTCCCGCTGCATCTCCACCTCGGGAAGAATCATAATGTCAACAGACTTCCCTTCTCCCTTCCCTTGCTCCGAGGCCTGACCACCATGTTGCCCCGACGACGCTGCAAATGTGACGCGAATATCTGGCTCTGCTGCTACTTGCGCGATCTGTTCCGTTGCCACTTCCGTGGTGGTCTGCTCCACTAATCCCCCACCCCTCGTCATCCGTACTGTCCCCAATTGCCCCGCTGCCCCGGGTAGGGCAGTAACGGTGTTAATATCAGCGGGAATAAGGGTCCCAGGATCAGTAACGTCGTCGGCCGCCGAGCACGCGGTCGAGCCATGCTGATCCTGGACTGACATCTCGGTCTCGGACTTCACGCATACGGCTTGTATCCGCTGCACTTGCGTGGCGTCCGTTGACATCTGTAGATGCTCAGAGCCTATCACGGTGCTGGCCTCACTGCATGCATCTTCCTCACGACCAGCAGAAACAATCGATATGTCGAAAGAAGACTCGTTCCCACGATCCTCCACAGGAGTGACAAGCATCGTTGATCCAGATATATCTTCATGAACCGTAGTGTTATGCTGCTCAATCTCCCCAGTCTCTGATCCAGATAACTTCGTGGTTTGTTCATTTCGCGAGTACGACTCAGTTCCGTGATCCTCCGCACGAGTGATACGCAGCGCCCATGCGGATTCAATTTCGCAAGCCGCCGTCTTGTTAGATTGCTCGATCTCTGTCGTCTGATTC
The DNA here is from genome assembly GCA_025174535.1 of Cantharellus purpuraceus. Taxonomy (NCBI): domain Eukaryota; kingdom Fungi; phylum Basidiomycota; class Agaricomycetes; order Cantharellales; family Hydnaceae; genus Cantharellus; species Cantharellus purpuraceus. Next base: position 219,289 of record JALBUN010000049.1, read on the forward strand.
CCAATAAACTCTTCAGATCGTCCAACTAGCGACGCTGACGCGGTTAAATTCTGCTGACTGGCCATAATCGAATCATTGAAGGACTGTGTGTGAAACTTTAGGCAGAAATGTCAGAAACTGTGAATTAAGTACTCACTTGGGAAAGTCCTCCATCGTAGATCTGCATAAAGACATGGTCTTCGAGCTCACGAGTCCTTGATTGACTATTCTGTTCCTCTACCATTGACATCGTGCCCTCCACCTTGAACTGTTCCTCTTGTAACTCTGATGTAGTCGAAGTGGTCAGAATAGACCCAGTCGGTTCATGGGAGACGCTGGTTGATAGTTCACAGTTATCAGAAAACTGCTCCCTACGTACAGATTCGGCAGCCGTGACGAGAGCCGTGGTGTTTTCGGCAATTCCATTCAACGATGTCTGTATCGTGTCGGTGGCGATCGAAACAGACACTCCCTGCCCAGACGCGACGCCGGTTGACACCTCACAGGTGTCAGTAGATATTTCGCGTAGCACGGAGTCGACGAGCTTGGCATGAGCAGCTGTGTCTTCACTTCTATTTACTATTTGCTGCGTCGTCTGGGCGCGGTCACGTTCACGATGTTCAACGGAAGAAACCTGCAGCTCATTTCCAGCACCCGTAACAGAAGTGTTGCTCAGATTAGTCGTCAGAGTGGAATTATTAAATTTGGCTGTTGTTGAAGCAGACGTGAGTGCAATTTCTCCTCTCAAAATATTAATACCCTCACCGGTCCTCAGCTCTGATGCATCGTATGTAGTCCGTTCCCCGCCAGCGGAAGCAGCGAAGTTTATGAGAGAAGACTTCCCATAATCCTTCACAGCTGTGATTGATCCAGATACGACCTCGTGAGCAGCTGTCGTCATGTCAGACAGCTTAATCTCCCTGGTCTCCCTTCCAGTTAATTCTTTATAAGTCTCATCCGATGTGTCCAATCTGGACAAGCCATTCCCAGTCGGAATGACCGTGGTAATGACGGACTGCTCACGAAGTTAGAGGCAGAAAAAGGCTTGGATCGAATTGAATAGAAGCACTCACGTGATCATCGACGGCTAGCTTTGTCACCTTGGAAGTTCTAATTGGCGACTTACACTTCGAACTCCTGTCCTGCTTCAATGTCGATTTTGCAGTCTCGACACGGCTCTCAACAGAAATGGCTGAAGCGCTAGAGTATGTTCCGCTGAGGGCATAATGTTCCTTGGAATTGTTAGTGCCACGCGCGAAAGAACCAAGGATCTCCTCGTGTACATCTGCGCTCCCGCTCTCAACATTAGTTGGCTGCCGCACAATTTTCTCGTCATGAACAGCCAAGTCACTCCCATCAGCAACTTCTGTGTAAGCAGGAGGAACCTCCAAATCCTCGCGGCTGAGTTGATGGAGGGAAGAAACATCATACGACGATCCAGAACCTCCAGCATGACCGTCCAAATCGCGAGTCTTGGTGAGGCTTGTCGAGGTCTGCATCGCGTACTCGACCTGCCTCTCGTCCGTGACGGATGAGTCTTGTCTTGTCGAAATATTGATTGTCTCCTGGACCTTGTGCTGTTGCTGATTGACATCATTCAACAGCGAAGAACCAGATTTTCTATCTCGAATTTCAGACATGTCACTGCGTTGCGTACTATCGACATGCGACGCCGACGAGAGATGGGCCAAGGAAGTGGCATCACGAGCGGCACTCACGCCCCTGACGTCCAGGTCCTGAGCAGCCTCTGTCGTCGATGTCTGTGTGACTTGCTTGCTTGACATGGCCAACTCCTGGTCAGCGCAAAGAACAGCCTGATTCATGTCTAACTCGGAAATATTATGATCCACGGTGTCCAGAGTTCCTTCACAAAGAGACAAAGTTGGCGATTGGGCTGACTGTATGGTCGTCTCTAGATTCTCCGTCCGTCGTTCGGTCGTAATGGATACATCCCGGTCAGAAGCGAGTTCTTGAGTTTCCAGGATTTCTACATGAGCGTGTTGATTAACGGTGACGTTGGGGAGCGAAGCGTTAGAGACATCGCTACAGGGTGGCTGATACTGAGCCTCCACCGTCGATTCCCGAACGTCTTGGTTCTCGACAGAGATAGAAGAGGCGCCAGAAACAACAGCACACACGCTTTCATCGCTTACTGATTCCTGGCCAACGGAAACCTGCACGTGAAAATGCTGCTCACCACTACGGATCTCGGTGGAAGTATCGTGCGTAGTCCCAGCAAGGGTATGAATGTGTGAATCACGAGACACTTCGTCTGTACGTAAGCCGTGTTGTGTTGACCTCTGTACAGTCTCTGTCTCATCATTCCGTGAGTCGGATATGATCAGAGATTTACAGTCGGCCGAAACGCCAACATAACGACCTTCCACGGAGACATCATTGAGAAGCTGCGATCCAGAGCCAACCTCGCGAGTATTTGACTGTTCCTTTACATATATCGTCTTGCCCTCTGCCTGGAGTAGCGCCTGCTCCTTGTACGTCGAAATAGACTCTGCTTGCTTAAGGGGAAGGTCGATTGATGGTTCATAGATGTCAGTAGGCCGCTCGCTCAGCACAGAGTCTGTGACCGTAACGAGAGTGGTTTTGTTCCCATCAGTTCCACTCATTGATGTATGCATCGTCTCGATGGCACTCGATACAGACCCTCTCTGCACAGAGGTAATGCTGCTTGACAGTTGACGTGTGTCAGTAGACTCCTCGTGCAGCACGGAATCGATGAGCATGGCGTGCAAGGCTGTCTCCTCAGTGCCCTTCAATGATCTTTGCGTCGATTCGATGCTTTCAGTCTGAATGCGATGTTCTGCAGAAGCATCATGAAGTAACGCTCCAGCAACCGTGACAGACGTGCTATCCAAGTTGGTCGTCAGACTGGACGTGTCCAAGTTCTTCGCCAAGGTAGATATGCTCAAGTTCTCCGACAGAGAAGACACTGCTGTATCGCGCCGCGTCAAACTTGATGTTTCTTCTGTGACAGTCTCGCTGCGTGTGCTCTGTTCCCGATCAACGGAAACCGCCGAAACGTCGAGGGCAGACTCAGTGAGGAAGGATTCATTCCCACGATTCTCCACACGAGCGAACCGTTGGACCGATTCTTCATGAGTCGTCATCTTGTCAGGGCACGCAATTTCCTTGCTCTCCCTCCTAGAAACCTCCTTAATTTTTTCGCTCTGCACAGAGATCAACGGCCCCTGATCGTCCACACGACTAATATGTAGCGCTGATCCGACAACTTCATGGTCCATTATCTTGTTAGATCGCTCAATGCTCTGCGAGCTCAAGCCGATCAAGCCCTGCCCAGTGGAAATACCCGTAACATCGAGGGGCTAATGGTGAAATTTAGAAGTGCAAGAAGCAACAAAAGGAGCACACACCTGTACAAGTTTTGACACCGTGGATGTCCCAATGAGCTGAGCCATTGAACTGGTATCTCGCTCAAGTGATGACTTTGTAGTCTCCCTTCGTTTCTCGCTGGACGTGTGACTCCCAAGAGAGACAGCCATAGCCGCAGTACTGAAAGAAATCCCGTTGTGACCATGATTTCCCTTGGAGACACCAATGTTTTGCACGAACGGATCACCAGCCTCGCGATGAATGTCTACACCGCCCTTCTCAACATGACCCGTCGTCTTGACAAACCGTTCAATCTTCTGTGTGGTTGAGCTGGCTAGCCCCTGCTCGGCCGAAATTACCCCAACGCTCAAGGACTGCTTGTGCTACAGCTTCAGAAAGCAAAACTAGCTGCAAAATAGTAAAGAGATCACTCACTTGTCCAGACGTCGTCACCGTGGACGTTCCAATAGTCCGAGCAGTTGAACTCGTATCCTGCTCAAGCGACGATTGTGCACTCGCCCCTTGTTTCTCACTTGAAGCGGTTGAAGCTGCGGTGCTCTTCTCAACGGAGATAGCAACAGCTTCAGCACTAGATGAGATCCCGTAACGACCATGATCGTTCCCCGAAATGCCCCTCTCCTTATCAGTACGACCCATCGTCGTGTCAGATCGCCCCGTTTTCTGTGCAGTGAATCCGGCCAACCCTTTCTCAACTGAAATGGCTTCAACGTTCAGAGACTGCTCGTACTACAGCTTCAGAAAGCAGAACTAGTTGCAGAACAGTAAAAGGAACACTCACTTCACTGGGCATTGTCACTGTGGACGTTCCAATCGATTGAAGCGATGTTGAACTTGTGTTCTTCTCAAAAGACGGTTGGGCAGTCTCCTCTCGTTTCTCGCTCGACGAGAGGGTGCGGCTTCCAGCAGAGACAGCCTTGGCTGCAGTAGTAAAGGAGATCCCGTCCCGGCAATGATGTTCCTTGGAAACACCAGTATCGCGGCGAGTATTTACACTGTGCCCCTCAACATGATCCGTCCTCTTGATAGACAGTTCATTCTTCTGCGACGCAGCGCCAGCGGGCCCTTGCTCAGTTGACATTGCCACAATATTAGGAGACTGCTTCCATTACAAGTTCAGAGAACGGAACCAGTTAAAATATTAGCGAAAAGAGCACTCGCCAGACAAGGATCAGTCGCCTTGGACGTTTGGATCGGCTGATGTGTAGAGTTCTTGTCTTGCTGCAATGACGATTGCATGGCCCTGACGTTCCCTCTTCGTTCCCCGCCCACTATAGCTGTCTGGTTCTCAACAGAAACAGCTGTAACTGCAGTATTAACGGCCATTCCGTTACCGCCATGGTGTTCCCTAAAACCACCAGTGTTTCGCACAATGAAGCCACCAGTCTCGTGGAAAACATCTACACTGCTTTTCTCCACATCAGTAGGCGTTTGCCGCACAAGCGTTTCATCAGAATCCGCAATGTGACGCCTTGTGACGAGATTTTGGAATTCCCTAGACTCCCCACGGCCAACACGGATCGTGGAACTACTAGAGCTCGTTGCGCTCCCTGCCATATCGACAAACCTAACTTTCTTCTCCTCTGTAACAGATGATTTCTGACCTGCGGTCTTATCAACCGTCTTCATAATCTCGCGCTGTTGAAGTGAATCAGAATGATCGAGCAGTGAGTGGTCTTGAACACATACACTGTCCACATGTTTCTTCGTCACAGCCTGAGTTTGAGATGATTCACGCAAAACCTGGGCGTCCATCCCGGACATACCAACGAACTCACTTGTAGCAGCCTTGTCAGCGAGCCGCTGCACAACGATGCCACTGCCTCGCGGCACTGGCGGAGCACTGGACAAGGAACTGGTGACGTGAGCAGCACTACCACTCCCACTACTAGCATGTATACCCCGAACAGCCGTCGAAGTCTGCGCTACTTGGCTGCTTGTGCTTGTGGCGGACACGTTTCGGTCAGAGGAGAGGACGGTGACATCCTTAACAACTGCAACCCCGCGTGCCAAAGTTTTTAAAGTCCCCTTGGAATTCGGACGTTCTCCCAAACTGGATACATCAGCCGCCACAGGTCTCAGATCCACAATACTCTTCCCCTTCGTGCGTTTCCCGCCCAAAGTAGGGGAGAAAGTTTGCTCAACAGTGGTGGTCTCCCTCTCAGCGACAACGCTTTGACGAGTGCCTTGTTGAATGGACCCATTAAGGCGTGAGACGCTAGAGTTTGCGTCCTCACCATGGAATGGCAGATCCCGTTGAACCTCCACCCTCGGTGATCCTTGCACGTCTCGATGTCCAGCTTTCACGGTGTCGGCACTAGAGGTCGCGTTCCGAGCACTACTGACGACGGCCTTGCTGCCAATACTACCAAGACCCCGCGATAAGGACGCGGAAGCAGGGATGACGTGAGGGGGAGGATATGCAATTTCTTCACTAATCGCAGACGGAATCTGATGTTCCTTGACCGGCTGTTCCAAGACGGAGGAAACGGTACGGCCACCAACATCAAAACTCTCTTGGGGACTTGTTTTCTGTTTCTCAATAGCCGCTACGCGGAATTCCGAACCCTGAGTAGTAACTGCTCCGAGATCTATAGCGGATTGTGTGGGCGCGGGCGCGGGCTTATGCGTGACATTCTCCCTGCTTGGAGTGAAGGAGACGCGATGGTCGGACGGCACACCTACGGCATTGAACCGCATGAATTGATCTGCTTCTTGTGCTGTGGCTGTACTGTTATTGTGGGCGAGGATCCCTGAACTTATCGTTACGGCCGCAAGGCCATCTAAATTGCGAGAAGAGGCATCTTTCGAGTGTGCAATTCGGACAGCCTCCGCCTGCTGGTTACCGCTCCCAGTGCTTCGCTTCCTCAAGTTAGGTAATGTCACATTGGAACGTCCAGTAACATCCCTACCCTCCTCATGTGCCTGCGCAACCGAGTTGTGCGCTACATCCGCAGACGCATGCACGCCATTAGCTTGATTGTTTGCAAGAGACTTGGTAAAGGCAGGAACGAGACCTGTGCCACCGCTGCTGACACCGCAGGGGAGGTTCAAGACGATAGTCCCGCTGTTTAGCTGTGTGAATCCGCCAGGAGTGTCCAGGGTATGTGTGTGAGAGGAGAGTGAAGTAGGTACAGGTACAAGATTAAAATCTTGGTTTAAAGGTTGATTTTGGATAGGAATCTGGGATTGAGTCTGTGAAAAGGTGTGATGGTGAGCATCAGTCGGCAAAATGATCGGGTGAGAGTCCAAGTGCAAATTGCATCGAGTCTGATTCTGATTTTGAGTCTGGCTCTGGTGCATATGAGATGAGAGATTCGTTTCTGGGAGACTGGTACTCGTGTTGTACAAGGATGTGACATGAGCATTATGCTGCTGCGGGATCGACGATGCATGGGCTGAGTTTGAGACGAAAGCGGGATTCATGATATGTTGTAACTCGGATGGCTGGTGCTGAGAATGGCTATGAGTACATGGGTGTGAGCGATTGTTAACTTCGGCATGACCTTCGTTTTGATGAGTGAGTTGGTGAGGGTGAAATTGACGATCATGAGAAGACTGACAGTGCGAGGAGATGGGGTGGGCATGAGCATCCGGGACTTGTGGGATGTTGCGGATGATGAAGCGAACGATATAGGCATCGCATTCTTGGAATTGCTCCAGAACCACAAACTGTCGTATAAAATAAATTAGAATTAACCAGATTCAAAGGCCCGAAGCCAAACTGAAGCCAAGATACATACCTCTGTCCCTGGGCTCAAATTAATGTCTACGTCTCTCCCAAACCTCCCGCACGGCTGATCCGTCCACATCAATATGCCTACCCCCGCGCTATTCCTGTGCACTCGCGGCGCAAGCACGCCAGAAATCGTAAAGTAATTGCTATGTGGAACGATTTGCACATCAGACGGTGAGACGGTGCCAGAGAAATGGACATGAAGCTCGAAGATGGCCGCTGCGGTGCGGTAGAGAGATATACTAGTCGACAACACGCAAGTTTCATGCACAAATTCTGCGACACTCATTGCTGTAGCACGTACGTGGGGACCAAGGGATTGAGCGCGGTATGTTCCATGAGTCGCTGCTCTAGTAGCGAGTCTTCTGTACTGGAGTCTGGACGCACCTAAGAACTTGATGCTAGCTAAGAATATCGAAAATCGTGTCAAATCAATGAGGCTTTTGTTTCTTGTTGCTGGCGGATCTTTCGTGTTGAATTGATTACACAGCCGCCGCGCATGCAGGACCTCTATATCTGCATAACTTCTCTTCTGCGCGCCATATTTAAGTTTCTGCTGGGGTGTAGTTACATAACCCGCCCTTGATCCTGGTCTGACGCCGAGTTCCGGGGAATACGGACTTGAGCCGCGTGTGCGCCGCGTGGTGCCGGCGTTGCGCGCCGAAGGATGAGCTGCCAGGTAGGATCTCTCTTTTAGCCACCGCCATCCTCAACATTCCCGCTTATGCCTATAAAAGTTAGCTGCCCGGCCGCCGTTACCGCTATTCTGCCCCGTAGCTTCCGGCAGTCTGCTCGTTCTCACGCAACCATGTTCCTCTTGATAAGCACCAAGATTGTCTCACCCCTGAACACCTGACTGGGGAAGATGTACAGGCGAAAGGTACAAATACAATGTTCCACCTTTGGCACGCACGTTGCACGTAACCGGTCTTTTACTCAGCAAAGACCAAGAGTTCTCTCAGCGCTGACTTGACTAGGATGCTGCATGCGCAGCATCCAAGCACGTTGCTGCTATCTTCTAGAATCCTCTCGGCGCTGTGCACTTGCCTTAAATAGGTGCAGACACACAGGGTCAAGCCCCGACTTCGAGACGCATAAACCCATCTCAGACAACAGCGGACTTGTGGCACTGAAGTTAATTTCCAATTCTTCTCGCGAACGTCCTAGACAAGACACACCGTTGCCGGTGATCAACATGGAGAGTTGCATGCCACTCACTCGCAACGAATCACCAAAATTGATTTTCAATTCTGTCACTTCGATACCATTGCCGAACCTGACACGTTGCTTCTTCTGACAGTTATTTGCAAATCAAATCGAGTCGAAGACTGACAGGCTCGCTTGTTTCCCTTTTAGCTCCCTCCAGCGGCGAAGCGTTTTCTCCTTATGGTTTCCCCTGAAATGATGGGGCGCGTCGGTTTGAGATTGGCACGCCAAACCCACCGCTTCGCCTCCCCACTCTGACTTCCCACCTATTCAAACATTCAACCTCAGACCTCTTTCAAAGTCCGGGTCTCCCAACAGCCCAGGATTCATACCAGCCAGGCACACTTTGTAGCACTGCTTGAAACTTCCGCGTCTTCAATTCACCCCGAGCCCTGAACCTGAAACCCCAAGCCGACACACACTTCTGAGTCCTTTGTGTTCCAGTTACCCTGAAAGTTCACCGACCTGGCACTTTCGCGTGTAAATTGTATTACTCCCCTATTTCAAAACACGCTTCCCTCATGATATCGGACATCCACATATTCGATATCTCGTAACTCGCAACTTGCTCACTCACACATGACTCCTCACGAGCTACAGTGGTGCAGCGGGTGGCCGAGTACACTAGCCCGTGACAACAAATGCATGCTCCGAGACCCGACATGCAAATGACGTTTTCGAAGTTTCCTCTAGAGAACATACAATACAGTACAGCGTCCCCGAGTCGGGCACAATGCTACATAGCCAATACTCCTATTTTCGATACTGCAGTGAGAAAACAAAAGGCGAACAAGCGGTCGTATCTCGTGACTTGCCATGGGATCTGTAAGAAGACTGATGAATCGCGTACAGCCTCAGCCACTAATCGCCACTGGTGCGCTCCTAGCAGCACAGCTTCATTCATGCCCTCGGAGTGTTCCCGATACTGCACATGATCCTCAGCCAGCCACTTTACAAGGGCCGCCTTATTACACAGGCGGCGGAACGGCCAGATCTCAAATGGACTTACAATAGCTAGGTATGTATTGCTGCCGATCAGCACATATAAGGAAGTCGCAATTGAACCGTGCTCTATATAGTTGGGCACGTCTATTCAGTTGGGAAAATAATCCATCACTTGAAAGCACTAGGATGACGAAGAAAATCTGATACACATGTGAGAACGCACAGTGATTTGGGGTTTGGACAGGAACTGGTACTCTAGTGCTGTGTGCCAGACAGAATGTTTCTTGTACAAGAGGTGTTCGCAGCGAATTAATTAAAATGCATGACACAAGGCTTCTTGTACTAAAACCAAACGGAACACCTTGAATATCTGAACTTGAATTTTTCGTTAGAACAAGCCCACAAGCCCAACACTAAATAGAAATCATTCATTTCCGTATATTCGTCGACATTCTCAGACATTTCCACTGGTGTATTGGGCGGATATGGAGTGGATAAGCTCGGCGGAAACGGGGACATCCTGTTGAGAGTGTATGACACGAGTCTCGCCAGAGGAGGAGGTGTGAAACTCTTCCGAGGTAACAGTGCGAGTTTGTTCGAAAGAGGAGACCGCCTGAAATTGTTCAGATGATACGGTCCGAGTCTCCTCAGACGATGAAATGGCCTGAATCTGCCCTGATCCCTCCGTTTGAACATGCCCAGTAGACACGGTCGTCTGGAGAGTGGGCACCACAGTCGTACTCGTAGACCTGCTGACGACGTGCCAATTGTCGCTATGCACTGACGAACCATCGTGATCGCTGCCGTTGCAATTACCATGTCCCTCAACCTTCAAAGCTTCATCAGACGTCACTTCAGTAGTGATCTGTTCTGATTGATCAATGAGGACTGCAACGCAGAGGGTAACGCTCAGAGAAAAATATGGTTAAGTTATGCTAGAGGGAACTCACGTTCTTGTGCCGTCGTGGAGGTACTTCCAGTAGCTTCTACTCTATTGACCTCCGTAGAAATACTTGTCTTGTTGTCTGTTCGAGCCCCGCCCCCGATCTCGTTAACAACGCTGGTGTCAACTCGTTCCCCAACTCCGGCGGACCCAAAGCTTACGCCATGGTCTTCACCTGTGACGAGAGTAGTAGTAGAGGTAGATGTCGTGAGTGAACCAGCTCGCACATCGCTAGAAGTTGCCACCACGGAGTCGTATGTTGCCTCGACATTCTTGCCCTGCAGCAATCCTTGCACCCGCGAAGTCGATACATTGGGTCCGGAGGAAACCACAATACCCGTTGAAGACTGAGCACCTCCGTACTGATCGGTCTCAAATATCGCAACATTGGCAGCTGACGAGCCGAGCCGAGTCGAACTTTGCTGAGTGGCCGTTTGAGCAACCTCTGTGGACGAGGAGATATTTTCCTGCGCCGCCGTCTGCACAACCTCTGCCGACGAGGACACACTCTCCTGCACCACCGTCTGCACAGCTTCTGTCGAAGACAAAACATTCTCCTGTGCTGTTTCCGTCGCCGATTCCACAATCTCTATCGACGACGAGAGTCCTTCCTGTGCAGCTGCCGTCGTTGTCTGTACAACTTCCACCGATGACGACACATCCTCTTGTGCCGATCGTACGGTACCACCATGACTAGCAATCGCGCCCTCCGCCAGCGTGACAACCACATCCCCAATCATCCCTCCGACGGATTTCGACTCCGTTCCACTGGCGTACTGTCCTACCAGTGTCAGCGCTGCGCTGGCGAGCTGTCCGCCGAGAGACGTATTTTGACTAGAGTACTGGTCTACTTCCGATTCGTAGTGTGTGGCCTGTTGTGTCGAGCTTTGGCTGACCTCTTGAGTTGATCCTTGATAGTACTCTTGCGCTGATCCTAGCGTGACCTGCTGAGTTGAGCTTTGGCTGGTCTCTTGCGCCGAGCCCACGCTCACCGCCTCCCCTACCTTCATCTGCATCATAAACCACCGGTCAGCCTCAAGAGCTTTAAGAATCAGAAACTGGTGCCTCACATCGTACGTGCCAGAACATCCGCCCTGAATAATACCTTCACTCCCACTCGACTGCCCGACCTCTACTTGAGACGAGGAACCCGTCATCTGTTGAGTCAGAGATGCATCTGTCGTCGTGGTCACCGAAGACTTCGTAGTGGATGCTTGAGTTGAGGACATTGAGGAACTCTGCTGATTTGAGGAAACGGTGGACAGCCGTGTAGAAGACTGCGTAGCCCCCTGAGTCGACGTCCGAATATCCCCTTCCATAGACGTCTTGACATCGCTCACGATCCGCTCCGAGTCCCTCTCCACCACTTCCACCGAAGACTCCCGCTGCACGTCCTCGGTCCCGCGCAGAACCAAAATACCACTAGCATCACCTTGTTCTTCCACTTGCGTCTCCCCCGAGAGGCGACCGGCACTATATTGTCCCGATGACTCCTCCTCCGCAAAGGTGACGCGCGTACCCGTGCTCACGCTCCCGGACCGAACGTCGAGTTCAGATGAAGCCTGCGTGGTCTGTGTGGTCTGCAGACTCGATTGCACACCTGTCTGTCCCGAGATTGTGCCGCTATACTGTCCCAAAGACGACGAATCTGCAAACGTGACGTGCGCACCCGCGGTCTTGCTCTCCTTCCTGACTCTAAGGTCAAGTTCGGATGAAGACGAGGTCTGCGTCACTTGTTGGGTCGAAGATTCTGTGATCTGCTGCGTAGACGATTGCACAGCATTCTGTTCCGTTCCCACTAGTATCGTCTGTCCTACAGATGTCGCCTGGTCTTGCTGTGCTGACACTAGACCACTGCTATATCCCCCCGATGATGACGATGTCTCTGCAAAAGTGACGTGTGCACCCGCACTTTTGCTCCCTCTCCCAGTCGTGACGTCGACTTCTGATGAAACTGATGTCTGCGTAACTTCCTGAGTCATTGATTCTGTGACTTCCTGAGTCGATAATCCCGTAGTCTGCCGAGTCGACAATTGCACCGCACCCTGCTCTCGGGACCCCACCAACGTTGTCCCATCCACCACCACCCTTCCCCGCTGCACCTCCTCCCCGCTACAAATAATTGTCCCTTCAGCAGCCTTTGCCTGGCCTGGCCCCCGCGTCTGCTCCACGGCCCAACCACCACTTCCAACAACACCGACCCCACCACCAACACTGACCCCACCACTAACGCTGACACCACCAATGCTGATACCACCACCGATACTAGCACCACCACAAACACTAACACCACCGCCGCCACTAACATATTGTCCGGACGACGATGACTCCTCTGTAATCGTGACGCCAAAGGTCGTTCCCGCAACCTCACTCACTCCGACATCGACTTCAGCTGAAGTTGAAGTCGAGGTCTGAGTCGTCTGGCTGGTCCCAACATGCGTGTTAATAGTCCCCGTCGTCACTTCAGCAGTACTCGTTGTCTGGCCGGTCGTTACTTCGGCGATTGACGTTTCAGTCCCTTGAGTAGTCTGTCCCGTCCCAACCAACGTCCCAACGATCGCTCCTGTCCCCACGAGTGCACTCCCGCCCGTCGTGACTTCCGTGATCCCGCCCGTAATTTGAGTACTACTCGTCGCCTGCCCGGTTGCCACCTCGGTGATGGACGTCTCTGTCGTTTGAGTCGTCTGAGTCGTCTGTCCCGTCCCTGCCAACGTCCCGACGACCGTTCCTGTCCCCACGAACGTGCCGCTGGTCTGCCCCGTCGTCATCTGCGCGACTTCACCTGTAACTTGAGTTGTCGTTGTGGCCGCTGTCTGCCCGGTCACTACCTCGGTCGTTTGCTCCGTGCCCACGAGCGTGCTGGTACTCGCTCCCGTGCCAACAAATGTCACCTGTCCCGTTCCGATGAGCCCAAATTGCCCGGTCGCTACTTGACTAGTCTGGGTCTGGCTCGTCCCCGCCAGTGTCGTCTGCTCAATCGCCACTTGGCCCGTCTGGCTCGTTCCAACCAGCGCGTTCGTTTGTCCCGTTCCCACCTGCGTAACTTGCGTCGTCGTCATACCGGCCTCTCCCACCACCTTCACTGTCTCCCGCACTCCGGCTCCGCCAGCAACAACTGCACCCGCGCCAGCACTCGCGCTGACGCCGACGCCGACACCAGCACTCGTAGTAGCAGTGCCGGCAAGTGTAAAAGTACTCGTCCCATCCTGACCCTGCTCTGTCACCGTCGCCGTTTCTTGATGCGTCTGACCAGCGCTAGTTTGGGCGTTAAACCCGACCCCGGCTTCGTTCATGAAACTAACACCCGCCGCATAGGCATTACTGCCTCCAACGCCGACTCCGACACCCTGGGTCGTGCCGGGGTAGGAGTAAGGGATGGTATTTCGTTCGTAAAGGGGATGGCCATAGTGGTGAGCGTGATGGAACGAGGAATAATGTGCGGCAGGATCATAGTCATGAGGAAGGCCACCAGCAGCTCCATTCACACACTGGTTCACCAGAAGACTAGGCTTGTTACGAAGTATATACCGCATGACATAATCACCACAGTCAACGCGTCGGTCGAGAATGACGTACTGTGCACAACCCATCAGTCAGTCGCCACCGCTACTCGCAAAACAGCTTGGCCATATGCACACCTCTGTTCCGGGGGTCAGTCCGAGGTCAACGCTGCGTCCAAAGCGCCCGCACGGCTGGTCCGTCCATACAAGGGTCCCCTGCGAGACTGCCTCTCCGCTGTAAGGATAGCCGTGGTAGTATCCCTCCACATGAGGCATCACGCTCCCAGACACGAGGAGCTGGTCACCGTGCGGGGTGAGCTCAATATCGGTGGCAGCGAGGTGTGCTGCATGCGCAGTGTGCGGGAGGTGCAGATGGACGCGTAGCTCAAATGTCGTGTTCTGAAGACGGTAGAGTGAGATTCTGGGGACCGTGAGTGAGGGGGTGGACATGATGTTGCAGCTGCAACGTACCGGGGTACGAACGGGCCTTCCATGGCAGAAAAGTAAGGTAGGTCCCCGATGTTTAGATAAGCATGGTCCGCGTGATGTGCCATGATCCAGGAATGTGGATCAGGACTGCGTGTCCCGGGCGATGCGAAGACAGCTGGGATTGGTCCGAAGACGTACGTGGGAGCCGGAATGTGATCAAATTGAAATAGAAGCAAGGCACGACCCTGGCTGACGACTCAATTCAGTGCGGATATGAAAATCAACCGCAATGTGACGGGAAAGAAATGCATACCCGGACCCCGACCCTGCAGCATGGATGCTTGACCTAGAACCCTGTACCCAGCCACTTGTCCTCCTTTAAAACCGCTCTGGTCCCTGCCATGTTTCCCCATCCAAGCAATGGCTGAATTCACCTCTGCAAACCCTTTCATCCCAAAGTCAGCAGTCCTCTTCTCCCACATACACACATACTCACCCTGTCTCACAGAGCGACTGTTGTTCGCTACCCCAACTCCACCTTCGAGGCCCGCATCCACCTGCCTGGTGCCGCTGCCCACATTGATGTAGTTCCCCACGAGAACTTCATCCTTGTCACTGGCAGCCTCGCTCCACGCATCCGCACCGATGCTGAGGGTAAGGCTAGCACCCTCCTCTTCACCGACCAGCCTTGCGGTGTCTTTGGTCGTGACATTCCCATCAACCTCGCTGCCGGCACTGAGGTAATGCCTTCCGCACACGTACCATCCCAACCCTACTAACACGCCCGTCCTCCCAGCTTGTTGTCCTTGCGGCCCACCAGGATTGTGATGACTACGTCATCCGCTACACTCTCCGCAATTCGGTCGTCCCCCGCGCCAACTGCGCCGACATTGCCAACGCCACCGCTGCTGGTGTCACCACCGCCGGAGGCTGCCCCTGCCCCCCTGGCCTGAAGGGTACCTGCGGTGGCCGTAGTTCCACTACAGGTCATCCCGCCCACTCCTTCGCAGGCGGGTGCGCCGTCCCGCCCGCCCTCCTCAACCGCGGCCACCCCACCGCCTATGCCTACGCAGGCTACACCGGCCATGCCCACCTCTACGGCCACGGCTATGGCGGGTACGGACATGGGTACGGACATGGGTACACCTTCCCCTACTCCACCGTCTCGCAGGGCGCGTACGCTCCTGTGTTTCACCCCAACGGCGGTTGCACCTCCGCTTAAACCTATCCTGTTGAACTTTTTACCATCGGTAGCATAGTCCTCCCGCGCATGCAGTTGTATGTATATGTTCTGGAATAAAAAATGCATTCATGTTCAAGATATTTTGTTCCTGCTCCACTGTGTGAGGACAAGAACATGGTCGTGAGAAGAGAATCGTTCATCATACCATATTTGGGTCTCCGCGTGAAAACATCAATCACATCACGCTTCCGTTCCAACAATAGAACTGGCGGGTTGCTTTCGCACCTATTGTATTGCTGGCAGGAGAGGACCAAGTCAATTAACTGAGTCACCGGACGATACTTCCTTTCTCATCCTAGGCAGGCACCCCAAGTTAATGTCAAGTCAATAGCACGATCTAAGCTCGGATCATGATCCCTTTCGCGTACAGGTATCAAGCTGACAATATAGAAGCCGAAGTAGCAGCCCTTTCAGTTTCATTTACCATGCAACTTTCACTCTCACATGGACATGCCTAAAGCGATGCTACAATTATCCCAACGGCACAGCTATCCATTGCCTCATTCGTTTAATGCCATGTCAAGCCGAAACCTACTTCCTAACCCTAATCCTTTGCCGTAGAGACCAGACACTTGCCTTGTTTGGTCCCCGAACATCAACCGACGCTTCACGTGCCAAGTCCTGCCTAACTTCCGGTACCTCGACCCTGACTTTCACATCAAGGAGACATTCTTGAATTCTATGTTTGGGCTGTGTCGATGTGGGAAACGGTTGAGGATGCTGCTCAGTTTGCCAGGAATAACACCATCTCGAAGGACTCGCAACGGCCAATCAATCCGTCGTGTCTGACAAACCCGGCCGTAGTACCGAACCTAACCATCGGACCCATGCTGCTACCGTAATTGTCACTGCAGGGAACGGTCGGGTAAGGATATGTTATGCCACATTCCGGAGGCCGGAAGTCAACGACTCCTCTCATTGCCAGAAGGGTTGCCGTGTCAGTTTCCCACTTGCCGCGGGCACATCCGTTTGTTCAAATATACACGCCACCATGGGCATGCACGCCACGACAAATTACGCAAACACACTCAGGTGGCCCCTACACAGACAGGCCGCACCACATGCCCTGGGCGCGTTGCTCCATGACGAACCCACATGGCATGGCACAGTCCGGGACGTGAGCGACCGTCAATTCGATTTCAGGCTACGACATTACTTGTCAAGGACAGTCGTGTCGTGCATACCCAGTACTGGCGATTCAAAGGCGTGAGTGTCGGCAATTCATTTATGTGATGTACTGGTATAGTCAATTAATCTACATGACAGTGGGATCATCAGAGATCCAGTAATGAAGAAGAAATAGGGAATTAATAAATCGCCTAATAATTTCAGTAACTTACAGTGATGACATCCAGACAGAAGTCTGCATCATTAGCAGTGACCTCGCTCCGGCAGGCGCACTCCCCCAAAACCTCAACTCTATACGCACCTAAACCAAGCCACATACTAGTGTTTCATCTGAAGCACGGGACCTGATTTTCGAGGCACAGTCTTCATCGATCGTTGTACAATGATGTTGTTCAAAATCATTTTCTAGAATATTAGTGCTGCAGCGTGAGTACCATGGGAGAATTGAATTGAGGGCTGAGGGTTGCGGTGTAAATCTCAGAAACCCACCAACATTCCAAAGGTGATCCCGAGGTTCCTAATGCCCTCTCGAGACCTATGGAGTACAGGGCAATCATCCGGTAACAGCATATTAAATGTGCCTGCCAATCTTGTTCGTTGCAAGGTATAGTCGTACTGCAGCGCGTAACATGTCGAAACTGTCATCAGTAGAGCTTGAGTCCATGGAGACTGATTTGGTGCCTCAGGCTTGATTCGGGGCAGAATGTTGACAGCTGCGAGACTCCCAACATGAGGTTGCAATCGGCAGCACTGATGATGGCAATGCAGTCAAGGACTGTTGCTGACGAGGAAGCTATTGAATTCTCCGTTGCCCATGCAAGTAGTAGATAGAAGAATAGGGTGAACGGAAACTTCCGTTAACACGGCCAACGCTATGCCAGAGAGCTCTCCATTCCCTCTGCAAGGCTCCTGCTTCTGCGGGACAATCACATTCACCATCACATCATCTCCCATTCTCAAAGCATACTGCCACTGTAGCAACTGCCAACGCCTCACAGGTCAGTCGTCTCACTCACTTACCTCGCTCACCCCAAACCCTCAGCCACAATCATGACATCTAACGTGCACATAATAAATATTCACCTGGAGGCTGCCCCTTCGTCCACACCGTGCACGTACCCCACTCCTCATTCGCATGGACACACCAATCCGAATCCGAATCCACCCTAGACACCTACACCATACCATCCAAAAACTATAAAACGCGCTACCGCTGCAAAACGTGCGGCACAGGCGTCGCCTCCTATAATGCACAAAAGGCGACATGGAGCGTGTGGGGGGCGTTGTTCAAGCGCGGTGAGGAGGGGAGGCTTGACAGCCAGGTGTGGGAGGTGATTAAACCCGATGCGCATATTTTCTATGGGACGAGGATGCTGGATGTCAATGATGAGGTGGGGAAGTGGGAGGGTTATAAGGACGTCTCAAAGAGACTGGGCTGAGAAGTGTTTGAAGATGAGTATATAGTAACAAGTGTTGGCAATCCAACATCAGTCGGCTTGGACAACATCACGAGCGCAGCATTCTGGTACTGCAGGTATTTCGAGTAAAGTTTGTGTCTTTTCCTATAATCACGCAGCATCCGATGGATATGTATGCCCTGATATGTCACGCCCATGTCAGGAAATCATGGTTGGAAGCATGGGGAGATCGACACTGAAATTCCCAAATTTAACAGTCTGCTGACACCATTAGCGATTTGGAAATCGTGCGGGAGTTGCCATGTTCTCTTTGGACCTGAGAGGCATCTTGCCGAGCTCATACACTCACCGCCAAGATGTTTGTCTCCGTGAATCAACGCATCAGAAGTAGAGGTGAGGAAGAATTCTGACAATGCTCAAAACAGTCTGAAATTCGGAAATTACGAGGGAGTCGTCACATTCCCCTTTGCTAAGCACTTTTCACCTTTCCCATCCAAATGTTAACATACCGAGTGATCGTCTAATCTGCCAAGTAAAACTCCCAGGTTCTGTCCTCGGCTCTGTCCAGAGCAGAATCTTCACCTCTCTTAATACCTTTCACCCACCCCTTGGTCATACGATGCTCATATCCTTTCCATTCGTCTTGTCTGAATGCAGTCGAACGGAGTTGGATGTATCGCGGGTGTGGTGTTGAGGGAGTGACAGAGGACACGTGGGGTGGAGGTGGCTTCTTCGCCAGCCGGGGTACATCCCTGTATAAATGTCACATTATTGCAAATGAGAGGGGGGTAAGTCAATTGGGCACACCATAGTGTATAAGGTGGCGCATTGCGGAGGGTAATTAGAACCGTTCCGCGTTCCTTGATTTCGGGATTTTCCAAGATCTCGCAGCCATCGTCCCCGTCGGAATCCGTTTCTCCGCGTCTCCGTTTTCGGGGTTGTCGAGATGCAATTGATGGTGCCGCACCGTCTTCCAGCAGCGGGGCCACAGACTTCAGAAAATCAAGAATAAGAAGTTGGTTTGACAGCACATTACGATCCTGGTTGGATATGCCCTTGCCTACCCCGCACGTCGTCCGGTGAGTCTATGCATACGAAGCGAATGAGACCCAACACACCAGCATGCGGGAAATTCCACACGATCCTCTGCCACCTCCGCTTCCTTAGCTCCTTACACCCCTCCAACCGCCTCGCATCCACACCAAACAACACCACCACACCCATACCCCTCAGCTCCCCCACAATCTCCTGCGCGTCAGGATACTTCTCATAGCATGCCTCTTCCGAATCATACGTCGTCGCTGTCACGTTGCACGGCGGCAAATGCGCAAGCACATCGTGTCCCGACGAAAACAACGCCCTCGCAAACGAAAAGTTCCCCTCACCCACAAGCAATATCGTATCAGATGCCTTCAAGGGTATCGTGTGCGCATTCGACTGTGTAGCAATAGAACGTTTGCCCTTGGATTTCGCGCTGGGCCTTTTTGCCTTTTTGAGAGTCAATTCCTTCTTTGCGGCTTCTTTCGCTTTCTGAAACTGCGTCTTCCGCTGCTTTTCTTGAAAATCTGATAATGTCGCTTTGAGATTGGTCTTTTTGCCCATCGAAAGTCGTAGTGCGGCAGCGCCAAAGATTTCTTCTGCTAAGTAAGGCAAGCGCCCAGTCGACGTCTACCCTGTATCTATTGCCACGTCCGCAAAACTTGGCCCCTTAAACCACGATTATTAGCTCTTATCACTCTATTCATCATGGTCAGTTGTCTCAAAGAAACATGCTGTATCCCGGGTGCTCAGCTGAACCTCTGTTACTGGGTAGCCGACGGCGTTTGAGATGCGTCAGAAGAACGCCGCGTTCGCTAACAATGTTCGTACGGGCAAGAACCCCACTAAACCCTCTCGTGCAGAAATCGCTGCTAAGCGCAGCCCAGTAGGTAATGTGAGCTTGCCACAGTGCATGTTGCAGAACTAATGATAGAGCAGGGCTATGGGCCCTAGGTCTCATTATTTTCGTCGTGTTCGGAGGAGGTGGGTTGCTTTAGATCCACTCTTTGCAAGTAACCTAACTCGCCGCACAGTCGTATTTGAGATTGCGAGACAATTATTCCTATGATGCGCATGCATGTACTGGTGGTCAATACGGAGGCAGCTTAATACACAATGTACACCACAAAACAAAAAAGCAGAACCACCCCGGACGGTGCTTACCCATCTACGTTCAGACCTCCATTCGCCTGTGCACCATCCTTTTCAATTTCCATCTCTTCATGACCATGGCCATTGCCGTTCCCGCTGGCGCTTATATCTTCTTCAACGTCCTCCATCGGCACTGGTTCCTCTAGCTCACCCTCCTCCACTTTGACCTCCTCTCCAGCCCAGACCCGCATGCTCGGGGCCCATACCATTACAACGTTGTCTTCGCTGGCACTTGCACACGTCCACGTCTCCTGTTCCCCAGGTGCCCAACAAAAGTCCGTTGGGCGTGCAGTGTGTCCTACATTTATGTACGTCTATCAAAACACTTATGAGACTTGGGATAAGTAGATGGCGCACCTCCATGCATGAAAACCAGTTCGGGGGGTTGTTCATCCTCTTGTTCTTCTGGAGTTTGCTCAACACCAATCAAGCTCAAGTCCCACACCTGCTTAATACTCAGAATCCAGCCATTCATAATCAAGTGATTAGGCGCGCACGTTGATCCGTCGGTCGCTCGACGCGCTTGCGAAGACCGTCGGATTGTGAGGTGACCATGCGAGATGGAGCACCTCGTCCTCATGTGACTCGAACGAGTGAAGCTTTTGGACTGGTGCCAGCTTGCGGGTATCCCACAATGCAATGGTCTACATTAAGTGTATTCAACAGAGCACGAAACCGTAGCTAGTCAACGACTGTGATACTAGACCATTGAATCGTTTCACGCACCTTGTCGGCACTACCAGTAATAAGCAAATGTTCGCTTGCAGGACTGAATGATACGCTCAAGATTTCGCGGTCGTGAGCCTCAACACGATGACTAGGTGTTTTAGGGTCGCGTGTGTCCCAGCTAAATACCCAGCCGGTGTCAGTTCCCGTCGTTCATCACTCTCCAATTCAACATACGCCGCCACTCACATACATAGCATACGGTCATCACCCACACTTGCAAATATGTTCTCCTTTGTTGCATGCCAACTGACGTCACCCACGACAGATGTGTGACCTCGATATACAGACACCGGTTCCAGCGTCGACTTCGCTTTGGTATAAGCGTTGATATCCCTGATCTAGCTTCAGCGCGCAGGGCTAAGACAGTCATGAAATGACGCACCACTCGCATATTGTCATGTCCTCACTTGCACCCAGGATGGCACCCGCTTTCACCGGACTCCAGGCTAGACCAAACCTATGAGAAGTAGAAACGGTGTGCGCTCAATGTCATATAACAGGAGAAAAAAGGATGGCGTGGTACGCACCCTTCCTTGGTCTGGCCGGTAAGCCTTAAGTCTGGCTTGCACAACCCACTACGCTCAGGCTCCGAACTGTGTTTTGTGCGATCGAACACAAACACTTGGCCAGAAACAGTCTGTGGGAGTTATTCAGTGCAGGTGTGAGCACAGCGTTTGACGAAAGACAAGACAACAAGCGACGGTCATATGAATGCGTACTTTGGTGGCGATAAGGTCGGGGTTCTGAGGCATGTACCGTGCGCGGTTCACCTCGCCCTCATGATTAATCCGTTGTGTGATCTGAATTCGTGGTCCAGTGAGGGTATGTGAACCTAGCTCTATACGGTGCATCAGTCAACATGCAATAAGTCAGAGTCAAACGTTGCCAAAATATAGAATGAAGACCTCAACAGAGACCCAAGAATTATCATCTTCAAAAGACACACTATTCTTACCTCCCCGCTCTTCGTCATAATCTTCGCGATCAAGAGCTGCCTCATCCCGTTTCGGAAGGTGTATAGTCGCAATTTGAAGGTAGTCCTGCGCCTGACCAGATGTATGTGTCCCAAAGAGAAGGCGGTGGATCGTGTAGGGTTTATTGGGTGGGCTGAGGCGGAGAGTTTATAAGACAATGGTCGAGGGAGAAGGAACAATAAGGCCTCACTCCTCACGATCGGGGAACCATTGACAAGTAAGTGTAGGCCACTGCAGTGCATGCGTGATGATAACATCGTATAGATAGGGGGCGTTTTTCTTCCTGTAACAACAAGTCAAGAGAGATGTAGACCTGTATCGAGATCACATACCAAATTTTATACTCCTACGAAGAGCGTGATGAAAGAGGTCAGTACGACGCGTTCGTCCAGGTTGCAGAACAATATAGGGCGACAGCAAAACTGCAGGTAGGGATGCACACAAGTGTCTTGTTTGGGACGACAAACGCGATTATCTCTCGCTTTGATGATTCTCCAGGAACAAACAACAGACAGATACGAAAAGTGCCTCCTTTTTGTTGTGTACATACCTCGTTGATAATTTTGTTCTCCTCCTCAGCCACTGCCTCGTCCTCATCGTCTAGGGTAAGTGGCGCTGCTGGCTTCATAGCAACCTCTGACTCTCAAACAGTATGAGATGATTGCAAGTGAAAGGGTGTGAGTTGGTTTGCTGGATGTGGGACTCAGGTAAGTGGATTGCGATCAGCTGCTAGACCCAGGGCAATATGTCAATGCATCTTGTGGATTAGAAGATGACAGAGACTGGTTTACTTGCCTGCTCCAGTGTAAATCAGAAGTGATTCAAGCCTAACAGAGTAGTTGGGTGGTGGTGTTATGGAAGACGCGAGAAAGCAAGACGCGACTACACGCGTTTACGCGCTGACTGCCGTCCCGATTTCACTTTCAGAATATGCGATGAAGATTTACCACATAGCATTAAACCAACCTCAAGTGCAGGTCTACTAGTCGACAGAAGCATGCAGTTTATCTCGCAATTCTATTTTATTCCTCGTCTCAGCCTCTTAGAGAAGTACACCAGCTAGCAGGCCACGGTGACCCATGCATGCATGCCACGACGTAGGTCTAACAGTTTATAGACCAATAGTCATGCAATCTATGCAGAGTCCTTCTCCCACTTTGCAACAAGCTTTTCTAAATCAAAGTTCGGGTCTTCCGGGTTGGTGATCACTACAGCATGAACGAAAGGAAAATCAGTACTCCAAGCACTCCAGCCCTACAGCAAGCTCCAAAGCACAAGAATCATATAGCAACAAGCTAAACTCTTAAACGACGCAAAAAAATTCACTCACCGTCGTCTTTACTATGTAGCTGCTTGTCTCTCCAAGCTTGCCGGGCTCGTTTCAAC
Source organism: Cantharellus purpuraceus (assembly GCA_025174535.1). Lineage (NCBI taxonomy): Eukaryota > Fungi > Basidiomycota > Agaricomycetes > Cantharellales > Hydnaceae > Cantharellus > Cantharellus purpuraceus. Next base: position 242,461 of record JALBUN010000049.1, read on the forward strand.
AGCTCCTCATGTCTCTCCTCAGCATGCTTCTCCTTCTTCGCATTCTCCTGCGCCCGCAATGTGCGCCGGTGTACAATGCCATAAAACACGCCGGTCAGCAGCGCTGAGTAGCGCACGACCTGCCAGGACATCGATAAATTCCGGGGAGCACGTCGGATTCCCGGATAAGCAAAGAGACATACATTCACTGTCGATGATACCATGTCTATGCTCAAGGTGAGGTCCCGGATCTATGTATCCGGATAAAGGCTTGTGAAAAGAAACCCGGCGGTTGTTTTACAAGCCCTCGGTTCTAAGGGAGGAAGAGGACAGTTGGCGAAAAGAGTGCCTGATACACAAAAAGGAGTCAGCAAATTCATATGACATGGTGTTTGAACATCTCCGTGCCACCACGCACCTTTGACACAAGGAGTATCTAACGGTGAGAACTTGACCAACTTTTTGCTACCGCGGCGTTGCATCATACCTGGTCGGAGATAGGATTGTGAAGACGAACTGCTAACAGCCAGTGCATTGATAATGCATCTAGTTCTCGACAGCCACAGCATTCGGCATCAATCTACATCTTCATTCGTAAAAACATACATGATAGTCGCAACCTGTGGGAGGCTTCGCGACGATTGCCAATGCTGCGAAACATTCACGATTGAACCGCATGAACTGACTCAGAATCCTTGACCCGAATCAGAACTCTTCGTCACGGAGAAGACGCTGAACCTCCCCGCCTCAGCTCCTGACACCAAGCGTGGGGGGTGTCCGGAAATGGACAAGAATTTCCCCCCAGAAAGATTTTCCACCGTGTATCCTTGGCCATTTCCTAGATCTGTTATATTGAAAACGGCTGCTTCACAGGTCGATGAAGACTGTCGCAGGTTATTACAAACAAATTGATGCGACCCCGCAAACTGCAGATTAAAAGTAGTAGCAGGAGGTGGAGCCGTGGCGTGCAAGATAAACCGAAGATTTGGAGCATCGTGTGACGGTATAGCAGGAGAGATACCCAATGCTTCGTTTCTGGCATCAAGGGAAAGTGCGTTCCCGTTCGACTCGAAAACTAGGAATCGGCCTTCTGTGAGGGATCCTCGGACATTCTGTTGAAAAAGGCAACCGTCATCATTTGGGGATACTAGACGGTGTAATCTGTACTTTGAATCCATCCTCGATCGTGAGGGAGTTTTGGCGTGTCTGCTGGCCGTAGGGAATTGGAGGTTGTGGGTCAGGGAATTCAGCTTCGCATGTTGCTACGCCTGCTTAACATGTTAAATACCGCTTTGCATCATAGAAAGGAACGGACCTGTAAATTGACCCTGTTGGTTCATTAAGGGAGGTGTCGGAACTGGGAGATCAGGGATTGTCAGATCGGGCTAGGGTAGTGGAATTAATATTTTCATAGGAAGCCTTTGTTTTCGGTTATTCTTACATGTGCAAAATCAAACATTTGAGTGAGATCCGACATGTGGTCGCGACGCCAAGAGTTTAGTTGGTCAGTTACAATAGGCTGTCCTTTTTTTGCTGTCAACCACTTCTCCTGGATACGAGTAAGCAATCAGTTCAAGTCAATGACAACAAGATATTCCGCCTGCCAAGAACATGATCTGGGAACTGTGATCGCTGTGAGCCGTAAAGACATTCCCTCCGCGCGACCAAGGGCTAATGGCGGTGAAGGGAAGGCGGAATCCAGGTCCTGCGAACACAGTTTCCGAAGTGTTGAATGGGTTCTGAGCAAGATGTGAAGATGCCATTATATACCGTTGAGTATTTGATTACACACCGTCATCCATTCACCCGGCGTGTTCGTTGGCGCAAAGATAGGAAGTACGCTGCATCATAACGTCTCTAGTGAATTTTCTTCAAATAGGCGGGATGATTTACGTACTGGTCTCCCCAGCCACCCTGCAATAGTAATCGAATCAGCATCACATAGTCACATTTAGTAAAGATGTATACCGTTTCATCGTACGAAATGAAAAGTATCGTGGAATTGTACTTGGGGCTATTGATTACAGCATTGGTGATTTGCTGCTGGAACCATGCGCCGTCATGTGGTGTCCATGGTGGATGTTCGGACAGCTCCATTGGCCCGATAATATAACTCACTTCAGGAAGAGTTCCTGCTGCGGCTGCATCATAGAACGCTTGCAGACCAAGGAAAGATAATCCTCGCTGAGCAAGACTGCTGCCGTTGGGGGCGGTTCGGAATTGTTCAAACCAGGCAAAACTGTGGGCCATCAATATACACTCCTGTATTTCTTGCATAGTGCTCACGGATTGTCATCAAAGTTGTCCGTCTCTACATGTATTTGTCAGCATTAAGTACTTGGTTGATCCGGGCAATCACACCTTGATACTAAACACAAAGTCCATGAGCCTTTGCATGTAATATAAGGCGAGGAATGGTCTCCTACCACTTGCCAAGTAACGTTTGCATCCTCCATGAATTCCGCGTATGTCTTCCACTCGTAAGGGAAGCAATTCAAGTTCGGAGCTTCGCAACCAGGCGTCACGTTGTTGTCAATCACGACACCTCCTTGACCGAGAGACTGTGGCCCTCCAGGTACATTGACAGATCCACTGGCCCAAAACGCTAAATGGAGTTTACGCCAACGCAGCGACCAACAATGAGGAAGGCTGCACACCTCGATTGGGGTGGGTACTTGCAACGACAGCCTCCGCATACATGTCCGCTAAAGTCCACCCTTCAGCTAGAGCAAAATGAGTAGGAATGTCTTGCTTCTCAAAATGACCCCAGGAAAAAGGTGTATTCTTTATGACCCATTCATTATTATCTCCCTGGGCGAACGCGTTATGATTTGCAGTGAACCCTGAACCAACGATAAAGCAGTTATACGGTTCCAATTATGAGCATGATGAGCAGGCGCTAACCATTGCTTCCAGCGATCATGCATTGTGTGGCAATACTGATGTTTCCTCCGGCGCCATTTATATAGAAGGGTAGAAGGTCGGTTGTTGCATTAGTGACAGACGGATTAACCGGCCTTGCCAATGCTATATGAAAATAGGGTTCAAGTTCAAGGTACCCTGCACTCACTGAAACCATATCGGCCTGCCGTTCTCGGCGATATGGATGTTGGGATCAGCGAATCCACGAACACCAGCCATTGTTCCAAAGTACTGTTCATGCTTCCTTCAGAAATACCTTCAATATAACCGAAAGGTAGCCACGAACATGATCAAAGGCACGATTTTCCTGCATAAAGAGGACCACTGATCGCAAGATCAACTTCATCTCGATCGCTCTGCAGCGCCTGACTTACCATGCTCGACATCCCGGATGGTGCCCGTTTGCGCCAAGACAGCCGGAAGGAATAAACACAATGCCAATTGACACTTCGACTTTGAGAGAAGAGCCATTGCGAAGCGCACAGGCCCTGAACTCAGATCTCCTGCTTCGTCCTTAAGTAGTCTTTGCCTTTATTAGCGAAGACTCTGAGAGTTCACATGATGTGAATGCTATCAACACCGTCTGTGTTCCGACGACAAATATAGCGGGAATTACATCGCCAGCCGATTTCAGTTGACTCAACAGTGCTGAGACCCACATGTCCAGACGCACGTGCGCACGGCGGGTAAGAAATGTTCCTGAACGGAACATTGAAGCCGTAAATCCATCAAGATGACTGTCCAGTGGAAATGACGCCGTGAGACGCCCGAGCTTATGGCCCTCGACGATGGGTTTCGTCCGTCCACTGCGGCTGGTGCTCAGCTTGCCGGTTTTCCTCGCTGCGGTTTGGTTGCTTATTAGTCGAGAGTCTTTCCTGCAGCGTGTCGGCAATTGGAGCTCCAAGGTTGCGTTGAACGTCGATACGTTTGACGCTCGTCTCAATCCCGAAATACACGCTCGAAGACCTGCTAAGACTGTGGTGCTTGACTGGGAGATCCGACAGGAATTACGTTCACCAGATGGTGTGCAAAAGTCGGTATACACAGTCAACGGTCCGCGATGTGCTTCTTGCTTGTTGAGGTTGTGATGACGGTGCTGTCCAGGCGTATTTCCTGGTCCGACGATTGAGGCGCGGTCGGGCGACCGTATCCTCTTGAGAGTACGAAATGAACTTGATACAGAACCCACTGCTGTTCATTTCCATGGCATCCGACAACTTGGATCCAACTCCATGGACGGCACTCCTGGTCTAACACAGGTATTCGATGCATTTTATGAAGCGAGACGTCAATTGTAATTGTGCAACCCTCACATCAAGTGTGCAATTCAGCCAGGACATTCCTTTCTCTATAATTTCACTATCTCTAACCAAACCGGCACATATTGGTGCGTTTTTTGGTTCCATGGAATGGCCTGATGCGTCAATTTTGTCTTCATAGGTGGCACTCTCATTCTCTCAGTCAAAGGGCGGATGGTCTCTTTGGTGCCTTTGTGATACACGACCCCATCGACAACACTCAACCACTGTCGGACATTGGGCATTCCAAAGAAGATCTCCGAATTCGTGAAGAGCACCCACTTCCTTCCGAACGCTTACTGCTCATAGGCGACTGGTACCATCGTAACTCAACTGCCATGCTCAGCTGGTACCGGAGTAAGAGGAGTTATGGTTACGTGCGTGGGATGTTTGGAAACTAAATTTCTAGCTAAAATTGCTCCCAGGAACCCACTCCAGAAACGGCTTTGTTCAATGGTGTCAATGCATTCGATTGCTCCCGCGCCAGCCGGTTCGTGCAATGTGATACCTCAAAGGGAAGAAAACCGTATTTGTTCCTCGACCCCCATTCCAAAACGAGACTGCGGTTGGTGAATACCGGGTATGTGTGTTTTTGTAGAGAACAAGAAACTAGATTAGCAGTCTGATCTGACGTCCAGAAATCTTGCTGATCTCGAAATTTCCCTGGGATCTCATTCTTTAGTTGTTATCGAGGCTGACGGGTCGCGTGTGACACCGCAGACAGTGAAATCTGTCGTTCTTTCGCCCGGCCAAAGATATTCTGTGATTTTGGATCCTCATCCATCGGTCAAGCCGCACGAGGGAGACTCGTATTGGCTACGGCTTAGTATGAGTGAAGAGTGCTTCAACATACCCAGTAGGATATCATATTATTATATAATACCAAGCATTTATAGACACCTTGCAGATGCGGCATTGGACATGGAGCAGTTTATACGCGTGTTTTATGGCGATTCGCGAACCACCAAAAGTTCTGGTCCAACATTTCCTTTTGCTCTCGATTCCAGTCTCCCGGAATTTGACTTATTCTCCTTGAAGCCACTTGAAGAGACATTGTTGCCTCCAGTAGATCAACAAATCAAAATCTACGTGAACTCCATGAAGATGGATCGTCTCGGCGGGATTCCATACGGCTATGTTAATCAAACGAGCTGGGTCCCCGATGCGGCTCAACCATTATTATTGCGTGACACGGAGAAAAGCCTCGTGAGCGGGTGGGGTGAGCATCAGCTGGTTGTGACGACCGATCGCAAGGCGGCGAGCGTCGTTGAGTTGATCATCAATAACCTGGACGAGGGACCGCATCCCTTTCATTTGGTGAGATGGCGTCGATATCAGTGCATGCCATCATAATCTACTAACATTACCTAATATCAGCATGGTCATCATTTTTATCCACTGCAAACCCACAAATCTACATATGGCTGGGGTATGTATAACCATACCACAGGCCATTATTCTCCAGAGATGGCGCCTGTCCTCAGAGATACCCTCACCATTCCCCGACGGGGACATGTGGTAATTCGCTTCTTGGCCGATGCCCCTGGCATGTGGCTCTTCCACTGCCATGTCCTGGTGCATCTGAGCACAGGGTGAGTCTTCTTTCTGGTTTCGCGTCCTACTTACTGAATGACACTTTTGTTAGAATGGCGATGACTTTCAATGTGAGGCCGGATTTGGTCCCTGGATACGAAAAGCAGGCTGTTCTTGATGGATGCTCAAGGTCTGGGTCTCCATCTGGTTAGCGATTCGAGAGGGAGCGAGCTAGGCTGGTTGTGACGGGTTTGTCGTGCAGATCATACTACATCTACCTACGTATTCAGTGTAAATGTACGTAGACTTGCTCAACAGCTAGATCAGGATAGAAGGATACTCGGAGCTCCAATATGTTAACATGTGACTGATGGTCTGTTTCTAGTCAGTACATGCCAAATTCTGGCGACATAAAATAAGAACTTACAGTAAGACGCATGTATCGTTCATTAAAGGGTAAGTTGGCATCAGAATTCCTTGCATTCACAACATCTAACCCTATTTCTTTCAAAAATGATTCGTCAATATTCCGCCCGAGACCCCGGTAAGGTCAGGCTGTATTCTAGCATGTACGGACTCCGAAAGCCATAGGTACAGTAGCGGGCGTCTCCCGTGGTACACGCGGACCATGTTCACCAGTCATTCATGACCCGATGTCCTTGGCAGACGGGGTACCATCTGTTATCCTCGAGTCAATACCAGTGGTTCCTCGCGGGTTTCCTATTGTTCGAAATCGCGGGTTCTTTTCATGATGGTAGTTGCAAGATCATCAATCCATGCTTCCTGCAAGTCGGCCGTGGTCAGTGTCGTTCAGCCTAGACTTCACCGGACTTGACATGTCTCTCGTGAAGGTTTGACGTTTGCAAAGCTCTATGGTCCTCTATGTCGAACTCTCCATTCAATCACTCAGGCGACTCGAGAATCTTGTATTAATGGTACAAATAGGGTTGCCTCCGCGCCCTACAGTAGGGAGGAACCCTTGAATGATCGGATCACGGCCAGTGCCTCTTCCATTTCAACTGCAGCTTCTAAAATAAGCCAGATTGAGACCATTGGATCATGACACTTCACCACCTTGGAGGTGTTTAGTTGTTGCGAGCAACTGCATCAACAGAATTGAAGCGAAGGCGCACTGGCACTGGCCACCTCTGGTCCTTGTTGATATCATGCCCCGGCTGGACTCGGACAGGAAGACTTGCCGTTGTGCCTCGGTAGGGTGAAGGCACTGCAAATGCAGAAGCACAGTGAGGAATTGAGGTTTGCAGGAATTAGTTGCTGGTCTTCACCGCTAATCTCGCACCTGGCGCAGTCACGCGCACGGCCCATCCTGATTTCCCTGACTGATTCTCCACGGCAATAAGATTGCATCACAGTGCGCCTCCAACATCTAGGTCTGTGCCGCGTCGAAGTCTTGGGACCCATGGCAGTGCTTAATCAAGTGACAAATTTGATATACCCAATGTTATTGTTTCGAAGAAGATTGGTCCAGAAATTACATTTGTGAGGTGGATCCGATGTTCCTGGAAGAAGCAAAGGTTGGAATAAGTATATCATTGTTCCTTAGGACGTTATCTCTCGCATGGTTGACATGCATGGGATAGTACCGCCGACAGAACCATCATTATTGAGGGCATGCATACTTAGTTAGCATCTGGTTACCGCATTGGTTTGAGCGTAGAACAGCATGTGACACGGCCTGGGCCGGCCAAATACTGAAGAACACTAGAACCGCGCAAGGCGCTCGCTAGCTTGAACTTGACCACGATCTACGTTACTGCATTGCTCGCTGCCCGCGTTGTTGATGGCAACGTCAGAGCTCCTAGTTATACCGACCACTTCACTTTCTCCACACGCCTCTGCTTCGACCAGCTCACACACACAGAGCTCAGGAAGCTTCCGCAGCTCGAGTGAGGACACTGCAGTTACCATATTCTCAATGTATACCGAGGCGCGCGAAAACTGGGCTGCAAACACAAAGGTACTCGCCTTGAACGAGATCGACTCAGTCGCGCACTCCGGCAGACGAAGCATCGATCCCAATCCAGCGTCTCCGGCCTGGCGCGGGATACCAGACGGTAACTGGACACATTCTGCAAACGGCAATTGTACAAAGGGCAGCAAGCCGCCCCCCGCTGTTCAGAACGGCCTTGTGATCCTTCCAGCTGTCGATCACAGACAATCCATCTCCACATCCTCTTGCCGGACTTCTGATGACTCTAGCTCTTTACCCTACACTCGTGATTCCATGCCTTCACAGGATGTCCCTCCCCCGTCTTCGCATAACCCGCCTCGCCCACCTTCTCGCCCACCCTTACGTCCACCTTCTCGTCCATCTTCTCGTCCGCCTTCACGTCCATCTTCTCGTCCATCTTCTCGTCCACCTTCTCGTCCACCTTCTCGTCCACCTTCTCGTCCGCCTTCTCGCTCTCCGTCACAACATTTCCATCACCGAGACTCTCCTCCAAGCGCGCCGACACCATTGTTGTCCCCGCGGGCAGGTCCATCCGGTCCAAGTCCCGAACCATCAATTTACACGCAGCGATCTGAAGGTGAAGACCCGGACTCTTTCCACGTACGCGCTACGTACGCACAGCTAGACGCCGAGGGTGTGCGCGGGGATGGGTACGAAGAGGGTGTAGAGCTTACACGCGCCAAGCAGGGTGGTACAACCTATCTCACCTCGCAACCTCATGACCGAGGTCGAGATAGCGATCTCAAACCCGAAGAGTTGGCTGTTTTGGCTAGTGTTGATCGGTTCGTTACCGGCTCCTTGTGCGAGCATGATTTACCAATTTGTCGTTAGATATGGTTTTATCGTCGCACCATCAGCAAGTAGCGACCGCCTTCTTCTGTTGCCATTGTCCACACTCTCTAAACCATTATCTCCCGTCCCGTCATCATCGCCTTCCTCCTCATCCGCAGTACCTCCACCGCTTCCGAACCTTCCACCGACAGAGCTCTCAGACGCTGCACGTGAGAAGGAACACAGCCGCGTCGCCAAATGGGGCCGTATGCTCAAGTCGGAGTCGATGAATGGAAGTGGTAATGTGCTAGCGTGGCGTGTTGTGACACGCAAAGAGCGCAAGCTCCGAGAGCGTGTGTACAAAGGCATTCCGGATGCCTGGCGGGCCGCTGCATGGGGTCTACTTATCGAACGTTTCACCGGTGCAACGCGCGCATCTCAAGAGATCTTCGCTCGGAATTATAGAGTGGGTGTCCTATGACATGATCTACGAGAGTGGTGTTTGACACACTCACAGGAGGCGCTAGAAAAAGCATCGGGTTTCGACATTCAGATTGATCTGGACGTCCCGCGGACTATATCTGGGCATGTGATGTTTCGAACACGTTATGGCCTCGGCCAGCGCTCGCTGTTTCATGTTTTGCACGCGTTTTCGCTGCTTTGCCCCGATTGTGGGTACGTGCAGGGTATGGGGCCGATCGCCGCGACGCTTTTGTGCTACTATGAGCCAGAGAAGGTATATGCTGTGTTGGTGCACATCCATAATGCGTATGCGATGCACACGATCTTCAGCCCAGGATTTCCTGGACTTCTCGAGTCCATTTACGTACAGGAACGCGTAATGGAGCGGATGCTGCCTGATGTGTACGCCTCGTTTGTGAGTACCTGGTGCATTGTGCGGGTATGTTGTTACTCAAACATGCACACAGAAAAAACATATGATCTCATCGACATCGTACACGACAAAGTGGTACATCACCCTTTTTGCCAATACGATCCCATTCCAGACGCAGCTGCGGTTATGGGATGCATTCTTTCTCGAGGGACGCGACTTGATGGTCATTGTCGCCATCGCTATCATCTGGGTTTTCAAGAGTAAGATTTTCATCTACTCTTATTGTGGTTCCGTGACCAACCAGTTGCAACAGGCGAGCTCACAGCAGCAGCTGCGAACTTGGAGACGATCCTTTCGATCCTGTCGTCTTTCTTCGTCCCACAATCGGAGGACGCGCTTTTGAAGTGGATTGAACGCGCGCTTGGGGATAAGAAGCTTCGCGCGGACATGGAGAGGTGGCGACGCGAATGGCACGAGCTCGTTGCACAGGGGAAAGAGCGTGATGTATTATTATAGCATCTCCCGTTCGTACTCCCTCCTGTGCTTTATTTTGTTTGCCTGCAGCCTCCATTTCCAACGGGGCTTCCATCCCTCCCTCAGGATTTTCAATCGCTTGCATTACTCACACACACACTCCCTTTATTCTGTGTTATTCAGTATAGTGCGCTAATTATTTGCTATCGCAAGATTCACTCGTTGATGTGAACCCTCTGACTTTACACGTTCCTTTTTTTAATTTTTCTTCCCGCTCTTGTCTGCACTGAAAGCATGCATCTGATTAGATTGGCCAATGCCAAGTCGTTTCACGCTAGCTGTATCTTACCACTACCCAGATAGATGATATCCCTTACATGCACTCTTTCCGCTTCGCCTAAAGGGTCTGGTGTTGAGTGCATTACAGTAAGTTATCTCTGCTCGGGTATGGGCGCTTGCATTGCGTCACCCCGTTCAAAGACGCATTAAAGAAGAGATGTTTTCACGATGCATATTGAGTATCCAGTGATGAACAATTGATACTGGCCATCCCGCGACGAGTGACGCCGCGGAATCTCCATGCATTGACTTGTATTTGACTTCTGAGATAGCATGCCGTGAACAACCTCAGAACCTTCACGCCACCTTCACAATCAGCTTCCCAGAGGTAGCATGGCTGACGATATCCAGATGCGTTTGCCGGATTCCCTCGAGCGTGAAGGGGTACTCTTTGAATATCTTGATGTTCAGCTTGCCTAGCGATATGAGATCCCACAACTCGGTGGTGTATTTGTGACTTTCTTCGGGCGTTTCCATGTAGTTATATACTCTAGAGTAAAAGCATGGTAAGAATGCGGTGAGTGAAGGGAAAGAGGAGGCTGGGGCAAGACGTACACCGGCCGGCAAACTTTGATATTCTTCTCGCCCAGCTTGAGGGCTGGAGACACGTCAGAAATGTGTATCAATGAGTAGGTAAACATTGATGTTGGCGTACGAGGGAAAGGTGGGACAGCCCCCGACGCATTTCCAACCGAGACGATGGTCCCTTTCCTGCGGATGATCTTGAAGTTGGCTTCCCATCTGGACCCAAATCCGGCGTTGTTCAGATGTCGAGAATATAAAAAAATTTGACAAGAAAACACTCACGTGTCCTTGCCCACGCCGTCAAAGATAGCATGCACGCCCTGTCCGCCCGTAATCTCGAGCACTCGTTCGACAGTGTTCTCTTTCGTGTAAACGATCATTTCCGTTGCGCCATTCTCTTTTGCAATTTTCGCCTTTTCTTCGCTGGATGTTGTGCCGATGACCTTTGCTCCTCGTGCTGACGCGAGTTGTGTGAACAAGAGGCCTGTACACCTATGAATTAGTCTCGCGCCATCGAGATACAATCACGGCTAGACGGACCTAGCCCACCAGCTGCAGTATGTACCAGGATCCATTCCCCAGCTTGTGGTGCATAAGCTTCAGTAAGGAAGGTCACGGCGGTGAGGCCTTGACTAAGTGACGCAGCAGCTGTGCGGGTAGAAATTGCGGGAGGTAGCGGGGAAACCAATGCATAGGGTGCGGCGACATATTCTGCATCAGCACCGCGCTTGCGCTGTCAATGAGGGAAGTCAGACGTATTTCGTTCCACTAGACCAGTGCTGGCGTACAACAGCGACCTGAGTTGCCAAGACAAGGTTAGATCGCGTGTTTTGGGGTCAGGACTGCAGGCAAAATGTACTTTGGTACCAATCTTGTAGCCGCTCATTTTGTACCATTTGTCCTCGAGCACTTTCGGATCGGTGGGTAACTGGACAACCTCTCCAGCAGCCTCATTTCCAAGAATCATTGGCCATGTCGAGTTGGGGTAAAGACCGATCCGTTGATACGTATCTATGAAATTCACGCCTGTCTGCTCAACAATATTACAATACATCTGATGCTTCAATTGGCGTGGAAAGTTGTTCTCACATATTCAACTTTGATCAGGAGCTCAGAGGGCGATGGTTTGGGAGTGGGAAGTGTCGACTCTTCGATGACGGAGGCATCGCCGTGCTTTGCTACCGTGAATGCACGCATCGTCGGTGGGATTGCGACAGTAGCCATAGCTCTGCGAGATTGGCTCAAAGGCGGACGGAGGTGGTTGAGAAGAAGTGAGAGTCGCATTCAATGGCTGATTGTTGAGCCGGATATTATGGGTATGGATACGTGGGTACCCGATGAGAAGTCGCCGATACTGCAGCCTCTGTGTGAGCATGTCTCTTTGAGTGGGGTCAGCTGCATGTCGTGGGCATCTTCTCAACCAGTACTTGCAGAGATGGAGCACATTGCCTTACAAGAACTCGCTGGCTCACAATATCATTGTGACCTCGTTGGTAAGCTCGTTTCATCCTCAATAATGTTCAACGTTCAACGTTCATCGTCACAAATGTGCGTGGGAACGGCGGTTAGTGTATATACTAGTGCGTCTATCTCACCTTTGTTGGACCTGATTCCTCGCCGCATATTGGATCCGTGAAACGTTCGTGTTCATGTCAGTTCAAGGATAGCCATCTCGGCCCATGGACCGTCGGGCAAAGCACTTTTGGCCTTTTCTGTTACCACGGCTACTGATATTTTTGAACAATGACACGATATGAGTCATCAGTTTAACATAGTTTGGTCAGCGGAGTCTGAACAAGGAATGGGGTTCGTGGACTCGTTCTCACGAACTACTACCACGAATCCCAGGTATGTAACGATAGTTATATGGATTTGTGGACTCGTTCTCACAAACTATTGCCACGAATCCCAGAATCCATGCGGATTACTATATATCTTCCACTGCGTTCAATGGATGGAGTGGTGTTCATATGCATCCCTTGTCCGAAGACTACACACAGGGTATAGCTGGCAGGCAATCGTCCCTAGGAGACAGCGCTTCGTTTCTCGCCTTCCAAGGGCTGTTTGTGCCAGTGACCGTGTTCCGCATGCACGACATGGAAACAGAGATTGAGAAGTGCTACACTTGCGGAGTTACGATTATAGTACCTCCGCAAGTGTAGCACTTCTCCTTCACTGTTTTCACGTCATATATGTGCATATGGCTGGAGATCTTCATATTAGGTGAACCACTCCTGGCCAAAACTGAGCCAGACACTGACTAGTAGCGGCAACAACCCGCATCCATTCCGTGAGTATCTCTGCATATATTTTAGTCAAAGAAACGTGCCATAGAATAGGTGACCTGGAATGCGAACATGAACATTGTCTCTGTCGGTCTGTAGGCGAGTAGAGGCGTCTCGAATATCGAAGGCACACTCAGTCAGGGACCTGAACATAGAATCATTCTCCTTTCACCTCTAACAATGGTCTCATGAAACTACTTCACGAGTCGGCCGTTGGAGCCCGTCTATCAAGTTCAATTTGAGTTGTGACTTACGACATCTAGTAAAGAAAGAAAGCAGATGGGCGATCTGGAAATAGCCAACCGAGAGAAATATTGGACTTTAGCACTGTCCATGGCTGAATTTTAACCTATCTGATAATTACTTTGATACTTTGGACCATGACATTAATATTGTGAGATGTGATAGTGACTGGGGTTTTAAGCTCACTATACAATCCGGTGGGGTTATCTAGTCAAGACAGCTAGACTCATCCAATTGTTGACACATTGTTATGACTATATTCATTAACGACCAGATCCCTGTCCGATCCACTCAGATCCCCATGCATATGAAATCTATACTCCATTTGGAAACCGCCACGTCTCCATCTACCTGTCCGATTGTCACCGCTGATTCCGCCCATCTGTCTCCAGTTCCGATTGATGCATCAGCATCACCATAGGAACCTGGACATCCGTCCCCATCGGACTCGGACATACTCATGTAAGGCCATCGGCCTTGGAGACCCATCACCGGAGTAATTATTATTAGATTTCAAATATGTATTTAAGTTGCCCGACTGGGGACTTCATTCCCCAGTTTGAATATCGAATCATGCCTAGCTCCTAAGTCTGATCCTAACTCTTTAAGTTGTACTCTGTCTCCAAAGTCTCGGACACCGGTATTAGTGAGGGCGCAGCACATAAGCTGAAGCCAAGTCCGTTCCGACCCCCACAACGTACTCCAACCCCGACCCAACCTCCAACCCTAACTCTGACCCGACCTCCGATCCAATCTCCGACCCCCAATCGGACCTAGTGCGTAACAACTTGCTACACTGCATAGCTCTTTCCAGAACCCCACACAACTGAAGTTATATACTCAAAAGCCTTCCCTTCATGTCACAATATCATCAGGTTTCGGTTTTGGTGAACCCATTATGTTGTTAGGAATATAACCTTGGCAAATCCCCATGCTAATTCCAAGGTGGAAGTTCATCAGAAATTGGCCCATGCAGTATTACCACACAGCTGTGCAAGGCCTCTCTCTGGATCTACAAGTGGAGGAGTGAAAAGGACAAGTGCAACTTCTGATTGACAATATATGTTGGAAGTTAGATTTGCAAGGGTTAGAAGTATAAAGGCAAAGTGAAGGTGCCAAGCCAAGTTGATTATCCAAACTAGAGTCTAGGGTACAAAATCTTTAAGTACTTATACATAAATTCCACTATGAAAGATTGCATGGATATAGGAATAGAAGCAGTCTGGATTAGGATGCAGGATGGTGTTATGCACTGGGTCTGTTGGGGGGCCAGATCTTCAGGGGTCAGAGGTGGGGTTGGTGTTTTGGAACCTGCAAAATTATGGTGTTAGGGCAAACTCTAAATCACCACAGTTCTGTGAATGAACAGCTAAGAAGAATATCAAACTCTGCTGCAGCACAACTCCAGAAATGATTTAATGTTTGTACTTTGGTTACAATTCCTTGTATTGGTCAATGCAGACTAAACACAGAAAATTAATATGTTTCTTAGCAGCAAGAAATGAATAAGACTTCCAGAGTCTAGAGTTCATGGATGCTTAGGGGTCCAGATATTCCAAAATAAGGGGAATACACTTAGAGGCTAAAGGAAGTAGGTGGATGAATCCAACCATCCAACCAGTGACACTCTGAAGCAGGTAACAGCAATGTGTGAAGTAGTCTAGCAACTGCTTCACATGCGTTCAAGCTTCTAATGCTCTGCTAAGGCAGTACACACTAGTTACTTAAACAAGAGCACTAATGGCAGGACTATTGACAGACAATCTCACCCTGTAGATTTGTAGTCATGTGAGGCAGATACTACACTCATGCCCAAAGCAGGAATATCACTACTTTGAGTGCAATCAAGTACAGTTACACAACTGTAAAAGATCCTTGAACTGGTAATCAACAGTTACTGAGATAGAGGATGACACTGTATATCACTCTCACACTGGTGTGCAGAAGATGGGTAGAAGTGGTAGAACATGTTATTATTTCAGAGGCAAAATGGCCTCCTTATATATTGTATTTAAAGGGGATGACTAATGCTTCTGGAATATTCTACCTATTAATAGATGGAAACTACTGGAAGGTAGTGGAAGGTGGAAGAAAGGGGTGGAATATTCCAAGCCAATCACAGGTTCTGATCACTGCAGTAACACTGATCAGGAGCTGAATAATGGTTCTGGAATGTTCTATCTAATAATAGAAGGAAACAGCTGGAATGTTATGGAAAGGGGTAGAATATTCCAAGGCAATCACCTGATCTGATCACCCATCACCTGCTCTGATCCCTGAACTAGGCACTGATCAGGCAAAAAGAAGGGTATCCACCCTGTTTTCTGCACTGGTTTGCACAGCCATGGATAGCCACATATCAGATCATAATCTCCATGGAAAATTGTGTCCTGAGAGGCTGTGGTTGTCAAGTTATAGATTATTTATTGATCAGAGACATCTGAGCTTGAATTCAGGCCAAATGCCTGGTCCAGAGGTGGAGTGCTGACTGTGGGAAGGCTTGTGGGTGCCTATGGGTCCACAACTGTAGCACAGCAGAAATAAATGATTCTGGGCCGAGTTCTGCATGGAATATTCCTGAAAAAATATGGAAAAATAGAGAATATTTGAATAAGTCCATTCCAGGTACAAGCATCAAATATATGCTGATATTTAGGAATGGAAATGTGAAGTATAGCACATTGGTGCTGCATAAATAGGATTTGATAGGGAAAAGGTGGTTCCTATACAGAGTTAGTGAAGATGATGAAATGGAAGGAGGTTCTGGAGGGTTGGTGGACTGCTGAGTTGCGTTGGCTGTGGAAGTTCATGGCCCCCTTGGACAAGGATTCAGACATGGGGATGAGAAAGATTGGGTGTTGGAGTGATGATGAGTTGGAGATGGCGTCAGAGACAGAGCCTGAGGTAGACAAGGGGAAGGGAAAAAGGAAATGCAATGTATAACTTAAAAAATGAAAATGATTTGATTGTAATATTTCGGAACGGAGAAAAAATGGGGTGGAGTGAGATTTTTTGTGACTTGTAATAAAATGATGATGTGAAATAGAATTAGCGTCAGTAATGGAATTTAAAGATTCATAAGAGGGCCAGGTTTGCCTGGATAAGCGGAGTGAAAATCAGAGATGGATTTGGATGCATGATCAAGTTTGGACACAGAGATCCATGAGGACTCTTCATTGGTGCCTTTGTATCCAGTCCATTTGACTAGGTACTGGAGCTTGCACTTGTACCAACAATCAATCTTCGAGTCCAGGATCTCAGATATCTCATATTTGTTATCTCCTTTGATGATGATCGGAGGAGGTGGAGGTTGGGTGCGACCAGAGATCTCATTTGTAGTAGCAGGTTCAAGCATTGATATATGGAAGACTGGGTGAACTGCTTGGAAGTGGTCAGGGAGGCAGAGGGTGAAGGACCTGTTGCCTGTGCAAGCAATGACCTCATAAGGACCTAAGTATTTCTTGGAGAGTTTCTTCAATGGATGGGTGGTCCACAAGTGTTTGGCCTTGATGAATACTTTGTCTCCAAGTTGCAGGTCTGGAGCTGGAATGTGGTGTCAGTCTGCAGAGACTTGGTATTGTTTCTGGGCATC
Organism: Cantharellus purpuraceus; assembly: GCA_025174535.1. NCBI lineage: Eukaryota > Fungi > Basidiomycota > Agaricomycetes > Cantharellales > Hydnaceae > Cantharellus > Cantharellus purpuraceus. The sequence goes on from JALBUN010000049.1 coordinate 259,229, forward strand.
GGAGATGGTTTCTCGGAGATGTTGGTGTAGTTGATCGAGGTCGGTTACGAATTGGTGGGCTTTGGTGGAGGTGAGTTCCTTCTCAGGGTGGACAGAGATGTTCGGATGGTAGCCTTTATTAGCAAAGAACAGAGAGATGCCAGTAGTCATGTTCAGAGTGTTGTTGTAGGTAAACTCTGCAATCAGAAGTAGGTCAGCCCAGTTGTCTTGTTGATAGTTACAATAGACTCGGAGATATTGTTCCAGGGACTGATTCATTTGTTCCATTTGTCCGTCTCCTTCAGGATGGTATCTGGAGGTGAAATGAAGCTTCATGTCGAGAGCCTTTCCTAATGTGCAGAAGAAGGAGGACACGAACTCCAAGCCCCAATCGGATGTGACATGTGATGGGACTCCATGTTTAGAGAATACATGGAGAACAAACAACTTAGCTAGTGAGGCGGAGGTGATGGTGTCATGTGTCAGAACGAATAGTGACTGTTTAGTGAACCTGTCAACAATCACAAGTATGGTGTCATATCCAAGCAATGGGGGAAGCTTCTCTATGAAATCCATGGAGATGGAGTTCCATGGTTGTTCCAGGACCGGAAGTTGCTTAAGCGTTCCATAGGGTTTGTGCCTTTGCGATTTTGAGCACATACATGTGGTACAAGAGTTACAGTAGTGTTGAATGTATTCTTGCATTTTTGGCCATATGTAGTCCCATTGGATTAATCCTTGTGTGCAATTTTGCCCAAAATGGCCAGAGATTAGGTGATCATGATAATACTGCAAAACTCAGAGTTGGAGACCGTTGGCATCGGGGATGTATATCTGGTCATTGTGTCAGAGGTGTCCTTTGGGGTCAAGTGACCACTTCGGATCAGAAGTGTCATCCAAGTGTTCAACTGCAACAGGATTGGATCGGAGTGATGAGTGGGTGTTGGAGCAGAGTTGGTCGATGTCCATAATGATGACAGCTCGGAGGGTGGGAGTCATGAGGGTGGATGCTTGTAGGGACGATGCCAGCTGCTCATTAGTGAACACAGGATGAAAGTTGTGTGGGTTTACAGTGGCATAGTTGCTACTCCCCTCTTTAGGGTAGATGTCCCAGCATCTAGTTAATGCATCGGGCTTTGCTCTGAGTCGACCAGGACAGAAATGGATAACAAGGTTGAACTGAGACAGGTATTCAGACCATCGGACTTGTCTCCAGGTGAGTAGTTTCATTGTGGAGAAGGATTCCAAGTTCTTGTGGTCAGTTATGACGTCCACTGGATCAGAGGGGCCTTCGAGGTAGTGTCTCCATATCTGGAAGGCTTCATATATGGCAAGGAGCTCTTTGTCATGGACGTCATAGTTCAGTTTGGGGGGCGTAAATGTACGTGAGTGAAAAGCAATCGGGTGGACTTGTCTATCATCTGGAGAGATGATGGACAGGATTGCAGCAAGTGCATAGTCAGAGGCGTCGGTCTCTAATAGGATAGGAATGTCTGGAACCCAATGAGTCAGTATTGGAGTAGCTGTAAATGAAGCAGTGGTGAACCCCAGGAAGGACTGTACATCTTTGACTTTCCATGGTTCCGGCCATTCCTGTATGGCTTTGATTTTGTCATCTGTTGGGGTATATGCAGTTCTAAACTACTTCAAATAAGGACTATTATTTAGTAGTTTAAAGGTATTTCAAATGTTCTATTGAATGTACTTATATTTCGCTTTTTTGTGTATTTGAGCCCACAAGTGTACACAAGGGGTCAGTTGCTGATATAATCTGTCATTCAACTTCGATGAGCACTCGCGCACGAGTGAATGATGCGCGCATTACATAATCATCGGAGTTTGCACACTTCAGCCAAAAGCGGCCACAGAAGGTTCTGACCTTCCTGGACCTTCCACAAGGTTCCCCGGCCTTCTCTTTCCTTCCAGGGGCTTCCCTAAGCGCCAGGAATGTTCTCTGATTAGTTACATAAGCTAGATAGTCCATGTATATAAAAAGGGCTGCAACAGCAGTGCAAAAATAATATCTTTTTACCACACACACACAGCAGTGTCTACTCAAGCATTGAGTAATCATCACATAAGCATCACGCTTATATCAGCTACTCTTAGTGTATATTAACTTTGATTGACTCTCGGAGAAGCCAGAAGTTATTATATTACAAGCGCAGCAGGCTCTAATATTAATCAAACTCGGAGAAGAGCTTAATACAGAGTAACTGATTAGTAATTAACACACTACAAGCCCACTCAGAGCAGTAACTTGAAGTGTATTAATTGTTATTCATTGATCAAGAACCTTACACGTGTAATTGAGACTCTGAGGTTAGTCAAATTATCACGTATCGGGCTATTGGTTATAATCAAGAATCTTGCATGTTTAATTGAGACTCTGAGGTTAGTCAGGTTAATACATACTAGGCTATTGGTTGGTCAAGAATACTGCACGTTTAATTGAGACTCTGAGGTTAGTCAGGTTAACATGTACTTTGCTATTGATCGGTTGGTTCAATTGTGGGCATTTCAATAAATCAACAACACAGTCTATTAACTCACCTCTTTGAGACGAGATTAATATCCCTTGACTGTTGATTCTATCATGGATAAACACGTACAGTGAATACACTTGTTCAGAAGGAAGTGTTCAAGTGCGTATCTATCTTTTTACGTTGAAGGGATTATTGTTAGCTTTAATCCACTCAACCCACGGTACTAAGGCACTAGGTTACTTCCCCCTTTGAAGTATCTGAACCCTTGAATGCCTGTCAATCTTGACTTTACATTGCATCAGCAGTAAAGCGTGAACTACACGTGACAAGCATAAATCTCTATTGCTTCACTTCCTGTGGCAACATTGATTGTGATTGTTCACCGGAGTATAATTTCTTGATTGGGTTCTCCGTTAAAATAGTTTCAAGCTTATTGCTAGCCTTGAAAGGTCATACATCCTCGGGCTAAACTTAGATTGTGATTAACACCACAGTTTGGGTTGAAGTTCACGGTTCCAAAACATCATCGGACATTGTCAGTCCTGCCAGGGAGAGGATATAGCCTAGATACTCAACTGAGTCGGAGTGGAATTCACATTTGTCGGCACGGACAAAGAGGCCATGTTTTTGGAGACGTCAGAGTACTTCTCGGACGTATGTCTGATGTTCTTCATTATCTGAATATACCAAAATGTCATCTAAGTAAACGAGGATGGTCACATTGAGGAGGTTGGTGAAGGTATTGTTCATGAACCTCTGGAAGGTGGCCGGAGCATTGGTTAGTCCAAAGGGCATGACGCACCATTCGAAAGATCCATATCAAGTGCAGAAAGTTGTTTTCCACTCATCACCGTCTCAGATGTGGACTAGATAGGCATGTTGGAGATCTATTTTGGAACAGATCTTAGCCTTTCAAGGGCTCTTGAGTAGGTCTGCGGTGCAGGGTATTGGGTATTGGTCTTTCTTGGTGATCTTGTTGAGTCCACGGAAGTCGACGCATAGACGGAGTGATCCGTCCTTTTTGCGGACAAATAGGACCGGAGCTCCATGGGGGGATAAGGATGGGGGGATGAAGCCTGTGGCCAAGTTCTCATCTATGAATGTTTGGAGAGCCAGTAGCTCTTTTTGGGATAGCAAGTAGATAGGGCCAAGTGGCGGGGTGGAGTTGTCATCCAACTCAATCTTGAGATCATATGGTCAGTGTTCCACTAGGGAGTCGGCTTTAGACTTGCTGAACACGTCAGCAAAGTTGTGATACTCCTTAGGAACCATCGATAGGTCTGGTGGAGTTGATCAGGCGGAACAGGTGGCAAGAAACATTGGGTCAGAGAGGTGAACCTGGAACATGTGAGAGCCATCCAGTTTTCTTAGTCTGGCAAAGACCATAGCATCCACCATCGATATAGACAGAGGGGTAGACAGAGTATCTATCGGAGCGAAGTCAGTGGAGGTGGAAGATAATTTCACACCTATAGTTGCTGGTGATGTTGGGAATGACACAGCCTGCACTGGAGAATGGAATGTGATATGGCCCAATGCCCAGTCAATCAACGGATTGTAGGTTCCCAGACCTTGGTCTGGGACTTAGGGGCTTGTGGGGTACAGATGCTGCTGGCGAGCAGGGAGATGGCTTGTGCCAGATTCAGGGAGGGTGGAGTATCATCCTCTTCATTGACAGCCTCTAAGTGGTCTGTCAGTTCTTCGACAACCTCACAGATGATGTTGATGCTGGGAGTGGGCACCTTGATGGTTCGTGCACGTTTGGAATTGGTGGTGGATCATGGCATTGGTAGGAGTGAGTATGGCAGTTCAAATATACTGTTACACACTAGGTCCGATTGGGGGTCAGAGATTGGGTTGGAGTCGGAGTGGGAATTGGGGTGCATTGTGGGGGTCAGAACAGACTTGGCTTCAGCTTATGTGCTGCACCCTCACTAATACCGGTGTCTGAGAGTTTGGAGATGGAGTACAACTTAGATAGTTAGGATCGGACTTAGGAACTAGGCATGATTCGATATTCAAACTGGGGAATGAAGTCCCCAGTCGAGCAACTTAAATACATATTTGAAATCTAATAATAATTACTCCAGTGATGGGTCTCCAAGGCCGATGGCCTTACATGAGTATGTCCGAGTCCAACAGGGACAGATGTCCAGGTTCCTATGGTGATGCTGATGCATCAATTGGAACTGGAGACGGATGGGTGAGATTGACGGTGACAATCAGACAGATAATTGGAGACGTGATGGTTTCCAAATGGAGTATAGATTTCATGTGCGCAGGGATCTGAGTGGATCAGATGGGGATCTGGGCATTAATATATAGTCATAACAATTACAAGCACAGCAGGCTCTAATATTAATCAAACTTGGAGAAGAGGTTAATACAGAGTAACTGATTAGTAATTAACACACTACAAGCCCACTTGGAGCAGTAACTTGAAGTGTATTAATTGTTATTCATTGATCAAGAACTTTACATGTGTAATTGAGACTCTGAGGTTAGTCAAATTATCACATATCAGGCAATTGGTTATAATTGTTACGCACTAGGTCCGATTGGGGTCGGAGATTGGGTCGGAGGTCGGGTCGGAGGTCAGGTCGGAGTTGGAGTATGTCGTGGGGGTTGGAACGGACTTGGCTTCAGCTTATGTGCTGCGCCCTCACTAATACCGGTGTCCGAGACTTCGGAGACAGAGTACGACTTAGAGAGTTAGGATCGGACTTAGGAGCTAGGCGTGATTCGATATTTGAACTGGGGAATGAAGTCCCCAGTCGGGCAACTTAAATACATATTTGAAATCTAATAATAATTACTCCGGTGATGGGTCTCCAAGGCCGATGGCCTTACATGAGTATGTCCGAGTCCAACAGGGACAGATGTCCAGGTTCCTATGGTGATGCTGATGCATCAATCGGAACCGGAGACGGATGGGCGGAATTGGCGGTGACAATCGGACAGGTAAATGGAGACGTGGCGGTTTCCAAATGGAGTATAGATTTCATGTGCGTGGGGATCTGAGGGGATTGGACGGGGATCTGGTCGTTAATGAATATAGTCATAACAATAATCAAGAACCTTGCACATTTAATTGAGACTCTGAGGTTAGTCAGGTTAATACATACTAGGCTATTGGTTGGTCAAGAATACTGCATGTTTAATTGAGACTCTGAGGTTAGTCAGGTTAATATGTACTTTGCTATTGATCGGTTGGTTCAATTGTGGGCATTTCAATAAATCAACACCACAGTCTATTAACTCACCTCTTTGAGACGAGATTAATATCCCTTGACTGTTGATTCTGTCATGGATAAGACATACAGTGAATACGCTTGTTCAGAAGGAAGTGTTCAAGTGCAAATCTATTTCTTTATGTTGAAGGGATTATTGTTAGCTTTAATCCACTCAACCTGCAGTCCTAAGGCACTAGGTTACTTCCCCCTTTGAAGTATCTGAACCCTTGAATGCCTGTCAATCTTGACTTTACATTGCATCAGCAGTAAAGTGTGAACTACATGTGGCAAGCATAAAAATCTCTATTGCTTCACTTCCTGTGGCAACATTGATTGTGTTTGTTCACCAGAGTATAAATTTCTTAATTGGGTTCTCCATTAAAATAGTTTCAAGCTTATTGCTAGCCTTGAAAGGTCATACATCCTCAGGCTAAACTTAGATTGTGATTAACACCACAGTTTAGGTTGAAGTTCACAGTTCCAAAACAGTTACCCTTGGGGTGAAAAACAAGACACAAGCTTTACAGGGTTTCTCATGGTCAGTTGCCTATGCTTGTCAAAGCCTCTGGCCCTTCTGTGAAGACTTTAGTCCTGGTTGGACTGCATAATGCACCAAATAATATGTATAAGAGCTTATTCAACAACTCAGAATTTACACTGATTCCTCAAATCTTGCACAAAAGTGTTCAGAAGCATATACATATACAGGAAAATGTTACATGAAACACTAGATATAAATAAAAGACTATATCTACTTAATTTCGTGTCATTCGGTCGGGAAATGAGCGAGACATTGCGTTCGCAAGTTTGAGGTTTTGCGCTCTTCAAACAAGCGCTTGACTTACGTAATGCAAACCGCTGTAAGGGAATATGATAGGTTAGCTAATCCTCATTAATCAGCCCCGTTGCATGCGCTCTAACTCACAAGTTCGTTCGGCGCTACAACATAACAGGTGGCTTAGCGAACGGCTCCATAGACAATGCCGAGGTACTATACAGCTAGATTACTTATGTAATCACTCGTGCGTTTGTAACCCAACCACCGCCACGTCAGTGTCGTCGCCCCCTTCGTGTGTCCCTCCTGCCCGTTTTTCCAACACTTTTGGCTTTTTCTACCGCCACGGCCACTGATAATACTCGAGATAATCGGTGGAGTGGTGTTCATATGCATCCTTTGCTCGAAGACTGCACAGGGTATAGCTGGCAGGCAATCATCCCTAGGAGACAGCGCTTCGTTTCTCGCCTTCCAAGGCCTGTTTGCGCCAATGACCGCATTTCACATGCATGGCGTGAAAACAGTGGAGGAGAAGTGCTACACTTGCGGAGTTACGATTGTGGTACCTCCGCAAGTGTAGCACTTCTCCTTCACTGTTCTCCTTCACTGTTTTCACGTCATGCATGTGCGTATGACTGGAGATCTTCATATTAGGTGAGCCACTCCTGACCGAAACTGAGCCAGACACTGGCTAGTAACGGCAACAACCCGCATTCATTGGGTGAGTATCTCTGCACATATTTTAGCCAAAGAAATGTACTAGAGAATGGGTAATCAATCTGGAATGTGAACGTGAACATTGTATCTGTCGGTCTGAGTAGAAGCGTATCGAATATCGAAGGCACACTCAGTCAGGGACCTAAACATAGGAGCAAGAGCTCAAATCGTTCTCCTTTCACCTCTAACAATGACCCATGGAGTGGAGCACCATCACACGACACTAAACTCCACGGGTTGACCGCTGGAGCTCGTCTATCAAGGTGAGTTTGAGCTGTGACTTACGATATCTAGTAAAGAAAGAAAGCAGGTGAGCGATCTGGAAATAGCCGACCGAGAGAAGATTTGGACTTTAGTACTGTCCGCGGCTGAATTTTAACCTATCTGATATAAATTGCTTTGATACTTTGGACCACGACATTAATATTGTGAAGTGTAATTGAAATGACTCGAGTTTTAAACTCACTCTATACAACCCGGTGGGAATATCTAGTCAAGACAAACACACATCTACCATACAAAAGTGCGTAGCAAGACTCATATCCAATGGTTGATACATGCTACGTGATATAATTTTCAATAATCCGTTACAATAGCTGGAGAACATCTCAAAAGGCTCGAGGTGGACTCAGTTTAAGAATCCTTGACCAGAATCCGTGCTCTTCGTTACAGCAAAAATGCTGAAGGCATGGGCCTGGTCACCCAACTGAACGCTCGTCTTGCCCTCCGAGAGGGATAAAAACTTCCTGTTTGAGACTTGCTGCACTGTATAGCCCTTTCCAGAACCCAGATCCGTAATGTTAAAGACAGCAGCATTGTGGAGTGACGTAGTCAGCTTATGGCTCTCGTCCACAAACCCAGTTGAAGGACTGCCTGCGAACTGGATGTTGAAAGTCGTAGCCGGAGGAGGGACGGCAGCGTGCAAGATGAAACGGTGCGCTTCTGCATCGTGTGAAGGCACAGCGGGGGCGACGTTGAGCGTTTTGCTTTCAGCATCGAAGGCGAGTGCGTGGCCGTCAGACTCGAAAACCAGGAATCGCCCTTCGGTAAGCGCACCGCGAACGCTCTGTTTGGAAAGGTCAGTGCGATTCTGAAGACGTTAGTGCGAAACTTGCTTTGAATCCATTCTCGATGTTCAGCGAATTTTGGCGGGTCTGCTCGCCAAATGGAATCGGCGGCTCAGGATCGGGAAACATTGCTAGACATTCAGCAGTGCCTATATAAAGAAACTATTCGTCGGTGTCTGAACGCAAGACAACCCTGATACATACCGACGAATTGGCCCTGGGAGTTTGTCTTGGGGGGCGTAGGCACTGGGAGCTTGGGAATGCTAAGATCGGGCTACCAACGCATCATGAGCAGTACGTTCAATAAAGGAACATGGTTCATAATTCACGTGTGCAAAGTCGAACATCTGTGTGAGGTCCGACATGTGTTGACGCCGCCAAAAATTGAGTTGATCTGTGACCACATTTTTCCCCTTTGAGGCAAGCCATTGTTCCTTTGTGGTGTATAAGTAACTAAAGTGGTGAATAAACAAAAGCATGATACCAGGAACATGATTTGAGAGCTGTGGTCACTGTGAGCCGTAAAGACATTTCCGCCACGTGTCCATGGGCTAATGACATAAAAGGGAAGCCGGAAGCCAGGCCCAGCAAAGACGGGATCGGGTCCGGGATGGAAGGGGTCCTAAACATAGGGTATAAAATGTTTGAAAACGAGCTCATTGATGCATACGTACTGTGGACACCCATTCACCAGGCGTACCTCGCGGGGATGTAATAGGAATTACGCTAAACAGATAAGAAGTTGGCGACAGTGCGTTCGTTTCAAGGCATACGTACTGGTCTGCCCATCCTCCGGTTTCATCATACGAGACCATCAGCACAGTAGAGCTATACTTGGGACTGTTGATGACCGCATTCACGACTTGTTGCTGTAACCATGCACCATCTTTGGGTGCGAAGGGAGGGTGCTCTGAGAGCTCGGCAGGGCCGATGATATAGCTTACTTGAGGAAGTGTTCCCTTGGCTGCTGCCTCATAGAAAGATTCCAACCCAATAAATGACAAGCCTTTTTGAGCTAGGGCACTACCGTTCGGAGCGACTTGGAACTGTTCAAACCATGCAAACCTGTGATTCCATCACTTGGAGTGCAGCCCAATCTGGTGATGTATATATATACTCACGGATTGTCATCAAAGTTGTCGGTATCTTGGAATGAAAGTGTCAATGAATAAAATCTGAGCCACGAACGCCTATTGTACCTTGGTACTAGATGGTGGGTTATTTCAGTCTCGAAAGGGTACAAAGGTGAAGGACGATTCATACCACTTGCCACGAAACATTGGCCTCTTCCAGGAATTCAGGAACGGTCTTCCACTTTAAAGGGAAGCAGCCGACGTTAGGAGAATCACAGCCAGGGGTTTCGTTGTTGTCGACAGTGACACCTCCCTGGTCAAGGGTCTGGGGACCGCCTGGAACATTAATTGATCCACTGCCCCAAAACGCTATAAGTGTAGGTTTCAGCGGCCATCACATCCAAGTATGCCACGCACACCTCTGTTAGGGTTGGTGCTTGCTACCACACTTTGGGAATACATGTCGGCGATAGTCCAGCCTTCGGCAATACCGAAGTGAGTAGGAAGGTCCTGTCGCTTAAAGTATCCCACAGAGAAGGGTGTGTTGTCTAAAGCCCAAAGGTTGTTGTCTCCATTTGCCAAAGCATTGTGGTTCGCAGTCCAACCTTGGGATGCCACTATGTCAGAAATTCGCCAAGATAAGAATCAGAATTTGAACACACCATTTGAGCCTGCAACCATGCACTGAGTAGCTTCAGTTAGATTACCACCTGCAGCATTAATGTAGAACGGTAGTAAGGCCGTTGCCTTGATGGACAGCGAGCCATTCACTGTCCTTCGGGAACATGACTAATGATCCTCTGAATTTGCACGTCTTGCACTTACTGAAACCACGCAGGCTTGCCGTTTGATGCGACCTGGACATTAGGGTCCGCGAAACCCCGAACACCTGCCATGGTTCCGAAATACTATTCGCATGGTTTCAGCACATCATCAGAGTTGGTACAGCTAGTAGACAGACATGATCAAAGGCTCGATTCTCTTGCATGAAGAGAACCACTGAAAGCGCTTTAATTAGATTTCTGAGCTTTGAAACAGACAACTCACCATGTTCAACATCTTGTATGGTTCCTGTTTGAGCTCGAACTTGCAAGATGGAGGACGACAGTGCCAAAGAGAGGTACAACTTAAAGAAGCGCGCCATGGTGCTTGGCGTTGGCAGCACAGAGGTCAACCTTGTTCGTTCTTCCTTTATATGTCCAGTCTATCGGACCCAAGACTACGTATGCACGTGCGTCGGGCAGTTTTGGTGGTGTGAGAGACAAGTAAGACCGTCTGGATGCATCAGTCAGACGATCACATGAAAGTCGAGGGTTACATGAAAATTTGTCCACGAATGGGCGGTCCTGGGCCTGGAACTTCCGATAGCAATCATTGACGGCATCTCGACTATCACTTGCGAGTCATGGAGTCCAAGCGCTCTGACATTGTTTCCCATCTGCGGTTCCTGTAGTTCAAAACTTCTTCTGTCCAAGACACTTCTTCAGTTCACATGCTATTGTTTTTGAACTGTATAGTACGGCGGTGGCTCAAAGGACAGATATTTTTCACAATCAGGGCGAGAATAGTTCCTTGATTCGTATGTTCGATCTATGAGGATGTGGAACATCAATGGACGGTTCACCTACAAGCAATTTCCGCTGTTCTGCAGCTTCCTATTATGTGAAGATCACTGTTGCTAAAACATATGAAGGCACAAATAGCACACATTTGAGACATGGCAGTGGGCGGAGTATCGGAGTTGAAAACGGGCATTTAGCGTCACTGGGAACCGTGTCTACTATTCATATCGCGAGGGCAGGTCTTTGACTTGCTTCCGAAAGCCACACCCTAATAGCCAGGCTCACTAATGTGGCATGCCTGATTCTGATCCCCTGAGCACTTTGCTTATAATGTTTTGGTTACAGGGAAGAAGACGACGACGATTTCATCTATGGAGCAGGTGTTCCAGAGCCGACCCCGGCCCAGCCACAAACGTCAACCGTGTTTGGTGAGGCACTCTTCCACTTATACAGTTCTTCGGGTTAAATGGAGAATGATGTATATCTCTGAATAACTGAATGGATGTATTGTTTTACACCCGTGTCTTAGAACCTCAACCGTAAGTCTTACGAGTTGATGGTGTGCAAGCCGAATGGCCTCAAGTCTACACAGTGTCAAACCAATTCAGCCTCTAGATGCAGGCGATCCTTTGTTGGGCGATGATTCGACCGAAGCGCTAGTGCAGAATGGTGAAGCGGAGGTCAACCAAGAGGAGGATCCCCTCGAAGACGCTGAAGGTGAAGATGACGATGAAGAATCCGTAGGTTCAACGTTCCCTATGTTTCACGGCAAAACGCATGTATGCTTAGTGATATTTGCACAGGACATTGAGATTATTGTCGACCCAGAGGAACGGAATAAAGCAATGGGATCACTACAACGCGACTTTAGGTTGGCAATCGACGTCTTGTTGAGGATGGCTAAACTCATCAGCCCTCTAGACCACCAGCTGCAAACCGTTCAACAAGTTTCGATACTCCACCGGTTCCAGCGCCTGGAAGTCCCCCCTCTGGTCCAAGAGGTTTTTATGCCATAAGAGCTCGTCCCATTCCTTACTAAACTTTTCACAGCTCCCCATCTTACTACGGAATATACACCAACTCCACGCGGTGAAGCTATACCTCGCAAGACATCCGTTCCTCCACAAGTCCAATCTCTGCAGAAGACCGGTATTGAATATCGTAGCACAACTCCTCCGCTATCTACACAGGACCCATCCACCCTCCCACCGGTTACAGCTCCACCATCGCACCCATCCATCAATCCCTCAGAACCTGGCGTAATAGAGGGGCGATCTATTTTTGAAGCTGATATGGACGCGCTTACCGAGAAGCCATGGCGCCGCCCAGGCTCAGATCTAAGCGACTATTTCAACTACGGCTTCGATGAGGTTTCCTGGGAGGCATATTGCTACCGTAGACGAGATTTAGGCGAAATGGCAAATCACTTGAAGGGTGCTGTTACTGTACGTATCTGCTCACACGCGTCTCTTGCTTTTCATGATTTTATTTGTTCATACTTGTATAGAATTTTGCCGGAATGCCGGAAGATCAAATTACAGCTCTTCCTCCAGAAGTTCGCGCAATGGTGATGACCGGTGCAACTTCCCTGATGTCAAACGGAGCGATGCCTCATGGTGTGCCTCAAATGATGGGTGTTGGTGTTGGCGGTCCTGGTCCGATGATACATCCACACGAGATGGGTCTGATGGGCGTCATGAATGGTGGCGAGATGCAGCAAGCAGCAAGCATGATGCAAGGTCCAGTACCAGAAGGTGATGTGATGGGTATCCAAGGTATGCAGCAGGAAGGTTTCCAACAAAACGTCCCGGGACCCGGCCAGATGATGGGAATGAGCCAGGAGTATGGAATGCAGGTAAATCCAACTTACGACTTACCTTGTCTGCTGAGTGACTCTAGACTTCTTTTAGGATCCCAGCGCATTGAGCATATATCCACAAAATATGGACGGTGGTGGGACACCAGCTCCTGTCCAGGCTCAAGCTTCTGTTCAAGGCCCTGTCTCCGGTCCTTCCCCTGTGGCCAGTGCTGGACCAACTGGACCAGCAGCCGGTCGTGGCGGGGCCCCGGCCCCAGGTGGCTTCAGAGGCCGTCCTATCGGCTCGCCTGCGGTGGGCATGCGTGGAAGAGGTGGATTTGGCATGGGAAGCAGAGGTAGAGGCCGGGGAGGCATGTTCGTCCCAGACGGAGGTGAGTTTAACTTTTGTCTTCAAGTTTGCTTCCTCATTTAGGTAGCTTCCCGTGTGCCAGTTCCTCCATCCATACCTGTTCGGCCTGCTTCTCCACTCCCACCTGGTGTTCCAACCGGACCAAGAAACCAGAATCGATACAAGGATCGCGATGGAAACGCGCCTGCTGTGGATGGGCTCGATTATGGGGGTACACAAGGCGCATCGCTGGAAACGGATGATAGAGGAAATAGTAGGTAAGGAGCTATCATTGACCTGGAGTGAAGTGAATGTACTTATAACATCGCTACTTTCAGAAAACGGCGAGGGTCGCCGAATCAGGACGAAGCTAGGTCGTCGAAAAGACGATGAGCTAATTACCTTACTCTGTGTATTTGATAAAATGAGTTATATTTCCCCTGCTGGTGGTTCCTCGTTCGTCTGTTGTCCAAGTTTCGCGTCTGCCAACCTCTAGTTTATTGCCGGATGAAGATGCCGTGAGCTCATCAACGGGAGACATTTATCCATGACTTCGCGATAAGATTGGTGTTCAATGATGAATATAAGTTGTATCTTAGCAAGGGCATAAGCGCCACTAGAAATCACACCAAATGGCTGGTTGCCAGCAGAAATAAACATCGTGTGAGACTTGTGTCGACTTTGGTCAGGCCTGGTAAGCCCAAACAGTCCCATGGGCGTCAGCGGCTCGATGCTGTTTTGGTTGTTTCGTCGTTTGTCGTTGGTGGCCCAACTCCATCATGACCGCTCTCTTTGGGTTTTATGAATCACAACTCTTCGTATTAGCTACCTACTGTGTCTGTGCCCTACTCCTAGAGCGTCATGTGTCTTCACAGAAGCGGAGAGCAGCCGTTTCAAACGGCGTTACTCAAGAAGAAGGACGCGGGCCAGGATGGAAGATGAGCAGTGGAGAAACAAATGGTTATCCAAAGCTCGCCAGGACATATCTATTAGTTTATGCCGTCGTCATGGGTGCAGACTGGCTGCAGGTGAGCAGGACGCTGGTCGCTATCATACCATCCAGAATTCAGCAAACGTAGGGACCATACGTTTACTCGTTATACAACGAACAATACCAATTCCCAGAGCGTTCAGTTGCCATTCTGTTCGTGACTGGTTTTACCTCTGGTGGACTCACGGCGCCTCTGGTTGGCGTTTGGGCAGACCAGTACGGCCGACGACGACTATGTCTGGCGTTCTGTTTAACATACACCTTCGCTTGCGTCTGCGCCTTATTTCCATCCTTTGTTATACTTCTCTTTGGACGTGTTCTTGGAGGTCTCTCCACGTCCATCCTTTTTTCTTGTTTCGAATCTTGGCTCATGTCTTCCTCGTCAAGTCTCGGCCTGAAGGAGAGTGAGCTGTCAGGCATCATGGGCCGAGCAACCCTCGTGAACGGCCTTGTGGCTACAACTGCAGGGGTGGTTAGCAATCAACTGGTCGGATCAACGCACAACTTTCAAACACCCTTCATGGCTAGCGGAGCATTGTTGCTACTTGCATGGTCAATGATCAAAGGATCATGGACCGAGAATTACGGAAGTGCAGGGGGTGATTCCGATCTCTTCCAGATCGCAAGGCTCAGAGTTGCATGGAAGATTGTGAGGGAAGGTGTGTACCTTAGTACACCATCATGCCCCCGATGTGCCGAAACTTAATCGCTCTTACTTACATAGACGCTTCCTTGTTGATCCTTGTCTTAACACAGACGTGCTTTGAAGGGTCCATGTACCTCTTTGTGTTCCTCTGGGTGCCGTCCTTACAAGAAGTTTCGCCAAGGGGAGCTGGCCCGTTGCCCCTCGGCTATATCTTTTCAAGCTTCATGGTATCTATGATGCTTGGCTCCCTCATATACACATCCATCGTTTCCCATCCCCCACCCGGAGGAACTGCAGACACATCTATCACTCTTCACGCAAAACTCTCCTCTCTAATATGTACCGTGTCCGGGATCGCTCTCCTAGCCTCTGTCACCACACCAGACCCACGACAAAGATTCTGGGCATTCTGCGTGTTCGAAGCCTGTGTGGGAATGTATTACCCTGTTCAAGGCACGTACACTCTAATATTTCTTAATATCGATTCTTATATCTGTCGTGGCAGGGATGCTTCGCTCGTCCATCATTGCGAATGAACAACGTGCCACCCTCTCGGCACTTTCTCGTGTCCCACTCAATATATTTGTGACAGTCGCACTCATGACAGGGGTCAGCGAGGCTCGTTCTCTCGTATTTGGCGGTTGTGCCGCCGCCCTTGTCGTTTCTGCTGTCATGACCGCTCTCGTCATCGTGCGGCGGGCAGAGGAAATGCCAGTAACAAATTCGCTGAGGGATTGATCGTGTGAGCCACGCGTCAGGGCCCTATGGCCGCACCACGGAGACTGAACAAAATTAGGTTAAGACACTTTGTATTTGTGGAAGCAAATTCGGTAAACGACAGCATCTACTAGTATTGTTAATGCGTCGTTGGGAAAAGAGGATGCACCTCACCCATTGTATTTACATGGAGGTTTTGTTTTTCCTACTTTTCCTACAAAGTCCATCAACGATTGTAATCGTTGACGGTTACTAGTTTCAAAACGTCGGATGACTCATCTGTTATATCTTAGGCTTCTATAGGGCCGCTGATCAATTAAATATGAGATGTATTACTATAAACTGATCTCCCCCATGCTACATATCGAAAAAAGGTGTAGTTTCAATCATGGCTAATACCAAGAAAGCCATCCTAAACATTATCTACATGTTTCCCTTATGTCTGTTTCAAAGGAAGAAGCACTGCTCTAAGAAATAGGTGCAGAAGGCTTAACAGTGGGGGCAGACTGAGTAGTGTGGTCGCCAGTTACAGACGGTGCAGATACGGGAGCTTCAGGATGTGCAACAGCAGCCGGAACATGGCTGGATGCAGACTGAGGCTTTCCGGCAGCGGGAGGAAATGTGGCGAGATCATCGCTCGGACCAATTGCCGTTATGTCTTCATTTGTGGGAGGGTGTCCTGAAGGTAGCAAATCTGCAGTCGATGAATGACCTGGCAACTGTGAGGCTGGCTGAGATGGTGCTGCAGGATGGCTGAACGTGCTGGAGCTGGCCAATGATGAAAATACTGCGGCTAGCGCATGTCTGATGGTGGAAGAAACGGGAGATGGCGTAGGAAGAAGAGTGGAGGTTGACACAGAGGAGGTGGGGTGAGCAGCTAGCAACGCTACGGGATCTAGGTCGCCGCCTTTCTGATCGGGGGAAGTAGGCGATGAGGGAGGAGCTTGCGGTGCAGGAGAGTCTGGTTCCGACACTGTCGACTCATCCTTTCCCCCATCACTGTCGCCAGTTTTGCCATACGCAACGGTATCTACTTCTCCGGAAGGAAACTCAATAACCAGCGCACCGGGAATCGCACCAATGATTTCTGCCTGTGCACCAAGCCCGACATAAGAAGGTGACTTCGACTCTGACCCGCCGTACGAGTCTTCCGATGCCTCCGGAGCGGAATAACTTGATGAATTGCCGTCTGGCGACTTCTCTGTGGATGTTTCGGGTTCGGAATCGGTCTTATCACTGCTTGCGGAAGAAAGCTCCTCTGTAGGTTGTAACGGCGTGGACGAACGGGCTGGGAAAGGTATCAACATTGGCTATTAACAAGGGTGCAACGACGTATTCAATCGCACCGTTTACTTGAGCACCAGTGATACCAAGTCCCTGTACGATTTCCTTAAGTGGTATGCCTGGGAGTGGAAGACCATCCACCACGTTAAAAACTGGGACGGCAAGGGGGTCGATGGGTTTTTCAATGGTGCTGGCGATGGGCCGCAGTGTTTTGAAAAGGGGAGATAAAGAATCCATGACGCCGTTCAGTGGGTTCGTATCGCTCGTACTGGCAGCTTGTGCGGTGACCTCACCTGAAGCACGTTGATGAAGCTTCATGAGACGAGAGGCTGGTTGAATAATGAAAAATCAGCTATATAATGACATTGCGCAGTAAATATTACGCACGGTTACTCCTCCGGGGACTTCCATGACCCGTCCGTAGAGCGGGCGAGCGATTCATCAGTGGCGAGTGCTCGCTGTCGAACATTGGATTTGAAGGATGCTGGTGCATACTGGGTGAACTAGCTGGGTTAGGTGAATTAGGTGCCTCCATCGACCCCGTGGGCATCGCAGCGGACAACGACGGCAGTGACGGCGACAAAGCCATGGTAGCACAGAGGATCGAAGAAGTAGTGGTAGACAACTTCATATTGATAGAGGAAGAGAGATTTTGAGAAGATAATAAAAATTTCAGGGCTAGACAGTGGCGACTTTTGATACTCGTCAACGAGCAAATGGTAGGATGGGAAAGTTGTTCGTCGTCTCACCTATAAAGTCTAATTTATAGAGGAAGGCTAAGGCTCAGGCTCAGAGGGGATGTCTGGTTTCGCAAAGAACTTATTCCGAGCCATCCCACTGAGATTTCCTGAGTGAGAGACCCGGCAGGGTGCCTCAGACAGACTTCATGAGACCTCCGATGAAACCAGATAGCCCTATTAGCAGTCTGAACAAAACACGAAGCACAGAAATGCCAAGAACTTACATAACTACAAGACTCAAACCACTTGAAATGACAGTAGAACTAAGAGCTTACCAGTGCCACTACTTAGACGGTAGTTCTTGTTTTCCCAACAGTCAACTTGAAACGGTCGACGACCCGAAACAGCTTTCGTGTCTAGACAAGTTTCTGAAAAGTGTACACACCGCATAGGAATCGTCCGAGAAGTGAAGCTTAATGGGTCCAGATTCTCGCCAGATCGTCTAGAAGTCGCACCAATCGGATGTTTCAAGATGGTTGTAGTCTAGCCATCTCTTGGTTCTGGAATAAGGGTGTGTGATAGAACATGAGATATCTTGCAGGCATATCCTTGTTTTTTCATAGAGGTGCCATACGTTAGAACAACTTCTATTCCAGAGCATGAGACGGCAAGTGTAACGTCAACCAGAGTTCTCAATCGTTCATTCTTGGTCCCAAAAGTGCACACCATAGGCTATCATATTATTTATTGGCGGAGCCTTTGAGCAGAATCCGCGAAAGCATGTCCTCACATTGTCTCGCGAGGTGGATGTGTTCAGACGTTGTTTCTCTCTGGTTGACTAGATGTCCTCGGGAGACTGATGCCGATGAAAGACATCTCGAGCGCTTGTCTCTGGCGTTGGATCCACAAATATCACCTCTATAGCTTATGCGGGTGGTGCGGTTGATCGGAGTTTGAGCTCTCCTGAAGACCTTGTGAAATTTGATGCACACAAATTATTCTTTTTGCTTGCGGTACAAGCTTGAAATCTGAAAGTGGATGTCTTTCTCTAGAGAGTGGCGTGTCTCACCGTCTCGGACCTCAAGGTCGCAGATCCAGAGCTTGCTAGCTGTTATGGAGCGGTTGTCTCTAATCACGACAGATAGTCTACTGACACTCCCGTATAGTATCCGCGACACCATCTTCTATGTCTATATAAGGATGTCAAGACTCAGGCAACTCGCTATCACATCTTACCTGTCGTTTTTACCTCATACTCGTTGACGAGTATCAGTGAGAGCTAGTATCCTACTATCAGACACGCACTTATCATTCAAACTGCTTGCTTGCTTCATTATCCCATTGCTGTATCAGGATGAAGCTCACCACCACTACCTCTTCTCTTCTTCTCGCTTCTATGGCGTTGTCGTCCCCTTCTCTTTCTGTGGCTGCGCCTACAGGGATGGAGGCCCCTACATCCCCTAACCCTGCAGGAACGCCTAACATCCGACAATTTCCCCGAAGCCCCATATTCGATGACTCTGTCGTGCACTCTCCAGGCAAACGCCATGCGCCTGCTTTCAGGACAGGTCCAGGAAGTCCGCGCAGAAGTATTCGTAAGTATATTTCACAGATTCACCCCATTCTGTCGTGGCACTGATGTATACCTATAGCTTCTCGTATGATCAAAGTCAGTAAACGTCAAAGTTCGCCAGATACGGGCAATCTGGAAAAGCTTTGGAGCTCTCTTTTAGGTCCTGTACATGCTCTTTCTTCCACTTTGGGTGATATTCCAATTATCGGAGGTCTACTTGGAACAAGCGCACGTGCACAGGGTTAGTTCAGGCCAACTTGCAAAGCCTGGCCTGCAATGATCATGCTTTTACTTCACAGTCAATAGCGCAACTGTGGATTCGTTGCCAGACGTTAATCGTATCACCGATTCTCTCTCCGGATTTGGTGCAGGATTGGGCCTACCTCTACCAGTTGATGTTGGTCGTGTTATTGGAAAACCATTCAACGGCCCCTTGGAATCAGTCAACGGCCCCTTGGCAGGCGTTGAGGGTTTTCTTGGCGGAACTGTTCCTGGGATACAACCGGGTCCAGTACTTTCTTCTATTCCTCAGCTTCCACAGATTGACACTCTGCCTCCCACAATGATGTACGACAATGGTATTTGGAGGGAAGTGTCTGGTAACCCGTTTGCTGTGGAGTCTGCTCCTGTGTCTGCTGTGACGGGTCTGCGACCTTCTATGGGCGTTCCCCCTCAATCACCTCCGCCGATTCCTGCTCCTGAGCGCCATGTGCAAACAGCACCTGCCGCCCTCGCTTTTCAGGATGGAGCCGCTATTCCCCATCCACCTTCAGGAGCCCCTACTGGCCCACCATCTCCTGGAGCACCAGTCCGCCCACCTCCCGTCTCTCAACTCCCAGTCCACCCGTCTGCCTCAGCAGTCCCCGGTTCCCAGCCACCCCATCCCTCGGTCGCTGCCGCTGCCGTCTCTCCACTAGCGTCGGATTTTCCGGTTCACCCTGCAGCGCCCACTGGCGCTGCGGCTCCACCCAATACTGCCACACATGCCGACCCCTCAATCCAAACCACTGAGTCGCAGCCGGGGTCGTCAGTTCACGCCCCGGTGCCCTCGTCGGTTGTCCATGCTGTTTCACATATAACACTGGGTGCTACATCTCCAGTTGGAGACGCGTCCTTAACGGGCTTGGATGGCTTTGGCAGTATCCGTAACGATGTGGACGGCTTGAGTGGCAGTGTGCCTGAGCTTATCCACGGCATGTCTGCCCCATGATCTGTGTAGCATTAGTTGATGGTACATTGATTGTATCATCGGTAAATAAAACGCATACTTGGGACTGCGAGTGTATCAATGGCTGCATTGGGTTTTGGCTTGCTAGCCGGATTCATCAATATCTTTCTAAAGAATGGCTCGTACGGTCCAGGATCTGCGAGATAGATACGTATATGCCCCACTCCTATTTCCACTATATCCTCCCCAGGACTCTCAAGGTAAAACAGGCAAGTGGTATCCATTCGTCTCGATATCCGACTTCACCTGTTCCCAGACATTACACGCATACTTTTCAGCATCGTGCCCCAAAAGCCACTCAGGCTTCTCGAGCACGACCTCCTCCGCTTCGGCATCCACTTTGGATTTGTGCCATTTATCGCGTGTGGATTCTCCTGTGAGTTGCGCCTTACGAACGCGCTGGTAGCTGGAATATATATATAATTGACGGCAGGGGATTGAATTCTTAATGCTGTTAGGAGGAAAAGCGAATGAGGGGCGTACCGTATTTTCTCGAAAGCACGGATAGCTAGCTGTACCTGGGACTTTCCTGCCTTTTGTAGTAGAACCGCGATAGTGACACCGTCTTCGACGGCCTGCGACGCGCCTTGGATGCTTGTACTTTAGCGGAATTAATAAGCATCAAGAGTGATGCTAAACAATCTATACGGGCTTACGGAAGGAAGGGATGCTGTATCAGTTACGTGTAATATTGAACGGTAGCACAAACACCAAGGGATGATGAATGAGTGACAGATAACAACTTCACAATGAAAATGATGCTGTATCTCACCGCGGCATCTCCAATGAGCGCCAGACGCGCCTTCTTGGAAATCCAAGTGGGAAGCGGGTCACGGTAGACAAGCTTCCAATCGACGCAAGACGGGGCTTTATTCAGGATGGCCGCGCAGCGAGGATCCCATCCTTCGACTACCTTCAACACGTCTGGCATATGACCCTTTCAAAAATTGGCAATGGAAAGTTATTAACAAACAGTTGTTGTATAGGACCGATGTTGATTGCCTACGTACAGGAAAAGACCAAGACTCTTCGATATCCGAGTCATCTTTATGCGTTAAGACCCATGACATCTTTCGACCGCCAGAGGAAGATGATGTGAGTAAATGCACGTCTTGACCTATAAATCACGAACCCAGTCAGGTTCCCAAGTTGACTTAACATGAATAAAACCTACCAATCCATCCATAGAATACATCGCCGTTATTACACATGAAGCTTGTCAGAGGGTCTTTGTCTACTCCACAATCGTGAGTATCGAACCATGCACGGTAAATTGCGTAGCCGCTACTCTTCGGCTTGTCGTCGTATCCCTGACTTTCAATGAGAATTATAGACGACCTGTCAAATTAGCGAGGCCCACCAGAACAAGTTTTCGGGCTTTGCTCCGGATCCCATCAGCCCCGATCACGACATCGGCACTCAACCTTTCTCCATTCACTATGACGCCGCCTTCCGAGTCATTCTCCCAGTACTCTGTTACATCGCTTCCCAGTCTAATCTCGATCCCAACCTCTTCCGCATACTCGTACAATAGCTTGTGTATTTCACCGCGATGGCCATTGTACGAATGGGCGCCAAAAATCACCGGGGGAAGCTGCTGTTCGGTAAGCAGTTTGCCTTCGAAGTTGTGTAATTTCAGCTAGAAAAAGCTTTACTAATTCTGTGACCTCTGCAATAACACAGACACTCACGCTAGTAAGATGGTTGCAGATGGGCCATATTTTATCATGAAGGCCCCATCTCTTCGGAAACAGGTCGCGGTCGTTATCAAAGACTTGAAATATACAAACAATCACCTACCTCGAAGATCCTTCCTGCATTGCTTCCAAATGATATAATCTTTATATCTATATGTTTCGTTACTTCTGTACATCACATTACCTGGCCACTCACGTCGCCTTCAGGTAGATGTTAGCGGGGGAGTGGTCGAGTACACAGTACGCCACTGAAATCTGACCTAGTACTTTCAACTCTTTGAAACGCTCCAGTATAACGACATCGTGTCCCTTCCTCTTGCTTTCTATGGCACATGCCAGCCCCGCAAACCCTGCACCAACGACAATCACCTTTATACCTGTTGCTAAAGCGTCCGTGTTTGACATGGCGGTATTTATCGACGACATGGTGTGTCTAGGATGGTTCCACAAGGCCTAATTTCCAGGTTCAGAGATATAGTGATTGGCGTTGACGTGTTCATATCAAAAACTGAAATGATAAGAAAGGCAAAAATTATTCTAGCGGCCTGGAGGAAGTCACCAGAGCATTCGGAATCTTAGATAGTCCGAGTTTTAAGATCAAATGCATATTTCTGCTTTTAGGCAACACGCCCGGGCGCCGGCCCGGGCCAACCTTTTGTGCCAGTCCAACGTTGGGTTTTGAAACAACCGCTGCTCCGCAGTGGGCGAATTGCTCCCACCTAACATTTCTTATAGTGCATGGTCAACTGGAAAGCGTATTTGACCTAAAATTTCATGAGGCAGCGTCGATGGAGTTTGACTGCCTTCCGAATTGACCCCTCGAATTTTCCAAGTGAATCTAACTTCCATTCATTCCGACGGTCATACGTGTCACGTATTCTTATAACTGCTATTTTACCCTATACCTCAGTGTTACAACGCAAATTGGCTTTGACGATAAGGGCTCCAGATCAACCACTGACACCGAACGGCGACGTCAGGCCCGAAGTGCTTGAAGTCCACATTGCTTCAGTCCCCCGGAGACACGTCGTCTACCATCCTTAAAAAATCGCTGCATCTCGACGAATCAGCCATACTGTTAGAGGGTTCAAAGCAGTCATATTCATATTTGGCGAGGGACAGTATATGTGGGAGCTGCGCAAACCATCACATGTGGCACGAGCATCTCCGTAGATAATTCTCAAGGCCATAATGGGTTGGAAGAAGCGTAGTTGTCATGCTTCAAATGGAAAACCATCTAGTCCGGTAACCAGCCTATCATCTCCTATCACACCGAGAGCTGTGACGGTGTGCAATCCTCAACCAAAAATATCCTTCAATGAAACACTATCAACAACGTGCATACATTGTCTCAATTTCAGTCTAGCCCTGAGTTGGTTCACAAGCGGCCAGAAGCTGCCGCCTCAGTGTCATTGAGCTTCTAGGCTACTAGTAGTATTACTTATCTGCATGCAAATGATCAACACAGATGTTCAACACCATTCTTACTAGACTGCATCAACTCACAGCCCACCATCACCCACGCGGTCGATCTGGAAAATCAATCATATTTTGCGCTCGAAATTCCATCTCTATGACACCATTCCCCTTACTACCTCCGTCCGCGTATCAACGTGAATTCCAAGAAAACCACCATCAGTATGACATTATAGTATATCCCATGATAACAAAGTGTTCATAGTGTACCACTAGAACCTGTCACATCCTGCCGATCTCTGCATCCTTTGGTATTTTACAAATGCGACGACAGCCCAGGGCTGCTTTTACCGTCAATTGTCATACGTATTTCCGATGCTCCTACATGCAGTGAAAACATAATTCAGACAGTGTGACATAAATGAATCGGACGCACTGGTCGATGCTCTGTCTCGTGGTCGACATGGACAAAGGCCCGCTCGACGTTGGGTAGTAATTCAATCTTATCCTGTAGTCGTTGCGCTAAATCATGTGCTCTCCACAGCTCCGTATTCGCTGGCATGACGACGTCAACCTCTACGAAATAGTCCTGAATTCGCATACGTGACCGCTATAAGAACCAGGGGAGCAAAGCTACGTACCGGTCCACTCTGTATAGGCGAAAGCCAGACAGAAGTTAGTAGGCCTTCCACAGTGCAGCACAAAGGAAGCAGACCCACATGATATGCTCGCACAGTATCCAATTTCTCGATCTCATGGCTAAATGTCATAGCTTTGTATATAATGAGTTGCAGAAACTCGTGAGGGGCTGACTTCCCCGCTAAGAGCTCGAATTGGAAATACATGGTCCGTGACCAAGCGACGATCACTCCAAGTGCAATCTATCCATGTCATGAAATGCGTCACGTGACATAAACTGCGGACGGTGAGAGCCACGTACAATCATGCCCCCCATGGGATCAAGATCTGTACATGGACACATGAGAAAATAGACGGGGCTTAAATGTGGGAAGCTCACACCACTTGAGTTTGCTGCCACCTGCAGACATCAAAATGCCTGCACACCAGCCTGAGCAAACAGCGAGCATATCATGCTGAGAACACTCACCAAACGTGTTTATCCATAGGTCATTTCTATGGTCTTCCCAAAGCATTCGCACCTGGCTTGAAGACTCGCGCAGGCCAAAGCAATAAAGAAAGAGAAGGAACTTGACACCTGTAGGGTTGTCAGCATGCATACATATAGTGTGGCATGTGGCCACTCACCTAATGCTGCCGCAACAGAGACTAATGACGGGATATGAAGCGTGTTAGTGTCAGCCCCCTTGTGTGTCAATAGTGTCCGGACAGACTCCACTGTCACGACAAGGTTCACGGAACCCATTCTGTTCGATGTGAGTGAATCATCCAAAAACATTATAGAATAACTCACAGTGCACCTGCAAGCATGGAACGACATGTTATTCAGTGATCTGGCCCTAGGGAATGCGGTACAACTTGCCATAGATAATGTTACCGATCGTCTCTAATCGTGCCCCCCCGACGGGCCACTTGTTCACATCTAGAGAGTTTGCTTTGCGGTGCAGCCAGAATAGCATGACATTGCTACCCAGATCAAAAATAGAATCAATGCCGGTGGCCAGGAGTGACAGAGAAATGGAGGATATCGCTGCATACACTGAAAGATGGGTGCAATCAGCTGTAAATGCAGATTCGCAGAGATGTGGCATACACTGTATTACACATAACGCGAAGTTCGCACACAGACTAGCCCAAACAGCTATCTTGACCTGCGCAAGAGAAGGATTTGTGGCTGGGGTGGGTATGATGGTTGCATACATGACTCACCGGCAACCGAGCCGCTTCCTCCTCCTCGTGAGCCTCTGCAGTATGTCTTTCCATTGATTTGAGCAGGGAATCGATAAGCTGCATTTGTGTGATCAAGGAGAAGGCAAGAACTTATGCGCGACCAACCTTATTTTGCTTTCGTTGATATCGTGCGACCTTCTTGGCCCCTTTGTTTCCTTTCCGTAGTTGAAAAAGTTGGGCTTCCGACTTCAATCCTTCACGAAACATGTATGGGTCTGCTGCACTCTCCTCAATTCGAGGAGATTTTTCGATATCGAGGTCTGGTGAGATATCGATGCGTGTGCTAGGACCGGAGGATTGGGTGTCTCCAGATGTGCCGATATTGTGCAGGGTGCTGCTTAGATCGTCTGTGAGACATGGCTATATGGGTGGATTATTTATAAGGTTGAGGAGGTGGGTGAGGGGCAAAGGATGCACACCTGGTGCGAGGCCTGGGCGAGAGGTGCTTGAGGCGGCATGCCATTGTCACTCGTCATGGAAGAAACGTGCAAGAGATTAGTTCCCGCTGAGAGCGAGCACAAGAGACCGCGAGAGAAATTGAAATAGGTCCGAAATATCCACGCGTGAGCCTGACCCAAAACAAAGGTAATAGACGGGACACGATTAGATATCGGTTACTTGATCTCGGCACGATCAAACAACTCACCACTGAGTGCTGGAGAAAGCGCGAAAAGATTGGGGATGATGTGGGATGGATAGCGTGGAGAGAGTGGTGATGGAGAAGGAAAAGGAGCTCCGGGGTCGGCGTTTGAATCTCTTCTCAGGTGTCAGTTCGACAATATTTCGCGAGCTGAACGCACCTACCGCTCCCCACGCTATGCTAATGCGCTTGAATCAGTTTGTCATTGAGCGAACGAGCATTTACCGTACATTCGGGCTGATCCAACTTCGTCCGAGATGTCTATCTGGTGTCTATTGCTTCTACATCTCTTCGCAACGATTGTCAAGAGCTTTCGCTGAAGCTAGTTCGAAGTTTATGTAACGTTAAGCAATTGCAGATCTTATTTGTTACCTGAACCAAAAGAGCGGTTCGTGCGCCAAGAGCCTCGATCGCCCACCATGCTTAATAGCTGACCTATGGCTTACAAACAGGCACCCCTTTAGCCGTATACGACCACATCTCTTGCGTCTCTGGCGACGAACCCTCGGGAGCAACTCCTCATACTACTTGCTAGCTGTGGCTCGCCGACGGCGCTAAACGCCGCAGCTCAAAAGCGGAGGCTGTTGTTTAAATTTCAGCGTTTTCAGTTCGCTGTAGTATTTACCGGACCAGACCGCGGAGAGGTGCGTGCATGGCCAAAAGGCAATCTGTATTCTTTTAACGAACTAGCCATGTTACGTTACGGAAGAATGACAGCGTCTCAACTTGAGAATACGAAGCAAGTCTCTCAAAATAGCCCAATTGCCTGTCTTATTTATAGGTCCACCTTCGAGCCTGAAAGTGGCAATTATAATGTTTCACAAAAGTTATTGCTAACTGTAACTATCACTCCTCGCATGGAGTAGCTATATCGCTCGTACATCCTAACTCTCCTGATCAGCGCCTTTTGCAACTCCAACTCTTCTCATTTGCTGTCCATATTTATAAACGTCCATCGGATCTCGCACGTATATCATTAGTTGTGTTCCAGAAGAACACGATGGATGAAAATACCAGCAAAAACACAAGCGTAGCGTTCTAAAGACGAGCAATTCAATTACATTGATCAATAGAGACGCATGGTCACATCGGAGCTTCAACCCATTCATGAGACACAATCTGCCGTCCGTCTTCTGGGATCAGTAGACTACCACTCCATAGCGTCATCCTGTGCTGCACGGCGATCCCCACGCTCCCCAGTCATCTCCACAGCCCCATTGTCATAGCATGAAGTGTCCTCAAACCATTCGGGTACCTGCCTGAAAGACGTCGTTGTACTTTGTGCGGCAGGTGACAAAGGCTGTGTTGATGCAACACGTGCCAGACGGTGAGCAATGTCTCCATTTAGTATGCTCTAGACAAGCTGAACATGAGTACAGGGCCCTAGTAGTGTACGAGAGCGGCTTACAACGCGCCGCGCCCCGACCATCGTAGAAAACGTCTCGAACCTGTTGCCAGGCTCCATATCAATGAAAGTATTGAAATCAACATGGCACAGAATCATGGCAGCCGCATAGACGTTCATCCCTTTAATCTGAGCCAAATCCATCTCGTCCTGATTCGCAAGACCAAAAAACAGTCAGCCAAATAATAGACATACTTATGAATGAGGTACTTGAACCTCGTGGAAGTCATCCGTCAGCCACACCCGGTCATCCGCCAGTCGCACGGCTGAAGCACTCTCAGCCATATCCCCCACCAGTCTCGCAAATCTCGCAGCCTCCCCCACGTCCCGTGCATACGCATATCGCACCTCCATATCTCGAGACTTATTCCCAGTCACCATTCCATCCATAATAGCGAGCGTTCGCTTGAACCTTCTGAGGGCCTTCACGATAGCAGGAGAGAACGCATATGGTGTCAGCGCAGTGCCAGAGTCAGACTTTTCCCCGCGGTAACATAAGGAAGTAGAAAAAGCCTCGAAAACGATGACCAGACGGGAGAAATCCCATGATATCCTGGCAACCTTCTCTGCCAACGCCTCACCGCTGACAGGAAGAGGTGCAAGAGGAACAAAGAGCAGCGCTGTTTCCAAGTCAATAATGAGATCCACCCCCTTTGTCGCAGAGGTGTCTCGTTCAATGAGCTCCACATTGCAATCAAGTGAAACCAAATGTCTGAGCAGGAAAGTTTTCTGAATGACATCTAACGATGCAATGTACCGATGTCGTAACGAAGAGCAGATCCATTCACCAGGCAAACTCAGTGTGTTAGCGTCCATCAACTCAGGAGGTACGTCGCGTAGTGAAGATGCCACATCCACCAGAGGTTCTGGCTCTGGCTCTGGCAGTGACGAAAGAGGGGAAGGGGCTTCACGAGCAGCTATGCCTCTCAATCTCATAAAGTTCGACAATGATTCCCGAGCTAAAGCCTTTTCCGAACTGGGAACGCTAGATAGGCTAACCAGAGACTTGAGAGGCATAAGCGGCGCAGAAGATGCAGTAACACAACTCGGGAGAACTGAATCTAGAGGCAATATTGGAGGCACTCTGCAGGATGAGATATCCTGAGCCACTGAGGATAAGTCTGTCCAGTTCTCTACGAAAGTTCCAGCAGAAGCACTTGTCCAATTCTCATCCGCCAGTAAAGCTGCACGAGCTGCCTCTTCAGCCGTCCAGATAGGGTCTGAATGATGATTCAGAAAGTTCGTTCCACAAACTTGTAAAGTCTCGGATTCTGGGATATCCCCACCATGATTCCAGAATGGATCATCTTGCGATTGGAGATCCCGTTCCGGAGAGCACAGCTGGTTGAATGAAAATCGGCTACGATCGTTATCTTGCATAACTTCTGTGTCTTTGTGAATCTCTGAGTTGCCCAGCACATCAGCAACAGGCTCTAGCGGCTTGTGACGCTTAGGTGTCGGACTTTCAACTCCTCCCGACCCTGGAGAATCGGCGAAAGTCTCGCTTCCGGCTGTAGCAATCTCTGTGTCATAGAGACAATTCAGTTGCTGGTGTGAAACCCTTCTTCTTTCTGCTCTTGTCAGCACCACATCGTATCGGCTCCAATCTTCATTCCAATTGCCCGTCCAATCAATGGCCGGCTCGGTAACAATATTACCTCCAAAACAATGTTCTGAGACCGTCCCGTCCTCTTCCAAGGTCTTAAGAAGCTTCTTCAGTTGAAATTCTTCATCTTCTTGGCTCGGACTTAGATCTAACTGTGAGTACAGCTTTGGTTGATGTTCGGCATTAGCGAGTTCTTCCGTTCTGGGAATACTGGTGCCGAAGTTAAACGGTCTAACCGAATGCTCACGGTAAGATCCTCATGATCGAATACAAATAAGACGAAGGCACTTGCAACGCACCTCCAGGAAAGTTCAATATTCAACGACTGGACTCCAGTGACCTTTTTAAGAGAGATGGAAACAGGCTCAACTCCCAATTTCGTGGAGGGCCGGGTTTTGTCAGTCTTGACAGAAACAAAGGAGCGCACGGAGGAGGGCAGTTTGCGGGGCGAGTAAGAACTTGGGTGTACATAAGGTTCCCTCAAGTTGGGTACTCGATATCACATCAGCTGGCAGTTACGTTATACAAGCCTTCACTCACCATTCATCATCAATGCTTCCTTCTCTTCTATTCTTTCACGCATGATGTAATCTTCAGCACTCTGTCCGCCGACAGGTGCACAAAGCTGCGCAACTAGAGCATCGAATCCCGTACCAGATGAAGAAGCTTCGTTTCGGGCCATATGTTGATGGGCAGCGCTGTGACTAGTAGTGGAGGACTTCGCCGGTGAAGGAGGCTGTCCTAGAATGGACAATGACACTGATGGGGAGTGATGGAGGGAAGTGTCTGCACTGGGCTCAGGGTCTATAGATACTGAGGGAAGCAGCGGTGACAAAAATGTAGCAAGCCTAGTGTAACATCACGTAACCCCCCTGAGACGGCAATTCAATCCACGGACCTCTGCTCACTGTGTCTGTTCTTTCCGACTCGGCCTGGTTTATGGATTCGAGGAACCAAGTATTCCTCTGTAATGGTTCTACGTCAGGTCATGAAGAATAAAAGAGGTAGTATAGCGTGCCCATTTTCTCTTCTGAGGTTGATTCATTTAGGGGCTGGTTCGGAGGCGTGAGGGCAAAGAGTTCGTCCACTTCTCTCCCGCTTGATTGAGATCCAGCTTCTAGTGAAGGTGTATCAGAGGAGGCGCTTTGGGACTTGGGAGGTGGAGGCATGACATCTGAATGTGACGAATATAAAGGCGTTAATTGAAGTCAATTTCGGCATAGAATTGGACTGACTCCAGCCGTCAACCACCAACATATGCGAATTAGATGGATCTTCCATTTCTTGGCTTTCTACATTTACTGGAGGCACAAGGCAGAGAGAACGAATGTCCGAGAGTTTCTCCATGCCTCTCACACTGGTTATTTCTAGCTGGCGAGGAAATATTGGTGGTGACATTGGGCACAAAAGATTGACAGGCGGAGGCATTTCACTGTGTAAAAAGGAATGCACCATATTAGGCAGTTCATCATTCGGGGATTTACGACGCGGTTGAGCATCCGGGACATGTGCCAATAGAGACTTTATGGCTTCAAGAGTTTCTTGGTCTAGAGTGGGACGAATATTTCTATACCAGTTCCAGAGATAAGTATAACGCAGAGTATGCATACAGGCATGCGTACAAGAGTTGGTCTTGCTCGCGCTGAGAGAATACAACTTCTTCAAAGGCTTCATCAGCAACGGTCTTGATTTTCAAGTGCTCCAAATATTGCGAATTACAGCGCCTGGATGATCTGATCAGTCTTGACGACGATTCTCCTACTCTAGGTGTCTGACGGATGGCTCGGGTTGTCAAGACGGATGTGAACAGACTGTAAGCATTGGTGTATGATGCTTGGAATACAGATCAACGCATCAATTACAGACTAGCGTAATTGACTAGTGTAATATAACTATGCAGCTTACTTTCATCCACTGTTCTCCAGCATTGTTTCGTAGGTGGGTCTCCACCATCTGGTTTCCCTAATGTGTCTGCAATATATTGACGCGTCTGAGCGTCAATTGACCATGTCTGATCATATGGTTTCTGGTCCGTTATCCCGAGCTTCATAGACAATTCTTCATATGGCTCCACGGGCAGTGCAAGGGACATTGGTTCGTCAACAGGAACAACATGAAGACAGTCAGACAGCAGCTAGGCGGGGGAAAGAATTTCGTTGACGGTAAAGAACCATCCCTATATCATAAATTTATCGGGGAGACTCGCTTACCTTTGAAACTTCTGCACGTGTATAAGTCACATAATTGATTGTGAGATGAGTGAGCGAGTAACGGAATAGAAGCTTTCGTATGTGTCCTCTAAGAGCATACTCTTTTCCAATGTCCATGCGAATAGTCGGAGATTGAGTAGAGTTATAGTCAGCACTAGAATCAATCAAGCTTCAAGATTGAACGTAACTTTGACTAAGCGCATAGTCACGTGACCGAAGTGATGTCTCGTCTCCTTCGACGCCCCTGAGCATTGTCTACCGTTCTCGCCATAGCAGGCCATGGCTTATGTTCCTAGCTCAACGGAAAGGAGAAAGGGAAACCCTAGCTATTCTATAGCTAAACAAGGAAGGCTTTGAGGTGATCTTCCATCTGCCAGATCTGCGTCATTAGTCTAGTTAGCTTTGCTTTGACGAAGAACCGCATGCCCAGCTACACAAGCGGGCATTAGGTGTTGAAACCTAGATGCTTGTGGCTGACCAGCACTATCCGCGGCATTTATAAAGTCCACAACCGCCCTGCCAAAAGTTGAACGTTGCCTCAACGAGTACTCATTTCGACCGCAAGTTTATCCCGATTCCTAGCATGCATTCTCTAAGTTACAATTCAAATACGTCTTGGGATCGAATGCAACCACATTCCTCGTCCTCCTTTCCACAGGAAGTCCAACCGACTCCTCAACCAACGCGTCAAAGTTTGGATAGTTGCCTCGAGTCTCTAGACTTTGATCATTTCTTCGAGCGGTTCGACATCAATAGCCCTGTTTCAAAATACTTCGAAACGTTGTCTCTGGGCTCTTTATCGAAGCTCATGGGGGTAGCATTCACTTCCGTATCCTCCTGGGATCCCAATTCGCCCTCGCCCAAGTCTATCAAACGCGCACGATTGGAGTTGGACGATGAACTCGAAATGCTCGATACGATGCTAAAGCTTATGCAGGGATCACGGCTAGAGGTCGGGGATGTCAGAGACACTCTACAATGGGTCAGGGGCATTAATCGGATCGTCCTTGACAGTGACTTCTTGGATCACGTACACCATATCCCAACTACATTCCAGCAACCCCCTGCAGGAGTGTCAAGTTATCAATGTTCGAGCTATCACGACAATACCTCGTTGTTCTACTGGGAACGCCATCCCAGCCGATCTTTCCAGTGCGAGCGTGGCTATTGTGGACGATATTCTATCTCCAGATCGTTGACTGGCAAAGAATTGC
The DNA here is from genome assembly GCA_025174535.1 of Cantharellus purpuraceus. NCBI lineage: Eukaryota > Fungi > Basidiomycota > Agaricomycetes > Cantharellales > Hydnaceae > Cantharellus > Cantharellus purpuraceus. The sequence continues at coordinate 291,444 of JALBUN010000049.1, forward strand.
TAGCCAAGCTTCCTTCCGGTTACTCCATGATGGAGATTATCAATGGTCGGGAATGGGCCTTGTAGCAAGTACTGATGCCAGTCCGTGTGAACAGTAACATTTGGCTGCAGAGGCTGGACATATACTGGGTAAAACCCGTCCAAATTTTGGTCCTTCCTTGCAATGTTTATCAATGATGTTACAACCAATTATATTCAATGCATTTTGCTTTGTATTATGCAAACGTAGGTGTGTACGGCCATGGGATGCATTGCATTGGGCCGGTCGATCAAACGAGGTGGCTCAGCAGAACATATTCTTACATTGACTTTAATTGTGGTTCTCTGTATCCCAGCAGAGTTCAACTGATACCCAGAAAGTTGGCTTGTAATAGATGTTCAATCGTGATTTATTGATGGCTTCATGTTGACTAACTCCTGAGCTGACTAGTAGTTTGATTGTTTTCCTCGAGTCCTCGTTACGGATGTATAAGGAATGTAAGATGGTGTGATCGATATGTTTTCAATTGTGAAGCGATGGCCCACTTATAAGGTCTGAAGGTTCAACGTTCAACGAATGCAGTGGTGGGATCCAGCTTAGGTAATCACGACGGTTACAAGTTGCTCTCGTCTCTTTCATGCCCCCGAAGTTAAACTCAACTCCCGCCTATTCGTCTAACATCGAACTTTATGGCGACTCAGAGTCAGCGGGACTGACACCTCGTACTCCATACTCGCGTGTAACAGCAAATGCAGAGGAAGGCCGTTCGCGACGCGTGGGACCAGCTATCCCAGTGAACGGAGACATCGCGGAGGATGAAGATGACGGGAACCTTGACGAAATAGATCTGCTCCAGACTCAGAGTCATCCATTGTTGCATAGCTCTGCTTCAGCATCCTTTCCCTTAGGTGGTGAACAGGCACGATGGAGTGGTAGCAGGAAGCAGAGCCGTATTTGGGGGGCAGTTAAAGAGAGATTGGTGCGGGGTCGACTACCCATAGGCCTGATTGCTGGGTCTGCAATTGCTCTCTTGCTACTTTTTCTGATCGTCATGTCCATTCGACGGCCAGATGCTTTGCAAGACTACATGGGTGTTAACGTCACAGCTATCGAGTATGGGTCTCTGGACGAGGAGAGTAAAGCACGGTTTAATGGATCAACCGTAATCGATTATATTGCAGCTGGGTATACATCATACCCATTGACTGCGGACCAGTACATCAGCGAATGTTGGAAAGTGACGAATGACCCACGCATGAAGTATTATGTCCCATATTGGTCAACCCGACCTGGAGCTGAATTAGATGTCCTTCACAAAGTATTCAAAACCATTATTGTGTGTTTTTGTTTCATTTACTGAGTCACATCTAGAAACCCAAACAAAGCACATGCTCTTCCAGTATTACTTATCTCCTAGATGGCTCCGTTGGTCTCATGGCGGATCTGGCACATTTGGCGCAGGTCGCCATGTTTGCACACGAGGTATGAATGTCAAGTCGTATATCATTACTTCCTAAATGACTCGTCCCTGTCTGGTTATTAAAGCAAAATCGCACCCTCTTTGTATACGACGAACACTGGAATAGAGGACGATGGACAGATCATTTCCTGCCATTTTCTGAAACTTTACCTGGAACTGAACCTGGATGCGCACCACCACCGCCCATGGGTGCGTAACCATTTACATGATAAAAACTGGTCTAAATCTGGTGGCAAGAATAGAGTTGGTCGCATGCCCTCGCACGGCACGGTAAGCAGTCGAGTCTTGCAAAATACTACCACATCTCCTTTCCTTACGTATTGTTGGCATAGTCATTGGGTATGTTCTGGCTACTCATTGCAACACATAATGACATGATATCCGGTAAGATTACTTCAGCTCGCATTGATTTTTTCCACATGGGTGAACTCTTCGAGGAAGAATTTGAAGACCCGTGAGTCCTTCCTTGATTCCGAGTTCTTGCACTGATGCTTGACTGCTTAGGTATAAGTATACTATAGAAAGGAAGAAACCCGTCTTCGATCGTGCTGCCGAAGCTTTTGCACAGTTTATACGGCCCAATGTTGCCAATCAAAAACTCATCCAACGTGCTAGAGACGAACTTGCTCAACTTGCTGTTCCATCACAGAGTATGCACATCATGTGTTGCTTGCTGTGTTTGACCTCGCTTCTAATGACGTCAGCCCAATTGTACAGACCGAGAGTACATTTCCGCGCACATTCGACGAGGGGATCTCAAAGCCATGTCGTGGAAGTATCAAAAGCTTCCCAAAGTACAAGTTCCCACTACGGAATACGTTCAAGCCGTATGGCATATATATACTCAACTGCAGAATCTGTCCAATTCAGACGCATCGTTACCTGACCCACCGCTTATCTACCTTGCTTCCGATTCTTCATCGGCAGCATCTGAATTCACAGAACTTCTCACTTCAAACGATAGCCTGGTTCAGAAATATGGCAACGAGACCCTCAAGCCCATAGTATACGGGCTCCGTACGAGCGCAGATTCAGAGCTTCGTAGTCTTGCGCCAGCGATAGAGTATGTGCAAGCTGATTGGAACAATCGTACTGAAGAGGACAGGATCAGGGAGACGAGAGGCGTAATTGTGGATTGGGCTTTACTCTCTGGAGCCTGGACACGCGAGCCAGATGATGGCTCAGAGGATGCCACGGATACGAAAATTAACCTTGAAGCAGCTATTTGCACGCTTCCGTACGTTTAATTAATTTCTGTGGTACGCCTCTAGTATTTTAACTGGTCTTATTCGCAGCTCGAGTCTTTGCAAACTTGCAGCGGTGGGGCTGGGGTGGCGTCGTGCATTCGATTTTGGTAAGATAGACGTCGGTCCTGACCAGCGCTGGATTGATGTCGACAATCATGGAAACATTGCTCCAATATGGAAAGCATTTGATATATTTAGTTGAGTATTTATGATCAAGTATTTCTGTGTATCATGTTCTATTCAATTTTATACCCGGTGGACTATTGGAATGGCCTCTATTTCCTCTGGTATCATACATTCATATTCCTCCTTTATGAATAAAGATTCTATTTGTTTGTGCAATTGTTTGGAAGCATTGTTTAGAAGCATCTAAACAATTACACAAACAAATAGAATATTTATCCATAAAGGAGGCATATAACAGCCTATGATGCATATTCATATTGCCAAGAGGGCCTGGCAGAGGAAAGAATGAGGAGCATATTATCAGGCAATATGGGCAATGATATACACATCTGGGGGCACACAAGACCAGAGTGAAATGGATAATATATCACTATATGTCCAATGTCAGCAGGTTGCACTGGGTTGGAACTTGCTACAGCTGTAACTCCAACCAGTTGATCATGTCCAGCCCCTTTGTTACTTCTGGCTGTGTGGCTCTTATTACGTATACCGAATGTGTAGTACTTACAGATTGGTGACGCAGTTCCTCTAATTAATTTCTGAGACAACGCTGAGATGGAGGATATTACCTCTAGTGACAGGCAGAATAAGGTTGGGTAGTTGGGTAGCTTGCTTTGATGCACGATAGGTGAGTTTCCACTATTTTGAATAAGAGAACAAGAGAACGAGAGAATAAACGTCAGTTATTCTTAAACACGTGGAAGGATTTGTCACTGCCTTGCTAGCTCAATCGGTAGAGCGTGAGACTCTTATGGAGTAAATTGGCATCTCAAGGTTGCGGGTTCGACCCCCGCGTGAGGCTAAATGTTCTCTCTTTTTTCTTCAATTTTTTCTTTCCTTCTTCCTTTCTTCCCACCACCATAGAACAAAAATCCTTGGCTACGAACATGCAGTTCGTAAACCAACAACAAATGACTTCAAAAATGTATAGGTCTTCGTTTTAGGTGTGCGTTTTGGTTGAAGTCAGCCTGCAATCCTTCCATAAAGTCAGAGTTTTTGGCTGCGCGATGGTTGTCTTGCAAATTGCTGACGGTATTCACTCGTGCAATCACATCATGCATTTTCAGGGAAAAAGTTGCATTGACAAGGCATTCGCACTGTGCGAATGAACGTTACTACGTAGGGCTGCCAAGCTCCTGGTTATCATCCTTTTGGTGTCGGCGTTTTCCCTTGTTCGCTCACTACTAGGACCATGGTACACTCATTGCCATCCCCCATGATCAATATATCAATAATTATGTTCTGGTGAACAGAATTTCTTGTAAAGCCATCGCAAAAAAATCTTTAGCGGCATGAAATACAAGATAGCGAAAATGAAAATTCCCCACTGAAAGAGAAGATTGTTTCACACAAGTTTTAAAACGTCAGTGAGTGTATATTAACTAGCATACCAAAGTGCTAGTATCCGGGGACCATTTCACTGTGAAAGTGACGGCTGCCAGGTTCAAACCTGGTCCTTCGGTTCTTGCATCCTAGCATCCATCTCGTCTATTAGAAACTCCTCCGTGTCAGATGGTGTCAAAGTAGTGACAGGTTGACCCAGTGACACGACAAAGCTATCCATGTTTGGCATGATGGAGCCCGAAGAGTAACTGGTGGGCTTGGTCGAAAACACAGTGGTTTTTGAAACCTCTTCGCGAAGATTGAGGACTGCACGGAGAGATGTCAGTGCCATTTCGATAGGTTGTTAAGGATGGAGGGTGTACCGAGACGGTTGACCATGATTACTGTGATGCTGCGTCCAGAGAAGGCGTCAGTCGATGCATTGGTAAGGGTGTGCATGCGTAAGTAACGCACACGTTGTTGAAGGTCCAGTTGAGGGTCACGAAATTTGACTGTGAGAATTGTACATGAGTGTGTGAGTGGAGACGGAGTAGAGTGAGAATCATACAGTGACGGCAGTCTAGAGAATGATTCCTTGAGTGAGAAAGCAGTAGATAATAGAGGCGTACGCACCCAGAATAGCAGAAAATTAAGTAACTTAGCGGTGAACATTACACTATCGTGATATACCGTTATGGCTCTGTAATAAAAACACAAGGGAAAAGGCATCTCACGCAAAGTAGATGAGGCCTGCCAGTATGACAAAGTTGTTAGTGAGCCATCGTGCACACGACAAACACGTACCGTCCCGGAGAAATAACAAGGTCAGGGGCATCTTGAGACCAGACCTGCGCAACATAACGGTACGATATGTTGTCAGGCCAAATACCACGGTGTCGAAGACGGCTGCGGCTCCCCAAAGCCAAGCGAATCCTAAGGTCATGTCAATGCCATCATGGGACAGAGTGTGTGCATATTAAAAGCCTACGATTGACCCTACATGGAGAGCATTAACAAACATAAGCAAGGTCTGGTTCTCACGTACAGCTTGTCCGGGACAGTCACGATACATCCCGAACCTTGAGGAAGACCAGGAGCACGAACAACTGCATCGGATGCCCACTACAAACCGCAGTAAGTTGGGGCGTGAGAGTAAACCGGGAGGACGTACACCTCCCAGCATAAGCTGTACGATGTACATTGGTAAGAGAAGTAGAAGCAGCTTGAAGCTTCTGCTATACAAGGCAAATAGTCGTATGATCACGATTACTAAATATGATTTATGATCGCACTGCCATTCAACTGTGTATAGAACTTACTGCCTAGTATGGCTTCACTGATTAGTGCGGCGATGAATGGAAAGGACTTGAAACCCTCGCATCTGGAGTCCTGGAATCACTAAGGGACGGCACCATTGATCGAAATGTAACTGACGTCTAATGAGGGCAAGGATTAACGTCTTTCTTGACCAACTATTGCTGTTACTTACCTCTGCGTCCCAAAATGGGCCAAATACACCTACAAGATGATAAGATTAGATATACACCAGGAAGATATAGCAGTACGCACTGACAAGGACAACTGTATACACAAGTGGTGGATAGTACCGATTCTGATGTTACCATGTGAGGAGAGACAATTGCATTATACATGCAGATCCATACCAACAAAAACAAGACAGTGGGTCCTGTAACTGGCCGCCTCCACATCCTTTTAACCTCTAAATCCAAAGTAAGAAAATAGTCAAAGTAAAGAGTGACTTTCATGGAATAATTATTAGAATGGGTCCAGACCCCTAAAGTCACTAGCGTACATACCAACAGAAGCCAACAAGTAGTATTTTGAAGCCAATAGATGCGTGACTGTCTGGGCATCGAACACATGCTCTACCGCCTGCGGCGTGGCCATAACTGTATAAAATCGGAAAAACGGATAATGAGCGTGACCTGCACATTGACCGTCGTTAGCTCTCGCCGCTAGAGCCAGCAGGCCTACTCACCAGAGTTCAAACGTCACGGTCCACAACCCAAAAACCTGGCAATGTGCGAGAAAGAGAAAGGGAGAAAGGAGGGATGGTCGCTAATTTCTGTGAGCTCCATTAGGCAGTGTTTGGCATCAACAACCTCAGCACACACTGTATAGTGGATCGCAGCCCAAGCGGCTATGGAGCGATGGGATCAAAGTAGCCGAAATATCGGCGTACTCAGTGCATTCGGCATCTGCATCATGCGTTAATGCATCAGGCCCAGGATCTAAGTTGTCAGTGATCCGGACTCTCCTCAGTCCTGTACTACTTTCAACTGCCTGGAGTAAGGAAACAAGAATGTACTCAGGATAGGCCGAGGCCCGTAGCATAGTCCCAAAGGCGAGATAGGACTGCTTTAACAGAACCTGCAATGCGCTCGCCAAGCGGCAATAGATCCTAAGCGCAAGACTGTGACTCAGCTCCATGGTAAGTGCGACCCAAAGCCAAACAAGCTTGTGAGCAGTCGGAGAAACCGGGCCGCGAAGATGCTTAGCGCAGCTCAGTAGAAACGACGATCTACTACCTACGATAATGGAGACATTCAACGTTGTGATTCACAAGTGGTGCTGACGCAGATACTTTGCACATGCGGCTTGAATCTCCTGATATTGTGCTCCCGAGTTGGTTTCGGAGATTCCCTACGCTGTGTACAGCCTCACAGCAGCACCCTTCACCTTCAACGGGGTCTTTCTCAGGCTATTTCAGCACTGCTGCTGTGACTGCATGAACGTCTGCTGTTTTGGTTTGCGCGGTTTCTGCTGTGTTAGACATAGCGTTCGACAGCCAATTGACTAATAATAGAGCTTCAACGGTCCGCAGGGCAGTCTTTACGTTCATTTCTTTCTATGTCCGATCAACTGTCAACTAACGTCACGGCTTGGTGAGAATCACGACTGTTTAGTCATCCTGTTTAGTCAGCATTGTTTTTTTCTACACGCTCATAAACCCTACCGTGTAGGGAATGTCTCAACCATCTTGGCTTCAAACGTCTTTTCAGCAGTCAAAGCTTATTGCAGTTCTGCAGATTTTGGAATCGCGCGAACTATCTCGGAAATCAGCCAGAGCTGCGCGTAATGACCTTGACAACCGTCAACATCTCGACGAGTCTCGTATTCCCTCCACGCTCAGCGACTACTATTCGTGCACCGTGGGACAGGACCCTCTTTATAGGCGACACAACAGGTACCAAGCCCTCGAGCCTTATGATAGGACGATGGTTCTTGTACCTGCACCAGCCCGTCGCCAGATAAACTTTGAAGCTCAAGACATGCTATCTGAAGCAGGGAGGCATCGATATCTGAACGCAAATTGGGTGCGCGAGTCGGCCGGTGGAAAATGGTGGATTGCTGGCCAAGCGCCGCTTCCGAATACCATACATGCCTTTTTGACACCTTGCATGTCCCCAGTAACGCCACCTTCCACTATCAGCGCGATACCCGCCCCATTTTCGCCTATGCGACGAGTGCACACAATTGTCCAGCTCACCCCCTTACTTGAAGGGGGCCGACGCAGGGCCCATCCTTACTTTCCTGTATCACCGCAACAGAGTATAATCGTCAACACAGAACTTGGTTGTGATGTGCCACCTATTCATGTTTACAATGACCGCGAGGAGGTGGTTTCGAATGCGGAATGTGTCAAGACCGATTTACGTCTACGATGGGGTGATGAATCTATAGGAGATCAGGATGAATACAAAGTTACGCATTTGCTCTACACCGCCTGGCCGGATTTTGGAGTACCAAAGGATAATCGCTCCATCCTGCGCTTTGCGCAACTGGTAGAGCGCTTGAACAATCGCCACCTTACTCACCCGGTTGATGACCCAAATGCATCCCCACCTATCCTCGTACACTGCTCAGCAGGTGTTGGGCGGACAGGATCATTCCTCGCATTGTCTTCCCTTCTTCGTGCATATTCCCTTCTTTCTTCTCCCCGCTCCTTATCCCCAAGACCTTTAATGGCACCCCCCCTTCCGGCGTCTCCCCTCGGACCCCTTCCACCCGATTTAGACGATGATCTGATTGCAACAGAGATTGACGCCTTGAGAGAGCAACGGCAATCAATGGTGGAAAGACCGGAGCAGGTTTTATGGGTTTACAAAGCTTTGTATGACGCGTTTACAGAGTCATAACGATTTCGATGTTTGAATGGCATGGAGGCATGGTCAAGTGCGTCTTTTACGGTCAATTTTCTTGGTTGTGGGGAAAACTACTCGAGTTTTGTAATTCTTCAATGGCCCCGTGTGCAAGTGATATCATCTTTTCTACCTATCTCAGGTACAAAGCCCCATTTGCCTCGTATGACAACCATCGGTCTCCTACTAGTAAGCAGGTCAAGAGAAGGTGACCTCCACGTCGGATTAATTCGTATCGATATATCTTAAGCAGTTAGTGCACTTGAGCCTTCTTTGTCTATGTGGGACCTTGTGGGCCATCCCTGCGCCTCACCGTAAACAGTTTTGTTTAGCAACACTCCACCGCCGTTGGTATGAACATGAGGATATTACCAAATTCACCGATTCAGGTGTGGATGACCAGGTCCTCCTATAGTCACCGATCCTCTCCTCAAACATGCAATTCTCCGCTGCCGTCCTTAGGTGTTTTCAGTCTGGCCACAAAATGGCGTGGCTTATTGTGCGCACAAGGACTGGTGCATTCTGTCTCTCATGTTTTACTGAAGTCTCCCTCATCTTTCTTTGTCCATGTGGGAGTTATTTTGCCATCCCCATGCCTTAAGCGTTTTTATTTTTTCTCCGCCACAGCCTCTCGGCTCCCTCCTACTGTCTCCACATTGACCTAGCTCCATCACTGACCTAGCTCCATCACTCACCTGCTGCTGCTACACATCTAGTACCCACAAGTTGGATATTCATTGTCCTTGTTCGCCATGGTCTTCAGAGTTTCTATGCGTTATCTGTACTCTGCGTGGATTCTCATACTATATCAGGGCGTGTATCGTCTTTATGTTCAGCGCTAAAAAGTTAAAACATCCGTCATAATTAATGCATCACTCTACACCGTGCCTATGTGTCAACTCTCCCATCTGTCCATCAATTGCGTATCCGAGTGCGCTACATGCCGCTCCCCTGTAAGTAATTCCAGACTCGCGTTCAACGTCACCCATGACTGGTAATCACTGATCACTGATTAATCATTACTACACCCTCGGACGTCGTTTGCTTTGGCAGCTCAACGTCCACATGATAGCCAGGAATCTCTGTCAAACATCTCACAAGTGGTTACAAACACGTCAGTCGCGTATACAGCCACTTACGCCTACCAGATGGGTACATAACTACGCACGTATGGGCATCGCTCTACAGTTTCCCCTCATTGCCTCCTTCTCTCTTTTATTTTCGCCTTCAAGCTCAGCGCAGAGCGCATTTACTTCTTTATCCTCTGGGATCCACCTCCATGATTTCGATGATCTACTCTCTTTTACTTCTCTTGGTCTTAGCGCCTACCTATGTCTCAGCAGCCAATGACTGGTCCGTCCCATGTGTTTCTGGGAGCTGTTCTTGGGATACGGGTGATGGGAAAACAACCGCCTACTCGTCCATGGCCATTGTACGTTACGCCGAAATATCTATTGTTACTACAAAACACATATACACCTTTTTTCTAGGGAGGAACCAATGTACTAATTAGTGACATTACCCCCGCAGCTGGCTGGAATATACAGGGCTGTGACCCCAATTGGGCTAATGGATCTCACACAGTTCAGATGACGTGCTCTGGTCCGTCAAACTCGACCAAGTACTGTGGGCATGTTTACGAAGGCGGAGCGGAGAACACAATTGTTCGTCTTCCAGAAAACGTCGTACCGTTCAACATTAGTTCTAAATGTACGTGACTGATGTAATCCCTTTCCATAGTGTGGAAAGGGCCCTTTTGCTCGTATTGTGTCTGCCACCAACAAGACCGATTCCATTGCCAGACGTATCGCCAACTCTAATACAAACGCTACGATCTCTGGCACACATATCGCTATGCTTGATTATAATTTCGGCCAAATCCCAACATCGTAAATTCAAATTTAAATCTGAATAAAATATGGCCTTACCCGACCTTATTAGACGAGGCAAAGCTACATTTGCCATCACATCGACTAATTTGAAAGGGCAACCTGGTGTCTCGAAGCGTGGACTCGAAGCACTTAGAGGACGGGGAAGAGCTGGAGAGCTTCACCGAAGGCGATTTGCATCGTTGACGGGTTTGTTTAATGTTTCTCTGGTCTTTGTACGTCATGGGTTCTGATGAACTTCCAGGCAGAGCAGGTCTGTCTAGATTATAGCTTGGAAAAGTGTCCTAGACCTTGACGGCCTTGAAGGTGGCAGTTTCATCGGTAATGCGGCTTCGGTCGTGACTTCTGCTGCTGGAAGTGGTGGGTGGTTCTTCATATGCCAACTGATTTCGAACTATGTTGTAACTTGTGTACGTGTTTTAGCTGCGTCTGCTATTGGTAGTGCAGTCTCTAGCGGTGAGTTATCAACCCCAAAGAAGCTGTTTTTGAATTGTTACCTACCATGATATTTTCTCAGCAAACACAATTGACAAGACTCTCAATTCTGGCCAACTCACACCAGTCAACTTCAACCAGGACGTTACTCTTTTTGACAAATCGATCTCCTGCAGTTCTGGGGACGTTTCCGGAAATGCAGAACTCAAGATTGTGAGAAATATCTACGGTGTTGTATCCTCCTGATTTACCATGTTTATGTTCTTCAGGATGTTGACGGCAAAGTTGATGTAACTATGGCATTTGGCGTCACAGTGGTGGTGCGTTCATTCGCAGGATATTTAGGAATACTTGGCAGATGATTTCCACAGGGAACAATTGTACCGCCACAGCTTACTGACTTTTCCGTCAATGCTAGTGAGGATAAAAATGTAGAATTGATGAACGCACCTGACATGTATATTCGCGTCTTTAGATTTGGGTGGCAGCACTAGTGCGACTTTCAACGTTGCTGCAACGGCAGACGTGCGTGAATGCGAATGAGCTTGCGTCCTTTTTTTTCTGAAATTTTTTTCCAGGGGACGTTTGACACAGGAGCTGTTCCGCTTTTCAAGTCGGGCCTCCCTGGTCTTTCTATTCCTAGGTCTGTTTTGGCTCTGTTCGTCCATCACATTTGATGAGCTGGATATCTTGTTTTCAGTGTCATTACTCTTGGGCCCGAATTTTCGATCAATGGTCAAGTCAACATTGACCTACAAGCTGAAGCTAAACTCGCCATCGTAGCGGCTTGGGATTTCCCCAACATCAACATGGTTTTCCCGCAAGAGAAAGGTGCATCGACTGGAGATGCGACCGTCTCGGGGACCAACAATCGTGAATATCCCCAGCTGTGATGATCGACATGCTCATTCTCACCTGTCTAATAGCTTTACAGCTCAGTGCAGACCCAAGTGTCGATGTCTCCGGTACGGTAACTGCTCATATCATACCTCGCGTGAGTTATGCTAGTATCGCATCCCAATCCTGAATCCTGAATAAAATCAAATGAGATAGATTGACTTCGGTATCGACCTCTTCAGTGGCTCTGACAAGGCCTCGGTAAGCAATGGTTCATGCACACCATCGCTCATTGCAGGGCTCATTGCGCTGTTAAGGTTTTTATTGACGCGGATATTTCTGCGAGTCTCAAAATGGAGGTGACTGCTTCAGCGACCGTGAACAACACCGACACAGCAACCAGTTCAACAGATAGCGCAACTAGCACCACTTCTACTTCAGCGATTGCAAACAGCACTGACACGGCAACAGGTTTCACTGACAGTGCTACTAGCACCACGGATGCTACCGCTAGCACTGCTGCTGCTGAAACAGGTACCACTGATTCCGCAGCTATTGCCGCAAACACAACGCTAAGTGATGCAAGCGTGAGCACCACCGACACGAGCGGTGTCACCTCAAGTACGGATAATCCACTATCGACGTCAACTGATAATTCTCTAGCTACGCCAACCATTGATCCTCTGTCTCAATCAACCGACAGTTCTCTAGCTACCTCGACCCTCGACCCTCTCTCTACATCAACCGATAGTTTATTGGCTACCCCAACCGTTGATCCCCTCTCCACATCAACCGATGACCCTCTAGCTACCCCAACCACTGATCCTCTCGCCTCGCCAACCGATGATCCCCTGGCTACCCCAACCACTGATCCTCTCGCCTCGCCAACCGATGATCCCTTAGCTACCCCGACCGATGATCCCTTAGCTACCCCTACCGATGATCCTCTTGCCTCGCCGACCGATGATCCCTTAGCTACCCCGACCGATGATCCCTTAGCTACCCCCACCGATGATCCTCTTGCCTCGCCGACCGATGATCCCTTAGCTACCCCCACCGATGATCCTCTTGCCTCGCCGACCGATGATCCCTTAGCTGCCCCCACCGATGATCCCTTTGCTGCCCCCACCGATGATCCCCTCGCTTCACCAACAGACGATTCTTTCGAAGATCCTCCATTACCAACTGACGACGGGTATGTTATACTGCGCAGTCTCTTAGAATTTATCTGAGATTGTCATACTTAGCTCTGGCGATGTCACCGACGACAGCGGCTTTAGGAGACGATCCGGGCCAGTTCTCGGCAGTCGGGACACTTCCAGCTCTCTTAACGGCTGCATCACGCTCAGCGGCGGGATAGCTATCAATGGAGGCTTACAAGGCTCCTTGGCACCATTCATCAACAGTCAACAGACATTCCCCATCTTCTCTAAGGATGTCCAATTGTTCCAGGTAGTTACAAAATAGCATCAGCCTTTTTGGTGGTGGCTTACCCGTGCCTTCATAGAAATGCCTAAATGGTCCTGCAGATGGCTCTGCCACAGGACAACGCAGACGCAGAGGTTCCAGCGTCGCACGTCGCGCTGGCGACACGTCAGGATTGGCCTGCCCTACGAAGGGTGTTGTGTCAGCACTTACGTCGATCATTTAATCGGCGAGAGTGTTGTGGGATAAATATACTGGACCACTTGATTTCCCCAATTTACGTTACCCAGCCACCGCCACTAAGACGAGGAGCTCGTGTAATTTGTGCGCTTCTAAGGCAGATCTATAGAGTCTAGATGGATTTATATGAATCTTCTCCAACTGCAAGATAACCCTAAAGGACTGAGGGGACGTCCAGGGTCGGAAATCTTTATCACTGGTGCATCTCACAGTTGTGTGAATTGAGTCAACAAGGTAGAATAACAATTATAACTGCAGAGCTCCGTCATAACAATTTCCAAGGCAAGTAAGAAGAAGAAACTAGTAATTACATAACGCCAGGATAATGCCGGGGACTGATGCACCGGGGATTAAATATTCAATCCGCGATGGCTGCATCACTCATCACACCAGACACCAAGGTGAAGTGAGAATCCGATATTATCCTCAAATTCTGGCTATGTTTGACCAACACTGTTAGAGTGAGTTCGACATTGGACAAATCAGTCGGAAAGGTGCACTTGACGGATGGTAGTGTGGAGACGTGTTGGACATCAGCCCAGGTTTGTAACTTAGTTGATCTGTATCGCTGAAGATATTTAGGTAGTATGATAATAGGGGTCCCCTCAGTATATACAGCTATCTTTCCCTAATCCCGTCACACCTACCAAGATTAAGCTTACTTTCCAAGGTGGTTTCGTCGGCATTCGTTGTGCAGTTCATGCGATTACATACACTCCTGATCAGTCTGGCGAGTGGCATCTCATGACTTATATCTTCCCAGAAGACGTCAATCGTAGGCAAATATTCGATATACCGATTCCCAACGAAAAAGTGTCTAAAGTGGTGGGCCAGATCAAGCTGGTATTCGAAGAGAGTTCTGATTTCTTCGGTCGGATAACGGTTTATGATCTTGATTTGGAGGGCTATATCTATCCACATTCATAATTAATGGAGTTGCTAGAGATGTTACTTCGGCCCGTGATGATTGATGAACACCTAAACTCATGCTCCCAACACTTTTACACAGAAGCCATCATGAGCTCTCCTACGTGTAGTTATGAAATTCACGGGAGCATGACTCGATCATCATGGTCTCAGGTGGTTACTCACTTTGAATCCCCAGTCATCGTCTTCATTGTCCCTGGTAAGGTCTAATATGGTGGCTAAGCTGGATGCGTCAAAGGTACCCCTTGCCTGATACATGTAGCGATACAATAATGCATTTCTGTATCCCATCCAACCTCATCGAGTGCCGCACTGGAAAAATACAGTAGTACTAGAGTTCATTGCCTGTGAAGTTACACGGGCAACAAGATTGACCGAGTGATCTTACCGGTACCACCTGGTCCATCATTATACCTGCAGATAACAGAAACAAATCTAACTCTAAATGTAATATGCCTAATGTCTCCATGTATATTGTCTGCAAGTACTATTACTGTAAAGGGGAGAAAGAATGTGATGTTATAGCAACAGCTCCATATTCTGTCACGTGTTACCTACTCACATTAATATTCTTTTCATAGTCCTTGCCACGTAGTGTGTTTGAACGCATCTGAATGCTCCTGATGCACTTGGAGAATTCCAAAGTGATAGTATTAAGTGGGGCTACGTCAATTTAGCTGGAAGATACGTAAAAATGAAGTGGACCAGACGTAGCGTCTGGGCAACTGTGAACAGAAAACCACATAGTGACCTTACAGTATAGTAAGCTAGTCACGGCCACAGCCTCGCGAAGAGCTTGTCCTTGGGAGTCCCGCAGACTCATAAGCTTCAAAGTCAAATTGACGAGTAAGGAATAGGAGAGTTGCGTGGCATTTGTTATCGGGTTCCAGTTATAGATTGATCACAGGAGCAGCGGGAGGGTGCTACCGCGTTCATCATCGTCTTCGTTTTGTCGCTGGTCGCCGCTTTTCAACTCCGCGTGCGAGCTGGTCGTGTCTGCCGTTGCGGCTACCCCTATACACTCTCTGGCCTGTCTCACCTGTGTATTTCGTCTGCTACCCCAAGCAGTTCCAACGGTACCCGACCGACCATATCTCGCACACTGGAGGGTGTTACTCAACTTGCGTTGTGCGGAGTGACCTTATACCCACTTGATTTTATCGACAGAGAACGCGAAAAACATGGTATGCTTGGTGGTTTAGTGCTACCAAAGTACCTCCCTTTGATGGGTATTGTTGAAATCGCGTGTAGGACTCGCGCGGCTCGGACCCAGAGGAATTTTACGTGAAGCAAGATAGGATCGGTGCGTTTCACGGTCACGCTCGAAACTGACCGCGCCTGATTTGCAATTGACTTCAAGGGAAGGGATCATTTGGAGAGGTCTACAAGGGGTATGGGCAAAGATTACAGCGTGGTTGCGCTTCTAACGCAGTGTAGCTATGACAAGCGGACTCAGAAGACGGTCGCAATCAAGATTATCGACCTAGAAAGTGCTGAGGACGAGATTGAGGACATACAGCAGGAGATTCAGATACTCAGCCAGTTAGACTCGCCACATGTTACAAAGTGCGTGTTGCAACACTAGCTGGAGTTTTAGACTAACATGGTGTGCAGGTATCATGGGTCATATCTGAAGGGGTCTAACCTCTGGATAGTGATGGAGTGCGTTTCTCATTTGCAATTTACTTTCTCCCCTGACACATTTGTAGATATTGCTCCGGCGGGTCATGTTCTGACTTGGTACGTTCTGTCAAACCTCTACGTGACGTTCGTTTCATTTGTGGTAGATGAAACCGGGTGTGTTTCGAGAGGAGTACATTGCCATCATCGTTCGAGAGTTACTGCGCGGCCTTGACTATCTTCATGTTGAAGGCAAGCTACATCGTGACATCAAAGGTGAGTCTGTTGCATATCGCATCTTTCTTGGTTGATCTAGTTTCTATAGCTGCGAACATTCTTCTTAGCGCAACAGGAGAAGTGAAGCTTGCCGATTTTGGCGTGTCAGGTCAGCTCTCGGGCACTCTGTCGGCCAAGAAAAATACTTTTGTTGGGACTCCTTATTGGATGTCCCCAGAGGTCATTAAGCAGAGTGGATATGACTACAAGGCTGATATATGGTCACTTGGCATCACGGCTATCGAGCTTGCTCGCGGGGAGCCTCCATACGCTGAACTTCACCCCATGAAGGTTCTCTTCCTCATTCCCAAGAACCCACCTCCTACCCTAGATATCAACTTTTCCAAGCCATTTCGCGACTTTGTGGCTCTCTGTCTGCAAAGGGATCCCAAGGAGGTAGAGTATTTATATTATCTGAATTACAGTGAAAATTAAACGATGTATCGCAGCGGCCGTCAGCGCGCGAGCTGCTGAAACATAAATTCGTTCGAATGGCGAAGAAGACGAATTATCTGACGGAATTGATTGAACGACATGAACGGTGGAAGGCAGAGGGCGGTGCTCGTCAAGAAGAGGAAGAGCTTGAGCGTAATGAGGACCTGTGAGCCTCATTATCCGTTCTCTCTTGATGTTGTATTAAGTACACATTACTCAAGCTCCGTGGGTGCCGATCTGGACGATCTTTGGGACTTCGGCACCGTACGTCATGTTGCACGGTCAGGGACATTGGGTAAGGCGACGGCAAGGACTGAGAATGGGCTCACATACCCCCAACCTGTACCAAACCTCGATACCAATCATATACCGTATCACAACAGCAATGGTGTTCACCCAAGCGTGTCTTCGTCGTCCGTATCGTCATCTTCCACGATCACAGTCAAAGCCGAGCTACCTGCTTTACCAAACAGACGTGTTACATATGAGGATCAGTCTCCGGACCAGGGTACAGTTCGAACTACTCCCAAGAGAAACCGTGAAGGGTCGTACGAGTCAAATCGGTCTTCTGGGTCAGATGAAAGTGACAGGGAACGTCGTGCGGAAGCGGTAGGGCAGCAGCTTGCGAATGCGCATCTGGAGGACGAGGTGGACGCAGACCTTGAGGATGACCTGGACGAGAGGACGATGCTGGATTCGGTGGTGCTGCCGGCGATTGCTTCGGTAAGTCCACGATTCAATGCTCTAGATTGTTCCCATCTGAGTTAAACCCGCAGTTGGTTCCCCGTGTATCAACTATCGAAGCACGGACAGTCCTCAGTCAGTTACAGCGGGCATTCGCGGAAGCCGAGAGGATAATTCCAGGTCTTACCAACGAGCTCGTCAATGAGATTGTCGATTCTGTAGAGCACGTCGAAGAGGACCGGTGAATTCGTCTAGCCATGTTATCCCTGGATATTTCCCACCAACAGTTTCCTCTCGATCAACATCTCTCTTCTCATTACATGCATATAGGACTGTTCCTCTCGCACGCTTCTAAACTTGTTGCAATATCCCCTTTCCTTCAGTATCCATATGCAGAATCACACTATCCCTGTGACTCACACTCGCACGTGTACACATTTCCACACATACCTACTTCTCGTTCCATGTCTGTGACTTCATGTACACGTACATGGTCTATTATATCGACAGTGCTTTTATGGTACGGCGTCATCAACTACTTTTGGTTTCCTCTTCTTTCCAGTCCCCTTCTTCTTCGCTCGCACTACCCTGATGGGCTCGGGTGTGTGCACGCCCTCCTCTTCGTTATACTGCGGGAATGAACGCAAGGGTGTCGACGGCACGTGTCGTAGTTGTAGTTTGTCTGGGGTGGAAGGAGCCGGAGGTACGGCAGGCTGGGGTGGACCCCCCTCGGGCATCTCCCCACCAGTTTCGACCACAGCCCGCGGCTGTGGTATTCGAGGCACATTGTCACTGGAACGTGTGTGTGTTGGCCGATCCGAGAAAGGCACTGTTCAGATGGTCCAGCTGGTTCATCGATGCGATCAATTGACAGGCATGAAGCGTCACTCACCTAAACTATCCAACTTCACTACGGGAATTGATTCCACATCATCTTCCGGTAGTTGCTGTCGAGGTGGTGCACTCTGCGGGCGATCATCAATTAGGTAATATGGGTCGTCCTTCAGCAGCTCAAGTCTTGCTGCTCGTCGCTGCACAGATTTCAAATTATGCGAGATGCTTATAGTCTGGTGGTAACTTACCCGTTCTCGCTCCGCCTTCTCGGGTGTTTCCTCAGATTGCACATCTATAAGGGATACGGCTTTCTCCTTTTTCTTCCCACTCCTCACGTTACCAGCACCTTTCTCCGCCTTTTCCTTACCCTTGCCTTTCTTTTTCTTTGTTACACCATTTGTCGCGCTACTCACAGTATCCTCCTTTGGAGGTGCTATGATCCATGAATCAAGATCAAGTCCCTCTGGAATAGGAACGCTAGCTTGTGCTTCGCGCGCCACGGGGTTGAGTTCGTACGAAGAAGTAAGTGGTCGAATCAAGAAAAGACTTTTTGGGAAAACAGGATCCGCAGAAGATTCTGGGGGGTCAGCGAACCCGTTCGAAAACCCAGCTTCGTGTTCTGACGAAAGTACTGGCTTTGGCTTTGGCTTGAACGTTGCAAGATCAGCACGGATGAAGGCAAAGAGTTGCAGTGTATTTGCGGCCTGCAATGCGGAGTTATTAGAATCCTACCATAACATCAACAGTGAATAAATTGGATCTTACCCGCTCCTGCACTTCGATGTTCTCACACCCAACGAAGTTCTGCAGGCTGCCAACTATCATGTCTACTGCCTGCTTGATCTCTGATAAGAAATCGTCATTCCACCTAGCGGCGAGATCTGCAACCCAATACCCGAATATTTTGAATGCTGCCTGAATGTATATAGAGATCGTCTCAGAGGGTAGCGATGAGCTGCTGGGGTGCAATAGATATGACAGAATCCTAGGAGGATCTGACAATTCCCTGGAAACGCGACATGAATGAGATACTGGAGACATAAGGAAATAAGAGAATACAGGGACCAAGCCCTCTACCTGCAGTATTCTGCGCAGATCCACGCCGCAGCCCACAGAACCTCTGCAGAACCTGTCACATCGCTCGCTTCATTCAGACTCCCCCGCGCAGCCGCATTGCTAACAAATGCGTCGTCGCCTAGAAGTCGCACACAGAGCTTGACCGCGTACCCTCGGACGGCTCTGACACGCACTGCAACGTCTAGCAATGCGTCCCTGAGTGCGGTTCCAGGTACTGGAGAAACATATGCCAGATCAACGAGCACCGCAAAGTACCATTCAAAGTCCTCGACATTGGCATATCCGTTCCGAGCAGCAAGTGAAAGGATCCGATGTGTAAGAAGGTTTCGGTAGGTGGGAGAGGTAAGGGGCGATGATGGTGAAGAGGAGGTCGATGTTGGTGATACAGAGGAAGACAGCAGCGAAAGCGTGTGAGATGCAGTCGGTTGCGATGATGTGGGATTAATCAAATGGGAGAGTAGTTGTTGTACTATAGACTGAAGGTTGGTCGGCGTAACCTGAAAGACGGTGTGAACTGAGAAATTAAACCACGAGTCGTGCTGCATCACAACTTACCATTTCGGTTACAAGCTCTAATGCTCGCATCCGAATGCTGATGTCAGGGTCATCCACACTAGAAAGGATAATCTCTTGGTAACTAGCCACGAGATGCGGATGCGAGGGGACGATTTTAACCAGCGCCAGTAAAGCGATATATTTCACTATTCTCGTTGTCAGTCCTACTCTTGTCAATAAACATGTCACTATACGTACGATTTTGGTCTGTATCTTCCAAGAAAGCGGCGAGCTTCGTAACGCAGGTTCGTGCGAGTGCATCCCCTTGAGAGCCCTGCAGCATATCACCAATGATGCATGTACGAACACACTCATAGAGCAATGATATGGCTGGGGTTGTTGAGATAAGATGTGTGATTGGAGGCTGCAACTTTTTCACAAGGCGAGGTTCATGTGGTGACAGAGCACCAAACTATGAAAGCGTGAACGCTTGCAACAAAGAAGGCATTGGTCCACAAACCAGCTTAACAATCTTTATGAGCATCCAGTTGTTAGTAGAGGTAGTGAGGATGTGAAAGAGCTGGGGTGCCAATGGGAGGTAATCCGTGGGGTTCCGGAGAGCAAGTTCGCACAACACATTGACCGCGGCGGAGACCACACCTTGATAACTTTTCTCAGCACCCAGACGCTGGGTCATGATACTATGTTCATGACATCTCACCCGGGTCTGAATCCTCGAGCTTTTCCCTTAGCCTGGGAAAGCTGTGCTGTAGGGCATCGGGATACCGTACAAATACCTTGTAAAGCGCAAGAACAGCACGCTTTCGGATGTGGGGTCGAGAGTGGTTCAACATGGTGACAAGATCGTGTGAGAGATCTCGTGCAAGGTCAGGATTCGCAATGTGTGCTAATCCATTCAAGGACACGGCGACATCTGAAGGATTCGAGCTAAGATCCTGGACAGGGTAAGGAGGCCAATATAACATCAGATGAAGTATAAGTAAGACACACCTTCTTGAGAAGGTTGGTAGTCAACATGAGTACGTCCGTGTCTGACCTGAAGGACTGGACAGCAGCGAGGTAACCAACGCTCTTGAGATGAAATCTCGAAGAAGACATGACTTCAACGACGTGAAATGATGCCCATTTCATGTCGTAGCCCAACATGTCCAGCTGGGCAAGTGAGTACAGTACGGTTACCCAAAGAATCATTAAATCACACATACGTATGTCAGCTTCAACACTGCTCCAGCCTTGAGGTCCATATCCTTACTCTTAATTTCTTTCCGAATCTCATCGACAGCCTGCGCTATGAATTTCGCCTCATCCTTCTTGTTCGCTCGCAATCCACGAATGAGATCCTGAAGCGTTCGCTCCCACATTTCGCGGAGAAAGAAAGGCCTAGCGCGGGAATTCCCAGAGCGCACGAGTATACAACTGGGAACTTGTCACAAGAAGGCCAGCACAAGAAGACTAGTACCGGCCGTGCACGTCGCGCAGGTAATGAGGAATTCGCAGTTAGGAATCCAATCCGACCTTGTGGCGCCTCTCGGCGGCTGCCGGAATACAGCGTGCTTAACACCAGTTGCTTACTTGCAAACTGGTGCTGTGGCTTTGTCAAGAACTCTGAGTTCAGATCAAGTTATTACAGTAACTGCTAGAGTTGTGTCTGTTAGAGAAGAATGCCCGAAATTTGGTGATCTTCGGTGCTATAGTGGTGCTGTTTGTCCAGTTGTCAGATTCCTGTTAACTTAGGCCTGGCCCCAACGGTAATGAACCTAGTGTCAAAGCTCTCCATAATCTTCAAGCTTCAAGCCCTACATTCACCAGCCGATCAGAAGAAGTACTCGGGTGCATTCGTAATCCGCGATTAATGTCCCCTCCATCCTTGATTGGAATACAGCGGCCAGGTCGCTAAAATCTCTAATATCATTGTGGCTTGAGAAGGCACCCTCTTTGAGGTTATGTTACGGTGATGCAGCTCAAGCTCTGCGGATCTGAGGCTTTGCAAGCAATCAAGGGCAAGGCATCAAAAACGCAAGCCAGTGAGAGAATCAAAGCAACAGTACATCCCAAGAAGCGAGCCATCTTCCACTCTACTGGCATGGAGCAATATTTCGCTTTCAGAGATCTCGTGCCCTCCCCTGTCACCATCTTATCATTTACTGACACAGCGGCACCGTTGCCTTGAGCACCGCCGATCGACAAATTCCAACATCCAATAGCTATACAGTGGAAATTTGGATGTTTCAGGGCTGATTGCATCTTCACTTGATCGTTCTCTAAAAAATCACAAACACCCATGTTTTGCAAATCTTCTCACAGGGATCACCGGACCTCAGACCACAATAGGGGATTCAATTTGATTGACATGTATTATATGACTTATTGTGGCGGACGATGCACCAGTCATACACTGTGGTTCGAAGTCGGGCAGTTCTACCAATCAGGGACGTAACGGAATCAGAAAAAAAAATAGGAAAAAAAAAACCCCCAGATTGCCGAGTAGATGGGACTTCTGCAAGTTCCGAAGCCGCCCCTTAGATTCTACGATCACCCCGGCTTATAAGGCAAGGGGAAAACAGCGTGCGGGGCAGATGCGCCCCTGCCATGCAATATGGTATCAACGTCACGGGCCGCAGGAAGAATCTCCCCAGCATCCCCACCCTGACATGGATCTCGATGGCATGATGAGCGCACGACCATGTGGAGTAATAGCTGATCACTTGCAAGTAAAGGGAAATACGCGTAACTAGGCTCTTCATACGGTGCTGCAGAGCTATCAAAGGAATATGATTGTTCTTTGTCTCAGCAGGACTGGCTCAAGGCCCGTCACAGCCAGTTGTGTCAGTGTCAAGGTTAATCTATTAAAGGGGTAAGAGGTTTATTCCAACCAGCGGAGGGATCATTTCTCCGAGTCGAGCCCGAGTCCAGTCCGCACCGTTTATCCCTAGAGGTCTAGCTACTGTGTCGTGGTATCGGGAAAGGTTCCTCCCCTCGGACCCCATCAAATGGTACCCGTTGGGGACCGCTGCAGCTTGACACATGGTATTGCCGGCTTCCTGTACGGTAGGTTTCTCGCCAACGTAAGTTCTGGCCACTGAATTACATATATCATGAGGGGTACAGTTGACTATCTCATAATGCATAGCACTCGGACCGACTCAGAACCCATGCATTATGAGATATATGCATCACGAAAATATGTGGCGACACGATTCGCGAGATAATCTGTACCATACCCAACTATAACTGTGTAAAGTAGCTATCTAATGATGTCTGAGAATTACTGTAAGGAGCTCATCGCGTTGAAGTAGAATCAGAATCATCAACTTCGATGACATCACCCCGTGCAAGTGCCATCTCATGCTGAGCATCAGCCACAATCTCAGCATCACCTCCCTCAAACATGTAAGGTGAATCGCCGACCTCGCGCCCTTCCACTGGGTTAACAAGTTCCTCCAAGGTAGGTGGGGGTCCGATGACACTGTTCTAGTAAATTGAGTGCATATCGTGTCGCTCCGGACAAGATATCACCGGATACTGGGTGAAAAACCATTCCGATAATGCGTGATTGAGTCGTCGAACTATGTATTATGCGTTATGCATCATGCACCCATTTCCCTTGCATCCCACGGTGGTTCCAGTCCAAAACCCATGCATTATGAGATAGTCAACCGTACCTGGATTTTCAGTAGTTCTTTCAGCCTCGGGAGTTTAGTCACATTGCCATTGGCGACAGGGAAGCAACCGTGAAAATACTACTTTCCTCGAACTGATCTAGAAGGGGAGTGCGGCCCGGAATCGATAGACAAGTACAGCCGAACGATAACTAGTGTAATAATTAAGTCTGATGGTTTTGGAATGTCTCCACGAGGCTCGAGAGCAGGTGGAAGAATCCAATGACGACACATTTGCTCTTCTGCCAGCGACAATATCCTTTGATGGTTTACATAAAGCTATGCACGCGCGAATGTGAGTTCTCAGCGAACACATACTTGGGGCAAGTCGCTACTCAGAAGATGTGTCGTTTCTAGTGAGGAAACATGTACGATGAAAAATAATAGAGTAGTGCTACAATTTGAAAGTCTTGGAATAGTGTTAACTCAAAAGTGAATGCTACATTAAATGTGTGAATGTGAATAAGACTAGCCCTATGTGATATCAATGAAAAATTCCTTTCCTGGAGAACAAACTAATAAAAGAGAGAGAGATTTCGATCACAAAGATGGGAGATTATTCAGCCAGTCTCGTAGGATACGGTTGAAAGCCTGTGGCTGCTCGAGTTGAGGCCAGTGTTGAGCATCGATAGTCTGTAGATTCCTGATGAGGAACAAATAGTGAAGTGAATGAGCAAAGACTTGCCTTGATGGTGAGTTGCGAGAAGAAGGAGGGAGAATGAATAGCGTTAGAGATAAATACCCAGTCAGCAACAGGGTCCTAATTGGTCAAGAAAGCAATTGTGAATCAGTAAAGATCCAGTTAATAAATACTGCACAGGAAGGGCTCATTACATTAGTGGGTAGAATAGACAGAGCAGGTTGAGAGATCGAAAAGTTGCCTTGCACTCGATCAGCAGTCCATGATCCAAGTCGATTCTGATGGCGTAATATGTCAGGACTGTCAAGAAAACCGGGGGGAGGAAGAATATAGCTCACTCCGTGGGTATAAAATTGCAGGGCTGCAGATGATGCGCCGATCAGTAAAGCAGTCACCAACCATGATTAGAAATACGACACACTCTTCTCAAAGCCTTGTATCCAATACTGTTCGACAAGGTAGTCTTCCTCAGCCTGTGTGAAGAAGGGACTAGGTGGGATTTCCTCAAAATCCTGCCATGCTTCCATGAAGGAGGAGGCCGAAGTCAGGAAGTTGGCGGGAGGTGGGGATGCTGCACTGCGGAAGATAGCCCGAAGGGTACGACGAATGGAGGCATTTAGTTCCTCAGCCGCTTCGTAGGTGTACTTCTCAAAGAATGCCTAAAACGGACAGTAAGCTTTAGAATCTGACCCATCAAGTCATGAGCAAGCTTACGTTGTAACTCAAAGCCGGAACGAGAGCAATGAGCTGTTCCACAGGGAGGAAAGGACCAGCGGAAGATATGTACGGGAGTGCCGCTCCAGAAACAGCTTCTACAAGATCGGGACGCATGCGAGCTGCCTGGTAGCAAATCTATGAACAGGAATTGTTTGTGTTATTCCCAAACAGAAATTTGATGAAACCTTACCTGGGATCCCCAATCATGACCGACGCACACAACCTGATGCTGTACATTTGTCTGTTGCAATATGCAGGCCAGGTCCGAGACCATATCGCCCATCGTGCCAGAAGACTGCACATCTCCAGGGTGTGTGGAGCCACCAAATCCTCGTAGGTTCGGAATAATGAGATGATAATCCTTCTGTCGATGTTAGAAATCAGTACAGTGAAAGCTGCGAGTCATGTGTCACGTACCTCAAAGTATTGTATTTGATTTGACCAGGTGCTCCATAGACCAGGCCACCCGTGCACTAACAAGAGGGTGCGGGTAGCTGTGGGATTGATTTCCACATACTCTGTGGCAGAGGCTAAATATGGGGGATCTTGGGATGCAACGTAAACTAACTCACCAAGATGAATGTCCACTAGCTCGGAATTTTCTCGGTTGATGGCTGAGCAGTGGGCGACACTCTTAAGGTAAAGGTGCGGGTCAAATGGAAGACTTGGTGGGGAAAGGGTAACTTGAAGGGACTCTTGAGACGATGCAGCGACGTATAGAGTAGAAATTGCTAGAACGACGGTAGAACTCGAAAGGCTGAGAAGACGCATTATAGACCACTGGGTAGCGTTAATTATGAAAAGAGTGAGATATGGGGTGGAGGACAATCAGCGTCGACATTTATATAACTTACATCAGGCCCAAAATGCGATGCCATCGAGTCAGTGAATAGCCCTCGGCGTTGGCCCTGACTCACGCTGATCACGCCAACCAAAATAATTGCCATAGAATAACACTATTATATGTGTCCCTGAGAAAGGGAATCACTGACAGGCCTGGTAACAACCAGATGCGATCAGTGCGCACCAAAGGCACAGCATGTAAAGCTGTATGTTTGTGTGAGCATGGATCAAAAGCTTGGAGGCGATGATGCATGATGTGTCCTAGTTTTGAGAAGCGCCAAAGGAGCGGCGGCATATTATCTCGGCACTACATCAAGTGCAGTACATCAGGAAAAAGGGTCCTGGCATCATAGCTGCCCTCCGCCGTGTATGTAAGGCCGAGAACCCAATTGGAGCGCGCTTGTGCTCTTAGCACCATCAACCACAACTTTCCCATCGTCAAATTGCTTAGTTCAAAGCAAAAACACCTACAGGAACAGATAACAGCGGCTCCTTCCAACACAGAATTCATCCCACCTATAATACCTAAACTACAATATGCCATCCCCACTACCCTTACTCATGCAACCTCAATCTCAGCAAATATTGCAACCTATGATTGAAGCACCTCGGTCTACATGCCCAAGAAGGCCCTCCTCCCCAGCTATAGACCCAGATGTCAAAATTGATTTTCAGGCTGAAGGACTGATCCGTGAGCCAGAAAATATAATATAATAATAGCAAACGGGGTTAGTAGGGCTCCAAATGTTAATGCCTACAGTCAGGGGGAGATATCCAAGGTATACTTGTTTGACAAGCCTAGTTGTACCTTCAAAGACACATCAGAGTGGCTATGTCTTCATAATCAACTGCAGCAAAGGGCTACTTTATCAATTAGGATATGAATTGCAAGTCACAGACAGTGAACTTGGATAATGAGAGTCAAGAGAAGTGTTTAGTTGCTCGGTGAAGGAGGCAAACTAATGCAAAGAAGGGGAGAACAACATATGATAATTGAAGTAAAGAACTGTGATACATGCAAACTGTTATTTTAAAGCCAAAACCAATCCTCCTACTGGTGATGTTGGTCCCCTTTGCATGGTCCCTGTGCTGCAGCCTTAGTCAGTGAAACCCTTCTTGGCCTGGCTTCTCCCATAACACCATTCACTGGTGTGACACATACTAGCTGTATTGCCAAACCCTGCTTGATTGGTTACTTGGCAAACCAGTGTAATGGGAGTTGATTACTGCTGACAGGATTCCCTTCACCTGTGAAGCCCACTATGTCATTTGGCACTCATTTGCTGTTGGAATGATTGTTTGGAACAGGCACCTCTAATGGACTGTCTTTGACTCTTGACACCAGGAGACCCAGTATCAATACTGTCTCAGAGAGGAATAAATGAAGGTAACAAAACTAACCTAAAGGTACTAGCAGCAATGTGCACCTTTGGGGATTTCAAAAAGGTGAACTCCTATAACATAGGGAAAGAGGGTGTGCTACATCTCCTTGCCATCAAAGCTTCTGGAAGAAGTGGCCACAATTCCAGAGAGCATGAGCAACAACCTAGTCATGCAAGACATGCTCAAGTCAGTGATAGAAGACATCAAACTCACAGTAGCAGTGAACCAAACCCTCAACCCAGGATAGCCAACATATGTGTCCATCACACATAATCCATGTTATGACCTCATTCATTATGTCTAGATCCTGTTATGAGTATCATTCTGACATATTCCAAGCACATTCCAATCACATCATTCCATATCTGGTTCTGATATTCTCTAACAAATCTTCTGATATACATATGACCTGTGTCACAATGTAACCATCCACCATGAGGGCAGGGAGGAACTGTATCTGTCCCCACACACAAATTTCATGCTAATAGTGGCATACTGGCCCTGAGCAGAATGACCATAATGATGGTAAATTGTCCTATTGTCCTTGCTGGACTCATTGGTCCATACTAGTTGGCTTGCCACAAAATGCCTCTGCACCTCTTCCATCCATGGCACTCTTCCCTCCTCATCCCATTCAATGGCACGTCATCAAAATAGTTTATATGATAGCCCTGCATTCTTGATAGTATAGTGAAGTGAAGATATGGCAACTAGAACATTGTGCTCAAGGGCCAGCCATTCCAAGATACATCTCTGGGCAGCTCTGCACTGTTTCAATCAGACTATTGATCTCTGTTGCATTCAAGGAGTGAGGTCAGCTTTGAAGAGGGTTCCGAGGTGGAACTACATCTCCAAACGTATCGAAATTGTGGGCCCAGCGAGTCAAACTGCTCTGAGATACGCCGAGGATTGAATGAACCTGCATATCCGTCATACAATAGATATAGAGCTCGCTGCTTGATATCTCGACTTATATGTCGAACACCCATCGTTGTTGGGCGCCTAATTGCAGCCAGCGCCTCTCAGTAAAACAAAAAGACGACGCGCGTCAAGCGTTTTTTGAAAACGCTGTAACGGCGGACCGTTGCAGCCTCAAGGGAAAGACCCCGGCTAGGTTCAAGGCTCAGATACAGGACATTTAGACAATCATGCAACAAAAATTCTGTTCTTTTGCTAATGTGCGGAGATGCAGCTCACACAATATCTAGTGGGTGCCGATCCTGAGTGCTGACGACAACTTCGAAAGGTCCGTCTTGTTCGTTCAACAGGGTGTCCTGTAGTTTTTCTCGAAGAGTTGGAAGATAACCTCGTTCCGTATTGTCATGTCCACCTGAGAACGGAAAGCAGTGTTTGTGGTGTAATATTACGGAAGGGGAAACAAATGCACGGACATAGGATAACACTGATACCTTTAGCAATCGCGGCTAAAACCTCGTGCTGTAGATGATATTATGTTAGCTCACAGGGATAGAAACGCCAGTGTCCTACGTGTGACATCTCTCCGGTGATATACAAGTCTGCGTCGACATCTTTTAGCAGGGTTCCGCCGGACCCGGCGCAGATAGCCACCGACTTTATGATTGGTGAGGTGTCGGTCAGTTTCGGTACTGAAGCAAGTTGAACTGCATCGCAGAATCGATATCTCCGTCATCCAACCAACTCAATGTGTGCCCCACATACGATATTTCAGGCCCAAGTATGCTTTCATGGAAATAACGATGTTCCTTAAGGGCACGGGGTTCTGATATGCGAGGATCCGACCAGCACCGACCAGTTCGTCGTTTTCTTTTGGTTCAATGGCGCGCACGGTTGCTCGCTCGAGGCCAGAAAGTCCGCTCGCAAGCCAGTCATTGATACCGCCTTTGACACAGTCTAATGCAGTGTGAGGACTGAAGACAGACACGCCTGCAGCAGCGCATTTGAGAAGAGATGTTTGCAGTGAGTTGGAAAGCGTGAGTGATGCGAGTGGTCGGAATAACGGAGGATGATACGAAACAACTACGGAGGTGGGAGTAGACAGTGCTTCCTCCAGCACCGCAGGTGTCAGACTTTTTCAATATGAAAATGTGCACGTCAGTGGTAACCATCCGATTGCAATGATGAGCCTACGCGCACTCAATGGTAAGGAGGATTCGTTTGGCTTGTTGACGCGTGACAGGAGATTCAACAAGGAGGCCGACCTGTACAGGTTCTTTCAGGGGTAATAAATGCAATCAGGTGGAAGCGATCATGACAAGCTCACATTGTCCCACTTCTCTGCCAAAAACAGTGGCGCGATGCGCTCCATCGCACGTACAACTGTTGTAACAATTGCCATATGGTATGTCAATCAAAATGTTCCCAGGACTGGGGGCTAAAATACTAGCAGAATGAGGTAAGTAATTTTAGAGTTTAAGTGAAACTAAACCCTTACAAAGGAAACTTCAAAGATTGAAAGCTGTTAACCAGATCTTGCTGGTCCCGCGGCGTGCCAACTCTAACCCCGGGACACTCCGCCATCTCCGCCCGTCCTCAGTTTGATGAACACAGGCTAGAGCAAGGTCCTTGTATTAGTGGGTTCTGGACCCAACTTGATTCACAGGCAGATGCTTCCAAACTTCAATATTCAGTTTAGATTGATGCCATCACGCGTAGAGGTTATTTACTAGTTCTCCAAGTTCTGAAGTCCATCAAGTTCATTTCGCGTCAACCAATTTGCATCGCGAACAAACTGCCAAGTTCCAGAGACATCCCATTAGGAACTCTATCCCAGAAAGCAGACATAGACGAGGGGATCATGCAGGCACCAACTGCCTTCAAGTTGTCACAGTGCGGGTGGAAGGGTGGGATTGGAATAAAAGCCAAATAACAAAGGCAGGATAACTCCGCCGATAGCCCGGAAAGCCTGCGTTATAATCACTCATGGGTTCCACATAGCCAGGCCCAAGTAACAAGAAGTTCGTCCCACCACTGTCAAAAATTTGTTCTTCCTGAGACATCAGCCGGAACAGATGAGACAGGCTTGACGAGCTTGAGGATACATACATGTTCTGGCAGGATTTGGATCCAGTATACGCATGACTGTCAAGATTTCAGAGAGCGTATTGATGTCTGATCGTCGGCCAATTATCCCACAGCCCTGCTAGAGCGCCACCCACCCTAGTACATTTAGTTGCGTAGAAGAAGTCAACGCTCATACGATGATGAAATTTTCTAGATCAGGTCAGCCGTGTGGTGCCACCCTGAGGCACATCATACATGAACACACTTGCGACTCACCTGTACGGCTTCTGGAGAAGGATTTGAAAACAGGATAAGAGGTTGCATGCCATATTAGCACATGACGTGACTCAATATAAACATTTTGTGGCGTAGGCTTGATTCATAACCTTTTGGTACCATATGAAACACTGCAGGTGCGCGACATAGAAACGGTGGATCAGTAAGCTGCTGCAACTGACCGCACAGGGAACAAGGCACGCTAGATATTGGCATATCAAGATCTTTCAAATCCTTCAGGGAGACGTGCATAGCTATTAACAGTGCCTGTGAAATTATAAGTTCTGCTCCAGAGTTTAGTTTAGATCATCAAGCTTCACCTTCAACTTTCAATACGAAGGCAACTTGTGGCGGTTTCTGCCATTACCTAGTGTAGGTTCTAAAAGTAGAACCACCCGTGCTATCATACTCAGGTGTTTCAAGAGGACATGAAGAGCCATCAACCAGCCATGATTGACGAACGGAAGCGTCTGGTCAAATCACGGCTCAATAAAAGAAAATCGTCGAAAGGCAAACTTCCTGTAAGGGCCGGCCGGCAAACGCCGTTCGTTTACTTTTCAACCATGACCCGTGCACAACGCTTTGTTGTGGTCGCTTGCATCCTCAGTGCCCTCTACATCTTCGCTTATTTATCTATTCTTCCTGTGCCTCTCTTAGAGGATGACGCGAAGGACCAGATTTTGCCTGTGGTATGTCTAGTAGGCCGTACTTCCTTTACATCCTTTTACAGAACTTGTAGATTCCATGGTGGTTGCTTGTGACATTTGGATCATACTCGCTTTGGTCACTTGGCTGGGGCCTCTTGACCTTCAGAGACTGCCCAGATGCATACCATGAATTGCTATCGGTAAGGGGTTTACGTATAGCAGCTCTTTACTTACCGTATGAACATTCAGGAAATTACTACTGCGAAAAACGAACTGCGTATGCACGGGGTGTCGGTTGATTAATACATCTCTATTGTAAAGTCATCGTCGAGTGACAATGTACACACACCACGGGAGTAGAGAAGTTATAAATTACACTAACACCGTACTATGAGTCCACTCCGAAAGTCGCTCGCTATTTTATGGAAAGTTGGTATAACGCAGGCGTCCTTGGATGTAAAAGTGGAACTCACCAATTGTATGAAAGTGGTTCGATCGGCTGGGGCGAGTTGATTAATTTGTTCTGGGGTATATGATAAGATTTGCAAGATCATGCTCTAGAAAAAAAAAGGGATATTGTAGCTGGGAAACAAAGCAACTTGCGACGCACTTACCTTTTGATCATCAGGAATAGCAGCTAGCATGGCCTGCGCGTTGGGTGGAAGAAGCGGCGGTGTCTGTGTCAGTACCGAGTTGGAATATGGAACGGAGGTTTGGGGAGATGGGGGCGCTTGACCATTATATTGATGAGGCTGCCCCGGATATTGCTGCGATCCAGGCATAGGCTGGGAATGCCCGTTCGGCATCACAGGTGGGGTATGTGAAAGTCCAGGTAATTGAGCAGGTTGTGGCTGTGAATTTGCCATTGAGGCCAGAGTTTTCTACGACAGAGTCAGCTTGTGCTCGATTATAGATTGGTTCTATTTCACCTGCAAAGCTTCTGCGTTAAGAATGTTCATTTTGATCATGAGCTGTATTAGGGAATATGCAAGACTTGGTTGAGACGTTAACAGTAATTTGGCCTGGTCCGGGACTGTCCCAACTATTTTCTAAAACATTTTTCAGGATAAAAGAGCTCAAAACTGGTCCATATCGTACCTTAAGCTGCACTAGGAGCTCAATGAGTGCGTCTGTCTCTGTCGACATCGTTGAAATTCACATTCAGCCTCGGCAGCTCCCGAGGCCAGTTACCACGTAGAACTTACGGCGTTTCGCAGCGAGCACATTTCATCCTGCTAAGCTCCTGATGTCTTCTTCTGATGCGACATGCTTTACTGTGGTATTCGAGGATCCGTCGGAGCTGCCAACGACGCAAGAGCTGCGAACCGCTTTGCAAAAGGGAACCGATGAGGTTAAGCTCGAAACGTTGAGAAAGATTATTGTGGCCACCCTCAATGGAAGCCCACATGTACGTTTTACTTTGGCTCTTGTATGCCTCCTACTGAAATAGTTCCTCTCCTCTTCAGCCTCAACTACTCATGCCTATCATTCAATTTGTGCTACCGTCGCGTAATAAAGCTCTCAAGAAATTATTACACTTCTATTGGGAGGTGTGTCCAAAACATGATGAGGATGGAAAGCTAAAGCAGGAGATGATCCTGGTTTGGTTCGTCTCCATACCCTGGCGTGGTATACTCACTCTAATACGACTATTTGTGAAGTAATGCGATACGGAACGACCTGGTGCGCCTTGTTCCGTTGTGAAAATTAGTATCGTATACTCAATTGGATATAGCAACACCCTAATGAATATATTCGTGGCGCGACTCTTCGCTTTTTGACGAAAATCAGCAAAGACGCTGAGTTGCTCGAACCTCTCATCCCTACACTACGATCTTGTCTAGAACACCGGCACTCTTACGTTCGCAAGAATGCCGTTTTCGCTGTCTATACAATATACCGCTCCTTCGAACATTTACTTCCCGATGCACCGGAACTTATCCAAACCTTCCTCATCGCGGAGGGCGACGCAACGTGCAAACGAAATGCCTTTGTGTTTTTGGCCAATATGTCGACCCCTAAGGCAGTGGAATATGTTCTGCAGGTGTATGATCAGATCCCTGGCTTCGATGAGCTGCTGCAGATGGCCATTATTGATCTCATTAGAAAGGATTGTGCCAATGAATCAGCATACCGTGTATGTGATGTTGAAATTACACCATGTATCGTCGCTGATGACTCTATTTAAGACGCGGTATATTCGATGCATATTTGAGCTTCTGAATGCATCCTCACACTCAGTGAAGTATGAGGCAGCCACGACACTGACCACCTTGACTCAGAATCCGGCGGCTATCAAGGGTGTGGCACCTGTTTGGTGGATAGTTTGACCTTGTGCCTAACCATCTCGTCCAGCGTCGGCTTCTGCCTTGATTGATCTGATCCAGAAGGAGTCGGATAACAACGTGAAACTTATTGTACTCGATCGGGTCGATGCCCTTCAGACCAAGCATGAACACGTACTCGATACGCTTGTACTTGATATCCTTGCCGTATTGAGCAGGTCGGTGTTTAACTTTCGAATTATTATCGCTGCTAATGCGCTAGTAGCCCTGACATGGAAGTCCGTCGAAAGGCCCTCAATATTGCGTTGAGAATGGTGTCAAGTCGAAATGTAGAGGAGGTCGTTGGCCTGTTGAAGAAGCAGCTCACTCGAACGCTTGAACAAGACTATGAGAAGGTCAGCATATATTACTTCATCATTTCAGTCTGCATCACGAATCTTTAGAACGTCGAGTATCGACAGCTGCTGATTCAATCCATCCATATCTGTGCAATCAAATTCTCCGAAGTCGCCGCTCACGTCGTACATGCGCTTATGGAATTCCTTGGGGACTCCAACAATCCTGCTGCCGTAGATGTGATTGCTTTTGTTCGGTCAGTGAATCCAAATCTGAAACTTTTCCAGCCTGACACGACATGCGCAGAGAGGTTGTCGAGAAATTTCCCAATTTGCGCAAGTCGATCACGGAGAAACTTTTGGAGACTTTTGGACAGATCAGATCTGGAAAGGTTTTCCGTGGCGCACTTTGGATTGTGGGAGAATATGTGATAGAGCCCACTGGTACGTGGTATGTCTCTTTGATTAAGTCATTTATGGTGATGTTTTATCAGACATCCAAGACGCCATTCAAGAAATACGGAAGGTGATTGGCGAGATTCCGATTCTCGCCTCAGAACAGGTGCGTAACGTTCAGCTCACCGCCGCCATATATTGTTAACTTCATTGTATTCGGCAGCGGTTATTGGACGAAGCCGGTGGCGAGGATGAGGTAGAGAAGGAGGAATCCGCTAAAGCATCTACCACTGGCAAAACCCGTGTCCTGCAAGACGGGACATATGCAACCGAGACAGCTTATTCGAGCGCAAGCACTGCGGCAGCTAGGCTAGAGGCCGTCAAGGCTGCTGCTAAGCCTCCACTGAGAGGTGGGGACCCCGCTAATCATTAGCCTTTGATCATACGATTCTGATTAATTTAATGATCAGCGCTTATTCTCAGTGGCGATTTCTATACTGGCGCCGCACTTGCGTCCACATTAACAAAGCTGGTCTTACGATACTCACAAGCCGCACCGGATGTGCAAAAATCGAATTCCTTGCGCGCCGAGGTATGAAAATCGTGCACGCCCGTCTGCAGCCTGCTAAGTCTTTAATACGCCATTATAGGCCATGCTCATCATGACGTCAACGATCCGGGTTGGTCAGTCGAAGTTTGTAACGACACCGATTGACGAAGATTCGCAAGAACGGATCCTTAATTGCGTGCAAACCCTGAGCGAGGCAAAAGAGAAGGACTTGATCAACGATATCTTCTTGGAGGATACCAAAGCGGCTTATGCAAAGATGGTAGTCACAGAAGAGGTGCGTTTTCCGGAACACGGAGATTGAAATTCAGGATCTCTTGCTGACCTGCCTGTGCAGAAAAAGGCTGCAGAGAAACGCGAAAAAGAATCTAAAGAGAAGGCCGTGCAGGTCGATGATGTTCTGAGCTTCCGACAGTTTTCTAAGAAGTCGGCTATGGATGGTGTAGACGAAGTACGTAACATCTACTGCCAATTTAAAAAAAAAATGACTTTTGTCTTTAGTACGAGCGGGATCTTACTCGGGCGACTGGAGCAGCCGACGTCAGGGATGACTTCATTTCGAGTCTTAGCAAAGTTCACCAATTAACTGGTGCGTCACAAGAAAGATGCCCCCAGGTCCATCTTTGACTCATCAAACCAGGCTTCTCCGACCCGGTGTATGCTGAGGCTTACGTAAAGGTGCAAGGATTCGACATTTTACTTGGTTTGTTACCGTTTAAAACTTCTTCGCGTTTGCTTATGTCGTTAACTCATTTAAGATGTCCTTATTGTGAACCAAACGGCGGATACATTGCAAAATCTATGTATTGAATTTGCAACGCTTGGTGACTTGAAACTTGTGGAGCGACCGTCAACACACACGCTTGCTCCGCACAGCTTCCATAGCATCAAGGCAACCATTAAGGTGCGTATTGTGACTCGGTAGGGGCCATGAATTATGCTCATTCTGTCAATAGGTAGCCTCGACCGAGACGGGTGTAATATTTGGCAATATTATCTGGGAATCTGGCACCACTGAGAGCTGTGTCATCCTTAGCGACGTACATATCGATATCATGGACTACATCAAGCCAGCATATTGTACCGAGGCGCAGGTGCGTGGGGTGGTCCTTGGTGGCATATTTCGTCTTTGGCTGACCGTGCCGTAGTTCCGTAGTATGTGGACGGAGTTTGAATGGGAGAACAGGGTTAATGTCAGCACTGGCATCAGGTACAGCGTTTCGGGCAACTTCCTCCTGGACTGATTTCCTAACTTCTCTGCTGTGCCTAGGAATCTGCGGACATACCTGAGCCACATCATGAAGTCGACAAACATGGCCTGCCTGACGCCGGAGGCTGCTCTGTCAGGCGAATGTGACTTTTTGTCAGCGAACATGTATGCTCGGAGCCTATTTGGTATGTAGTATGCTTTGGCGTGCCCTGTCCCTGAGAGTATGGCTGAACTATGACTCAAGGGGAAGATGCATTAGCAAACCTTAGTATAGAGAAGGCAGAGGATACAGGAGTTATTACAGGTCACGTGCGGATCAGAAGCAAAACACAGGGCATTGCTTTATCGCTAGGCGACAAAATTACACTGGGTGAGTCAATTGGAAATGACTAGGACCATGCATGTGATTTTGACTCTTGACTCGTTTTCAAGCGCAAAAGGATGCAGTCAAGGCTCCTTAACGTCGCATTTTTACCATAGTTAGCCTGTATATATATCTGTGTTATTTAGAGCCGTGACTCCGGCAGGTACCACGGAAATC
Organism: Cantharellus purpuraceus; assembly: GCA_025174535.1. Lineage (NCBI taxonomy): Eukaryota > Fungi > Basidiomycota > Agaricomycetes > Cantharellales > Hydnaceae > Cantharellus > Cantharellus purpuraceus. The sequence continues at coordinate 327,499 of JALBUN010000049.1, forward strand.
ACTTCCTCGCGTTAGCACCTTGTGCTCTGCACCGCACTGATTTTTCGTCTTGGGAGGTCTTTCGGTGACGTTGGCACGACTCCCTGCAAGGCTCCATCAGAGCCCCTTGTCCCTTGGGCAACTGTGAGCTGGTGAACAGCTTCACTGCACGTGTCCTTGATGCGGGATCGAGTCAGGGTCACCAGGTTATCGCTGGTGCAATTATGTAATTATAATTAAATATTTTGTTAAGGATTCGCTTCCGAGATGTAAGTCTCATCAGCCACCGCCTCCCGTCTCAAGATCTCACAGCGCGTGATGATCTTGTCCTGATATAAGCCCAGAAGGTGGCTAGCCACTATTAAGCTACTCTTTTCCTCTTGCTATGCCTCACAGACATCGCACACACCACCACGGACACGACATTCCCATGACACGGGCCAAGCGTGCCATCTCGTCCCCATACCCAAGGGCTTCCTGGCCAGAAGCGGGTCATGTCCGTGACGAAATCAGTGAACAGCTGCGTGCTCTACATGCAGACGAACTCGCATACCTCTCTCAACAATGGCGGCGGCGTTCCGTGCCCAAGGTTGTCTCTGACAGCTATACATACCTCTTCTGTCGTACGACACGTCGATATATTAAGTACCTTTGGGACACGTGGACCAGAGCACTATGGAGCACATTCTTCCTTCCTACAAGTGAGTTTATATGGGTCCGACCTCAATCAATTGTTCTGATCTCATCGTTACACAGCCGTCTTTGACAGGCTATCTATTGTCGCATTTGCTTTGGTGTCCTCGTGGATCGTGTCCTTCTTGCTCCTCTGGTGTCTCGTCGCCAACCATCCATTACTGGCTAAAGCATTCGCCCATTGGTCGCGAACACGAGCCAAAGGTCTGAGCATGATCAATGCCGGTGAATAGATTTTGCAGTTCAAGGTTACAGCTCACGGTCCTGACGATATTCTCTTAACAGCATACCCCAAGATGTTCGAAGAGTTGTCAGCTGAGCAGATCGAAGCTGCTCGAGCCGCCTTAGCCAGGCCGCTAAACGGCAGTCCAAACACATCTACCAAGCGAGTCTTTAATCTTGATGTAAGCATCTCTTTTGCTACCGACGAATGAGTAGCTCATTCTCTAGCTTTGGGTGGTTTAGATCGCTAAGCTATTGTTTGTGATCTTGCCGCACCCTACGTTCTCACTGACACATGCCTTGCCTCAGATTACAGTGCTCGGCACTGATGTATGAGCGTACATCTGCACCTCTTCGTGGAGCACTTGACGCTTCCACGCGCCACCATCCACACCGACATGCTCATCGCCAACCTGCAGACCTACAAGCGTCAAGACCCGGTGAACTTCTATCCGCCATCCTTGGCCCCGATGTTGCGCAGGATGTGAACACTCACTTGCACGCAAATGCTGAAGAGGATGCACTTGCCGCATTCGCCTCGCGTCTTGGTGTGCGGTACAACACGGTCTCCGAGCTCAACAGCCAAGGCAGCGCATTCTGCGGGATGTTCTGGGACCCTGCGAGTAGTTGGATCATTCTTGCCTTCAAGGGGACTAGCCCGACCGAATTCGTTGAATGGACTACGGACTTTTCGTTCAACCCACGCGACGCTGGACATTGGATTAGGGGATGGGGAAAAGGTAAGGCTTACAGTTGTGTGTTTAGAATGGTGTTGTCTGACGTGTGTTCCAGCTCACGGCGGATTTGTGGACAAGATCTTCCCACGCAAGATCAAGCCTGGTGCTCGTCTCCCGTACGACACGATTCGTGAGGCTGTCAAGGCAACGTCAAAGCTCCTACTTGCGGACAAGCCTCTTGGTACTCAGATCAATGTCTGGACGACTGGCCACTCGCTCGGATGCTCCCTTGCATCGCTCGTGTACGCACGTCAGATCAACGAGCCGCGCGACTTGGGCAAGAACGTCATGGTGCGCGACGCGTACTTGTTTGCAGCACCGATTCTGTGTGACGTGGACTCGGTCAATGGTGCGTATAACCACCCTGGCATTTAACATTGTGGTTACTGATTGTTGTCGTCATTGCTGCCAGCTTTCAACAACCGTATGAACCATGACGCTGATCACCCCCGGACAATGTGGAGGGTTACCAATGGCCTCGACGTCGTTGCCTGTGGCTTGCCCCACTCTGGTGACTACTCGGAGTGGAACCTCTCTCCCTACAACCTGTTCTCATAGTGCGTTACCTTTTTTATAGCGTATCCCAGCCATGTTACTTATCGCATCTTCCACAATAGCGCACACATCGGGACCGAGCTACAGCTAAAGGCCGCGCCATCACCCAGCATAGTCTCCGGCGAGACGCACATCGTACCTGGGTCACACGTGCGAATTGAGAGTGCATTGATGACAAATGTGTCCCTGCTGCATTCGGACAAGGAGTCGGTCAAGACACAGCAGTTGTTGCGATGGGTGCAAAAGTTGCCGCTGATTGGGCGTGTGGTTGCCCACGGGACAGCAAGCTACTGGATGGCGTTGAACGAGGTCAAGACAGGGAGCTGTGAGTGGGAGTATGCATGATTATTTATTCTATTTGAGGGGGGAGCACCCCTGGTTTTGCTTGTGCATGTATGGTGTGGTTTTGATCTTGGTTTTGGTGGCTGCGTTGGTTGCATTGAATCGCAAAGGCATCTCATCCCTCTTATTAACATCTCTTTCTATCATCAATCTCCCATCTCTCGCTCTCATCACAGCACAAACTGTATCCATTCTTATCGTTATTTTCTGTCGTTCATCCTCTGCTACCTAGTTGATCCTTATTCGTGTCCATCTCTTACCTATCATTTACATAGTCGGCTCTAATTCACCAATCATTCCAATTCCATAACTAGCCCAAAAGTGGAAATTGACCGCAAGTGGCCCTTGTGAGCTTGTGACATTTTATGCACGAGTCGTTAGTAAACGTTTTAGTGTGGGCAGGCAGGGAGACCATAAGGCAGCATGCAAGTTTCAAAATATATCTAGTGTTCGAGTCCATGGATGATGTCTGACAAGTGCGTGGTTATGTATATTGCACTTGGACTTTCCGTATGTGCCAAGAACAATGTTGGCAGGAAACAATCCAAGCATTGCTCCTAGGAATGACAAAACCGAAAATCCTTCGCCGCTTGGTCGTTTGTTGTCGTTCATTCGCTCAGTTGTCTCAGAACTTCTGACGATCCTGAGCCTACACGCATCAAACAGAAATACATCAACATCCAGACACTCCCAAAAATATCTAAGATGAAACGCACTTCAGCCTTCGGCAGGGCATCAAGCGGCGGAGTGTGCTGGGGAAGCACGATGCGCCGGCTCTGACCGGTCTTCTAGTGGCTTTGACCTTTTAACCCCTCTTTTGACCCTCACTAACCCAAATGTTAATGATCTAATAACCGGTCGGTAACAACACTGTCGCGTGGGCTTGATACTCGAGTCTACACGCTGACCCTAATGTTGATATTTTAATGAAGGGGGGATGGCCGACTGCCGCGGCGGTTACCAAAGCTTCGGGCACTTCTTGCAAACACATAATTATATCATTTGACATGATTACACAAATGCTTAAGCATGCTAGTTACATGAATACATCTTCATTATCCAAGTCATTCTGCAATTGTCAACGTCATCCTCAGGTGGTAGTTTGTCAAGGACAACAACTTCTTGTAGGTTGAATGAAATTGCTTTCATGTATCCCCTTTCCCTTGTTTTTGAAGGTGAGCTGGGATTACTTCCACTTGCCTTTTTGTCAGGAGATATTGTGCCACTGTCCCTCATAACATTATATTCCCACCAACCTATCATAAAAGTGACAAGGGCTGTAGTTCCTTTGGGAAACTCTCTGTTGATTGTTGGCAGAGCAGCAATCTGTTTCAAATTGAAAGTCTCACTTCTATCTCAGGGCATGACTGCATGTAGTTGTGATTACAATGATAGGAAATAGTCAATATGTTCAAATATCTGGTTCATGTGGTCTGACAGGAAAGTTTGCAGGATTATTCTGCTTTGTTGCATCTTTTAGAAAGTGAGTATTGTAAGCTTCCTTGTTGCATTGAGTGTGCTTTTGGCTGATGCATTTGAGGATTAGCTTTTGTGAAGTTTTAAGGAACAAGTGATTTCTGTGAGTTTGCCACCTGTTGTTTCAAAGAACCGGGGAAAACTTGTCTTATTCTATCTAACAGTATGTTTGTTTTATAGCTATCTAACGAGTCTCTTATCTAACATTGTGGATCAGATAGACAGGTGTCCGGGTTCCTATGGTGATGCTGATGCATCAATCGGAACTGGAGACGGATGGGTGGAATCGGTGGTGACAATTGGACAGGCAGATGGAGATGTGGCGGTTTCCAAATGGAGTATAGATTTCATATGAGCAGGGATCTGAGTGGATCGGATGGGGATCTGGGCATTAATGAATATAGTCATAACAGTATCTCTCCATTTAAGGCTGAGCCCCTGAGGCCTCATGTCCGTGGATTGAATAGGTGAGACGGTTGGGTGCAGTCGGAGTTATACTGGGGGTCTGGAGACATATAAAAGGAGGGGCATGATTGAGGTCTTATCCTCAATGATGTCAAACCCTTTGGCAAGCATGAGCGTGGCCGAGCTTGAGCAGTTGCTCTTGGCCCGACGGAAGGAAGAGGAAGAGGAGCAGAGACGGAAAGAGGAGGAGAACGGAGACAGAAGGAGGAGGAGGAGGCAGAATGGAGACAGAAGGAGGAGGAGGAGGTGGAACGGAGACGGAAGGAGGAGGAGGTGGCAGAACGGAGATGGAAGGAGGAGGAGGAGTGGAGATGGAAAGAGACGGCAGAGATGGAATGGAGAAGGAAAGAGGAGGAAGTGAAAGCCAAGAGGGCCTGCAGGGCCAGGGAACTTGCGGCCACAATGGAGGCCGCGAGACTGAAGGAAGTGGAGGAGCAGGCACACGAGCTAGAAGCCGCCATGGAGGTAGAGGAGGAGGTGACCGGGGCAACCAGTCACCCAGGAAGTCCGAGTGTGCCAATATGGGCAGGGACCCCCGATGTCACCATTATCTCCATTACGTGGACGGAGTCAACCCATCCGACAACTGTCCTTATGGGGGACTCGCCGTTATGTCCACGGTCACGGCCGTTATTTGTGGTGGGTGCAGCTGAGGAAGATGAAGCAGCAGAGGTAGAGGGTGGAGGTGGAAGCGGATCCCAATGCCAATATGGAGCTTGATGCAAATGTGGAGCCTGAGGTGGGTGTGGATGTTGGGATGGATGTGGAGCCGGATCCAACCTTGAATTGTTATGAGGAGATGGCTTGGGAGCCACGGTCGAGGCTCGCAAAAGAGTGGAGCTTTATGCTGCTACCACCAAGAAGAATCTCAATGTCACAGTCTTTTCATTGAAGGCATACCCGAGTGCTGATATGGAGAAGCAGGAGGCAGATCGGAGGGTCATATGGTGCAAGGTGGAGAGTCGCGTGTTGGCGACCTGTAAGAAGGAGCTGCGTGTCACTAGGTCGGCGATCCAGCTTTGCAAGTACAAGATGGAGAAGGCGGTGGCAGAACAGCAGGACAAGGAGGAGGAGAGGGAACACTTGGAGGCCGCATCGAGAAGGGGCAGACCACCCAAGGCTCTGGCTCCAGCGGAGCCATTTGGTGGGCCCTGCGTAACTTGTGACTTGTGTCATGATGCAGGTGTAGAGTGTGTGTGGCCTACCGGCCCAACTCGCCGCCTTTGGTCCTGCAATCGTTGTTGGGGTCAGAAAGGAGGGTGTAGGGTTGATGGAAAATTTGATCCCTGGAGTCGGAGCGTCAAGCCCCAACTAGTGGTACAAGGAGGGGCAGAGAAAGAAACAGAAGGTCATCCAACCAAAAAGCGGCAGATGGAGACAGGCACTGTGGCAGCTGGGGGTAGCGGTGTGGGGTCGGAAGGGGCAACAACCGGTGCAGGTATGGGGCACGTCTCTGTGCCCAATAGTACCGTGGGCCAGCTTATCCAGCTGGTTAACCTGCAGTTGGAGCACCGGTTACTAGTGGACTTGGTGAAGATGATGAAACGGAAGGAGGTTCTGGAGGGTCGGTGGACGGCTGAGTTACATTGGCTGCGGAAGTTCATGGCCCCTTTGGACGAGGATTTGGACATGGGGGATGAGAAAGATTGGGTGTTGGATGTAGAGAGTGATGATGAGTTGGAGACGGAGCCTGAGGTAGATAAGGGGAAGGGAAAAAGGAAACGCAATGTATAACATAAAAAATGAAAATGATTTTGATTATAATCTTTTGGAGCGGACAAAAATGAGGTGGAGTGATATTCCTTCGGAGTTTTTTTTGTCAGACTTGTAATTTCCCTTGTGACTTGTAAATAAATGATGATGCGAAATAATAGAATTAGCATTAGTAATGGAACTTAAGGATTCATAAGAGGGCCAGGTTTGTCCAGATAAGTGGAGTGAAAGTCAGAGACGGATTCGGATGCGTGATCGAGTTCGGACTCGGAGATCCATGAGGACTCTTCGTTGGTGCCTTCATATCCCATCCATTTGACTAGGTACTGGAGCTTGCACTTGTATCGATGGTCGATCTTCGAGTCCAGGATCTCAGATATCTCATATTCATTGTCTCCTTCAATGATGATTGGGGGTGGTGGAGGTTGTGTGCGACTGGAGATCTCGTTTGTAGTAGCAGGTTTGAGCATTGATATATGGAAGACTGGATGAACTGCTTGGAAGTGGTCAGGGAGGCGGAGGGTGAAGGACCTGCTGCCAGCATGAGCAATGACCTCATAAGGACCTAAGTATTTCTTGGAGAGTTTCTTCAATGGACGGGTAGTCCAGAAGTGTTCAGCCTTAACAAATACTTTGTCTCCAATTTGCAGGTCTGGAGCTGGAATCCAGCGTCGGTCTGCAGAGACTTGGTATTGTTTCTGAGCATCAGAGATGGTTGCTTGGAGATGTTGGTGTAGTTGATCGAGGTCGGTTACAAAATGGCAGGCTTTGGTGGAGGCGAGTTCCTTCTCAGGGTGGACGGAGATGTTCGGATGGTAGCCTTTATTAGCAAAGAACAGAGAGATGCCAGTAGTCACGTTTGGAGTGTTGTTGTAGGCAAACTCTGCTATTGGAAGTAGATCAGCCCAGTTGTCCTGTTGATAGTTACAATAGACTCAGAGATATTGTTCCAGGGACTGATTCATTCGTTCCGTTTGTCCGTCTCCTTCAGGATGGTATCTGGAGGTGAAATGAAGCTTCATGTCAAGAGCCTTTCCTAATGTGCGGAAGAAGGAGGACACGAACTCTGAGCCCTGATTGGACATGACATGCGATGGGACTCCATATTTAGAGAATACGTGGAGAACGAATAATTTAGCTAGCAAGGCAGAGGTGATGGTATCATGCATCAGAATGAATAGTGACTGTTTAGTGAACCTGTTGACAATCACAAGTATGGTGTCATATCCGAGCAACGGGGGGAGTTTCTCTATGAAATCCATAGAGATGGAGTTCCATGGTTGCTCTGGGACCAGAAGTTGCTTAAGCATTCCATAGGGTTTGTGCCTTTGTGATTTTGAGCGCATACATGTGGTGCAGGAGTTACAGTAGTGTTGAATGTATTCCCGCATTTTTGGCCATACGTAGTCTCGTCGGATTAATCCTTGTGTGCGATTTTGCCCAAAATGGCCGGAGATCGGGTGATCATAATAATACTGCAAAACTTGGAGTCAGAGACTGTTGGCATTGGGGATGTATATCCAGTTGTTGTGTCAGAGGTGTCCTTTGGGGTCAAGTGACCATTTCAGATCGGAAGGGTTGTCCAAGTGTTTAACTGCAACAGGATCGGATCGGAGTGATGAGTGGATGTTGGAGTGGAGTTGGTCAATGTCCATAATGGTGACAGCTCGGAGGGTGGGAGTCAAGAGGGTGGATGCTTGTAGGGACGATGCCAGCTGCTCGTTAGTAAACACAGGATGAAAGTTGTGTGGGTTTACAGTGGCATAGTCGCTATTCCCCTCTTTAGGGTAGATGTCCCATTGTCTAGTTAAAGTGTTGGGCTTTGCTCCGAGTCGACCTGGACGGAAACGGATAATGAGATTGAACTGAGATAGGTATTCAGACCATCGGACCTGTCTCCAGGTGAGCAGTTTCGTTGTGGAGAAGTATTCCAAGTTTTTGTGGCCAGTTATGATGTCCACCAGATTGGAGGGGCCTTCAAGGTAGTGTCTCCATATCCAGAAGGCCTCATATATGGCAAGGAGCTCTTTGTCATGGACGTCATAGTTCAGTTCGGGGGGCGTAAATGTATGCGAGTGAAAAGTGATCGGATGGACTTGTCCGTCGTCTGGAGAGATGATGGACAGGATCGCGGCAAGTGCATAGTCGGAGGCATCGGTCTCTAATAGGATAGTAATGTCTGGAACCCAATGAGTCAGTATCAGAGCAGAAGTAAAGGCCTTTTTCAAGGTCTCAAAGCTCTGTCTACATTTGTTGGTGAAATTCCATTGGATACCCTTCCTAGTGAGTCGGGTGAGTGGAACAGTGATATCGGAGTAGCTGTGAATGAAGTGGCGGTAGAAGTTGGCGAACCCTAGGAAGGACTGTACATCCTTGACTTTCTGAGGTTCCGGCCATTCCTGTATGGCTTTGATTTTGTCATCAGACATTGTCAATCCTGCCAGGGGGAGGATATAGCCTAGGTATTCGACTGAGTCAGAGTGGAATTCGCATTTGTCAGTGCGGGCAAAGAGGCCATGTTTTTGGAGATGTTGGAGTACCTCTCAGACATGTGTCTGATGTTGTTCTTCATTGTCTGAATATACCAAAATGTTGTCTAAGTAAATGAGGACAGTCACATCGAGGAGGTTGGTGAAGGTATCATTCATGAACCTCTGGAAGGCGGCTGGAGCATTGGTTATTCCGAAGGGCATGACGCACCACTCAAAAGATCCATATTGTGTGTGGAAGGTTATTTTCCATTCATTGCCTTCTCAGATGCAGACTAGATGGTAGGCATGTCAGAGATCTATTTTGGAATAGATCTTAGCCTTTCGAGGACTCTCAAGTAGGTCTGCGGTGCAGGGTATCAGGTATTGGTCTTTCTTGGTGATCTTGTTGAGTCCACGGAAGTCGACGCATAGATGGAGTGATCTGTCCTTTTTGCGGACAAATAGGACCGGAGCTCCATGGGGAGATAGGGATGGGCAGATGAAGCCCATGGCCAAGTTCTCGTCTATGAATGTTTGGAGAGCCAGTAGCTCTTTTTGGGATAGCGAGTAGATAGGGCCAAGCGGAGGGGTGGAGTTGTCATCCAGTTTGATCTTGAGATCATATGGTCGGTGTTCTGCTAGGTAGTCGGCTTTAGACTTGCTGAACATGTCGGCAAACTCATGATACTCCTTAGGAACCATAGATAGGTCCAGTGGAGTTGATTGGGCGGAACGAGCGGCGAGGAATATTGGATCGGAGAGGTGAACCTGGAATGTGTGAGAGCCATTCAGTTTGCTTAGTCTGGCAAAGACCATAGTGTCCACCATTGATATAGGCGGAGGGGTAGACGGAGTATCTATTGGAGCGGAGTCAGCAGAGGCAGAAGATAGTTTCACACCTAAAGTTGCTGGTGACGTTGGGGATGACACAGCCTGTACTGCATTAGTAGTGCCATCAAATAATCAGAGTGATATCAGAGTTATGGTGTATGTATGGAGTTTATGTAAATCGGAGAAAGAGGAATTGAGGAAACAGTGAGTAGAACCAGAGTCAATTAATGCTTGAATAGCAGTATCAGGAATGGAGTCGGAGTAGATGAGGAGGGTAAGGGAGATAGCCTAGGTATTTGACCGAGTCGGAGTGGAATTCGCATTTGTCAGTGCGGACGAAGAGGCCATGTTTTCGGAGACATCGGAGTACCTCTCGGACATGTGTCCGATGTTCTTCTTCATTGTCCAAATATACCAAAATGTCGTCTAAGTAAATGAGGACGGTCACATCGAGGAGGTTGGCGAAGGTATCATTCATGAACATCTGGAACGCGGCCGGAGCATTGGTTAGTCCCAAGGGCATAACGCACCATTTGAAAGATCCATATCAAGTGCGGAAGGTTGTTTTCCACTCGTCACCTTCTCGGATGCGGACTAGATGGTAGGCATGTTGGAGATCTATTTTGGAATAGATCTTAGCTTTTCAAGGACTCTCGAGTAGGTCTGCGGTGCGGGGAATTGGGTATTGGTCTTTCTTGGTGATCTTGTTAAGTCCACAGAAGTCGATGCATAGACGGAGTGATCTGTCCTTTTTGCAGACAAATAGGACTGGAGCCCCATGGGGAGATAAGGATGGGCAGATGAAGCCCATAGCCAAGTTCTCATCTATGAATGTTCGGAGGGCCAGTAGCTCTTTTTGGGATAGTGAGTAAATAGGACCAAGCAGAGGGGTGGAGTTGTCATCCAACTCAATCTTGAGATCATATGGTCGGTGTTCTGCTAGGGAGTCGGCTTTAGACTTGCTGAACACATCAACGAATTCATGATACTCCTTAGGAACCATAGATAGGTCCAGTGGAGTTGATTGGGCGGAACGAGCGGCGAGGAATATTGGATCGGAGAGGTGAACCTGGAACGTGTGAGAGCCATTCAGTTTGCTTAGTCTGGCAAAGACCATAGTGTCCACCATTGATATAGGCGGAGGGGTAGACGGAGTATCTATTGGAGCGGAGTCAGCAGAGGCAGAAGATAGTTTCACACCTAAAGTTGCTGGTGACGTTGGGGATGACACAGCCTGTACTGGGGAACGGAATGTGATATGGCCCAATGCCCAGTCAATCAACGGATTGTAGCGGGTGAGCCAATTATGTCCAAGAACCACAGAACAGCTGGAGTCAAGTGGAGTAACATAGAATGTAAGGTTCTGGATTTCTCCAACAGAAAAACAGATAGACAGGTCTATAGCTCATGAAATAACAGCATTAGTAGTGCCATCAAATAATTGGAGCAATATCGGAGTTATGGTGTATGTATGGAGTTTATGTAAATCGGAAAAAGAGGAATTGAGGAAACAGTGAGTAGAACCAGAGTCAATTAATGCTTGGATAATGGTATCGGGGATGGAGTTGGAGTAGACACAGAGGGTAAGGGAGTCGGAATGGGAAAGAGTGGATGCGTTCAGGCGGACCTTGTTTGTTGTACAGGGAGTACCAATGCAGCCCTCAGCCCATACGGAGGCTATAGGACTGCTTATTATTATTTTTGGTCCATTGCTTTAGCGTCGGACTTGTCCATCATGGCATTGGCGGCATGGCCCTTTGCCTTTGCTGCGGATGAGGTTGCCTTGTTGCAATCCTTAGCTTGGTGGCCAGGTTTTCTGCAGAACAGACAGAGGTTGTTGTCCATGTGACGCTGGCGTTCCTGCTGGGTAAGTTTTCCATCTTTCCCCAGCTTGGTGGAGAGGTCCAGAGTACTCTTGTGAGCTCTGGAGTTATTGCTGGTGCCGGAATTGTTCTGACTGAAACTGGAAGCGGCAGCGTTACCCGTGTTTGACTTCTGGCCTGAGTTGGTGGTGGTCCTCTTATTGGACCCCTTGTTGGACTTTGGGGTCTTGTCTGATGATTTGTCTGATTTGTTGTTAGCCAAATTTTCACAGGAGACCTCAGATTGATGTTCCCAATAATGGGTGTCGATGGATTGGGCGAGCTTGCGAAGGTTAACCAAAGTATCCAGCTTACCCACGCGTGATATCTCATCCTTGATGCGGGATGGGAGACCAATGTAAAATTGGCATTGGAGTGCAGCATCACCCCATTGGACTTTTGGGGCTAGCTGCTGGAAACTCACAATGTATTTTGCGATTTGTGATTTTCCTTCATCCGAAGTTGATCAAGTTCATTCTCGGCATCGGCCTCAGGGTTGTAAGGACCGAAATTGGTCCAAAGTTCGGAGATGAAGTTGGAGTAGTCATCTGACCATATCGGGTCATTGGAGTCGTCCATGAGTGCTGGCTCGAAGTAGTCCAGTGCAGTGCCCTTGAGATAGGACATGGCAAAGGTGACCTTTGCTTGATCGGATGTGAATGTGTTGGGGCGGTCATGGAAATTCAACCGGCATTGCACCAAGAATGGCTGGAGTTTTTGCGGATCGGAGCCATCAAATGGGTTGGGTTCTTGGACCTTGGTCTGGGACTTAGGGGCTTGTGGGTTACGGATGCTGCTGGCAAGCAGGGAGATGGCTTGCGCCAGATTTGGAGAGGGCAGGGTGTTGTCTTCTTCATTGATGGCCCCTATGTGGTCTGTCGGTTCTTCAATGACCTCGGGGATGGTGTCGATGCTGGGAGTGGGCACCTTGATGGTTTGTGTGCATTTGGAATTGGCGGTGGATTGTGGCATTGGTAGGAGAAGATAGAGCAATTATCTCTCACATATTCTGTCTGTGTGTCTGAATCTATTTGTATCTGGAATATCTCCAGAACGAACACGTATTTCTATTAGATTTTGCATATTCTATTATAATATTGCATATCTCACTCGAATCTCAAATTACAAAGCCATACAATCACTGGCTACTTTTTTATTAAGCATTTACTCTCGTTAGAGTCATCTGCTCCTGATCCCTGCTCAAATTGTCAATATCTAGACGAAGACTATACCAAATCCCATCAAACTTCATACGAGGATACTCTCAAGATATATCTCCAATTAGACTGTGCATACATCGTGTTCCCACCACTGCTCCATTTTCTATTCGACTTCTGCTCGTCACTACACCCCAGCAAGGCAATTATTCACATTATTCAAATAACAGAACAGAGCCTCAAATGTAAATGTGAGAGATGTTAGAGTACAATGATTCAAAGATTGTCTGGTCTACTAACACCCACAAGTTGACCTTTCATATATATGCATTCACTCTCCAATTATGTTTTCCTTTCCTCAGCCATTCACTCTCCACTGAACATCTGAGATATATCAGAGCAGGTTCTAGAATATTATGGGCCCTACCCAATGACATGACTAAAGCAACTCAGCTCAGAGGTATATAGCCCCTCTCAAGACCTACCCTTTATCATTGTGAACATTAAAGCTCACATATATGCATATACAGTACTCCACCCAAAAGTCTCATGTCATCTCCCAAACCATCTCACTCTGTGTCTCTCACACAAACCTCCATGCATGAAATTCATGGGTTGGATGAGATTTCAGTTCAGAAACCAACTCTTGATAGTATATAGCTATAATGTAGGAAATGGTTGTGTAACAGAATTAAATAATAACGGTGGTGTCCAAGTGGCCTCAGATAATACTTTATTCCATGAGCATTCTTGAGATGATCAGGCATCTTCAAAATCCCACCATTCCACACGTTCTTGAGACATCCAGGCCTTGGGCAAAACACCTTGGACGACGGCTTGACTGTGGTAGGACATATGCAATGGGATTATGTTGGTCAGGGAGGTCAAGATATTTTGTGAGTAATTTATCTAATATAGCACTGGAGTGTGAATTTTCCATAGGTGAACTTGTGTCCAGACTGTATGTGATGTAATTTGTAAGATAACACGTTCAGCAGTGGATGGACTGCTGTAGATGCATTTGACACTCTGCTTCTCAACCTCATTGCAAACATTCATTCAAACAGCAACATGGACACTGGCTCCTATTCTCTTGAAGAATGCCACTCAGTAGTCAGTATACCCATGGAGTCAAGAATGTTGAAAAATATTCAAGACTATTTGCAGGAGAAGTTGATGAAGGTGAGTTAGACAGATCATGATGCTTGTTTCTAATGGTATTACAGGGGTTTTTATCCACCCCTGTCCTGATTGTATTCATTTTAAAAGACTCCAATACATGTCCTGTTGCAAGCTGCTCAGGGAACATTTTTCCAGCTTACATCCACCATCCCTGCTCCCATGTGAAGTTCACCACCTGACATTACTGATCAAGCACATACAAAGTGTACACCCTGGTATTCACATTTTCATCTGAAGGCAGCACATGACAACAGAGGTACTTACTTTTCTCGTCTGTATGCTAACCTTTGATTGCCTTGTGGTCTCTCAGCTCCAGAAAAGGCAGATCATGTCCCTATCAGTGCTTGTTAGCAACTGTAATCAGCACCTTTTGAACTCATTTGACAGCCAATTAGAACCTAAAAATAAGTGAGAAATTAAAGGAATATGTTGAGTTGTATACTCGTGAGCTTAAGAATGATGACATGATGCAGAAGCACAAGCAGCTATGATTGATTCAGATTCAGAGCATTGTTCAATGTTCTTTTTTGTGGGCAGCCTGAGTTAACACTGTTGGAGTTACGATGTGAATGGATTCAAGATCTACGCATACCCACAACATATCATTCTTAATATAGACATTCATGCACCACACTAGTTTCTCTACTACTGCTTACCCCTAAAAACCCCAACATGTTTCACTTGTAAAATCACCAAAACCAGCTCCCCCAGAACTGATATTCAGTATCACTTCCCCTTAGCTCCCCCTTTCTCGCATACTGAGTCTTAGAAGTAGGATTAGTGCATGAGTGGTTTGCTCTGTAACGTCAACCTAAATGTTGACCAAAATGTCAACATAGGGAGCTTGTTTGTATACTGCTTGTGATGGAGTTATCTAGTTGTGTTATGACTATATTCATTAAGCGACCAGATCCCCGTCCGATGCACTCAGATCCCCACGCATATGAAATCTATACTCCATTTGGAAACCGCTGCGTCTCCCTCTACCTGTCTGATTGTCATCGCCAATTCCGCCCATCCGTCTCCGGTTCCAATTGATGCATCAGCATCACCATAGGAACCCAGACATCCATCCCCATCGGACTCAGACATACTCATGTAAGGCCGTCGGCCTCAGAGACCCATCACCAGAGTAATTATTATTAGATTTCAAAATATGTATTTAAGTTGCCCGACTGGGGACTTCATTCCCCAGTTTGAATATTGAATCATGCCTAGTTCCTAAGTCCGATCCTAACTCTCTAAGTCGTACTCCGTCTCCGAAATCTCAGACACCAGTATTAGTGAGGGCGCAGCACATAAGCTGAAGCCAAGTCCGTTCCGACCCCCACGACGTACTCTGACTCCAACCCAACCTCTGACCTGACCTCCAACCCAACCTCTGACCCGACCTCCAACCCAATCTCCGACCCCCAGTCGGACCGAGTGCGTAACAGTATATTTGAACTGCCATACTCACTCCTACCAATGCCACGATCCACTGCCAATTCCAAACGCACACGAACCGTTGAGGTGCCCACTCCCAGCATCAACACCATCCCTGAGGTCGTCAAAGAACTGACAGACCACATAGAGGCCGTCAATGAAGAAGACGACACCCCGCCCTCTCCAAACCTGGCACAAGCCATCTCCCTGCTCGCCAGCAGCATCCATAACCCACAAGCTCCTAAGTCCCGGACCAAGGTCTGAGAACCTGACCCCTTTGATGGCTCTGATCCGTGAAAACTCCAGCCGTTCTTGGTGCAATGCCGGTTGAATTTCCGCGACCGCCCCAACACATTCACATCCGATCAGGCGAAGGTCACCTTCACCATGTCCTATCTCAAGGGCACCACACTGGACTACTTTGAGCCAGCGCTCATGGATGACTCCAATGACCCAATATGGTCAGAGGACTACTCCAACTTCATCTCCAAACTTCGGACCAATTTCGGTCCTTACAACCCTGAGGCCGATGCCAAGAACGAACTCGATCGACTTCGGATGAAGGAAAATCACAAAATTGCAAAATACATTGTGAGTTTCCAGCAGCTAGCCCTGAAAGTCCAATGGGGCAACACCGCACTCTGATGCCAACTTTACATTGGACTCCCATCCCACATCAAGGACGAGATATCACGCATCAGTAAGCCAGATACTTTGGTTAACCTCCGCAAGCTCGCCCAATCCATCGACGCCCGTTATTGGGAACGTCAATCCAAGGTCTCCCATGAAAATTCAGCCAACAACAAATTGGACAAATCATCAGACAAGACCCCAAAGTCCAACAAGGGCTCCAATAAGAGGACCACCACCAACTCAGGCCAGAAGTCAAACACTGGTAACGCTGCCACTTCCGGTTCCGGTCAGAACAATTCCGGCACCAGCAATAACTCCAGAGCTCGCAAGAGTACTCTGGACCTCTCCACCAAGCTGGGGAAGGATGGAAAACTTACCCAGCAGGAACGCCAGCGCCGCATGGACAACAACCTCTGTCTGTTCTGCAGAAAGCCTGGCCACCAAGCCAAGGATTGCAACAAGGCAACCTCATCCGCAGCAAAGGCAAAAGGACGTGCTGCCAATGCCATGATGGACAAGTCCGACGCAAAAGTGACAGACCCAAAAAAATAGTAAGCAGTCCTATAGCCTCCATATGGGCTGAGGGTTGCGTTGGTACTCCCTGTATGACAAACAAGGTCCGCCTGAACGCATCCATTCTTTCCCACTCCGACTCCCTTACCCTCCTCGTCTACTCCGACTCCATTCCCGATACCACTATTCAAGCATTAATTGACTCCGGTTCTACTCACTGTTTCCTCGATTCCTCTTTTTCCAATTTACATAAACTCCATACATACACCATAACTCTGATACCACTCCGATTATTTGATGGCACTACTAATGCTGTTATTTCACGAGCTATAGATCTGTCTATCCGTTTTTCTGTTGGAGAAATCCAGAACCTTACATTCTATGTTACTCCGCTTGACTCCAGCTGTTCTGTGGTTCTCGGACATAACTGGCTCACCTGCTACAATCCATTGATTGACTGGGCATTGGGCCATATCACATTCCATTCTCCAGTACAGGCTGTGTCATCCCCAACGTCACTAGCAACTTTAGGTGTGAAACTATCTTCCACCTCCACTGACTCTGCTCCAATAGATACTCCGTCTGCCCCGCCGTTTATATCACTGGTGGACACTATGGTCTTCGCCAGGCTAAGCAAACTGGATGGCTCTCACACATTCCAGGTCCACCTCTCTGATCCGATATTCCTCGCCGCTTGTTCCACCCGATCAACTCCACCCCTCCGCTTGGCCCTATCTACTCGCTATCCCAAAAAGAGCTACTGGCTCTCTGAACATTCATAGACGAGAACTTGGCTATGGGCTTCATCCACCCATCCCTATCTCCTCATGGAGCTCTGGTCCTATTTGTCTGCAAAAAGGACGGATCACTCCGTCTATGCGTCGACTTCCGTGGACTCAACAAGATCACCAAGAAAGACCGATATGTTAGAAAAAGATGTGGAGGGGTGTTGTGTATGAGTGTGGAATGAAGGTGAGAGATGGTGGCGCAATAAATTTTGAATAGGGGAGCAATTAAAGCAAGGATGCAGATATATGCAGAGTCAATGGAGAGGTGTTGTTTAGTAGAGTGATGTTACCAAATATCAGAATATTCAGTTAAGAACTGGGACTTCTGCAAAATATTTGAGCAGAAATGGGAATAGCAACACTTCGAAAAAGTGTTTGCTTAATAGAAATGGATGTAACGATCCAAATCGTTCGTGATTTGAGATAGCAATAGATGATGCAATATCCTAATAGGATATGCAAAGATTTCAAATTGAATAGGTCGTTTAGGAGTTATTCCATGAACGACAGAAAAATAACACAAGCTGTTTGTTTGCAGCTTGGAAGGGATTGAGAATAGTGAATCTGATTATAGATACTCGTACACAGTTGTAGCTAATATACAATTTGACAATCACATGATAAGAATGCCTTTTAGTAAGATTGAAACATACGATAAAAGAAATGATGCAGATACTGATAATATGTGATGTCATAGGGAAAAACTTTTTATAGAGAAAGGAGTTTTTACCCATTTGAGTTGAGGTTTATGACAAATGAAAATCATCATAATACCTCCCTTTTTGAGTAGTAGCCACCCCCGTAGAACAAAAGGATGGCTCACAAAATAAAATTGAAAATCACCTCCTCATCCCTTAATCAAAAATCCCCAAACTTTTCACAACTTTTCCTTATCATAAAACTCCCCCTCCTTACTCCAATAGGCCATAATAGTACTTGAATAAATTCTTGACACAATACCCAATACCCCACACTGCAGACCTACTCGAAAGTCCTCAGAAGGCTAAGATCTATTCCAAAATAGATCTTTGACATGCCTACCATCTAGTCTGCATCCAAGAAGGCAACGAATGGAAAACAACTTTCCACACACGATATGGATCTTTCGAGTGGTGTGTCATGCCCTTCGGACTAACCAATGCTCCAGCCATGTTCCAGAGGTTCATGAATGATACCTTCGCTGACCTCCTTGATGTGACTGTCCTCGTTTACTTAGATGACATTCTGGTATATTCAGACAATGAAGAAGAACATCAGACACATGTCTGAGAAGTACTCCAACGTCTCCGAAAACATGGCCTCTTCGCCCGTGCTGACAAATGCGAATTCCACTCTGACTTGGTCAAATACCTAGGCTATATCCTCTCCCCTGCAGGACTGACAATGTCCACTGACAAAATCAAAGCCATACAGGAATGGCCAGAACCCTGGAAAGTCAAGGACATACAGTCCTTCCTAGGGTTCACCAACTTCTACCGCCGCTTCATTCACGGCTACTCCGATATCACCGTGCCACTCACCCAACTCACTAGGAAGGGTATCCAATGGAATTTCACTGACGAATGTAGACAGAGCTTTGAGACCTTGAAAAAGGCCTTTACTTCCGCTCCGATACTGACTCATTGGGTTCCAGACGTTCCTATCCTATTAGAGACCAATGCCTCTGACACATGAACCCCCTTGGACTGATGGCTCCTTGTTGGTTCCAGTGGTAGGATCAGTTATTTTCTATGCTAGCCAACGTCCGAAACCGCTAAAATAGCTTGCTACGACTCTGGTCCCACTGCTACATCTATCGCGCTAGCCAACCGTAAAACAATCCCGATCCTCGCATGCACACCTTGCAGCATCAAGAACAACGAGAGTTCTCTTGATTCATGGAGTAGGTGCAAACTGATAGGCTGTCAATGAAACAAGTTGGTACTACATAGATACTATCGAGGGACTCGTCTCTGTTGTTGCCTGATAGATGCCACATTTACCGCGCCACGAGAAAATGGTCAGGTCAAAAGTCATGGCCTTTGCCTGTGGTGCGATATATGTATTTCTTGCGGATGCTTGTCTATCATAAGCGCCAATAACTCTAATGTCTCCCAGATTCAGAAGTTCAAGCAAAATCGTTTGGTTGCCAACTAGACAGTTGAACGTAGGCGATGTTAAATATGTCACTTTACTCTGCATATTGTGATGTTGCCAGGAACTACAAGATAACAGGGTGAAAATTGGGGAGTGTTCACGCATCTCTGATGGCGTTTCTGGGCTGTGTAGTAAAGGCTGAGTTTGAAAGGCGGTTCTCGTAAGGAGCTCTGCGTCTGCCTCGATGCGCACTGGATTTGTGCTTGCCACGCTTGCAAGTTGTTATGTGGCATTCGGACAGCAGTCTGAATGTACAGCAGAGGATAATGAGCAATATTATGATCTGACGCCTCTTCGCTCAAAGTACGGTATTACATTCTCACCGACTCTTTGTTCCGCAGCGTGACTTACTTCACCTCAGAACAGACTATGAAACGAAGTCTGAAAGTGGTCGCGTATTTAAACTAAATGTCTGCGCTCCTGTCAACTCAGAGACTTGGAATCTCGCGAATCCTTCTATAGTGGGAGGGTTCTACCGCGGAGCACATCAAGATATCTCCATTGGGTAAATCACGATTTATGGACATTGCTCTCCCGTGATGACCCTATTTTAGAGCTGTCAACACTACTCTCCGAATAAAGGACTCACATCCGCTCCTCGTTCTCTCCAATGGCACTCCATGCAGCGAAGGAAGCAACCTCAATGCAGCAACCGTTATTCGATTCATCTGTGACAACAATGTCTTTGGCGTAGGTACGTACTGCCTAGAGGTTCTGCTCGTAATATATACTCATCCGTCACAGGTCAGCCTCAGCTTGTTGCGCAACTTCCTCCCGATGATGACTCGTCATGTGCTTTCTTTTTCGAGTGGAGAACACACGTCGCATGTCCAACCGCAAGACCCAGCGGTTCAGGAAGTGTTATTGCAGTCCTGGCTGCACTGTATGTCTTATCCTTTCGAGAAGGAATGGCCTTTTACTAACCCTCTTTCAGTGCGCTCATCCTTCTCCTTTCCTACATCGTTGCGGGCGTCCTCTATCGTCGCTTCGCTCTTGGTTATCGCGGATTCGACCAATTCCCGCGCATATCTCTAATCCCCCTCTCCTCTCTTCCTAATTCCCTCGCAGATGTTCTGGACTGGTTTCGCGATATCCGTGACCATATTCGTGGCGGCGCTCGTGATATATGGCCACGTTCGGGTGTCAATGGTGGCCCACGTACAGGATGGACCCGTCGACATGATGGGTTTTCACCCCTTGCACGTGAGGAGGAGGAGGCCATGTTTCGCGACGGCCCTGATGGACCGGATGTACGGTTCTCATTGGAGGACGAGGCTGATCTGAATGGGGCGCAGGAACTTGTTGACTCACATCCACCCGTCCCAGCAAAAGATACAGATAACGCAGGCCCCGCTGAGGGCCCCATACGGTTGTAATGCTTGAAGCGGTCCTCATCTTGAGTTTCTTCGTTTTTATACATTGCTATTCTTGTGTGCACATGTTACTGAGGTAGAACAACCTATAGCTTGCTACAGTAAGTTGAAAAATTAACTTAATTATACATTTCTCTATGATCTCGTCAACATCTGAGGCAAGCTAAGAGTTTGTTGACTTCAATTGGATCATACGAGGTACAAAGATTCCTCCGTACTGGTCACGATACTGTAATGCACAGGGGAACAACAAGTGGTCCGCCCGTGCACATTCTCCGAAGGCTTGAAATGATGCAGTATCCATATATTCCTATAGACGGCTTAGGCATTGGGTGGATAATGACGCCCTCAGGCTTCCTTTGCAGTTGGTGAACATCAATTGAGGTTCCAAACGCACTAAAAGAGGACATTCATAGTATTTGAATTCAAAGAGCATAGTGCCCGTGAAATGGATCAGGCCATGGAGTTGTGAACCTGCTCAAATAGCGGTGTGATCATGTAGCCTTTGCTGCAACAGCAGTGCAATAAATAATATCTTTTTACCACACACACACATGAAGATACGGAGTTAATCTCGTCACTATCAGAGTATCATTTCAGACTTGATGAGTAAACAGCAGTGTCTACTCAAGCATTGAGTAATCATCACATAAGCAGCATGCTTATATCAGCTACTCTTAAGGTATATTAGCTTGGATTGACTCTTGGAGAAGCCAGAAGCTATTATATTATGAGCGCAGCAGGCTCTAATATTAATCAAACTTGGAGAAGAGGTTAATACGGAGTAACTGATTAGTAATTAACACACTACAAGCCCACTCAGAGCAGTAACTTGAAGTGTATTAATTGTTATTCATTGATCAAGAACCTTACACGTGTAATTGAGACTCTAAGGTTAGTTGAATTATCACGTATCAGGCAATTGTTTATAATCAAGAACCTTGCATGTTTAATTGAGACTCTGAGGTTAGTCAGGTTAATATGTACTAGGCTATTGGTTGGTCAAGAATACTGCACGTTTAATTGAGACTCTGAGGTTAGTCAGGTTAATATGTACTTTGCTATTGATTGGTTGGTTCAATTGTGGGCATTTCAATAAATCAACAACACAGTCTATTAACTCACCTCTTTGAGATGAGATTAATATCCCTTGATAGAATCAACAGTCAAGGGATATTAATCTCATCTCAAAGAGGTGAGTTAATAGACTGTGGTGTGTTCGATGCAAAAGAATCCGAACGGGAGAGGGCACCTGTGTCATACATACCTTTGGGCGCGTGACATAATTCAAAAGGAATTCGAGGTCGCGTTTCGTGTCCAAAAATAATTTAAAGTCTAATGAAGTGATTGATTGAATCTTTGCTTTAGAGACGATGACAACTGAGGAGTGAGACTAGCCAATGGCTCTGAGAAACAGTAATCTGTAACGGTGTTATAACAAATCAAAAATGCTTCAAGAGGTAGATATGCCGAGTCATCCATGCACAACGTCAGAGTATCCGAGCAAATCGCTCTATACACACCACATATGGGGAGTTCGGCACAAGAATTCTTCGGGACTTCCCGGCGGAGCGGAGGCAAGGGGTCCTCGTACGCCCACAGAGTAGCTACCAATCCAATGGCTACAACTCTCCTTCGACGCCAGCTGAGGCTGGCCCAGCCCTTGCGCTGTTTTTCAGTACATCATCCCCGAGCTCCTACAGATCATTCTAATCGCTCTGCAGACTTACCTGGCGGGAGCGCGTTTGACCGTCCACATACCGTTGAAGACCTTCATGGCATGCATGCACTCGATATCCTGTCAGAGACGGGGACAAGGAAGGACACGTCCATGCGTCATTTTACAGGTGTGTAGTCATGGTTGGATGTCGCAGTTCAACTTGCTGACAGGTGTCTAGTAAACTTTGGGTAGAACATACTAAGCTCTCTATGTACCGTGCTGAGAATATTATGCAGGCCTCAACACCCTGCGGCGCACGGAGTGCTTCGTATGATTCTTGAGATGAACGGCGAGGAAATCTTGCGCGCTGACCCTGTGAGCTTAGTTGAACCAGTGCCATTGCTACGTCTGACGTTTCATGTAGCACATCGGCCTTTTGCACCGTGGAACGGAAAAGCTGATAGAGTACAAAACCTACACGCAAGCGCTTCCATACTTTGATCGTCTAGACTATGTGTCTATGAGTATGCCACGTCAAATCAGTACCGTTGCAGACTCCGACCCTATTCTTTAGTGACCAACGAACAGTGTTACTCGCTTGCCGTAGAGAAACTATTAAATATCGAGGTCCCTGAGCGTGCAAAGTGGATCCGCACCTTGTTCGGGGAGATCACCCGCATTCTTAACCGTACGTCACCGTGAAATCGATCTTGTCCTACTGATGTTGCGCTTGTAGATCTCATGGCTGTACTCACACACACTATGGACGTGGGTGCACTTACTCCTTTCCTATGGGGATTCGAGGAGCGCGAGAAACTCATGGAGTTTTATGAGCGCGTCTCGGGCGCACGTCTCCATTCAGCGTATATCCGGCCTGGAGGTGTGGCCTTTGACCTACCCCACGGGCTCTTGGACGATATTTTCAAGTGGGCGACTCAATTTAGTAGTCGTGTTGATGAGGTTGAGGAGGTGGTGACGGGCAATCGTATATGGAAAACCCGTACTATCGGCATTGCGCCCGTGACAGCAGAACAAGCACTTGCATATGGGTTCTCTGGCGTTATGCTCCGAGGGAGCGGGGTGAAGTGGGATCTACGCAAAGTAGCACCATACGACAAGTATGATGAGGTAAGCGAGGGGCTCTAAAGATACTGTAATGTAGTTACTGACACTTTGTAGGTTGAGTTTGACGTTCCCGTAGGCAAGAATGGAGATTGCTACGACCGCTATCTGTGTCGTGTGCAGGAATTCAGGGAGAGTCTACGGATTATTGGACAGGTCGGTGACGCCTTGTCGCATAATGCGAGAGCTCACTTGAAACAGTGCCTCAACAAAATGCCTACTGGTGCAATCAAAGTTGATGACCATAAACTTGTGCCCCCTCCTCGAGCTATGATGAAGGAAAGCATGGAGTCGCTCATTCACCATTTCAAGGTATACTGCCTGTCTTTGGCTGTACCAGCATACATTGATTACCTCACCTATATCTGTCAGCTGTTTAGTGAAGGTTATTCTGTTCCACCTGGTATGTTACTCCGCACACTGCATGTGGTCATAGCCATACAACTGTTACTGCAGGAGAGACATACACAGCGATAGAAGCACCCAAGGGGGAAATGGCTGTGTATCTCGTTTCGTGCGTAATAATCTCATGTCCAAGCCTGCGCTCACTGATTGTCCGATCGTTGCACGTGACCGCGCATTGAACCATCACTTTGCATTCTTGTTGCAATCTTGTTATATTCCATAGAGATGGTTCGAATCGCCCATATAGGTGCCGGATCCGAGCACCTGGTTTCGCCCATCTGGCTGGTGCCGACTTTATGATGCGACGTGAGTCTTTTACATATTTTCTCAATGTCGTAGCAATGCTGAAACGCGCATCTCGCCTCCTGTCCATTCAGATGTGAGATGTATGTATCTTTAGATGTATTCTTGGCTAACATTATGCATTGAAGCACATGCTGGCGGATGCTGTCGCAATCATCGGTACTATGGTATGTCTCCATCCCGGCCCTGTCGAGAGCGGTATTGACCCGTTTCTCTGTGACTTAGGATCTCGTTTTCGGGTGCGTATCTATACACTAACAAGATTGTGGAAGGATGCTCATTTTCCAAACAGCGAGGTTGATCGATAAGGGGTGGTTATATAGTATTGTGCAGATTGCACAGAGATCTTATTCCTTTTCTCTGTTTGCGTTTAGAAGTGTGCAGCGTGATGATCTGATTTGTTACAATCATGTCCACAGACTGGAGGTTACAGATCTGATACAAAGGGCAAACATTGCTAATGGCAACGTGGGCGCGTGTGGCAACTATTCGTTCACGCCGCAATGAGCTTCTGCAGCTCGCCTGAGGCTTTCGCGGCTTGCACTGAATCATTGCCTGGATGTGAAGTGAGAGAGGGGTTCGAAAGATAATAGTTATAGAGACTCACCTCCCACATGCTTGGTGTCTTGAAACCAGGCAAAGCATCAACGACCAGACCCCGTTGAACGATATCCAAGAGAAGGGGGGGAAAGCTCGATACTCACTGATAAAAACATTGGGAACGGTTGATTGGTTTGATTTCTCAAGCAAGTAGGCTTGGATCTCCGCGCCGTCTTGCCGTTGGTCAAGCCTGAATAGATGTAGTATAAGCGAGAGAGTGTTAGTGTAGACTTGTAGGACGACAAGGAGGAACAACGCCAGACTGACTCCAGGATCTTTATATCAGCCTCGTCTACGAGGCTCTTCAATGTCTCCTTGACCGCCCTGCCTCCCGGAGTCTACTATTAGAAACTGATACTCATCCGAGCGTGTGTTACGAGAGAACTAACTTGCAGTAAGGGCACCATGTCTTTGAAAATATCGCAACCTTGTTTTCGGCTATCGTGCTCTAGAACAGTGAGTATCAATTGCACGGGTAGTGTGAGAACACAGCCTCGTAGTCGAGAAAAGCGGCTACTAGACACGCACCTCGACGGTGTCTTTGACAGCCATAGTGGTCCTAGTTGCAAATGGCTTTGATGCAGCTAAAAATGAAGATCGATGGTGTCTTGTCAGCAGCAGTGGGTGCGAAGGAGTAAGGAAGCGTAGCACACACGAGCCCATTAGTAGCAGCTTGATTGGGATTTGAAACCCCGCCAAAGACGGGCGCTTGTTACCTCTTCCCTTCATCCAGCTTTTTCCCTGCTCTTTCAACTTCTGCCTGTAGTCTAGCCGGATCAGTCGGGCTTTCCCTTTTCCCTCCGCCGACCTTTGAGACTGGCTCTCGTGCTACTGCTGTTGTGCCAAACCTCCCTTGTCCCTTGTTAATCTGAGATCTTTGATTGACAAGCCAGTGCCAGCATAAACTGAGGTCAAATTAGAAGCAGTCGGTCACTTCATCTCGGGTATCTTTCTGCCACAGCGTTTCTCAGCAGGGAATTCACAGCTTGCTCTCAGCCGCTGTAAAATTTAGGTCAAATTAGAAGCAGTTGGTCGGCGCCATACGTGTGCTTCCCATCGGATATCTTGCTGCTAGTACGTTGCCTGGAAAGAAGTTCACAGCCTGCTCCCATCCGCTCTCCACCACTTTCTTAGGAGTACACTTTTCTGGTATTTATCTAGCGATTTAGAAGAGCCCGTGATACCCCTCGAGCAAAAGAGAGCATTGATCACCGAAGGGCTTCGTTATAACTCCAAATGCTAGCGACCCTACTCTGGCATCAAGCGCCTTTAACTACCACCCCTTCTGCAACCCCATTCATCAGTCAAATCCGTCTTGCACGGATGGCACGCTAGCGCGAGCTGTGGAACTCGTTATCCGACACTAGGACGATCTAGGTACGACCCGGAGGTGACGGGTTTGCTTGCCTCGCGTATGCCGTTGACTTGATCTCAGTAAATGAACGGTTCCTGGACAAAAGCCACGATTCATTGCCTTGGGCTCGGGTTCCTTACAATAGGATCTCGAATATGACCATTTCTGATGAATCTTGAGCTTGTTCTTGTGCTACTCACGAAATGCTAAGTACAGATGTCAAGATCGACTACCAAGCACTCCTGCTAGGTCCGAGACAGTGTCCCCTTGACGCTCCTCGTGGCTGGCTGTCCTGCCGGCTCGCATTTCACCGGTCTATTGATCCTATCGCTCCATGCTCGACATAAGACTGCATTCAGCATCAACCCTCTTCCAGAAATCTATACTATCATTGTCCCCATATCTACGCCTTTCTCCGCGCGGTACTATCCAATCAAAATACAGAGGACATGAATTATTAATGGCTGGCTAGGGACAGCCGGTGACTTCTAGTAGGACGTACATGATCCACGTCCTCCGGGAGTAACTCAATATCATCAGATTGAAATGGGTACTGAATTCTTGTCTATACTATCCTGTTAGACCGGAGATGCAACAAATTTTCCCCGTTATGGGCCTCGGTAATAAGAAAGAAGCCCGGGCGCGTCTCATCTCCCACACGAGGCAAGTGTAGTAATATCTTTTAAACACAATTGTGCGGGGTGGAACCTTGGTATTCTCACCACCAAGAGCGAATCACACTCAGACTCTGCTATAAATATCAGAAGCTTGTTGCTCTCGGACCATGTAAAGCAGACGATGCAGGGATGGTTCCGATATGGGAAGTGCCTTCCATCCCGATCTATGCGAACATTTATGCGCTTGGAGGAAGGTGCAACGTGCGCAGCAGTAGTAGCAGCAAGTGCCAATCTATCAAGTTGATTTCCTTAGCTACGCTATCAAACAATAGATGGCAGGAAAGAACAATCGTGGGCTCTGTGGATTTGGGGGAGCAACTAGGCATGCATAGTTTGAGCCCCTATACCATTACCTGTTGATGATATTAATGTTTTTTTGAAGCGGCGGGCATACGTGGAGCCTTGACCACATCCACCGTGATTTGTGATAATACATTTGTTATCCATCGTATAGATAATCTGGAAAACCTCATCGTCGCCTGATCTAGTTAGCTGACAGCAGCTAGGCATATCGCGTACTCGGCATGTTGGAGTTCCGGATCATCGTGTGTTTTCTCGGTCGGCACTAGGGGCGAAGATATATCCTTGGCTGCGGAAGGCGCCCTTAACAGCGTGCTAGGGGTGGATGTGAGGCATGGGATTCCGTCGGCGGGGGTTGGTTGGCTGGGGGTTAGACGAGGACTTGGGTTGATGGGCGATACCCGAGCGCGACGTATCCTACCGAACCCCAGGAATCATGTTTTCAGCGCGCGAAGGATGATCTGCGATGTCCCGGCTGCGCTATTAACTTTTGAGACTGGGAGTCTCGCATGCCAGAGGTGGTTTGGCTTGTTGTGCCCCCTGGGAATGGATGTCAGCATCGTGGCTAGTACAGTAATAACAGCGCGATCCTCACGGCTTGGCATTCAAATATATATGACTCACTATAAGCGTAGGAAGGAGGGTAAGCCAGGTCTCGTTCAATTGATTATCGTATAGGCACTCCACAAGGTATACTCGGCGTGTCGAGAACATGGCCCAGCCAGCCTTGACGCATTTATCTTTACGTGGTGATATTGTTTACATATTGCCTGCATCATGGCCTCCCCGGACGTACCTGCCTGACCGCCTTCTCGACGTGTAGATCTGTCATAGAGGTACAGGATGAGCGCGGGATGTGTCGTAAAAACGTGGTGTGGTATGCTCTACTAGAGTCGTAGTTCCTGTTCTATAGTAGCCGCGCAGCTCATATGTGAGGAAGAACAGACAAATACGTCTCAGACGAGTGGGTGTGGGTGTAGTATGTGTCCATCAAGATGTGCCAAATGCCATAATAATACCTTTCTTCTGGCGCTCTTCACCACATAAGGCTCCATTCAAGAATTCAGCGCACATAGGCAGTGCCGCAGATGATGGTGTGATATATGTCGAGTCTACTCCATGGGCTACATGCTAGCCTAGTAGTTTATGTTTATGTGTCATTTGGCTGTTGACTTTGATTGGTAAACATTAAACTCTAGACTTGTGTAAGGTTTGTGAGTCGACCTGTCAGGAGCGCTTATTACTATATAGCTGGTCCCGCTTGGCCAGGCCGTGTTTGTTTTGCCCAGCAATATCTAATGTCCTTTGCATCACGGACACCGTAGTACATCCGCACTCGCTTACGTACGTATGTACGTATAATTTGGTGCCCAAGAAAACAGCTCGGTACGTGTCAGAGTAATGATCATCTTCCCAAAATGCACCAAGGATGTTGATCGTCTATGTAAATAATACGCTATCGTATATCAATGCATGGGAGACAACCAGCGCAAGGAAGGTCCGTTTCGGGCGAAGAGGGAAGAGGGGAAGCTTGGATGGAGTACGGCGCATACGTTAGGACCTAGGTAAGGTCATTTCTGCGTATGGTTTATCTAGGGTCTAAAATACACTCTCAAGGCCGTATCTATCTCTGTAGGCTATCGCACTGGTACCAGCACCAGGCTTCGCGACACTGTCGGCACCGACGAAGACCAGTCGTGACTTGAACGGCCTGCATTCAATGTGACAGGCCCTGTGTATGGTGCCATATCACGGAGTTGCACGGTAGGTCCTGAGTAGCCCAGGAAGCGTGATCCAGCCAGCGGCCTGGTACTACACACGCCGCCTAGTGCCACTGCCACTAGCAGTAGATACGCAGATAACCCAGAACACCACTCGCGGTCTTTTCCCCAGTCTAGAAGCACACAAAGACGCCGATTTTACTTCTAGATCACTCACTGGCATGATCCCGCGCTCCACATTGCATCGTACTCCTTAGCGAATATATATGTGATATTTCACTCGGCATGTCTGTCAGACGCAAGGTTTTCGTGTCGCAAGCACCTAGTAATACGTCTACAGTCGGTTTCGGACATAAATATACCCATTCATTCATACATACAGTGAATGCACTACAATACTCCTTCTCTTCGGATATCATGAATGTTGTTCCTTGTCCTGGGTCTTCTCGGGCTCTTTCCCCGCTCTTCCCCTCCCCCTTTCCCCGCACGATCCGATGAATTGAAGGGCCCGATGAATTGGATGATACGTGATAGTATACATGATCCATCTATACAACACATCCGGTAGTGGCATGTATCGTACCGCATCGTACACGCTCCATGTTCTCGGGTATCTCGATATCCCCATCCCCTTCGTCCGGCACAACGATAACAGCGTCTTCCACCACCCCGTGTTACAGCTTGGCAGGATTTCTCCACACAGGCTTTCGTTTCTGCACAAAACAAACGCATCCCACAAAACAAAATCATATAAGTAAAATCCTCTGATGTACCGTCCAACAAATAAAATCGCTCTTACCTCTGTGAACGCCCTAAGTCCTTCCTATAAATCAACGAGTCAAATTAAACGCATGTAGGCACCATAATCCCAAACCCAGCCCTACTCACCCTAATATTCTCCCCCCCATAAGTCCTCTTCGACTCGGGACTAAACGCCCCCGCCACCGTCGCCTCCTCAAACCTCCCCCGCATGCCCCCACCACCCACCTGCTGCGCAATAATAAGCGAACGCTTGGTAGCGGTGACAGCGTCGGGCGAGTTGGCAACAATACTGCGCGCCCACGTCAGTGCCGTGGAGAGGACCGCCGACGGGGGCACGACCTGGTTCACACTGGGGGAGGGGGAGTGCGTGGGGCGGGCGGGATCAAAGGCACACACATCCGCCACACACACCGCCACAAGCGCCGCCACAAAAGGCCCCGGACAGGACGGATAGGGAGAAGAACACAAACAGAATGGGGAAGGGGAGGGAATAGATGATAAGCGACTCGGCGGAGCGGACAAAGGATTAAGGGATCATGGATCGCAGTACGTACAAGCCAAACCGGGTGTAGGCTTCGTTGGCGGAGATTGGTCTCCCGGTGAGAAGCATCTCAGATGCGAGCTATATCGGAAGAAGGGAAGAATGTCAGAAATCAATTTTTCTTACTCAACTTTTGGTTAATTGGATTGATTGAGGTGGATGGATCAGGACGCAGCCAGAAGCCAGTAGAAGTAGATGATGATGGGGACTTATCCGAAGGAAGAGTACTTACCTGGTGCCCTGCGATGGCGGCTATGCGGGGAATACCTGTCACCGAATATAGTTTGATTAAAATTCACGTATATGGAAGCGTGGAGAAGCCAAGGGAAAAAGGACAAGACACGCCGCCGACCATGAGTGAGCCTGGCATAAACAAAGGAAAAACGACTCGTCACCAGGGGGCTACTCACCTCCCTGAGCGGCGACGACGCCGCGCTTCACCTCGGGCAACGCAAACTGCGCTGTCTCGCTGGCGACGACGATATCGCAATTCAGGACGAGCTCGAGGCCGCCGCCGTACGCGCCGCCGTTGACGGCCGCGATGATGGGCTTGGAGGAGGAGGTGCGCCGGGAGATGTTGGCGAAGCCATGCGGAGAGGCGGCAATACTCTCAGCCTCGTTGCGTGTGCCTGAGGATTGAGAGGCGTGCCATCTGTGCAATGGGCATATTAGAAATGAATTGACAAAGGATGGGGCAGTGTTCGGTGGAGCAGCGGTGTATTGACCGGGAAGGGGATTGCAATTACACATGAAGGATTATATTGTGCTTACGCTTTCAAGTCTGCACCAGCACAAAAGGCGCGACCTGCACCCGTAATGATGACGACCCTGACGGGAAAGAAACTGGATTAGAAGGTAACGAGGAGAGTCAAGTGCGCTCCACCATGATGCGGGGCACTTTGAAATGCCAATATGTATTAGCAGGCACAATGGACGTACCATAATTCAGGCTCGTCGTCAAACCACCCTAGAACGCGGGCCACGTCTTCTGCCAGCTCGGGAGACACCTTTGAGAATAATGAATACAGAGGATTGCAATACGCTTAGAGACTGACGGCGTTGAGGGAGAGCGGTCTGTTGAGGGTCAAGAGCAATATGTGGTCTTCGGGAACGTCCGTCTTGACGAGGGTGACATTGGGAGCAGTCTGCAGCATTCTCGTCGAAGAGGACGGCCTACGGGACAGCCGATAAGCCGTGTCACGTGACTGTGCCTGGGTTGATAATAAATAAATAATTGGTATGCCCTATTAGGGAAGGGGTATTATGTAAGCCAGCTGTTTTCGCCGGGCTTAGTTGCGCGCCCGATTGAGAGTCGCCACAGTCGAATGCAAAACGCGTTCCTCTCTCTTTTTGCAGAGCTAGAGTGCCGCGTGACCCCTCGCCAATTGGGCTCCGCAGAGATAACGCGCGGTTGGCAACCCAACTGAATTCTCCCATTTCTCCATAAATACCCCCCCCCCTCCGCCAATTCTCTCTTCCTTCATCCACATCCCCACATATCATCTGTCATGCAGCACATCGTTTCTTCCCCCACCACCGCTGTCAAGGCCCCCGAGGCCACCCCCGTCGCAGAGAGCTCTGCCCAGTGTGCTCACTGTGGATACCGTGGCTCGCATGCCCCCGGTATGTGCTTCCTCCTCGCCACCCGTCCCTATTGTGCTCACACGTCCCCTCCCCAGACTGCCCCTTCAACCCTGTCCGTGTCTCTCCCTGTTGCCCCGTGTGTTCTGCTCACCTCTGTGCCACAGAACAAGAAGTACTAGGGTTGCTTCCACAAGGAAGAACCACCAGGGACGTGTCGCTACACTGCGTGAATACACACCCTCTCTGTCATCGTCTTGCCCGCTGACGTGGCCGTTGTGCAGACACCCACAAGGAGTGGTTCTGAGATGTTTGAGTGTATACCTATGCTGTTGTGTATTACGTTTGTTGCTGTGTGCGAAATCTATCGAATGTTGTTCTCTTGTGATGACGCGCGGCCACATGTCGTCATACGATCGAGATGCGGAACCGTTGTTCCGAAAACACCATTGTGCCGCTGCCAGACGACAGTGTGCCATTGGACAACAAGCCCATTTAAAAGCCATGGCAACCATTTACCCTGCCTCGCTCCGATCTGGCTAGACAACCATGCTGGATATACGGCACGGTCTACCCGAGCCCCCACGCCAAAATGTCCAACTGGCAGTGACATCAGCATCGCAAACCACCACGACATGGCAGGCAAAGCCCCTGAGCTCCACATATGGCAAGTGTCATTACCAGGAACCTCCAGTCCGATCGTACCTGCCTGACTGGTATTAACCTTTGTGCCGCCCGTGACCATCGATGCAGGAGTCGGGATGCAGCACAGTTAGCCTCTTTTGGTGAACAATGTTGCCCCTTCCGGCGGCGGCCCCAGCCTGAGGGGGCGAGCTTAGGTCAGTAACGTAGTGGCTTGATAATATGGCGCAAAGAGGGGGGGCGGGGGCCGAATGGCGAGCGTGCTCTCCTTTCCCCTCACAGCCACCCTTTGTTGTTTGATTGGTAGCAGGTCCTGCGGGGGGGGCCACTGGAGCACATGGCTCTGAACATTCATTCGAATAACGGGCCGCATTCCACTCCACGTTCATCATCACCTTCCATACTTCACCAGGCATGAGGCAAAATGTTGTTTGTCAGAGATCCAGCCTGATGGCAGAAAATCGGTACCGGTACAGCCAAGAACTGCCTGTAGGGGTGCATAGGGACCCACACGGGACCCACAAAGAAATCCAAAGCTCAATGGTCACCTTTGACAGACCTGTTTACTCCATCCACGTTCTTCGGATGCGCTTCAAGTGATACGACATTGGGGAAAAGGAAATCCAATCCAAAGGGGGTCTTAGCACTAACGATACCTATCTGAGCAAAATCGTCTCTGCTTAATACATCGAGTATTATTCGGAAAATGTATTCTCACAATGGGGGTGGCTCTAGTTAGCTAGCTAATACGTCCTGCTGCGTCCCATTGGAAGTCGTGATTTGTGCAGGGCCGTCCCAAGGCGGGACGGGGTGACGTATGCCGAGCCCCGTGATCGGGCACCTATGGGGGTTCTGGGACATGCTTATTATGGGCCGTTGGGACATGGGGACATCAACAAGTCAGGGAGTCGGTCGGTGGGTATCTGGGCAACGAGGTGGGGAGAGGACACGCCAAACGATCGGAAAAATGGGAAGGGAAACCCTGCCAAGGTCATGGGTAGGAGTTTGAGAGATGTGGAGAGGCCGGCGATCAACGTGTTCATTTGTCCGGTCGGCTGATGGTCGGCAGGTGGTGTCTCGGGGTGGTAAAGGGTGGAGAGAAAAGAGACGACTATAACAGGTAGCAGGCCATTGTGCACTGCACCGGTCCCGCGATTGCCGTCTTTGCCCTTTTTGTGTGTAGTTTGGAAGCACGCGGGCGGGGTGGGTTCACTCTGATTGGTCCGTGACACCTACGCTGAATGAACATGTGTTCTGGAGGGAACTTGGGTCAGTCCCTTTTTTGTTTTTTTTTTTTAGTAAATCCACTGATAGCCATGGCATCATCATTGTCCAATCATGGACCCTTCCACCGGTGCTATCGTGCGTTTCGGGAATGAGAAGAACGGCTTGGCTTTAGGGGAAGGTGATCGTGCTAGGCCAGACGGGGACGTGTCGTGGCATTTTTTCGGCATGATGAGGATGATGGGATTCGATTCGATTGAGCTCAGACTCTGTGCGTCGTGTCGCTACCCTGCGCACGACACCCCATGGCTCGGTGCGGCCTACGCCCCACGGGGCTGCTTCGTATCTCCGTCATCCAGACATACCTATTGTACCTGCCATACCCTCGGCGTGTTCTGAATACTAGACGAGGACACGGCTGTGTACGATGTTGAGATAAGACTTATCCATTGCCCGCACTCACCACCGAGGCCAGTTGCGGGGCCTGAGCGAAAGCACGTGGGGTGGTACCGTCACCCCTCCCGCCCCACCTCGGCAGTAATAAGGAAAACCCTGCCCTGTGGAGTCGGTCGTACCACCACCACCAGCTGTCGGTGTGACATGCAGCGGCAGCAGACTCCTACCCGGCGTTTCTGGGGAACGATGCATTATGGCCCATATATATGTCGGCGAGCCGCACCCCGAAGCACCAGACCCACTGGTACATAAGTACGGCGCGCGCGCCATGCAGAGCGGGTAGAACTCTGCAGCAACAGGCGCACTGGCGAGATAACCGCAACAGTCAAAGCAAGCACCAAAGGCCGATAATCGGATCCATCACGGAGGTCCCTGGTGACAAGTTATCATGCATCACTGGATCGGTGAGATCGGTGTCGACAAGGTGTGGTAACGCAGCTAAATCCCCCAGCGATCGATTGATTCATCATCTCGCTCTTGTTAGCAAGTTGAGATAAATCTCAAATCGGTTGCTTCAGTTACTACATACCACACAAATCTGATTCTGAACCTGAAAGCGATGGTAAAAGTGATTGGGTGAAACAATACCGTTTGTGTCACGTGACCGACGCGTCGCGTGTACAAACCACCACCGACACTTTTTTTTTTGCAGACACGCAGGCCCTATTACACCCACCTCCCCCGCATCGAACGCCCCCTATGCAGCCCGCCGACACGTCCGACGCCTCGTTCCAGATCCCGTCGTTCCGCGGTAACGCGCTGCTCAGCGAGGTGACGTGGGACCTTGGTGTAGATGCCTTGGACGATGAGAGCGGCTTGGATCATGATCCGTTTACGACGCCGTTGCTCACTGCATCGAAGAGGAAGAGACATCATGCGCCATTGACCCTGAGCGAGCTCACGCCGCAGAGCGAGAGAGGATGCTCTGCTGGGACGGTTGGCCAGCCACAGCTTGAGCAGCAGACGTTTGTGCGTCATACGCTCCCCAAGGAGGAGTCGGCCGATGACATGTTTGAACGTCGCAAACGGGACAATTATCAGCAGATGGGCATTGATCTTTCGTCGAAATCTACAGCACGGATGCGGCATGACGTGGAGCAGGCAATGCAGCCGCGCAGTGACGCCGATACATCCACTCAGCCTCGCAGCAACAACCCGCCCACCCCATTGGACGTGCCAGTCCAGCAGCAGACGACGACTTCAGAAAACGACATCAGTAACACGCGCAAGACTACTAACAAACCCAAGCCCAAACGAGTAAGTCTCATTACCCTCCACCTCTAATATTTACAACATTCATTCATATATACCCGCATCAAAAGCCTGTCCTGGACAAGGATGCCGGCATTGCAAAGCACAAACCCCGCGTCACCACACAGCCCAAATCCATTCTCAAGTCGTCCAAACCTGCATCTGCTCTCCCGCCCTCTTCACTCACCCGCACGCTCACAGCAGCTTCACAAAGCCCCCAGGCCGAGCGGCCGAGGTGGGGGGATGTAGTTGCCCAAGCCCAACACACCAGCCAAAGAAGGGACAGCAGTGGCAGCGGCATCGCTGCCATTGGCGGAGGTCTCATCGATGTACTCGTCAAATACGGCGAAAAGCTGAAAGGCTCCTTGGGGTACGGTTCACAACCTCTTCTTATCATGCTCCACCACACACTCACGCCACTTTTGCATATTAGATTGTCCTCGTCTGCCAGCATGACATCAACGCCGCAAGCCAGTGCCGCTTACACTGGCTCGCAGCCGTCACCTAGCGCACCGCATGACACACCCCTCCTTGACAGAGACTCCACTCATGCTGCATACGGAACAGCAGCCGGTCCTTCTGCGAAGTCACTCACCCTCTCGGATCTTTCGCCCTCTAAACCTAATCGACACGATGCACTCACCCTCTCTGACCTGTCACCTTCCAAGCAGATCCCCCCCACGGATAACATGGATCTAGAAGAACCATCAAACACCTCACCAATGCGCCCATCCAGAAAGCGTGCATTGAATGGGACGCCCAGCCGGGGGAACAAGAAAGGAAAGCTCGTTCCAGATGCCGCTCCAAGTACCTCTTCTTCTCAGACTAGCTCTAAACATGGCAAGAACATCCACACCCGCCCTGCTGCCGTTGTCAAAGGCATCTCAAGACCGATGCCCCTGGCTCCGTCACGGACAGCGAATAACGTTCCAGCGCAGCTGCGGCTACGTGGCCAACACATTGGTGCTGCAGAAGGTGACAATCGCCTTGGCAACGCGACTTCCGCACGAGACCTGAAGGGCAAGTCTAGCGGCAAATCCACCGCAACAAGTAAGAGCAGACATGGCACTGGCAAAGAGCAGCATCCACCAGTCAACCTTGCTGCACCATCAGGTCCAGTGTTTGCAAGCGATGTATATCGTCAGCTAGCACTGGAGAAGACACAGAAAGAACATGACAGAAGAGACGCAAGAGAACGGGAGAAGAGGAATTTCAAGGCTGGCACCATGCCGAGTTTTAGCAAGCCGGTCAGTCAATCTGCTCTTTTTTTTTTTTTTTCGTTACCCTGAGCTGATGCCTTTGGTACTGCAATTTAAAAAAAGGCACCCCCCGCTCGTCCAGCCATACGTCCTACAATCCCAGCTACGTTCACATTCCATTCGGACGTACGTGCTGCACAACGTAATGCGGAATTCGAGGAGAAGCGAAAAACGTGGGAGTCTCACTCGATGCGCCAGGCATTACCGATACCTGATTTCGCCGCCATGCACGCTGCACAGGCAGAGGTGGCGCGCAGCAGACGAGTGGTGCCTGTATTGCCGACCGCCGCCCCTGTGCTAACGACCATGACGCGTGCGAAAGACCGAGAAAGGTTTGATGCAGAGAGGAAGGAGCGAGAGAAGGAGGTTGAGCGGCAGCTAGCGATGCGAGAAAGAGAGAGGGCAGAGCAGGAAGAGAGGGAGTATAGAGAGGCCAGGAAAAGAACAGTCCCCAAGGCTCACGAGGTTCCTGAGTGGTATAAGGATCTGCGCAAGCGGAAGGAGATAACATGAAGATTGGTACTTTATTCCTTTCACGGTTGTTTGAAATTGTAGGATCCTCCGAGTAGCAGCCAGAGGACAATCAGAGCCAAAGACGGTTGTAGCAATGTATCGTGTGATGACTACCAGCTGGAACGAGAACAAGACTGCATGAAGAGCGGGGTGAGTGGGTATGTTCTATTGTAAATCCAGTATGGCATTAGCACGCAGTACACTGTGACTTCCTGTGATCCCAAGTCTAATAAATCTGTTACAGCTTCTTGTATCAGTACTTGCAGAAAAAAAGAGGGTTGTGAGGCGGAACGCGCCTCGTCAAAAGGTCGAGTGTCGCTGAAACAGCTCTCCCACACTTCATTAACTGTCCGCTCTGCCGTGGCCTCATCAGGGCAGTTTGGATTGCTAGCAACTGATATAATTGCCCGCCTGCGAACGCATACCTAAGTTGTCAGAACAGGGCGTGAGGGGGGGTCCGGAGTTCTTATGGGGTAGTATCAACAAACCTGATGCTGTTTCGAGAATGAGAAAAAGAAGCGGTTGATCTCCCGACCCCAGCGACAGTCCCCACTAAGACTGGCTGCTCGAACCTGTCCGCACGGAAAAAAGAAAAAGTACACGCTATGTTAACATCGGGACACCTCCACAGCATTATCAAAACATTGAGATAAATAGAGATCATGCGCACCTCGCTACACGCGTGGTGTCTGAGATTATTCCAGTCTACTTTGAACTTGCAGTGATCGTACATGTGTACTAGTTCGTGGACGATTGTGTCTTCCATGTGTTTTTTGTTGGTGAATCCACGCGTGCATATGGCGATACCGCCATTATCCGTGGAAAACCCTCCAGAAGTTGTTTTGTTACACGATACACACTGAATATGTTGTGGGGACACTGGGCAGCCGAAGAGACGTAGATGTTTTAACATGAACACTACAGAAGGGCCTGAAACAGCTTGTGAGCCACGTATTAATTATTACGGCGCAAAAACGTACTGGTCTCTACCACGCCACGCTTCATCCTCTCGCATCTTTTGAGGAGCGATTCATCTAGCTTTTGGTCAAGATCGCGCTGTCGTACTTCCTGCTCTTCTGGAGTTAAGCCAAGGCCGGTAATCCAGGATAGATTTTTGCGCCATCTGTCAAATTGTCTTGTGTCCGATGGAGATGAAGACGAGGACATGGTCAAATTTTAAGACTCCGCGTAGGATCAAGTGGAAAGTCGCCCAAGTACTTCGGATTCTCGATGATGGTTACTCTAGCAAGTATTTCCCAGCCTCTGAAAACCCGTCATGACCGAAGATGGCCCTCTTCTATTATTAAAGTATTCATTCTCACCATCTCGGAGGATCTCCCTAGTAGATCTGATACACAGGTTTGAAGCTGCTAATTGTCCAGGCATTGCGACCGACACGACATATACTCACTTTTCATGTGGAATTATGTGCGTCATCTCAGCCTCTGACATAGGAATTCCACGGACACTGTTTAGACCGGCTTGCGTTCCAGTTTCAAGTTCGCTGGTAAGCCAAGAATCTTGAAAACTAGGGTCAGAGCCTACGCTGGTAACTCAAGGGCGCTTGCAATACACCTCAAATATCTTACATAAATCATCGTACAGGCAATATCCTTGTGGCGTGGTCGGACCATGTCTCGGACGAATCGGTTCCAAGCGTTATCAGCCTGCACTTTCTTCGCTTTTGTCCGCGCTTTCGTCTCGGAGATTCTTTATACAACTACCCGCGTTCAAGTTGTGTACCCGTTGCGTGCTCTCACAGCACTCACCGGCGACTGGTTGATCTTAAACCTGAGATATCTCCCCGTCCCAGCCGGTTTGGTCCCCCCGCTCATCGCCGTACAACGTTTCCTTGTCGCACGGAACATGTGTAACACCCCTTTACACAAAAAATAAAACACGTCGAATCCGAGTCGGAATCGCAAATAACCACACACTTGTTTTTGAAATCCGCAGCGGAAAAGTAGTTCAATACCGCACAATGTGACATGCCTCGAAAAATGCCCGAGCCTCGGTCTCAAAGCAAAGTGTGGAACTGTCTCGACCTGTTTCAGCCTGGTTCTACGGGCTAAACTGCCCACTTTGCTCAACCTCTCCGCCCTGTCATGAAGCACTGACCATCTTATTTGTGATGGATTACCAAGTCTCACTCACGCCATTAGTCCAAGAGAGCAAGGTAGTCATCCCTTCCCATTCTGAATCATATCGACTCTTTGGCTCTAGCATTGGTCCCGTATGGTATCTTTATTATACGGTCAGTTCACTCCGATGTTCCGAGTCGCCCTAGCCGTATAGAATTCCTTCTTACGCTGAACCAACCCGAAAAAACTTTATGTTTAAGACAAACCGAAATTCGTTCAGCGGTGCACTTACGTAATCGAATTTCAAACAGTGACTTTCAAGTTTACAGCACAGATGCTCTCCATACCTATAGCAGCAATAAATATAATACGTCTTGTGCAGCAGATCCGCCTTTACAAATCAATTTGATCGATCGCGTCATGCATACGTATACGTAAATGCTTTTCAAAGCTAAGCTTCACCTTGGCACTGTGGCATATTAGAACCGCGCAATATGGATCCACAATATGTCAGGTGAAAGGCATACTGCACAAACACGATCGTCATAATTGAAAAATGAGGCGCGAGTTACAGTAGGGTACGGATAAGAAGTGAAACGTCTGGCGAGAGGACAAGGGATATGGGACGAGTCACGTAAACCTTGGAGACAGAGTAAGGTCCAGAGAAAAAGAGTCATGACAAGAAGAGAAAACCACTAGTATTATGAACATCCATGGTTCTTTGCACATAAGCTAACCACCACCAGCCCTGGAATGCCGATGGCAGATTTGGCAATGATTGAGATGCAGAAAGCAACTGTCACACTAGACCATTCAGTCTATACTCAGTACAGCAGGGCAAGGGCACCGGCGACGAGTGCGGCGAAGGAGCCGGAGGGAATGAGCTCCAATGCCCCATTGTTGGTAGCGGCGGGGATGCTTGCAGTAGCGGAGGAAGAGCCAGAAGCCGTAGAAGCGGCAGAACTGATGCCAGTGACGGTAACAGGTGCGGTCCCAGTAGCTACAGTGCCGGTTTGAGTGAGGGTACCACTATTCAGAACAAGAATTAGTGCTTCAAACCCGCAAACCTCAGAAATAAGAAACCTACAGTGAGGAGCTGACGGAGCTGACCGCCGATGTGCGAGTCCCAGCGACAGAGGACGCAGATGAGGCTCCACCAGTGGTAGAGGTTGTGGATGTTACTTAAGGTGGTCAGGTTAGAGGGACGTAGGTACGGGCAAGGGCAAAATCGTACTGTCATTCTCCTGAACAGCGAAAGGAGCCGAGGCGGCGATGATGTCGTTGATATTTCCAATGTTGACGAACTGAACAGAGTAGCCATCCCTTTTTTGACCATCCTCAAACGCGTGTATGACAATAAATATTATTGTTGGCTTACCCTGGAGCGACAACAGGCATCTGAAAGGTGAAGCTCATTGACGTTGTCGCGATGTTGTTCCCGAGCGCAAACTGGGAGTTGAAAACCTTATTGATGAGTTCAATACTGAAGGTTTCGGGGTCAGAGTTGAGATCTGAGGAAGTCCAGGTGAGGGTGTTGGTGGTGTTTCCCTTGAAGTTAGGTGGGGCAATCGTAATGGTAGCCTGTGCCAAAGAGGCGACGGCAAGGACGGCCGCGCTGGCGATGTAAAAGATGAGGGAGCTCGCATAGGACAAACAATAGAAATGCGTACAATGCTTTTGCAAGAGAAAACATGATGGTTTGAAGGAGTTGAGGGAGCGTGGGTGCTTGGCTGCGAGGATTAACAGGACGGGGAGGTCGTGGAACGGGAGAAAGAGGGTGAGATAATTTATACATGCCAAACATAGAACAACTACGGGTAGGAAAGTTTGATCTCCGCGCGGTGACCAGTTCTTGCTGCGCACAATGCTTTGGTGCGTCTTGTCCTCCCCTTCCCCAGCAGATCTCCTCGTTATATACAACGACGTACAACTCCAGCTCAAATTGTGAGTACATTCGTTACCCCAGCCATTTGCCATACGCACCTGCCGAGCCGCTCTTGCCGTCGCTTCTACATCACCTTTCGATTGCTGAAGCTTCTCGGACACAGTGGTCTGATGATATTTCAGCCCCTATTTTTTGAAATTACCACCTGGCCTTACGTTACTCTTAGTAATCTAAGCCTCTCTGTATAACCTCGGCTTTCCTGTCTTAGGAACCCGTCATAACGTTGGGGCATCTACCACGCCGTGCGGGTCTCGAAATTGATCCCTGTCTGCCGCATTCAGTCTCTTCATTCTCGGAAGTGCTATTTCGGGAAACTTATTTGCTCCTCCCATATCGACCACCCATTCATCCTTGCTCAGGGAAAGCCAGTATATTATGCTTGGAAATCCGCATTCTCACTATATAATGCTACAGGGAGAAAATCCTCTCGC
The DNA here is from genome assembly GCA_025174535.1 of Cantharellus purpuraceus. Classification (NCBI taxonomy): domain Eukaryota; kingdom Fungi; phylum Basidiomycota; class Agaricomycetes; order Cantharellales; family Hydnaceae; genus Cantharellus; species Cantharellus purpuraceus. The sequence goes on from JALBUN010000049.1 coordinate 368,880, forward strand.
AAAGGGCTACGGTCATTTGGCCATTAGACTCATCTGGTCACATGACTTGCGGCCCCTAACGCGTACTTGACGTCTGCGCGTAGTTAAATCAAAAAAAAAATTGTAGCAACGCTAATGCCTGTGATATCTTGAAGAACATTATAAATGGTAATAACATGTAGATTGATGCACAATACAAGCGCGTATCACGAGTATATAAGGAGAGGTGCGTTGTACAACACTGTGTCAACACTTGACTAGCGGGCGCAGGGACATGACGGCGAGCTAGCGGCGCGTCACACCACTGAACGTGATGGGTAGATGTGTAATCTTGACGTATGGTTGGAATGGCCATTGTCGTTTTTCCTAGTAGAGTCAACATCGTGAGTCTCGGGCATCGTGTCGTTCGCGGGTATCGTGGATCAGATTCAGCATCCATCCACTTTCCGTCCGACTCCTCAAACTATGTGGCATGGACACCTTTTCATGCAAACTCAGGTTAGACTCAATGGCTTTGTGTCTTGTAAATGGCATCGTGCCACGGTGGGACTCGAACAATTCGCTCTTTCTCCCAAGTCCAGGAAGGGTGCATGCAATTGTGGACAGTGTGCATGACCTTGAAAACAAGTTCATCCCTCAGGCATCGAGGCCTAACCCATTAATTCATCATGCATCATTGACGATCTTCGCAACTCTGAGCACTAACTTCCGAGCCTCAGCTCCTGCACATCCTATCTGTCCTATTCTCACACTCCCTGGCTGCAGAAACTCGTGACAATTTATGAGGCGGCTTCCGTCTCCGCTCGACATTTATGGTTGGAACGACTTTCACCGTAAAGACACAATACCTATCCGGCCTATCCGGAGACTAAGCTATAGACTGGTTTTCTTCCGGGTTCATTTATTGCCCCTTGTGGGTCTCCCTTTCCATCCGTGGTCGGCGTAGTCATCAAACTGCTCTTCGTACTGGGAACATGGATCTACTCGTTCTCAGTGCAAAGACAGACACCTTTAGATCGTTTATAACCTATGCGGTACATCCAGACAACGTCATGAATGTACGTGCACTCGAAAGAGTCCTAGTCACACCAACAATACAGTGCCGTTACTGTAAATGGTTCATAGCGTGTGCAATGCATGGCAATTCACGAAGCGACTCATGTTGTATGCACAGTTACCTCCACAGTGATATACTTTTGTGATCATGAACATTGAATTAGACAAAGTACATACACCGGAACTCGAAGATCACATGCAGGCCGAAATGGAAACAAGAAACTTGACTTGTCGACAGCTTCAGCGGACTCTTCATCTCGCTAGTAGCCTGATAGAGGTATACACAATCCTGATTTATGTTGTCACCCAGCTTTGGGACTGATTCAAGGTACAGGTCGCCTACCATGACCGTAGTCTCTCCGAAAAGAAGAATATAGCCTTGTACAATTGGTACGTGACCCGTTTCTGAAACAATGCCAATGCGTCGTGGTAACAGTGAACGACAGGTTCCTCATATACGTGGATGACATGGCGCCAAAGCACCCTAGCTCTTTTAGCGTATTCGAGTTACTTTTTTTGAGTGGTCAGCCACAACTGGACCCTGTCCTCGATGCACTTGTCGAAGTCCTTATGCGTATATGGGGCTTCTACGATCCCCTCTGCGCCAACTCCATCATATCTTCGACATTCGAATTTGTCACCTCCTCGTGTGTCGAGCCTGAGCTAGAGCGGTTACCTCTGATTCGTGGTATACAACGATTCTCATGGTTCGTTCGCGAGCGTACAGGAGTGGCGACCGGATTTTCTTTCCAGATATTCACTCGAGCGGAGTTGATCTCATGGAGTATATCCAGGCTACGCCTAACATGAACTTCTGGATCTGCTTGACGAATGATCTTATATCGTTGTTGTTTCTCCTGCTGTCACGATATGGGCCATGGATAACTATGCAGCGAGAATACATATAGAGTAGTAAATGTCACAACGTGGAACAAACAATAATGTAAGATCATGCCAATGTGTGTCGATAATTACGCTACGTGAGTCGTCAGTTCCTTCACCGCGGCTTGAACTCACAGTTCGCCATTACCCCGTGCCCTCCCAGTGTGTAAGAAAGTAGTATGGTGAGCACGAGGCGGTGGGGGAAGCCTGTCGAGCCATCGTTCCAATATGTGGTTGAATTCGTAAGGGCGTTCCAGCTGCGGCCAGTGCGCTGTCTGAATAGTCTCTGTCGTGAGATTTGGGACATAATACTTTGAGCCAAGCAGCTTAGCCGCCACAAGCCAATCTGCGACGGGATCCTAAGTAGCAAGTAACATGACAAGTGAGCGACAGGTGCGTTCGGGGTTAAGAAGAGCCCTGTGCTTACGCTAGTAGGAGCGATGTGCAACGCAGGTTGGGGGATGGTGAAGTTGCCCTGGGATTGCACCAATTTGTATGCAGCGATACGATTTGGGCTTGTGTAAAATTCAAGCGCTAATGTCAAAATATCAGCACAAAAGACTAGTCATCTGAGAGGATGACGAAAGAACAGACGCACTATATTTAAAGCCTTGGATCGCATACTGTTCAACAAAATAATCTTCCTCTTCCTGTGTAAAAAACGGTGCTTGAGGTATCTCTATGACATCTCGCCATGCACCAAGAAAGTCCTTGTCACTGGTGAGAAACGTGGGAGGCGGGGGTGAGTCGACTGTCCGAAGAGCGGCGCGTAGACTTCGTCGAATCGAGGCGTTTAGCTCCGTGACAGCGGTTTTCGTGGACGATGCAAAATACATCTATCACGAAGCGAATATCAGAATTGCACACACACAAAAGCTGGGAACCGAAAAGGCGAACTTGATAAGTTAGATGCGGTAGCACTTTTGCAATGTCCTCGATGGGTGTAAAATTTCCGACTGAGGGCAAATACTTGGACCAGGGATATGTTAGGCGTGAAAGAAAACGATACTGTATCGACTCACCGGTACAACGGCACCGGCAACCGCCTCAACTAGATCGGGTCGTGCTCGGGCAGCTTCCCAACATACCTGTGCGCCCCAATCATGACCGATACACGTAACTGTCTCCACTTGAGCATCGCGCATAATACATGCAAGGTCCTCGACCATATCAGGTATTGTTCCTGAAGTCTGGACGTCACCGGGATGCGTTGAAGCACCGAACCCCCGTAGCGTGGGTACTAGAAGTGAGTAGGATGGCTAAATGAGTGCCGTAATCAGTTACGGATTTTAATTGGAGAGAAGCAAGAAATATACTGAGGATAGGGTCTAAAAATAACACTTACGCCAAAATGTAAAATCTGGTTGGACCAGGAACTCCACAAGCTGGGCCAACCGTGAACCAGGAGGAGGGTGCGCGAGGCATTTGAATTAACGATATGCGTGTATTCTATATGAAGTTACAAAAAAAGACGTCAATAAACGCGGAAACAAGAGGTCAAGCACAGAAGGTCTGGAGTATGAAAGAATAAACGTATAATGTGAGTCGGCGGTGGAACAACCAAGCATACGTGTAGTTATGCTGCATCAAACATTGTTCCCCAATGAAATGTGACAGTATCATAATGTTCAGATATGACGACTCACGAAGTTGTATTTCCTTGACGTTTGGTCGACCGAAAACAGACCGATTAATCCCGGTACAACGAGCCATGTGTTGATAATGCTCGTAATCTCGAGGTTTGAAAGGAGAGGAGAAATTAGAAACCATCACCTGCTGCCCAAAAGGAACAGAGGAAGGTGGAGCAGAGAGCACTGTCTGGTAGAAATCCGGTGACGAACCCAAAGCTGGAAGGGATGCTCCTAATAGGAGGGTCAACATACAACATGGAATCATCTTGGAAGGTGGGGGATGACAGAGGACAAATGGTTAGATTTACGGGCATGCTAAGTGGATTTTATGTTGACCGTCCACCGCCCGGAATCATGAGCGCATCAATCAAAGGAATACTGTTGGAAATTTCCGACCATACTATGCGGAAGAAGAGGCCTGCCGAGCTACAGAACTATTCCCGAAAATCTAAGAATCGGTCGAGGTGAGACTCAAAAGCAAAGAAGTTCATAGGTGGTGATACCATAAGAACCACATGCCGTTCGAGATTAAACTTCTGTGCGGTTATGCCCTCGGGAAGATTCTGCACACCCCGAAAATTTCCGAGCAATTCGGAATGTGATAGTCTGGAAGATGCGTATAGCCGATGAACATTTGCCACGTGAGACTGCGAAAATACGGGTACCTATCAATTATGGCGTTCTGAGAGATATGTAAAGTACTTAAAGTGGTAACGGAAGGGTCGGAAATCCAGAACAGAGGTGATGCCAAAGGAAGATTTCTTGAAACCCCAGTGATATTACGCGCATGAATAGGGTATTCATTCGAAATGTTATCATCACTATGGATACTTTGTTGATCACATGTAAGTGCATCAGGAGCTGTGTGAGATGGGAGATTACCATGGTCGGACCGCAAGCCCTGGTAGCTACATATACAATCATTTCCCGAACATCCTGAGAGTCGGTGGGATGCTGTTCAATGTTCATCAACCGACACAGGGAGCCTTTACATGATGTGATGAATGACAAGTAGTTGGAGCGCTCAGCTCGGTTGCAGATAAAACTCCGCTCGTGATCATCTCCAGTTTTCGACGGCCTTCGAAGGAGATCCCTGTCGATCAAGAGGTTAAGAAATGATCAGCTTTTGATCCGCGCCGTCGGTTATTACTCTATTGGGATTCGATCAATTTTTTTGCGATTGATTGGTGAACGAGCCTCCAAGTGAGGTTGGATCTCTACACGGTTCCAATCACAGTTGCCTAGACATACCTCGCAAGAAAAAAATAGTTTTCTTGTGGTTTCCGTTGAAGATAACGCGAAAACGTCTATTGGAGTCTCGTCTTTCATCAGACGTCTCGGTACCGAGCTATAAGGCAGTCCAAGACAACGCCAGCGGCTTATCATGGCACGCCAACGGTATATTTGACATATTTGACAATTCGACATTCAAGCAGTACCCATTACCCCCAATGAGTCACTATCCGATGGATCCATTCGGGTTTGGCAAGCACTGTTTATAGAATACAAGACGACGTGAGCGACGAACAGCTGCTAGTGTCTCCTTTGGAGACGCCTTTTGTTGTGGCTACGGTGCAAGCGTCTTCAAACAACGCCTCGGCACCGAGCATTGTCAGCAGTGAGACTGCCCGAGACAACTCCCGCATTTGTGTGATACCACCGTCTGGAATAAATCCATCACCAGAATTTCGCTGTGTACCCTAAATAGACCATTCTCCATTTCATTATATTGGGCTAACTAACATGACGAAATGTAAGGATCTTGAGGCCCTTTTGATGAGTATGTGGACTATTCTTTCATACTCCATCGTCAACGATGTTGTCACAAGAAACCTGTGATCCCATCATTGCTCCAGACGAGGAACCATGCATTACAGGCAAAAATGGCGTTCACCTCTACTTCTCTTCGATTCTACGGTTGTGTCGGAGTGTCCGGGCCCTTTATTGTCATGTCTCTCTGCAGATTGCAAATCGCGAGTCTTCCGAATCGGCAGCGAGAATTGGTAACAACTTTGCGACATACCAAGACATTTCCCGCGTCTTAATCTGCAGAATGACTAGGAAAAACGTCTGTGAATACTAGTCCGATGCCCCGCAATAGTTCCACGAGGGTTGTGTTTCGTAGAATTAGATGGGTCACCAGAATGGAAAGATCAAATAATCGGAAGTCTGTTGGGCTCTTCTGATGGCTTTCGAGACCGTCGATATCTGTCGTCAGAATCATCCTCACCGTCTAGAGACAGTCCCTATGACGTTACGTTCTCTCATCCTCGTATCAATTTCGGTATCTTAGCAGGTGCCTACTAGTGAACAACTCACTGATCCTGGTACAGAGATCATGCCCTCTATATTAAACATCCAATACTTCGACTTGTCTCACTATGTTTGAGAATTCGGCTCTATACCAGCGACATGCACTTCTCATCGATAACACGGGTGTTTTCATGACTCAGACTTGCTGCCAGTCATTTGGGAACCCTCACAGGTCTTACCAATTGATCGTGTGAGTGGGGTCGACCTGCAAACCAACCCACACAAGCCGAACGAGGGGCATGTGCAAGGTGTTCGCTCCCTCAGACTTTCTGTCGTAGGAACTCCCGTTCCGAAATGTCCTTGGGGCCCATAAACTCCAGGATGAATCCCAGCTCCAAATAGAATGCAGTTCTTCAGAGCCTGTCTCTCGGTCCATAAACCGCTACATCCGACCAGAGACGTACGGGCTAGTAGTAGATGCTAGTGCCCGTGGAAGAGACGCGAAGATGGTGTAAAGATGCAAACATAGTGAGAGGGGAATGCCAAATAGATTTCAGGAGAGAAATATAAGCTGCACTGAGTAAGATGGAAGCTTATTCGATAAATGACGATTGAAACACCGTCATCGTCATACCATCAGCGCCTACGAGATACTCTCCAGACCGTGCCCTTCTACGGTATAGCTGACGATGATCTTCCGTTTCTACACGTCGGGCCTGCTGCAAGGTCTCATAGCCTCATCAATGGCCTTCGCATCCCCCCACAAAATTGACCAAACAGTCCTATCACCACATGTATCGGAACCGGACAACCTCGCCGGCCTTGTACGTCCTGCAGGAAACCGCCCCTCGCTCGCCGATCTGCTCACCCTTGAGGGGCGTGCATCTATATTTTACTCGTACGCGAGGGAGACGGATATGAGTGCGCTGTTTACGCGTACGGTAGGGGACGGGGACGGGACGACTGTGTTTGTGCCAACGAATAAAGCAGTGCAGGCGTTGGCGAAGAAACCGTATGTATTACCGTTTCTATTATGTTATCATAGACAGGTATGAACGATGTGGTATATCTTTTTCTTGGCAGACATGAGGATCCTGAGGAAACTGCGGTGACGCTGACAGATGCAGAGCATGAGGCGGTTTCCAAGCATAATGTGCAACGCTGGGTTGGGGCTCACATCATTCCTGTACGCATCGTCGATTCTTTTTTCCATACTTTCCCTTGTTCCTTTCCCTTGTTCCTAATTTCTTAATTTTATTGCAGACTCCTGAAGTGGACTTCACATCATCAAAACCGTATGACACGCTCACAGCAGGAGCAACGATTACTTTTTCGGCTATTCAGAACGAGCATCTCCCTACTTACGAGCCTGATACCCACATCGACATCGATGCAGCGCATTTGGGTGCACTGAAGGGTAAAGAGTCGTATGGAGCTCACCTGATGGCCACTAAAAGATGCCCCTACGCGGACGCCTCCAGCCGGGTAAGCTGTCGTCCTTGTCGTGCAATGCAATGTCGTGATGATTAACCCCCCAGAAACATTCCAAGTATGGCCATTTTCAAGTCGACACCGATGCTGCACACCTCCCGTCTATAAAGGAAGCGATGACTCCTGACCACGACGCTGCACAATTATTTGACCTGAAAGGATCGGTTGTGCAGGAGCCGATATGGAAGCAGTATGAGTTGAATGACGGTGTACATATTATTTCCATGAAGCAGGTGGGCTTCATCTGCTCTCATATTGGGAGCGAATTGACACTTTTGGCAGGCCTCGAATGGTGTGATGTATCTTATTGATGGTACGGTGCCTGTATAATTTATCCTCATGAACGTTGTATTTTCAAATTCTTCCGTGTCATGTCTTTGATGGATGGAATGTACCGGGACAGATGATAGGTCTGTACCAGTGTTGAAACACGGAGTAACATACACTGCCCACCCAACCTAAGCTTATATCGAAGCTTTGCAAATTTGTTAGCAGGAGCCGAACCGAGCTGAGCAGGGGTTGCTGCCAATTCCACAAGAACTATAAAGATGCAGGGACTTTCGGGGTTCTCGAGTCTTCCGGATCGCTAGGCCAAGGTCGAGTCAGAAGATTTCAGTGAATAGGACTTTGCATCGGCCACGGCCATCGTAAATATATCATCGCACATAAGGAGGTGAAATTGTCTATTAAGTAGAATGGTGTATGATGGTTGTCGACCCACGTGGTACACGGAAGCGATATTTGGAGAAACAGACCGAAACCGGGCCGCAAACCAGTGTTGCCTGAAGTGCCTTGAATGGGGTTAGTGCGCAGAATGCGTGCTAGAGGCAGCACTTGGTGTTCAGAGAGAGTCCCAAAGTGGCTGCATATGTTGAGCATTATCACGGTCCGTCACGTGATATATAATCCCCTGATATAACCATACATAGCGCGCACAGATGGGAATGGCAAGCTCGGCTTCGCGACGTCTGTACCGTAATCCGGACGTCCTTATCGGATAATTAATCACACAGTTTCTCCGAAGGGAAACCTGTTTATAAGCTATCTTTTAACCGCAAGGTATAAATACAGGTGACTGCTCTGTGCGTTCGTTCGTGTCCCACCGACGTATCTTTTATTCATCTACTACGTGCAAAGATGTCAGCAACGGTCGTGAAGCAAGAATTTGACAAGAAGGATATGATCTTTCGTAGGCTTGGGCCCTCTGGCTTGAGGGTGCCAGTGTTTTCCCTTGGAGGGTGTACGTTGGCGTAAGGCTGCGGCTTTGGTGTGTGAGCTGATTCAAGCTTTAGGGTTGACGCTTGGTGGAACGGTCAAGGGAGACCCCGTGAAGGACATCGTCAAAACAGCCTTTGATGCGGGTATCAACATGTACGCACCAACTCTACCGCAACATGTCCAATACAAAACTGTCACAACTCACCTCGTCTTTTTTACCATAGGTTTGACACGGCAGAATCGTATGCAGCTGGACAATCCGAAATCGAGATGTGCGTGTTTTTAGTCTTCAGTTTGACTCAGGTACTCGGGTCTAACGACATTGTTGCAGGGGACGCGTCATTAGGGAGCTAGGATACCGCCGCAGCGACCTTGTTATCACTACCAAGATCTTCTGGGGCGTACGCGAGGGCCCCAACGCTCAGGGCCTCAGTCGCAAACAGCTCAGCATGCTTCCTTTCAAATGTCGCTAGGCATTCACTAATACAGGCTATACAGCATTGTGGAAGGCACAAGGGAGTCGCTGGAGCGGTTGGGCTTAGACTACGTGGATGTTGTTTTTGCACACCGTTGTGATATTACGATCCCCATGGTGCGCTGCCATAGCTTGTATCGTCACGAACACGTGCACCAACATGGGCCATAGGAGGAGATCGTTCGCGCGTTCAATCATGTCATCGACAAGGGCCAAGTAAGTTCAAAAGTAATCCCTGTTATATAGATGCTTACCCGATGCTATTCATCCAGGCATTATACTGGGCTACCTCAGAGTGGACATCACAACAGATCGAGGAAGCATTCCGTCAGTTTGCGTCTCATTCCGGGTGATTTGCCCATTTATGCTCTTGTTTCTTTCGTAGATATCGCGGAAAAGCTGAACCTTATCGGACCCATCGCGGAACAATGCCAGCATCAGTGCGTGCCGTGCCTTTTAACACCGCTCGTTAGAATTCCATCTATGTTTTTATTATTGTGTTGTTTGGAACAGCCTATTCCACCGCGAACGACCTGAGCTTGAATACGCGTAAGCAACGTACTGATCCCTCCCTCTGTCAAGCTCACTAATTTTCAGTCCGCTGTACCGTAAATACGGCATTAAAACGACCGTGTTTTCCGCTCTCGCCGGAGGCCTTCTCACTGGAAAGGTACACCGTAACTCTTACACTCCAGTTAATCAACCCTAACACTTAACACCCCGGTGAATCATCAGTACAACAATGGCATCCCCGAGGGCTCGCGTCTGGACTTGCACAAGAATGTGGCGATGTTCCAGAAGACTATACAGGAGTATGGGAGTGAAGCGTACGTGTTTTTACGTGGTCGCAATTTCTATGCTTTTTTTGGACAGAAATAGTTGACCCTCGGTCTTGATTATTTCAATAGCGGCAAAGAAAAGATTGCAAAGGTAAAGAAGTTGACAGAGTTTGCGGAGAAGGGTGAGTTATTATGTAAATGTTTGGAGAAGGATAGAGCGGGGGTGAATCTCCACCTCTGCACCTTCCGTAGAGCTAGGCACGACGGTAACAGTCCTCTCCCTCGCATGGGTCGCCGCCCAGCCTAGCGTAAGCCCTCCATTCCCTTCCTTTTCTTTTTCTTCAGTAACGCTGAACACCCCCCGTATCACAGACAAGCACAGTCATCCTCGGCGCCTCCAAACCTGAGCAACTCAAAGAAAACCTCAAAGCGCTCGAGGTACTCCCGAAGCTCACGCCAGAGGTGATGAAGCGAATTGATGAGATTGTGGGGACGGTGCCGAAGGCTGAAGTGCGTGTTTTCGTCTGTTTTTGGGTGTCTGGATGTTGATGTATTTCTGTTTGCGTGTAGGCTCAGTATCGTCAGAAGTTGTGAGACAACTGAGCGAATGAACGATGACAAGCGACCAAGCGGGGAAGGGTTTTCCAATTTGCCATTCCTAAGAGCGATGCTTGAATTCTTCCCGCCAACATTGTTCTTGGCACATACGGAAAGTCCGAGTGCAATACATACCACGCACTTGTCAGACATACCATCCATGGGCTCGAACAATAGATATATTCCATGCAACTTGCATGCTACCTTATGGTCTGCCTACCTGCCCGCGTTTACGACGTTTTACACGAACGCTTCACTCGTGCACAAAATGTCACAAGCTCACAAGGATAAAGTTGTAGTCGAATTATCACTTTTTAGGGTGCTCGAAGCGCTTGTGCGCTTATGGTGCACCGTAGCTATGACAGGTTGTAGTATGTAGAATTCCCCTAATAGTTTTATTTAATGTGTGATAGGTGATGCAGTGAAACTTATTGAAATATGGAAGATGTTGCGTTGTTATGAGCTGAATGTCTGGCCAATTTAATGGGTGACGACGCGATTCTAAACCTAACGCCCTTTGCGGGTAGATTGCACCCCTGGGTCATTTAGCCACTTACTGCGTAGGGATCCCGCACCTGGTTCTCCAGGTGCGGTCAAAACTCCCCGCATCGCCAACATAGAAAGCTCTTAACGTTTGTATCGACACAGGCATTGGATATGTAATTCGCTGGGTGTGGTTGGGGATGTGTAAGGTGAGGGGGGGAGGGGGGGGGACTGAGCTGGGTCTGTTTGAGGTGGCTTTGCAGTTCGACTGGCGGGGCCGGGGGGGGGCGCGGGGCGGAGTGTGGTACCCCTTGAGGTTTGGCGGAAAGGTGCCTGAGATTGGGAGAGGCTGGTCTCCGGTGCATCTATGTGGATAGTGCTTAGGTGTTATTTTTCCACGTTAGATCCTTGTAGTGTTCAAATTTGCCCATCTTCCCAATATATGTGAGGGTGTGTTCGATAATCTCCGTATTTCTGAGTAGCTGAGGGATGGAGAGGCTGGCTTTTCTGGTGTTATGACGTAGTTTTCTGCGTTGTAAATCGTATTTCTTGCAGTGCTTGAGAAAGTGCGCGACTGTTTCTGGCTGCCTGCAGGTATTGCAAAGTGCCGTGTCGATGGCTTTGATACGTCTCAGAAAGCAGTTGAGTCCCACGTGTCCGGCTCGAAGCTGTACAAGGATACTAGTTGCACGACGCGAAAGGTTTAGGAGCATCCGTGTTATCTTCTGGTTGTGGAGCGATGGGTCGATCCTGGATACCCTCTCATATCTAGGCGATTGTTGCCATAAGGCCTTCCATCTCGTGTTGATATCGCTTTTCTTGTGGGCTTTGAGAGCGGCAATGCTTGATGGCAGTTTGTGGTGAAGCAGATGTGGTAGGTCAGTTATGGGTGAGCATGTCCCTTCTGAGGCTTCTTTGGCGAGTTCATCTGCGTTCTCATTGCCGGCTGCTCCTTTGTGTCCCGAGACCCATTCGAAGTGGATATATATACGTCTGCGTCGGGTTTTGAGATTGCGGATGGCAGAGTGGATGGCGTCTAGTATGTATTGCGCCGGTTGGCTTGTGTTGTTGCTGAGTGCCATGATAGCTGCCTGGTTGTCGAGCGCGATGAGGATTGTGTGTGCTTCGTTGTGTTTGAGGGCGATGTGGATGGCTAATAGTACTCTTACTAGTTCCCCTTCGAATGCCGTATGTTTGTCTGTACTGCCGAGGCGGTATTGCAGGTTTGTGTTTCCTGTTTGGGTGTGTGCTGCTGCCCCTATGTGACCTTGAGAGCCAGAACCATCTGAGAAAATCTGAATGTCATCCATTCTTGTGCGGATTTTTCGTAGGGCGGATTCTGGATCTATACCGATGTTCAAGGTGAATTATGGATGCCAGCATGGGTGGTATCAAAATGCTTCAATCGTTTTGATTGTGGCAGGGTTGAGCTGAAAGTGGGGGAGAAGATGATCGACGTCGGACTGATGTCCGCGGGGGTTGCATCTAGTACTATTGTGAACTATTGGCGCCAGGGGGTGAGATGGTGGTAGGGTGGTGAGACCTAGGGTTGTACGATAGCATGAGTCTGCAAGTCTGATCTGAACCGGGGTCAAGAGTGTCTGTTGCTGTGCAGTGAAAAGTGAAGGATATGGACACGAAGAGGGACTAGATATATAAACTTCGGTTGTGCGGGGAGCAATCAGCTGTAGATTCAGTAGCTACCTAGATATATAACTACAGAGCTCACGGTTAATGCAGTTAGACATGTGAGAATGAAATGGAACGTACACTTCAGTTGTGCGGGGAGCAATCAACTGAAGTGTCTGATAGAACGATATTGAACTTATATACTACCAAGTCAGGTGGGCAAAATAAAATGAGTATCGCCGTACTCGACCGCTATGCGTATGTATTTGCACCTGTTGAACTTTGTGGTACCTCAACTATGCTTCCGTGTTCGTCGGCCTCGATACTCCAACAAAAAGCTCCTGTCATTAGTTTGCATGCCAATCTTTGTACCTTTTCTATGCTGTTTGTGTGCTGGATTGAACCTGGTTTGCGTCCTGAGCGTGGGTATGTGCCGAGCAGTGTGTACCACACAGGTAGGGCATATTCCCTTTTTGGGAGTACTATGGCTGTGTATAGACGGTGTACATATTTTTCTGGGAGGCCGAAGGATGGTATTGTTAGCCTATTGATAGCCATGAGGAGTTTACTGCCCCCTGCTACTGCCTTCTACGTGGTGGTGCCATTGAAGCTGAGCGTCAATTTCTACACCTAGGAGTCTCGCATGCTCAACCAAGGGGATCACTGTTTGTTCTTGATCATTGGAAGTCAGGTTTTGCCATGCGTTTCTTTGTGAGTCTTAGCATTTGAATTTGGAAAGTTCTGCATGTGAGTTATGAGCCTTGGACCATGCATGTTGTGACTAAAGTGACATACAGTGTCATCCTCTATCTCAGTAACTGTTGATTACCAGTTCAAGGATCTTTTACAGTTGTGTAACTGTACTTGATTGCACTCGAAGTAGTGATATTCCTGCTTTGGGCGTGAGTGTAGTATCTGCCTCACATGACTACAAATCTACAGGGTGAGATTGTCTGTCGATAGTCCTGCCATTAGTGCTCTTGTTTAAGTTACTAGTGTGTACTGCCTTTGCAGAGCATTAGAATCTTGAACTTGTGTGAAGCAGTTGCTAGACTACTTCACACATTGCTGTTACCCGCTTCTGAGTGCCACTGGTTGGACAGTTGGATTCATCCACCTACTTCCTTTAGCCTCTAAGTGCATTCCCCTCTTTTTGGAATATCTGGACCCCTAAGCATCCATGAACTCTGGACTCTGGAAGTCTTATTCATTTCTTGCTGCTAAGAAATGTATTACTTTTCTGCATATAGTCTGCATTGACCAATACAAGAGATTGTAACCAAAGTACAAATGTTAAATTGTTTCTGGAGTTGTGCTGCAGCAGGGTTTGATATTCTTCTCAGCTGTTCATTCATGGAATTGTGGTGATTTAGAGTTTGCCCTAACACCATAATTTTGTGGGTTCCAAAACAATTGGACCTAGTGTGTAACAGCATTAATGAATATGGTCATAACATAGCCTGTGCATATGATGGCTTTTCTGGGGCATAGGCTTGGTTTGATGTTACTGCTGATTTGATATCTGCTACTGCCAGCCAAAGCATGTCTTGGGTGACTAGATTGTTGTTCATATTCTCCTGTATAAAGACTGCCTCTTCTAGAAGTTTGGTGATTGCAATGAGTTGTGTAACACCCCCTTTCCTAATGTTGTAGGAGTTTGCCCTTTTGAAGTCTCTGAAGGAATGAAGTGCTGCTGCAAGGGCTGCAATATTAGCTTTGCTACCTTCATTGATGTCTTTTTGGGATAGTATTGAAACTGGTTCCCTGGGATCTATGGTGGCTGGGGATTGGGATCTCCTTGGTCATGTGTGTGTGGGTGCTTCTAGTGTGGATTGCATATTCAGCGGTGGCTGAGTCTGTGAAAGCAGGGTTGCTATGGGTAGTGGGGATGGTGTTTTGGAACCTGCAAAATTATGGTGTTAGGGCAAACTCTAAATCACCACAATTCCATGAATGAACAGCTGAGAAGAATATCAAACCCTGCTGCAGCACAACTCCAGAAATGATTTAACATTTGTACTTTGGTTACAATCCTTTGTATTGGTCAATGCAGACTATATGCAGAAAGGTAATATGTTTCTTAGCAGCAAGAAATGAATAAGACTTCCAGAGTCCAGAGTTCACGGATGCTTAGGGGTCCAGATATTCCAAAAAGAGGGGAATGCACTTAGAGGCTAAAGGAAGTAGGTGGATGAATCCAACCATCCAACCAGTGGCACTCAGAAGCAGGTAACAGCGATGTGTGAAGTAGTCTAGCAACTGCTTCACACAAGTTCAAGATTCTAATGCTCTGCAAAGGCAGTACACACTAGTAACTTAAACAAGAGCACTAATGGCAGGACTATCGACAGACAATCTCACCCTGTAGATTTGTAGTCATGTGAGGCAGATACTACACTCACGCCCAAAGCAGGAATATCACTACTTCGAGTGCAATCAAGTACAGTTACACAACTGTAAGCGACCCTTGAACTGGACAATCAACAGTTACTGAGATATAGAGGATGACACTGTATGTCACTTTAGTCACACTGGTGTGCAGAAGATGGGTAGGATATGTTTAATATGTTACTATTTCAGAGGCAGAATGGCCTCCTTATATATTGTATTTACAGGGGCTGACTAATGCTTCTGGAATATTCTACCTATTAATAGATGGAAACTACTGGAAGGTTGTGGAAGGTGGAAGAAAGGGGTAGAATATTCCAAGCCAATCACAGGTTCTGATCACTGCATTAACACTGATCAGGAGCTGAATAATGGTTCTGGAAAGTTCTATCTAATAATAGAAGGAAACAGCTAGAATGTTATGGAAAGGGGTAGAATATTCCAAGGCAATCACCTGATTTGATCACCCATCAGCTGATTTGATCTCTGAACTAGGCACTGATCAGGCAAAAAGAAGGGTGTCCACCCTGTTTTCTGCACTGGTTTGGACATCCATGGATAGCCACATCTCATGTGATGATCTGCATGGAAAATAGTGCCCTGAGAGGCTGTGGTTGTCAAGTTAGAGAATATTTATTGATCAGAGACATCTGAGCTTGAATTCAGGCCAAATGCCTGGTCCAAAGGTGGATAGCCAGCTGTGCAAAGGTTTGTGGGCGCCTATGGGTCCACAACTGTAGCACAGCAGAAATAAATGATTCTGGGCTGAGTTCTGCATGGAATATTCCCAAAAAAATATGGAAAAATAGAGAATATTTGAATAAGTCCATTCCAGGTACAAGCATCAAATATATGCTGATATTTAGGAATGGAAAAGCAAAGAATAGCACATTGGTGCTGCATAAATGGAATTTGATAGGGAAAAGGTGGTTCCCATACAGATGGCATGATGTGATATGTGTATTGTATGCATGAAGTTACAGTTTTAGGAGGGGCAGCTGTCAATTTTCAGGGACTTTTTTGTTTTGACCTAAGTAATTTGGACCGTGGGAAAACTGGAGATGGTGGTGGTATGAGAACAAGCGCCCTCCTTTGTTCAGTAAGATATGGACACAAATAAGAATCAACTAGGTAGCAGAGGATGAGGGAGAGAATGATATGATTGGATACAGTTTGTGCTGTGATGAGAGCGAGAGGTGGGGAGGTTGATGAGATGTTAATAGCAGGGATGAGATGGTGCCTTTGAGATTCAATGCAATCAATGCAGCAACCAAAACCAAGATTAAAATCACAACATGCATGCGCAAGCAAAACCAGGGGTGCTCCCCCCTCAAATAGAATAAATAATCATGCATACTCCCACTCACAGCTCCCTGTCTTGACTTCGTTCAACGCTATCCAATAGCTTGCTGTTCCGTGGGCAACCACACCCCCAATCAGGGGCAACTTTTGCACCCATCGCAACAACTGCTTTTTCTTGACCGACTCCTTGTCCGAATGCAGCAGGGACACATTTGTCATCAGTGCACTCTCAATTTGCACGTGTGACCCAGGTACGATGTGCGTCTCGCCGGAGACTATGCTGGGTGACGGCACGGCCTTCAGCCGTAGCTCGGTCCCGATGTGTGCGCTATTGTGGGAAGATGCGATGATAAGTAACATGGCTGGGAAAAAGGTAACGCACTATGAAAACAGGTTGTAAGGAGAAAGGTTCCAATCCGAATAGTCACCAGAGTGGGGCAAGCCACAAGCAACGACGTCGAGGCCATTGGTAACCCTCCACATTGTCCGGGGGTGATCAGCGTCATGGTTCATACGGTTGTTGAAAGCTGGCAGCAATGACGACAACAATCAGTAACCACAATGTTAAATGCCAGGGTGGTTATACGCACCATTGACCGAGTCCACGTCACACAGAATCGGTGCTGCAAACAAGTACGCGTCGCGCACCATGACGTTCTTGCCCAAGTCGCGCGGCTCGTTGATCTGACGTGCGTACACGAGCGATGCAAGAGAGCATCCGGTTGAGTGACCAGTCGTCCAGACATTGATCTGAGTACCAAGAGGCTTGTCCGCAAGTAGGAGCTTTGACGTTGCCTTGACAGCCTCACGAATCGTGTCGTACGGGAGACGAGCACCAGGCTTGATCTTGCGTGGGAAGATCTTGTCCACAAATCCGCCGTGAGCTGGAACACACGTCAGACAACACCATTCTAAACACACAACTGTAAGCCTTACCTTTTCCCCATCCCCTAATCCAATGTCCAGCGTCGCGTGGGTTGAACGAAAAGTCCGTAGTCCATTCAACGAATTCGGTCGGGCTGGTCCCCTTGAAGGCAAGAATGATCCAACTACTCGCAGGGTCCCAGAACATCCCGCAGAATGCGCTGCCTTGGCTGTTGAGCTCGGAGACCGTGTTGTACCGCACACCAAGACGCGAGGCGAATGCGGCAAGTGCGTCCTCTTTAACATTTGCATGCAGGTGAATGTTCACATCCTGCGCAACATCGGGGCCAAGGATGGCGGATAGAAGTTCACCGGGTCTTGACGCTTGTAGGCCTGTAGGTTGGCGGTAAGCGTGTCGGCGTGGATGGTGGCGCGTGGAAGCGTCAAGTGCTCCACGAAGAGGTGCAGATGTACGCTCATACATCAGTGCCGAGCACTGTAATCTGAGGCAAGGCATGTGTCAGTGAGAACGTAGGGTGCGGCAAGATCACAAACAATAGCTTAGCGATCTAAACCACCCAAAGCTAGAGAATGAGCTACTCATTCGTCGGTAGCAAAAGAGATGCTTACATCAAGATTAAAGACTCGCTTGGTAGATGTGTTTAAACTGCCGTTCAGCGGCCTGGCTAAGGCGGCTCGAGCAGCTTCGATCTGCTCAGCTGACAACTCTTCGAACATCTTGGGGTATGCTGTTAAGAGAATGTCGTCAGGACCGTGAGCTGTAACCTTGAACTGCAAAACCTACTCACCGGCATTGATCATGCTCAGACCTTTGGCTCGTGTTCGCGACCAATGGATGAATGCTTTAGCCAGTAATGGATGGTTGGCGACGAGACACCAGAGGAGCAAGAAGGACACGATCCACGAGGACACGAAAGCAAATGCGACAATAGATATCCCGTCAAAAATGGCTGTGAAACGATGAGATCAGAACAATCGATTGAGGTCGGACCCGTATAAACTCACTTGTAGGAAAGAAGAATGTGCTCCATAGTGCTCTTGTCCACATGTCCCAAAGGTACTTGATATATCGACGTGTCGTACGACAGAAGAGGTATGTATAGCTGTTAGAGATAACCTTGGGCACGGAACGCCGCCGCCATTGTTGAAAGAGGTATGCGAGCTTGTCTGCATGTAGAGCACGCAGTTGTTCACTGGGTTTGTCACGGACATGACCCGCTTTTAGCCAGGAAGTCCCTGGGTATGGGGACGAGATGGCATGCTTGGCTCGTGCCATGGGAACTATCGTCGCAGGAGTAGGATAGAAGTTCACTGCTAAACGGTAACTCAGTCTGTCATTACAAATTCTCTAGAAACTATACCACATGATATCACCTTAGTCCTCGGGTTGCTGGACCCCTCGATGTTAGGGAACTCGGCGTTTCATTCGCGTAACAAGTACGACACTCCCCTTCAATACAAGGATTCCTCGACCCTGAGTTTGCTCACCAGATACCTATGCCGTTGCATGTCTAATCCCTTCGTCATAATGTCCGCTGGGTTTTCTTTTGACGAGACATAGGTAAGCGCTGCTTCGTTTGAAGACACTTTCTCGCGGATGAAGTGGTAAGTGACGGTTCTATGTATGTCGTGCGGGGGTGGTAGGTAACGTCGTGGGATAGCGATGACTCCCCGATTGGATGGACGTGGGACCCGCCTGTTCTAGCCCAACTCGGTGAGTAGGCTTTACATCCAGACTAATTGTTTCTTCCCTTCTGCCAGGGCGATGTATTCGGCCTCGGTAATTAACAAAGTCACCGACCATTGCTTTTGGAGCTCCAGGCTACGCGTCCACCTATGACCATAGCGACGTACCTGCCGATGGATAACGCTTCAATGCGGTTAGCATAACCGGTAAGTCCAGTTTTTCATCCCTGTTGAAAACAACACCAGGGTCGCGTGTCCCTTCAGATATGCTTCACTGCAGTCGGTGTTCAGTTCCTTGTGTTGTAGTGAACTGGCTGAGATGCTGGATCGCGAAGCCGAGGTCAGGGCGAGTGCTGAGCCCCCGTCAAACAAAAATCCTGCGGCGCTGGGAAACCAGCTATGGCCGGCCATTAGTTATTGGTTGGCCTCTCATCACGTGAACAGCCACATCATCGACAATGTAAAAACTAGGGTTCATGGGAGTAGAAGACTAGTTAGATTGATAATATGTGCACTTATGATCATAACATCATACCTAGGGTTCGTGGGAGTAGAAGACTAGTATCTCCCACGAACCCCGCTGTCTACTTCTATAGTTGCATGCCAAATAGATCCAAATGATTAGTCGTTGTCACGTCACTTCGCAACACACCCCCTTGACGCGACGCGTCTTTATCGAATTCCCATCGACGATCGATTTCGTTCCATTGTTTCGCGTGGGAGGGCCTTGGTCAATATATCCGCGGTCATGTCTCTTGTCGGTACGTATTGCACTTTCAATTCTCCATTTGTAACTCTGTCCCGCAGCCAGAAATATTGCAAATCCAGATGCTTCATACGTCCATGGTGCTCGGGGTTGCAGGCTACCGACAATGCTGATTGATTATCCATATTCAGGTTTGTTGGTTTATCCTGTTGAGACCTACTTTGCCAAATAATTGTTGCATCCAGATTGTCTCTGTTCCTGCCATTGCTGCAGCTATGTATTTGGCTTCCGTAGTCGATAATGCTACGACTGTTTGGAGCTTGCTCCCCCAGCATGTTGCACCTCCACCAAGTTTTAATACGTGTCCGGAAGTCGATTGCCCGCAGTCTGGATCACCTCCATGGTCTGCATCGGCCCATACTTCTAAGTCTTGGTTTGGGGCATCTGGTGAATAGGTGAGTTTGAGATTGATCATTCCTTTCAAGTAATGGAGCAAGTGTTTTACAGCCTGCCAGTGTGCTTGCCCTGGATTTGAACTGTACCTCGCTAGGTGACTGACAGCATATGCTATGTCTGGGCATGTTGTGATCGCAACATAGTTTAGAGCTCCAACTGCATTGAGGTAAGGTATCTGTTCCATCCTTGCTTTTTCTTCCTGATTGGTAGGCCCCATGGCGGTACTGAGCGGTAGTGCTGGGAGCATCGGTGTGGTCACTGGCTGGCAGTTGGACATATCAAAATGATTCAGTATTTCCTCAATGTCCTGTTTGCCCTATTGTATTTAACACCCACTCCAAGAAGCCCTGTGATTGGACCTAGATCTTTGAGCTTGAACATATCAGTGATACTCTGTTTGATGCAATCGATCTCCTGCTTGGAATTTGAGATCAGTGTTAGATCATCAATGAAAACAGGTATGATAATCTTGATGGCTTTGTTCATCCATATGTATATGCTGGAATCAGATCGCAGCCATTTTAATCCCAGGCCCTCTAGGCATCCCCCTAGTCTATCATACCAGAGTCTCCTGCTTTGCCATAAGCCATACAACCCCTTTTTGTTATGCACTAGGTCCGATTGGGGGTCGGAGATTGGGTCAGAAGTTGGGTTGGAGGTTTGGTTGGAGGCAGAGAGGGAGTCGGGGTACGTTGTGGGGTCGGAGTGGACTTGGCATCAGCTTATGTGCTGCACCCTCACTAATACCGGTGTCTGAGATTTCAGAGATGGAGTATGACTTAGAGAGTTAGGATCGGACTTAGGAACTAGGCGTGATTTGATATTCAAACTGGGGAATGAAGTCCCCAGTTGGGCAACTTAAATACATATTTGAAATCTAATAATAATTACTCCAGTGATGGGTCTCCAAGGCCAACGGCCTTACATGAGTATGTCCGAGTCCAACAGGGACGGATGTCCTGGTTCCTATGGTGATGCTGATGCATCAATCTGAACCAGACACAGATGGGCGAGATTCAGTGGTGACAATTGGACAGATAAGTGGAGATGTGACAGTCCCCAAATGGAGTATAGATTTCATATGCGTGGGGATCTGAGTGGATCGGACAGGGATCTGGGCATTAATGAATATAGTCATAACACTTTTGAATCTTGCAAACTTGATTTGGTCCTCCTTTACGATATCCTTCAGGCTGTTCCATATATATATTGGTGTTTGTGTTAAGTATGCCATTCAGGTAAGCATTTGATATATCTATTGATTCAATGTGTGCACCTGATATTGCCGCTTGTGCAAGGATGGCTCAGAGTGTTGCCCATCTGGCATTAGGTGCAAAAATCTCATCAAAGTCAATGTTTTGGAACCTGCAAAATTAGGGCAAACTCTAAATCACCACAATTCCATGAATGAACAGCTGAGAAGAATATCAAACCCTGCTGCAGCACAACTCCAGAAACAATTTAACATTTGTACTTTGGTTACAATCCCTTGTATTGGTCAATGCAGACTATATGCAGAAAAGTAATACATTTCTTAGCAGCAAGAAATGAATAAGACTTCCAGAGTCTAGAGTTCATGGATGCTTAGGGGTCCAGATATTCCAAAAAGAGGGGAATGCACTTAGAGGCTAAAGGAAGTAGGTGGATGAATCCAACCATCCAACCAGTGGCACTCAGAAGCAGGTAACAGCGATGTGTGAAGTAGTCTAGCAACTGCTTCACACGAGTTCAAGCTTCTAATGCTCTGCAAAGGCAGTACACACTAGTAACTTAAACAAGAGCACTAATGGCAGGACTATCGACAGACAATCTCACCCTGTAGATTCGTAGTCACGTGAGGCAGATACTACACTCACGCCCAAAGCAGGAATATCACTACTTCGAGTGCAATCAAGTACAGTTACACAACTGTAAAAGATCCTTGAACTGGTAATCAACAGTTACTGAGATAGAGGATGACACTGTATGTCACTTTAGTCACACTGGTGTGCAGAAGATGGGTAGGATATGTTTAATATGTTACTATTTCAGAGGCAGAATGGCCTCCTTATATATTGTATTTACAGGGGCTGACTAATGCTTCTGGAATATTCTACCTATTAATAGATGGAAACTACTGGAAGGTTGTGGAAGGTGGAAGAAAGGGGTAGAATATTCCAAGCCAATCACAGGTTCTGATCACTGCATTAACACTGATCAGGAGCTGAATAATGGTTCTGGAAAGTTCTATCTAATAATAGAAGGAAACAGCTAGAATGTTATGGAAAGGGGTAGAATATTCCAAGGCAATCACCTGATTTGATCACCCATCAGCTGATCTGATCCCTGAACTAGGCACTGATCAGGCAAAAAGAAGGGTGTCCACCCTGTTTTCTGCACTGGTTTGGACAGCCATTGTATGGGAACTGGTTTTCCCTTAAAAGATCTTGTTTAAAGTCCCGAAACTGTACAATTTCGCTTCATGGCCTTAAAATATCAGCATATATGTGCTGCTTTCTCTTGATTCAGGGCCATTCAAATATTCTCTATTTTTTCATATTTTTTTTGGGAAATTTCCATGCAGAAATGAGTCTACAAACTTATTGTTCTGCTGGGCGAAGTTTTGGGACCCACATGGACCCACAAACCTTCGCAGATGTCAGCAGCCCCAAAGTCAGCTGGAGTCACCTGGACTACTGACTCATTTTCAATCACATGACTCATTTTAATCTCCGACTCAATCTGGTCACCACTGCCAGTAAATCCTCAATATCTTCGCAACCACTGCACCTCCTGACTCCATTTTCAGTGGAGAGTTCAATAGAAGCTGTGCCTACCCATAGCTGTGCTAATCAGCCTGGGAAACGAAGTATTGACCGAGTTATTTGAGTAATGGTGACTCATGCAATGACTCCTGCCATGACTCATGCTATGACTCCTTCCATGACTCATACCATGACTCCTGTGATTACTCATACTATGACTCCTGCTCTGAGTCACACTATGACTCCATCCATGACTCATGCCATGAGTCAGAGCAAATCCAAGCAGCTCATTGGCTAGGAAACTTCCACCCCCTTCTCACATATTCCACTAGCTTCCAGTAGTTTCCATCTATTAATAGGTAGAAGTTTCCAGTAGTATTAGTCAGCTCCTGTAAATACAATATAAAAGGAGCCCATTCTGCCTCTGAATAAATAACCATTTTCCACCCCATCATTTGCACATCAGTGTGACTAGAGTGACATACAGTGTCATCCTCTATATCTCAGTAACTGTTGATTGTCCAGTTCAAGGGTTGCTTACAGTTGTGTAACTGTATTTGATTGCACTTGAAGTAGTGATTGTCCTGCTTTGGGCGTGAGTGTAGTATCTGCCTCACATGACTACAAATCTACAGGGTGAGATTGTCTGTCGATAGTCCTGCCATTAGTGCTCTTGTTTAAGTTACTAGTGTGTACTGCCTTTGCAGAGCATTAGAATCTTGAACTTGTGTGAAGCAGTTGCTAGACTACTTCACACATCGCTGTTACCTGCTTCTGAGTGCCACTGGTTGGACAGTTGGATTCATCCACCTACTTCCTCTAGCCTCTAAGTGCATTCCCCTCTTTTTGGAATATCTGGACCCCTAAGCATCCGTGAACTCTAGACTCTGGAAGTCTTATTCATTCCCTACTGCTAAGAAACGTATTACCTTCCTGCGTATTGTCTGCATTGACCATTACAACGGATTGTAACCAAAGTACAAACATTAAATCGTTTCTGGAGTTGTGCTGCAGTAGGATTTGATATTCTTCTCAGCTGTTCATTCACGGAATTGTGGTGATTTAGAGTTTGCCCTAACACCATAATTTTGTGGGTTCCAAAACAGACGGGGATCTGGACGTTAATGAATATAGTCATAACATTCAGAATGATTGAGTTTGGATGTGGAAATCCATGATGACTCTTCATTGGTGTTTTGGAACCCACAAAATTATGGTGTTAGGGCAAACTCTAAATCACCACAATTCTGTGAGTGAACAGCTGAGAAGGATATCAAACCCTGCTGCAGCACAACTCCAGAAACAATTTAACATTTGTACTTTGGTTACAATCTTGTATTGGTCAATGCAGATGATATGCAGGAAGGTAATATGTTTCTTAGCAGTAGGGAATGAATAAGACTTCCAGAGTCTAGAGTTCATGGACACTTAGGGGTCCAGATATTCCAAAAAGAGGGGAATGCACTTAGAGGCTAGAGGAAGTAGATGGATGAATCCAATCATCCAACCAGTGACACTCTGAAGCAGGTAACAGCAATGAAGTAGTCTGCTTCACACGAGTTCAAGATCCTAATGCTCTGCTAAGGCAGTACACACTCGTAACTTAAACAAAGAGCACTAATGGCAGGACTATTGACAGACAGTCTCACCCTGTAGATTCATAGTCATGCAAGGTAGATACTACACTCATGCCTAAAGCAGGACAATCACTACTTCAAGTGCAATCAAATACAGTTACACAACTGTAAGCAACCCTTGAACTGGACAATCAACAGTTACTGAGATATAGAGGATGACACTGTATGTCACTCTAGTCACACTGATGTGCAAATGATGGGGTAGAAAATGGTTATTTTTTCAGAGGCAAAATGGCCTCCTTATATACTGTATCTACAGGAGCTGACTAATCCTTCTACCTATTAATAGTTATGAGTCATGGCAGGAGTCATAACCTGAGTCATGGTAAGTGTATGGGAACCACCTTTTCCCTATCAAATCCTATTTAGGCAGCACCAATGTGCTATACTTTGCTTTTCCATTCCTAAATATCAGCATATACATGGTGCTTGTACCTGGAATGGACTTATTCAAATATTCTCTATTTTTCCATATTTTTTCAGGAATATTCCATGCAGAACTCAGCCCAGAATCATTTATTTCTGCTGTGCTACAGTTGTGGACCCATCCTCTCAGGGCACTATTTTCCATGCAGATCATCACCTGAGATGTGGCTATCCATGGATGTCCAAACCAGTGCAGAAAACAGGGTGGACACCCTTCTTTTTGCCTGATCAGTGCCTAGTTCAGAGATCAAATCAGCTGATGGGTGATCAAATCAGGTGATTGCCTTGGAATATTCTACCCCTTTCCATAACATTCTAGCTGTTTCCTTCTATTATTAGATAGAACTTTCCAGAACCATTATTCAGCTCCTGATCAGTGTTAGTACTGTGATCAGATCCTGTGATTGGCTTGGAATATTCTACCCCTTTCTTCCACCTTCCACAACCTTCCAGTAGTTTCCATCTATTAATAGGTAGAATATTCCAGAAGCATTAGTCAGCCCCTGTAAATACAATATATAAGGAGGCCATTCTGCCTCTGAAAGAATAACATATCATCATATTCTACCCATCTTCTGCACACCAGTGTGACTAAAGTGACATACAGTGTCATCCTCTATCTCAGTAACTGTTGATTACCAGTTCAAGGATCTTTTACAGTTGTGTAACTGTACTTGATTGCACTCAAAGTAGTGATATTCCTGCTTTGGGCGTGAGTGTAGTATCTGCCTCACGTGACTACGAATCTACAGGGTGAGATTGTCTGTCGATAGTCCTGCCATTAGACGCTTATTCAGAAATACAACAAATACGTATGTACAACCTATTTTCCTCAAATTTTATACAATACACTTCAATTCAAACTTATTTTCATATTTCAACATGATTCTCAAATTTTACACAATATACTAGATTAAAACATATTTTGATATTTTGGCATAATTCTCAAAAATAATTGTTTTTTTCCTGATTTAGTGGTGGCAACTCTCTTGAGGGAACATCCAAATATCATTGATTCTTTCTTATACAATACTTGTAACATAATTTGAACTATCTTTAATCCCCACCTGGTATTTGTATATCTAAATACCCTATATAATACCAATTATATTCATATATACATTCCTATTATATCCATGTAAATTATTATGTTCATCTCAACCAAATATCTCATCTTTTAAAGTTTATTAAAATATAGAATATATGTTTATATTTATGAAAATTTCACACATCCGAAATCTTTTAAGATATCCAAATTGTAACTCCCTGGCTTTATGTATCATTGAAATCCTGATGTATATCTCCTATACATCAGAATATTGTATACTGACATGATTCCGAACAAGCGTCTTAGTGCTCTTGTTTAAGTAACTAGTGTGTACTGCCTTTGCAGAGCATTAGAAGCTTGAACTCATGTGAAGCAGTTGCTAGACTACTTCACACATCGCTGTTACCTGCTTCTGAGTGCCACTGGTTGGATGGTTGGATTCATCCACCTACTTCCTTTAGCCTCTAAGTGCATTCCCCTCTTTTTGGAATATCTGGACCCCTAAGTGTCTGTGAACTCTAGACTCTGGAAGTCTTATTTGTTAGGAAAAGATGAGGGAGAGGTGTTGTGTATGAATGTGGAATGAAAGTGAGAGATGGTGGCGCAATAAATTTTGAATAGAGAAGCAGTTACTGCAAGGATGCAGATATATGCGGGGTAGATGGAAAGGTGTTGTTTAGTAGAGTGATGTTACCAAATATCAGAATATTCGGTTAAGAACTGGGACTTCTGCAAAATATTTGAGCAGGAATGGGAATAGCAACACTTGTATGGGAATCACCTTTTCCCTATCAAATTCCATTTATGCAGCACCAATGTGCTATTCTTTGCTTTTCCATTCCTAAATATCAGCATATATTTGATGCTTGTACCTGGAATGGACTTATTCAAATATTCTCTATTTTTCCATATTTTTCTGGGAATATTCCATGCAGAACTCGGCCCAGAATCATTTATTTCTGCTGTGCTACAGTTGTGGACCCATAGGCGCCCACAAACCTTCGCGCAGCCGGCTCTCCCCTTTTGGACCAGGCATTTGGCCTCAATTCAAGCTCAGATGTCTCTGATCAATAAATATTCTGTAACTTAACAACCACAGCCTCTCAGGGCACTATTTTCCGTGGAGATCATCACATGACATGTGGCTATCCATGGCTGTGCAAACCAGTGCAGAAAACAGGGTGGACACCCTTCTTTTTGCCTGATCAGTGCCTAGCTCAGGGATCAGATCAGCTGATGGGTGATCAAATCAGGTGATTGCCTTGGAATATTCTACCCCTTTCCATAACATTCTAGCTGTTTCCCTCTATTATTAGATAGAACTTTCCAGAACCATTATTCAGCTCCTGATCAGTGTTAGTACTGTGATCAGATCCTGTGATTGGCTTGGAATATTCTACCCCTTTCTTCCACCTTCCACAACCTTCCAGTAGTTTCCATCTATTAATAGGTAGAATATTCCAGAAGCATTAGTCAGCCCCTGTAAATACAATATATAAGGAGGCCATTCTGCCTCTGAAAGAATAACATATCATCACATTCTACCCATCTTCTGCACACCAGTGTGACTAGAGTGACATACAGTGTCATCCTCTATCTCAGTAACTGTTGATTACCAGTTCAAGGATCTTTTACAGTTGTGTAACTGTACTTGATTGCACTCGAAGTAGTGATATTCCTGCTTTGGGCGTGAGTGTAGTATCTGCCTCACATGACTACAAATCTACAGGGTGAGATTGTCTGTCGATAGTCCTGCCATTAGTGCTCTTGTTTAAGTAACTAGTGTGTACTGCCTTTGCAGAGCATTAGAAGCTTGAACTTGTGTGAAGCAGTTGCTAGACTACTTCACACATTGCTGTTACCCGCTTCTGAGTGCCACTGGTTGGACGGTTGGATTCATCCACCTACTTCCTTTAGCCTCTAAGTGCATTCCCCTCTTTTTGGAATATCTGGACCCCTAAGCGTCCGTGAACTCTAGACTCTGGAAGTCTTATTCATTTCTTGCTGCTAAGAAATGTATTACCTTTCTGCGTATAGTCTGCATTGACCAATACAAAGGATTGTAACCAAAGTACAAACGTTAAATCATTTCTGGAGTTGTGCTGCAGCAGGGTTTGATATTCTTCTCAGCTGTTCATTCACGGAATTGTGGTGATTTAGAGTTTGCCCTAACACCATAATTTTGCGGGTTCCAAAACAACACTTCGAAAAAGTGTTTGCTTAATAGAAATGGATGTAATGATCCAAATCGTTCGTAATTTGAGATAGCAATAGATGATGCAATAAAAGATTTCAAATCGAATAGGTCATTTAGGAGTTATTCCAGGAGCAACAGAAAGTTGACACAAGCTGTTTGTTTGCAGCTTGGAAGGGATTCAGAATAGAATCCTAATTATTGATACTCGTACACAGTTGTAGCTAATATACAATTGGACAATCACATGATAGGAATGGTTTTTAGTAAGATTGAAACATATGATAAAAGAAATGATGCAGATACTGATAATATGTGATGTCATAGGGAAAAACTTTTTATTGAGAAAGGAGTTTTTACCCGTTTGACTTGAGGTTTATGACGAATGAAAATAATCATAATACCTCCCTTTTTGAGTAGTAGCCACCCCTGTAGAATGAAAGCATGGCTCACAAAATAAAATCAAAAATCACCTCCTCCTCATCCCTTAATCAAAAAATCCCCAAACTTTTCACAACTTTTCCTTATCATAAAACTCTCCCTTCTTACTCCAATAGGTCGTAATAGTACTTGAATAAATTCTTGACATTATTCATTTCTGCTGCTAAAAAATGTATTACTTTTCTGCGTATAGTCTGCATTGACCAATACAAGGGATTGTAACCAAAGTACAAATGTTAAATTGTTTCTGGAGTTGTGCTGCAGCAGGGTTTGATATTCTTCTCAGCTGTTCATTCATGGAATTGTGGTGATTTAGAGTTTGCCCTAATTTTGCAGGTTCCAAAACAGTAAGAGTCATAGCATGAGTCACTATTACTCAAATAGCTCAGGCAATACTCCGTTTCCCAGGCTGATCATCACAGCTATGGGTAGGCACAGTTTTTATTGAAAGCTCCACCGAAAATGGAGTGAGGAGAAGCTGTGGTTGCCAAGATATTGAGGATTTACTGGCAGTGGTGATCAGATTGGGTCGGAGATTGAAATGAGTCATGTGATCAAAAATGAGTCAGTAGATCAGGTGATTCTGCTGACTTTGAAGCTGCTCATCTGCGAAGATTTGTGGGTCCATGTGGGTCCAAAACTTCACCCAGCAGGACAATAAGTTTGTGCACTCATTCCTGCATGGAAAATTCCCGAAAAAATATGAAAAAATAGAGAATATTTGAACAGCCCTAAATCAATAGAAAGCAGCACATATATGCTGATATTTTAAGGCCATGAAGCAAAATTGTACAGTTTCAGGACTTTAAACAAGATCTTTTAAGGGAAAACCAGTTCCCATACATCAACCCTGAGTCACAAGGACTTCAGTCAGCATCCACAACAAATACTCCTTATTGTCTTAGTGATCCATCTCCATATGGTATCCCATTCCAAGGGTATTCAGTCCCTTTGCCTGACACGATGTAACCTGAGTGTTATGACTATATTCATTAACGCTCAGATCCCCGTCCAATCCACTCAGATCCCCATGCATATGAAATCTATACTCCATTTGGAAACCACCATGTCTCCTGTCTGATTGTCACTGCTGAATCTCACCCATCCATCTCCAGTTCCGATTGATGCATCAGCATCACCATAGGAACCTGGACATCCGTCCCCATTGGACTCACACATACTCACATAAGGCCGTTGGCCTTGGAGACCCATCACCAGAGTAATTATTATTAGATTTCAAATGTGTATTTAAGCTGTCCAACCGGGGACTTCATCCCCAGTTTGAATATCAAATCACACCTAGTTCCTAAGTCTGATCCCAACTATCTAAGTCATACTCCATCTCCAAAATCTCAGACACCAGTATTAGTGAGGGTGCAGCACATAAGCTGAAGCCAAGTCCATTCTGACCCCCATGACGTACCCCCAACTCCCTCTCTGACTCCAACCCAACCTCCAACCCAACCTCCAACCCAACCTCCAACCCAACCTCCAACCCAACCTCTGACACAATCTCTGACCCCTATTTGGACCTAGTGCATAACACTGAGTCAGATTGAAGTGGGAGGATAGGTCGGCAATGGTGACTGAAACTCTACCTCATGTTCAACTCTTCTATCCATGTTACAATATAGAGGTGGTTCAATGGGATCGTGAAAGAATATGGGATCGCCAATGGCATAAGAGAGACATGGTGGGGATCTTGGACATTGAAAGTGTTTTGGAAGTATTTTGACATGTGGAGGTGGCTTAACATGCCCATGGAGCTCAGTGTATTTTTGATAGTCCTCCATGTCCAGAGACCAGTGTGACATATTATTAGAAGAGACGTTGGAGAGAGGAATAGAATTGGAAGCCATGTGAATGACGATGAAAGGATCAGTGTGAATAGAAGGCTGATAATGATTGATGGCAATGAAACATGAGTGACGATTGATGGCTAGAAATAGAGACTGAGGTGAGGAGGGAGTTGTGGTGCTATTTAAAAGTTTGATACAAAAAGATGCTTGCAGAGTTGGACTGTCAAAGTGGTTCAATATACATCCTTGATGCATCCTGGCTTGTCAATGGATGCTGCTGGCAAGTTGGGAGATGGCCTCTGCAAGGTTTGGTGGAGGTAGAGTGTCACCTTCATCTACAGACTCTATGTGGCCCATTGGCTCTTCAACAACTTTGGGGATGGTCTCAATGCTGGGGGCAGGCACTTCAACTGTTCATGCACATTTGGAGTTGACGGTGGGGTGTGGCATTGGGTAGAAGTGAGTGTGGCAGTTCAAATATACTATTATGCACTAGGTCTGATGGGAGGTCAGAACTTGGATTGGAGTTGGAGTTGGTGTCAGGGTGCATCATGGGAGTTGGAATGGACTTGGCTTCAGCTTATATGCTGTGCCCTCACTAATACCTGTGTCCAAGATTTTGGAGATGGAGTAAGACTTAGATAGTTCAGATCAGACTTAGGAGCTAGACATGATTTGATATTTGAACTGGGGAATGAAGTCCCCAGTAGCATGACTTAAATACATATTTGAAATCTAGGAATAATTACTCTGGTGATGGATCTCTGAGGCCAACAGCCTTATGTGAATATGTCTGAGTCCAGCAGGATGGATGTCTGGTTCCTATGGTGATGCTGATGCATCAGTGAAAAACCAGAGACAGATGGGTGGAGTCATGATGTGATTGGACAGACTATGGGAGATGTATGGTTTCCAAATGGAGTGAAGATTTCATATGCAAAGGGATCTGAGGGATTGGATGGAGATCTGGGCATTAATGAATATAATCATAACATGATTATGAGTGAGACCCTCATAACAGATGTAACATATTTGTCTAACAAAAGTATACATTAGTGGACATTGCCACAAAAGGTTCAATGAACAGCATCATTGCCACTAAGACTTTTTTGGATGACATGGAAAAGCTGACAACCTGCTGTAAGCTATGTTATCAAACAGGATACACATGTTGACAGATGCCCACAGCTGGCTAATGAATCTAATTTCTCATCCTGGATTGAGATCAATATATAACATACTCCTTGTCAAGCCTGCAGATCTCATTTCAAAAGGTGTTATGACTATATTCATTAACACCCAGATCCCTGTCCGATCCACTCAGATCCGATTGTCACCACCAATTCCACCCATCCGTCTCCGGTTCCGATTGATGCATCAGCATCACCATAGGAACCCAGACATCCGTCCCCGTTGGACTCAGACATACTCATGTAAGGCTGTCAGCCTTGGAGACCCATCACTGGAGTAATTATTATTAGATTTCAAATATGTATTTAAGTTGCCCAACTGGGGACTTCATTCCCCAGTTCAAATATCAAATCACGCCTAGTTCCTAAGTCCGATCCTAACTCTCTAAGTTGTACTCCATCTCCAAAATCTCAGACACCGGTATTAGTGAGGGTGCAGCACATAAGCTGAAGCCAAGTATCGTTCCGACCCCCACAACATACCCTGACTCCTTCTCTGACTCCAACCAAACCTCCTGCCACACTGTAAACTGAATAAGCACAATGAGCTGTAAGGCTGTTAGTGCAAAACATTGCTGTATCTATATAAACACTGAGGTCTCCTAAGACTTCTTTCCCCATGGCAAACTACAGTACAATGTCTCTGAACAAGATGACAGCCTCTACAAGCAAGAAATGACCATGAATCTCATAACCTAGATGAAGCCCTTATTTACAACACAGTGAGTACCTGAACTATCTCTAGGCATATACCACTAACAGTGGTATAGGAGGAGCTCAACTTCTTGTTGAGTGTGTATGGGACTCACCAGGTTCCACAGTAAGTGTTGTGACACTGTGTGTCAACCTAGAGCAAGAACTGATGTTGTAGATGTCAGTGCAACACTTCCCACTCAGGAGGAGTTGCAGTCATTGGATGTTTTGAATCCCATGGGGATCAATGCGCTGATAGGCTTCAGCAAGCCATGGGCAAGTCAGCCCAGAATGGCAGATGGGACTAGGTGGGAAACAGCAACTCTGGGGCCTGTTGAAAAAATTTTGCCTTGCTGGGAGTGTGTGGAGAGTAGATTTCGAATAGAGACAGAGGGAGTGATGGGAGCTGGATGTATGCGTAGTCGAATTGAAGATATACTTGAGTAGTATCTTCCTACGAAATTTGATGGGATTTGGTGTGATCTTCGTCTAGATATCGACAATTTAAGCAGGGATCAGGAGCAGATGACTCAAACGAGAGTAAATGCTTAATAGAAAATCAACCAGTGGAGCTTAGGCTTCGCAAACTGGGATTCGAATATATGTTGCAATACTCTGGAAGAGTATGCAAAAGATTGTAGAAATACGCGTTCGTTCTGGAGTTATTCCAGAAACGAATAGTTCAGACACACAGACAGAAACAGGTGAGAGGAAATTCTCTAGTCCATTGCATATCTATCTAGGCGTGTTTTATACAAGATATGCATGCTAATAACTCGTGATAAAAGTTCTGTGTCATTTGAAACATGGGAAAGAAACCTGTGATAAAAATGAAATGGGGGGTGGAGCCAATAGGGAAAAAATGACGAAATAAAATATAAAAGAAATATAGGAGAATGTTCTGATGTCTGTGGGGCTTACAGGGGCTTCTCCTCTTCCCTCCTAGCCATTTCCCTTCGCTTTCCTACCTCCCCCTCAACCTCCTGAGCCTCCTATGTGCTCCTATTCCTCCTATCCCCTCTGTTCCCCCTCTGTTCCCCTCTCCCCTAGAAGTCCGGTCTTCCAAATAACAGGGCCAGTGTATGGAAACCACCTTTTCCTTATCAAATCCTATTTATGCAGCACCAATGTGCTATACTTTGCTTTTCCATTCCTAAATACCAGCATATATTTGGTGCTTGTACCTGGAATGGACTTATTCAAATATTCTCTATTTTTCCATATTTTTTCAGGAATATTCCATGCAGAACTCAGCCCAGAATGATTTATTTCTGCTGTGCTACAGTTGTGGACCCATAGGCACCCACAAACCTTTGCACAGCCGGCTCTCCCTCTTTGGACCAGGCATTCAGCCTGAATTCAAGCTCAGATGTCTCTGATCAATAAATATTCTCTAACTTGACAACCACAGCCTCTCAGGGCAATATTTTCCATGGAGATCATCATCTGAGATGTGGCTATCCATGGCTGTCCAAACCAGTGCAGAAAACAGGGTGGATACCCTTCTTTTTGCCTGATCAGTGCCTAGTTCAGGGATCAGATCAGCTGATGGGTGATCAGATCAAGTGATTGCCTTGGAATATTCTACCCCTTTCCATAACATTCTAGCTGTTTCCTTCTATTATTGGATAGAACATTCCAGAACCATTATTCAGCTCCTGATCAGTGTTATTTCAGTGATCAGAACCTGTGATTGGCTTGGAATATTCTACCCCTTTCTTCCACCTTCCACAACCTTCCAGTAGTTTCCATCTATTAATAGGTAGAATATTCCAGAAGCATTAGTCAGCCCCTGTAAATACAATATATAAGGAGGTCAGTCTGCCTCTGAAATAGTAACATATTCAACCTATTCTACCCATCTTCTGCACACCAGTGTGACTAGAGTGACATACAGTGTCATCCTCTATCTCAGTAACTGTTGATTACCAGTTCAAGGATCTTTTACAGTTGTGTAACTGTACTTGATTGCACTCAAAGTAGTGATATTCCTGCTTTGGGCATGAGTGTAGTATCTGCCTCATGTGACTACAAATCTACAGGGTGAGATTGTCTGTCGATAGTCCTGCCATTAGTGCTCTTGTTTAAGTTACTAGTGTGTACTGCCTTTGCAGAGCATTAGAATCTTGAACTCATGTGAAGCAGTTGCTAGACTACTTCACACATTGCTGTTACCAGCTTCTGAGTGCCACTGGTTGGACAGTTGGATTCATCCACCTACTTCCTTTAGCCTCTAAGTGCATTCCCCTCTTTTTGGAATATCTGGACCCCTAAGTGTCTGTGAACTCTAGACTCTGGAAGTCTTATTCATTTCTTGCTGCTGAGAAACGTATTAAATACAAAGGATTGTAACCAAAGTACAAATGTTAAATTGTTTCTGGAGTTGTGCTGCAGCAGGGTTTGATATTCTTCTCAGCTGTTCATTCATGGAATTGTGGTGATTTAGAGTTTGCCCTAACACCATAATTTTGCGGGTTCCAAAACAGCCAGGGGAATACCCATCAACAAGGTATCTCCCCAGTGTGGCAGCTCCATGGCCATACCCAGCAATGGGTATCTGTCAAGTGCACCCCCAGGGCTGTTTCAGTATGTGGCATATGGCCACATACAACCTGCACAGCATATTCAGGATGGTGGACAAGGGAGGTGCATGACTTTGACATGATGAAATTGCAGAGAATGGGGCCGACGCGTGTTCAGGTCCACCATCAACACAGACAATTCTATTCACAACCGGGGGACGGCGTGGAATGCCACGACCTCCCCACAGCCAGCGCATACTAGTCATATGCAAGAGGGTGGAAACCCGACTGCATCGCTAATGGCCGCTCCAGTCCAGGATGGAGCTGTGACAGGACCATCGCCGGCTGACACAACACCAGTACCATTACCAGCTGGAACGCCAGCACCACCACTGGCTACGTCAGCATCACATACCTCTTCGCCCGACACAACCTCAATAGGACCATTGCAGGTTAGATCACTGGCAGCTGCAGCTCAGAATCGTCCATGGCGTCGTAAGTCACGTAAATGTGACTTTGGCGCTGCAGACGGCAATGTCTGCGGGTATGTCATGTCGCACAACTTCGACCGTCACTGGGTGACACATGGTCTCACTGAGTTGGAGGCAGTCCAACGGAGAAGACTCTCGATGCAAGATGCCACGATTGTGAAATCGTTCAGTGTCAGGAGTTGCTTGCACGTCACCAGTTGACTTGTCCTCTGGGCTGCACGGATAATCGGACGCATCTGCTTACCTTCTCGAGGAAGGAACATCTCCGCCATCTGAGACATCACTGTCAGCGGCCGCACTCAGAGGAAGAGATTTCACAACTATTGAGCGAGGCCGAGAAACCGATAGGGTGGAACCAGACTGCGAGGAAGCTCCATTGATTAGGGGACCATCAGCAAGCCGAGCACAGTTGTTCGGTTGAAGATGTTTGAAAGCGCTGTCGGGGCTTTTTAAACCACGTCAGCGGAGTGATTGGTTGATCGATTAGGGTGTTGAACGAATGTGGTGATGTTGAACCCATTGCAATTGGCAGTTGCTGCCGTGAGTTCCTAAGAACAGAATGTGGTGTAGGATCCGGATTGGCGAGACGCACATGCAATTATCAGAACATTGCTCATTTCTCCTATACCATGCACTTATGGCGCATCCATTTCTTGATCGGTCCCCTGCTAAATGACTTGGAATTGTGTTTGAGGTTGCCGCCTAACGCTGATAGCCCACATCGTGGCTGCTAGTGTGTTTGTGACACCGCCTTCGGTGCCAGTGAACAGTTGGAGTTTGACTTTAGTCGTAACTGATATTGATACGGATACACACACACACATATATATACATATATATCTGATCCTGTAGATAGAGCTATGAATATTTCGATTGAGGCTCGCAAGGACTACAAGCTCTTTAATTATCATGCCACACACCTTGAACAGCGGACAACCCAGGACTCTACCTTATACTGCAGCTTCAACGGCCTTCCCTGCGTCTTCCTAGAGACCATCAAAAGCAAAGATTTTGAGACCCAGATCGATTGCTTTGTCTCTGTCTCGTTGGTACGATATAGTCTGGATATCCCTTCCAACAAGCAAGGTCCCCCCCCCTTGGGTCAAATTTGGTGTTCCTGTCCTTCTTATCATGAGAACAGGGTTTAGGGAACGGATTGGTTTATACCTAGGGAAGAATCTGTAATGATTTAAGCCAAACATTTTTATTTCAAGACGCTTTCATCTCTGCCGTTTAGACTTGTTTCAGTGTGTCCTGACGTGTGGCAACTCGGTCGCTTACATTACCAAACTTTCTCAAGCTTGAAAGTGACTCCCTTGCTGCTGGCCAACAAAACTTGAATCTGTCCTAGCTTTCCTGTCATGGCCGCATCCGCCATTGTTGAGGAACGATACGATATTATCACGCAGCGACTTCAAGAGGTACTCGGAGGCGACGCTATCAAAACGCTCCTACAGGAAGGCAAGACACCGAAATGTTACTGGGGTGCGCGGTGTGCGAATGCTTTTCTGCCATGAGTTTGATTGTGTTGATATGTGGAGATTGAGGAACGGCATCTACAGGACGTCGTGAGCAGTGTATTAGCTGACAATGCGATTTGAGAGGGCTCACATTTGTATTTTTTCCCGATCTCGAACAGCACACATTGGATAATTTGTCGCATTCACAAAAATCGCGGATTTCTTGTGCAGGTGTTGAGGTCACTCTTATCTTTACCTTTCATTTATTCTGCTCCCTCACATCGTTGTTCTTCCTAGGTAATCATCCTCTTAGCAGGTTTGTCCTTATGCACTCTATCGCCATTCCAGATTCTGATCATTTGGATCTTGTACACGCCAGATGTCCACGCCTTTTTAGACAACCTAAAAGCACCCCTAGCTCATCGAACACCGCACAAGGTACTGTGAACACTGCCTCCACGCCGTCTTCACCTCCCTTTCCATCCCCGTCTCCAAGCTCCGTTTCGTGCGGGGCTTGAGCTACCAGCTTTCCCGCGAGTACAACATGGACAAATTACAAGCTCTGCGCCGCCGTCACGGAGCACGACGCGAAGAAGGCGGGCGCCGAGGTCGTGAAGCAAGTCGAGAGCCCCCTCTTGAGTGGGCTGCTCTACCCTGGGCTGCAGACGCTCGACGAGCAATACCTAGATGTCGACTTTCAATTTGGAGGTGTGGATCAGGTGAGTTGCCCCCCCCACCTTGGCAATAGAATGTCTAACCTACACACAGCGCAAAATCTTCACCTTTTCCGAGCTCTACCTCTCCCGTCTGGGATACCGCAAACGCGCACATGTCATGAACGCCATGGTCTCCGGGCTGCGGGGCTCCAAAATGTCCTCCTCGGTCCCCAGCTAGCACCGGGGTGATTAACGCGATAAGAGGTATGATGGTTAGTGAGGAGCCCGATGATATGCTGCATAGTGTTGTGGAAGAGGATGAGGGAGAGGAATGCGGTGTGGGCAATGATGAGTTGCCAAATTGGGCGAGACGTTCAATGTTTGTGGATGATCCTCTCGGTAAGGCTATAGCTTGTCTTGGTAGGACAATGTACTCAACTCAAGCTTTGCATGTGTTTAGGGCGTCTTAGCCTACTTGTTCTGCTTCTCCCTTCTGAACTGCTTTCTCTCCTTCCTCCGCTCCACAACTTTTATGTACTGCGTATAACTTTGGGGTCCGGAAATCACGCAAGCTATGGGAGTATATCACTAAGACTGTCATTCATGATATAGCCGCTCTTGGAGCTCAGGCTTGCGAAGACTCCGAAGCCGACAAGGAAAAGAAGAATATAGGGTGGACGTTCAGACGTACTGATAACCTCCGTTTATGGGCTGAAGTCGCTCCTTAATCTGCGTCTGAAATTGGCTCGTTTATAACCATTGTTTCTTGAGGTGCCCTGAAATTACGTTATATGATCCCAATTGGTCCTCCCAAGAACTTCCGAGGCAATACTCCGACGGCGTCGCCTTCTGCGAATCAGCTAGCATTCCCTGGCATTCCTATTACTATTCGATCCGCAGGTTGTCGCGAAGCGTGAGGAGGGTTGGGATGCCATGCTTGAGAGTGCGGTGTTGAAGTGGATGTGGTGCGTTGTCGGTGAGCGACGAGAGGGCAAGTAAGATGCATTGTCCTTTGCTTCAACATCCAATTTCAAGACACCGACCTATGCCACTTGTCTAATGACTCGCTTTACGATGGATCATGATCACCGACGCATAACTTGCACAAATACCTCTCTCCCCCCTGTTTCACCTCTTCGATCCAAAGTCTCTTTTGATCAATGTATACCGCACACTCACTCATACCAAACATCCAGCACAACGTTATTTCCCACGCATTGCACATCACATGTTTCTTTCTTCCTTTGCTTTGAAGCTTTGTTGCATCCCATACTTAGAAAGTTATAGTTAGCCTCCCGATCGTTCTAGGTATAACGATACTATGATTAGCTCCGTGTAGCAATTGATAATTGATCGTTGTGATCAGCTGAAAACGAAGGCAGTACCACGCATGATCAGGAGATGCGTCTATAGATGGACATTGCGTCTCAACTATTGAAGCAGTCTCTAAGCCATAAGTACCAGGGAGTAGGCAAGTTAATTAATTTTTGTTAACTTTTCCATTTATTAAAACAGCGGTTATTCAAAGTGAGGGCTTTTCATAGAGTATATCACAAGTCAACACCTCCCAAATATTTTTGAGGAGGGCTATCGAACCCGCCGACGAGCAAGTCCGAGCCCTTAAGGCTCCAACCGACTGCAGGAGCATTACAGGGACGATGGCGTAGTGGTACAAGGCGTAGCTTAGGGTCGTTGGGCTGGCCACCCGCGGCTCTCGGCTACGAATGCCTAGAGGTTGCGAGTTCGATTCCCGTTCGTCACCAATGGTTCTCCAAAAATAGACGTCAAATATGTACACATCAAGCGGTGCCGTCTAAGAATTGTTGTTGGCGAATTGGAATCATCTTTCGAGACCTTGATGAAGCATTGTACACTTTCGAGTGTACTCCTGCAATCACCTGTCATGTTAATCAGCGAAGCCACTACCGTTGCCCCTCTTTTTTTAATAGTCTTTATTACCTCTTACCACAGCTGCCTCTTTATCATGGTCTAACCTCTAGCTCCCTTGCAAAATCAAACCTAGCAGGTCCTTCTCATCGCACTCATGTTGGGAATACCTAGCATTCCCTCACCTGAACTCATGTCAAAATCGGAATAGCATCAATACTAGCCAAAGCCCCTGCCCTAAACTTGCTGTCCCATCATGAAACCCCATAAAGCTGGCTTGCTCCGCCTCGACGCGCTCGTGCTTTCTTTCTCTCAGCCCCGGGTCAGTTGCAGTAAGCCCCCCTTAGAGCATAATGCAGTCATATTATTTTTGAATTCTACTAATCCATCACCTAGTCGCCAGACGGCGTGAGTCGCCATGGGGACACCGTAGGCGTCACGTCTCCGCTATCATATCGTGACAATTACTGGATTTTTTACTGTCACTCGCACACGCGGCCCCATAACATTGGACGATAACCACCAGCATGAAGATATCGAATGTGCTCGCTGCCATCACCGAGGTTCGCCTCTCGATTCAACAGGCGTTTCGACCGACCTTGCTGGCTGTTGTAAAGTCTCCGACGCTCATATTCCGCCCCCGTGCCTTGTCCAGGTTATTTTTCTATCATGTGTGGTCGAAGCTTTGTCCTGGGTTAAACGAGAATACCAACGATCTTATATCCCCACACGCTAAAGGGATCGTACTTGACATTGGCGCAGGTAGAGCGTCCTGAGCCATGTCACCATTATACAAACATGACCTCTCTTCACAGGAATGGGACACACTGCATTATACCTTTCTCCAAGCCGTGTAACGAAATATGTTGCCCTCGAACCTAACATGTTTATGCACCCCCACATCAAGGAGTACGCCAGGCAGGCTGGATTCACAGCGGAATTCCAGTCTGGAGTGATGATGAGGATGATGATGAAGATGAGGATGTGGAAGAGAAACGAGAATGGTGGGATGAACGGCTCGTGCTTGGTGGAGGATGGCTTTACAAGCAGGATTTGACACTGGAAGCATTGAGCACTGAACGTGAGGCAGTGAGGAGGTACCTCAAGGCGGCTGACAAGGCATTGTTTGGAGGACAAGATGAAGATGGGCGACGTGGGTGGGAAAAAGAGAAGGAGCGAGTAGCGGCAGAGAAACAGAGGGAGGCCAAGGCTAGTAAATCGCAACGGGCGAGTGCTGGCGATGGGGAAGGTCAGAGGCTATCTGTCCAAACTGATGGATGTGCAAGACGGGTCGTCAGCACAGGGGTGATTGAGGCGATGAGAGGTATGGTGGTTAGTGAGGAGCCTGATGATATGCTGCATAGGGTTGTGGAAGAGGATGAGGGAGAGGAAGGTGGTGTAGGCAATGATGAGTTGCCAAATTGGGCGAGACGTTCAATGTTTGTGGATGACCTTCTCGGTAAGGCTATGGCTTGTCTTGGTAAGACAACGTACTGAACTCAAGCTTTGCATGTATTTAGGTTGTCTT
Organism: Cantharellus purpuraceus; assembly: GCA_025174535.1. Lineage (NCBI taxonomy): Eukaryota > Fungi > Basidiomycota > Agaricomycetes > Cantharellales > Hydnaceae > Cantharellus > Cantharellus purpuraceus. The sequence goes on from JALBUN010000049.1 coordinate 409,492, forward strand.
AGCCTACTTGTTTCGCTTCTCCCTTCTGAACTGCTTTCTCCAACCCATGACTCCGACAGAGCGACGCTACTATTCAGGCTTTCCTCCGAGCAAATTTTGTGTACTGCATATAACATTGGAGTGCGGAAGTCACGCTAGCCATGAGGGTCTTTCACTAAGTCTGCCATTCATGATATAGCCACTCTTGAAGCTCAGCCTTGCGAAGACCCCGAAGCTGACAAGGAAAAGAAGAATATAGGGTGGATGTTCAGACGTATTGATGACCTCTGTTTATCGGCTGGGCAAGCCACTCCCTAGTCTATGTAACACCCCTGTTGCTTCTTATCAGATATGCGATGGGACCGCGCACAGAGTTCTAATTGGAGGGGCTTAGCTATTCTACAGTGTACCAGCTGTCGTACCAGCTGTTCAGCAGTGTCTTGGTAAATTTTATATCAAACCCAAGAGCCTGGCCTCCGCCTGTCCCTCACGCGACTCTAAACCTTCTGTGCTTGTTTCATGGGTGGTCATCACCTGCACTTACTCACCACACACTGCCGCACACAGCGAGTGCCTTTGGTTGCTGGGTGAACTGAAGCCTCGCGCTCAGTTGTAAATCCTTAAGGCCCCCTCTCTGTTTCACTGCCTGCCTTCGATTTGCTATTCCAACCTTTGAATTGATTTGGTTCACTGCACACCGCTGCACACAGCGAGTGCATTTGGTTGCTGGGTGAACTGAGGCCTCGCGCTCAGTTGTAAATCCTCAAGGCCTTACCCTCTTAGTTCACCGCCGGCCTTCGATTTGCTATTCCAACCTTCGAGTAAATTTGGTTCACCGCACACCGCCGCACACAGCGAGTGCATTTGGTTGGTGGGTGAACTGAAGCCTTGCGCTCAGTTGTAAGTCCTTAAGGCCTTACCCTCTTGGATTCACTGCCGGCCTTTGATTTCAACTTCTTCACCCCTCTATCCAAACTCATGGCCTAAACCTTCCGTGCTCATCTCATGTGCCGTCATCACCTGCACTTGCTCACTGCCGCACACAACAAGTAACTTCATACTTCTGTCTCATATACTCCTTTTCTATAATCACTGTGAATGTGTGCATTGGTATATGCTAGAACCAAGAGAACTACGCAATGATATTTCTAGAACACCCTTCCTCCATTTCCTCACCCTCATCCTCATTAAAAATAATATGACAGTTCTTAGGCACACCCTTGTGCACTGACACCTTACGGTGTTTATAGACCTCTTCACCGGCAGCCTCCCAAGCATGATTCTCCTCTATCCGGGATGTCAACTCTTCACTTAGCTTTTCCCACCTACAAAATCCATTCTTCAATGCCTGGTGTAGCCGATTTAAGTCACCTTGAGACCCAGCCTTTGCTGGATTAACCACTTTCTTGAGGGGCCACCCATGGAGGGTAACTCCCCAGTTCTCTACCATTTGCCACTCATAATTATCATAGTTCATCAATGTCTTGTCTAGTATCTTATTTTCTGGAGGGTATTTACTTGATAACCATTAGTTCTGATCATCTTTAACCAGCAATGAAGCACATACCCAGTCCTTCTTGTATCATTTGACAGCACTGGCTAACAACTACTTTTCTTCCTAAATGAGTAGACTGATGATGTGCTGTTTCTAGTTATGAACAGTGAGTATATACCAAGGTACACCTATGCTTACTCTTGTCAAAGCCTGCAACCACATAGGACTCCATTTGGAGTGCCAGTCTGTAAGTACCCTAGGTACTTACTTGCAATAGAGTAGTGTTGGGAATGCGGCCATTATGTAAGCCTGTACGATGGTCCGTGCACTCAGCGCCTGCCGCCTGGCAGGATATATAAACGCATAGAAGTTTTCACTCCACCTCAGTGAAGGAATATCACTGAGGTGGTATGTTACGCACTAGGTCCGATTGGGGGTTGGAGATTGGGTTGGAGGTCAGGTTGGAGGTTGGGTCGGAGTCGGAGCACGTCATGGGGTCCAGAACGGACTTGGCTTCAGCTTATGTGCTGCACCCTCACTAATACCGGTGTCTGAGATTTCGGAGACAGAGTACGACTTAGAGAGTTAGGATCGGACTTAGGAACTAGGTGTGATTTGATATTCGAACTGGGGAATGAAGTCCCCAGTCAGGCAACTTAAATACATATTTTGAAATCTAATAATAATTACTCCGGTGATGGGTCTCTGAGGCCAACAGCCTTACATGAGTATGTCCGAGTCTGATGGGGACAGATGTCTGGGTTCCTATGGTGATGCTGATGCATCAATCAGAACCAGAGATGGATGGGCGGAATCAGCGGTGACAATTGGACAGGTAGATGGAGACGGCGGTTTCCAAATGGAGTATAGATTTCATATGCGCGGGGATCTGAGTGGATCAGACGGGGATCTGGATGTTAATGAATATAGTCATAACATGGTACGTAGTCATTTTACTTATGATAGAGTATTAACGTACACTAGTTATCACACTAGGTAATTAGTTCGATGTATACTCAGTGATGGAATATCACTGAGGTGTTATCACACTAGTCCATCACACATTAGTTGCTACAGGTTATGGGCCCCACAGAACCAACTCAGCTGAACTGTTTTGGAACCCGCAAAATTATGGTGTTAGGGCAAACTCTAAATCACCACAATTCCGTGAATGAACAGCTGAGAAGAATATCAAATCCTACTGCAGCACAACTCCAGAAACAATTTAATGTTTGGTTACAATCCGTTGTAATGGTCAATGCAGACGATACACAGAAAAGTAATACATTTCTTAGCAGTAGGGAATGAATAAGACTTCCAGAGTCTAGAGTTCACAGACGCTTAGGGGTCCAGATATTCCAAAAAGAGGGGAATGCACTTAGAGGCTAGAGGAAGTAGGTGGATGAATCCAACCGTCCAACCAGTGACACTCTGAAGCGGGTAACAGCAATGTGTGAAGTAGTCTAGCAACTGCTTCACATGAGTTCAAGATTCTAATGCTCTGCAAAGGCAGTACACACTAGTAACTTAAACAAGAGCACTAATGGCAGGACTATCGACAGACAATCTCACCCTGTAGATTCGTAGTCACGTGAGGTAGATACTACACTCACGCCCAAAGCAGGACAATCACTACTTCAAGTGCAATCGAATACAGTTACACAACTGTAAGCGACCCTTGAACTGGACAATCAACAGTTACTGAGATATAGAGGATGACACTGTATGTCACTCTAGTCACACTGATGTGCAAATGATGGGGTAGAAATGGTTATTTATTTCAGAGGCAGAATGGGCTCCTTTTATATTGTATTTACAGGAGCTGACTGATACTACTGGAAACTTCTACCTATTAATAGATGGAAACCACCGGAAGCTAGTGGAATATGTGAGAAAGGAGTGGAAGTTTCCTAGCCAATGAGCTGCTTGGATTTGCTCTGACTCATGGCATGAGTCATGGATGGAGTCATAGTGTGACTCAGAGCAGGAGTCATAGTATGAGTAATCACAGGAGTCATGGTATGAGTCATGGAAGGAGTCATAGCATGAGTCACCATTACTCAAATAACTCGGTCAATACTTCGTTTCCCAGGCTGATTAGCACAGCTATGGGTAGGCACAGCTTCTATTGAACTCTCCACCGAAAATGGAGTCAGGAGGTGCAGTGGTGGCGAAGATATTGAGCATTTACTGGCAGTGGTGACCAGATTGAGTCGGAGATTGAAATGAGTCATGTGATCGAAAATGAGTCAGTTGTCCGGGTGACTCCGGCTGACTTTGGGGCTGCTGACATCTGCGAAGGATTGTGGGTCCATGTGGGTCCCAAAACTTTGCCCAGCAGAACAATAAGTTTGTAGACTCATTTCTGCATGGAAAATTCCCGAAAAAATATGAAAAAATAGAGAATATTTGAATGGCCCTGAATCAAGAGAAAGCAGCAGATATATGCTGATATTTTAAGGCCATGAAGCAAAATTGTACAGTTTCAGGACTTTAAACAAGATCTTTTTTAAGGGAAAACCAGTTCCCATACATATATTCAACTGTTGCTTTCAGGTATTGGAGGACTGTCAGGGTTTTAGTATTTTCTCTTGACGCCCCTATCAGCACAGCCTGTCAGGGTGCGTCTCCCCTATTTCATTGCCCCTATCACTTCCCCTATCCTTCCCCCCTAATATTCCCCTATCTTGGTTCTCCTATCCATCTCCATCATTTAGTATAAAGACTCACCTTGGTGCAGTGTGATCCCCTCAGCTTGATCTCTGAGGATATCCGCTGCACCAGGTAAGTCCCATGTATTTATCAGAAACAGCTGTATAGACTGAGGATATCCGCTGTACCAGCTGGCATTATCTCTTTTCAGCTCTCATCTATCGAGTATCTTGTTGTTGTGGCCTCGTCATCAGCGTCACCCTCACAAGGACTCTTTTGACTGACTCCCAATGTGGTCTCCCTGGGTTTTGCATGAATTGGGACAGGTGCGTCACCACGAACACAATGTTGGGACGTGTTCCTAACGCTGCATACATTCGGGACCCGATGGCTTCTTGGTATGGTACCCTTCACATGTCTTCATGCTCTCACGGTGTGGATGGGCACTGACCCAAGCTCAACTTGCTGTGCGGGTCGAGTGGCGATGTGAGTGATCTCGCATTCTCCATTCCAAATCTCTCTAACACTTTCATGATGTGGGCTTTCTGTGAGAAAGATATCGTGTGTGTGTGGCAGTCCCATTTGATCTCGATCCCCAGTAGCCATCATAAGTCACCTAAGTCCTTTATCTTGAACCTTGAATGCAGCTGATCCTTGAATTCCTGGATCACCAGTCTGCTGCTTCCAGCCATTGTGAGGTCATCTACGTCCGCTGCGATGATGATGCTGTTTGAGGAGGTATGTTTGAAGAACACAGCATGCTTGACCTGCATTGTGAGAACCCTAGTTCATACATGATGCCGGTTAATAACTCATACCACTCTCTTCCTGCTTGCTTTAGACTGTAGATCGCGCGTCACAACAGGCAGACCTTATGCTCTTCGCCAGGGATCTCGTAGCCTCTTGGCTGTCACATATATATTGTCTCCTTGAGCGGGGCATTGAGGTATGCTCCATCCACATCTGTTTGTTCAATCTCCCAATCATTCTGTGCAGCTATGGTGCAGATGATGTGTATTGCAGTCAGCTTTGCTGTCAGAGAGAATGTCTCATGGTAATCAATGCCTTCTGCCTGTGAGAACCCTTGTGCGATGAACCTGCTCTTTCGGCTTGCTATATCTCCCTCCACATCCCGCTTGTACTTTAGGACCATCCTGCTGCCAACAATGTTGGCACCTTTGGGGGGTTCAACTAGTTCCCAGGTGCACATGCATTGATGCTGATCAAGCTCATTTCTGATTGATTTGTCCCATTCAGGCCAGTCATCTCAGGATCGTGCATCATTGATGTCCCACAGGTCATCTGTGATGGTGCATGCCACCATCGCTGCCATTGCTACCTCAAATGGTGGGTCGGACTCCCCCTCAATCTCTGCCTCATCTTCTGCATGACTGATGTGTGCTATAGCGGCAGTGGGCAGGTCCTCCCTTGGTGCTGGCATGCCTCGTGGGAGCATGGAATCTTTTGTCCACCCAAGGGCTGTTCCTCGCCCCTCCATGATGTCACAGATGTATGCGCTGGGCTTGCGTACCCGCTGCCCACGTCCTTGTTCTGGTATGGACTCTGGATTCTCAAATCCCTGAAGCAGGTCAGTAAGTGACCTCCTGTCTTCAGCCGCTTTTGGATCAGACATTGAGATTGGGGTTTCAGGTAGAATGTCAGTGGTGGGGATTGGCTGGTCCTTGCCATTCTGATTTGGCACTTCTGGTGCGTGTTCTTGTCCAGTGGTGGCCTTGCTGACGGGATCCTCTTCTAGGCTGGCAGGCACAATCATCCTGGTGCCGTTGAAGGTTACGTTATGCTCAACGCTTATTTGGTGCAATGCAGGTAAGTAAATTCAGTGCCCTTTGCTCTCACCACTATAACCCATCCAGCGTATTTCTTCAGTTCTCTGCTCCAGCTTCCCTTGGTCTGAGCGGAGCACATGGACTTGTGTGCCCCATTCTGGCAATCTGGTGAGGTCAGGTATGTGTTTGTATACCATCTCAAATGGGGTCTTCCCGTTTAATGCACGTGTAGCGGTGCGGTTCTTGAGCCAGACTGTGTGGTGGATCATCTCAGGCCATAGGGTTTTTGGTAAGTTGGCGGCCATCAACATGGCACATGCGTGCTCCAGGAGGGTGCAGTTCAATCTCTCTGCCACACTGTTCTCTTCAGGGGTGTCATGTACGGTAAGGCTCCTCACTGTTCCCTTTGACTTCAAGTGTGCCATGAACTCACTAGATAAGTACTCTCCTCCTCGGTCACTTTGCAGCCATTTAATCCTGACCCCGTGCTGTGTTTCTATCCAGGCCTCATATTTGGTATAGCATTTCAGTGCCTCACTCTTCTTCTCTACGGTATTTAGGTGTGTCCACCGTGTATGGTCATCTGTAAAGCTGACGAAGTACTCCTTTCGATTATAGCTTCTGGGTTTTGCTGGTCCCCATACATCTGAGTGGACCTTGTCGCCAAGTTTGCTGGAGCGGTCATTGATACGCTCTTTTGGTATGGGTTTCCTAGCTGACTTTGCCTTCGCACAGGCATCGCAAAAAGAAGATTCACTTGACATGTCCAGGTCTATTCCGGTGACAATCTTATCCTGTATCAACTGTTTTGCAACCTGTGGGGATATGTGACCCATGTGACGGTGCAGTTCATCCAATGATATCGGTTTGCTGGTGGTACTTGCAGTACTCAGTAAGTGGCCTTGGTGATCTACTTGGTACAGTCCATTGACAAGTGGATCAGTCCTATAGTTATTCCACACGTATCTCAGATGCAGCACTTTTTGTCCTTCAGCATCACTGAGTAGCCTGTGAGGTCACATTGTGCAAGGGATATCAGGGTGAACGCTAAGCCGGGGCAGTACAGTACATCTTTGAGTGTGAACTCTGTGGACAGTCATCTGACTTTGAGCCATTGGATCCTTGGTTCATGCCATTCCCTTGGTTGCGTCCTTTCTCTTTGGCTGTGAGTGCATTCTCCGTTGATTTGAGTTGTCGTTCCTCAATGGAGAGTCGGTCAAATTCATCAAGTAGTGACTTGACTATGACAGCGGGTTGGAGCTTGATGTTTGCATGCCTAGCGGACATGGATATGGCATTTATGAGGGGGCGGTAGGACTTTGGGAGCGATCTGAGAATGAGGGTGACTAGCTCAGTGTCGGTGAGCCCATCGCCCATGCTGGTGAGTTGTTCCTGAGTCTTCATTAGGTTTTCAAGATGCGTCTGGACATTTGCATCATCCTTGCATTTCATTTCGTACATATGGTGTCAGATGTCCACCTTGACAGCGATTGCTTTTGCTTCATGCTTTGTGCATACTGCATCCCATATCTTCTTTGCTGTTGCAAGCTTCTGAACTTCGATCAGGAGGCTCTCTGGGCTTTGATTACTGCTTCTCGCTGGTTATAGTCATCCCATTGCCGCTCAAGCTTCTTGAGCTTCTCCTCCTTTTCAGCCATCAGGATGAGTGTGGCAATGTTCTTGGGGAGGGGCTGGGACCCTGGCTGTCCCCTGTATGTGTCGCATTACACCACAACTAGAAGCCAGAACAGCAAGTGTTTGGCTTTTCCAGGTTACTCAATTGGACCCATCCAGGGCTAGTTTGGGTACAGTGAAGGACTTGGTAGAGTTCATGTATGGGAACTGGTTTTCCCTTAAAAGATCTTGTTTAAAGTCCCAAAACTGTACAATTCCGCTTGATGGCCTTAAAATATCAGCATATATCTGCTGCTTTCTCTTGATTCAGGGCCATTCAAATATTCTCTATTTTTTCATATTTTTTCGGGAATTTTCCATGCAGAAATGAGTCTACAAACTTATTGTTCTGCTGGGCAAAGTTTTGGGACCCACATGGACCCACAATCCTTCGCAGATGTCAGCAGCCCCAAAGTCAGCCGGAGTCACCCGGACAACTGACTCATTTTCGATCACATGACTCATTTCAATCTCCGACTCAATCTGGTCACCACTGCCAGTAAATGCTCAATATCTTCGCCACCACTGCACCTCCTGACTCCATTTTCGGTGGAGAGTTCAATAGAAGCTGTGCCTACCCATAGCTGTGCTAATCAGCCTGGGAAACGAAGTATTGACCGAGTTATTTGAGTAATGGTGACTCATGCTATGACTCCTTCCATGACTCATACCATGACTCCTGTGATTACTCATACTATGACTCCTGCTCTGAGTCACACTATGACTCCATCCATGACTCATGCCATGAGTCAGAGCAAATCCAAGCAGCTCATTGGCTAGGAAACTTCCACTCCTTTCTCACATATTCCACTAGCTTCCGGTGGTTTCCATCTATTAATAGGTAGAAGTTTCCAGTAGTATCAGTCAGCTCCTGTAAATACAATATAAAAGGAGCCCATTCTGCCTCTGAAATAAATAACCATTTCTACCCCATCATTTGCACATCAGTGTGACTAGAGTGACATACAGTGTCATCCTCTATATCTCAGTAACTGTTGATTGTCCAGTTCAAGGGTCGCTTACAGTTGTGTAACTGTATTCGATTGCACTTGAAGTAGTGATTGTCCTGCTTTGGGCGTGAGTGTAGTATCTACCTCACGTGACTACGAATCTACAGGGTGAGATTGTCTGTCGATAGTCCTGCCATTAGTGCTCTTGTTTAAGTTACTAGTGTGTACTGCCTTTGCAGAGCATTAGAATCTTGAACTCGTGTGAAGCAGTTGCTAGACTACTTCACACATTGCTGTTACCCGCTTCAGAGTGTCACTGGTTGGACGGTTGGATTCATCCACCTACTTCCTCTAGCCTCTAAGTGCATTCCCCTCTTTTTGGAATATCTGGACCCCTAAGCGTCTGTGAACTCTAGACTCTGGAAGTCTTATTCATTCCCTACTGCTAAGAAATGTATTACTTTTCTGTGTATCGTCTGCATTGACCATTACAACGGATTGTAACCAAACGTTAAATTGTTTCTGGAGTTGTGCTGCAGTAGGATTTGATATTCTTCTCAGCTGTTCATTCACGGAATTGTGGTGATTTAGAGTTTGCCCTAACACCATAATTTTGCGGGTTCCAAAACAATATAAGCTGGTGATTGGTGGAAAAGGTCACTTTACCTGGGCAAAATTGGAGCTGCAAGGACAAAACGGCCTTGAGGGTTTCACCAATGCAGATGGGAGTACACAGGAGCACCGGCGTGCAATCTCGGGATATGTATTCTCGATCGACAGTGGCGCTGTGTCCTGGAGTTCTGTTATGACTATATTCATTAACGCCCAGATCCCTGTCCGATCCCCTCAGATCCCCACACATATGAAATCTATACTCCATTTGGAAACCGCTACGTCTCCATTTACCTGTCCGATTGTCACCGCCGATTGTCACCGCCGATTGTCACCGCCGATTCCGCCCATCCGTCTCCGGTTCCAATTGATGCATCAGCATCACCATAGGAACCCAGACATCCGTCCCCATCAGACTCGGACATACTCACGTAAGGCCGTCGGCCTTGGAGACCCATCACCAGAGTAATTATTATTAGATTTCGAATATGTATTTAGGTTGCCCGACTGGGGACTTCATTCCCCAGTTTGAATATCAAATCACGCCTAGCTCCTAAGTCCGATCCTAACTCTCTAAGTCATACTCCATCTCCGAAATCTCGGACACTGGTATTAGTGAGGGTGCAGCACATAAGCTGAAGCCAAGTCTGTTCCGACCCCCACGACGTACTCCGACCCCAACCCAACCTCCGACCCAACCTCCGATCCAATCTCTGACCCCCAATTGGACCTAGTGCGTAACAGTATATTCGAACTGCCATACTCACTCCTACCAATGCCATGATCCACCACCAATTCTGAACATGCACGAATCGTCGAGGTGCCCGCCCCCAGCATTGACACCATCCCCGAGGTCGTCGAGGAACCGACAGACCACATAGAGGCCATCAATGAAGAAGACGACACCCCACCCTCTCCAAATCTGGCGCAAGCCATCTCCCTGCTTGCTAGCAGCATCTGTAACCCACAAGCCCCTAAGTCCCGGACCAAGGTCCAAGAACCTGACCCATTCGATGGCTCCAATCCACGTAAACTCCAGCCGTTCTTGGTGCAATGCCAGTTGAATTTCCGCAACTGCCCCAACGCATTCACATCCGATCGGGCGAAGGTCACCTTCGCCATGTCCTATCTCAAAGGCACCGCACTGGACTACTTCGAACCAGCGCTCATGGACGACTCCGATGATGGTCAGAGGACTACTCCGACTTCATCTCCGAACTTCGGACCAATTTTGGTCCGTACAACCCCGAGGCCGATGCCGAGAATGAACTTGATTGACTTCAGATGAAGGAAAATCACAAAATCGCAAAATACATTGTGAGTTTCCAGCAGCTAGCTCTGAAAGTCCAATGGGGCAACGCTGCACTCCAACGCCAATTTTACGTCAGACTCCCATCCCGCATCAAGGACGAGATATCACGCGTTGGTAAGCCAGATACTTTGGCTACCCTCCGCAAGCTCGCCCAATCCATCGATGCCCATTATTGGGAACGTCAATCCAAGGTCTCCCGCGAAAATTCGGCCAACAACAAATCGGACAAATCATCGGACAAGACACCAAAGTCCAACAAGGGGTCCGATAAGCGGGCCACCGCCAACTCAGGCCAGAAGTCAAACACTGGTAATGCTGCCACTTCTGGTTCCGGTCAGAACAACTCCGGCACCAGCAATAACTCCAGAGCTCGCAAGAGTACTCCGGACCTCTCCACCAAGCTGGGGAAGGACGGGAAACTTACCCAGCAGGAACGCCAGCGCCGCATGGACAACAACCTCTGTCTGTTCTGCGGAAAGCCTGGTCACCAAGCCAAGGATTACAACAAGGCAACCTCATCTGCAGCAAAGGCAAAGGGCCGCACCGCCAACGCCACGACGGACCAAAAAAAATAGTAAGCAGTCCTATAGCCTCCGTACAGGCTGAGGGCTGCGTTGGTACTCCCCGTACGACAAACGAGGTCCGCCTGAATGCATCCACTCGTTCCCACTCCAACTCCCTCACCCTCCTCATCTACTCTGACTCCATTCCCAATACCACTATTCAAGCATTAATTGACTCTGGTTCTACTCACTGTTTCCTCGATTCCTCTTTTTCTGATTTACATAAACTCCATACATACACCATAACTCCGATACCACTCCGATTATTTGACGGCACTACTAATGCTGTTATTTCATGAGCTATAGATCTGTCTATCCGTTTTTCTGTTGGAGAAATCCAGAACCTTACATTCTATGTTACTCCGCTTGACTCCAGCTGTTCTGTGGTTCTCGGACATAACTGGCTCACCCGCTACAATCCGTTGATTGACTGGGTATTGGGCCATATCACATTCCGTTCTCCAGCACAGGCTGTGTCATCCCCGACGTCACCAGCAACTATAGGTGCAAAATTATCTTCTGCCTCTGCTGACTCCGCTCCGATAGATACTCCGTCTACCCCTCCGTTTATATCGATGGTGGACGCTATGGTCTTCACCAGACTAAGCAAGCTGGACAGTTCTCACACATTCCAGGTCCACCTCTCCGATCCGATATTCCTCGCTGCTTGTTCCGCCCGATCCACTCCACCGGCCTCTCTATGGTTCCCAAGGAGTATCATGAGTTCGCCGACGTGTTCAGCAAGTCTAAAGCCGACTCCCTAGCAGAACACCGACCATATGATCTCAAGATTGAACTGGATGACAACTCCACCCCTCCACTTGGCCCTATCTACTCGCTATCACAAAAAGAGCTACTGGCTCTCCAAACATTCATAGATGAGAACTATAGATGAGAACTTGGCCACAGGCTTCATCCACCCATCCCTATCTCCTCATGGAGCTCTGGTCCTATTTGTCTGCAAAAAAGACAGATCACTCCATCTATGTGTCGACTTCCGTGGACTCAACAAGATCATCAAGAAAGACCAATACCTGATACCCCGCACCGCGGACCTACTCGAGAGTCCTCGAAAGGCTAAGATCTACTCCAAAATAGATCTCCGACATGCCTACCATCTAGTCCGTATCCAAGAAGGCGATGAATGGAAAATGACCTTCCGCACACGACATGGATCTTTCAAGTGGTGCGTCATGCCCTTTGGACTAACCAATGCTCCGGCTGCCTTCCAGAGGTTCATGAATGATACCTTTGCTGACCTCCTCGATGTGACCGTCCTCATTTACTTAGACGACATTTTGGTATATTCGGACAACGAAGAAGAACATCGGACACATGTTCGAGAGGTACTCCAACGTCTCCAAAAACATGGCCTCTTCGCCCACGCTGACAAATGCAAATTCCACTCCAACTCGGTCAAATACCTAGGCTATATCCTCTCCCCAGCAGGATTGACAATGTCCGATGACAAAATCAAAGCCATACAGGAATGGCCAGAACCCCAGAAAGTCAAGGACGTACAGTCCTTCCTAGGGTTCGCCAACTTCTACCGCCGCTTTATTCACGGCTACTCCTATATCACTGTTCCGCTCACCCGACTCACTAGGAAGGGTATCCAATGGAATTTCACTGACGAATGTAGACAGAGTTTTGAGACCTTGAAAAAGGCCTTTACTTCCACTCCAATACTGACTCATTGAGTTCCAGACGTTCCCATCCTATTAGAGACCGACGCCTCCAACTATGCACTTGCCACGATCCTGTCCATCATCTCTCCGGACGACGGACAAGTCCACCTGATCGCTTTTCACTCGCATACATTTATGCCCCCCGAACTGAACTATGACATCCATGACAAAGAGCTCCTTGCCATATATGAAGCCTTCCGGATATGGAGACACTACCTTGAGGGTCCCTCCGATCCGGTGGACGTCATAACTGACCACAAGAACTTGGAATACTTCTCCACAACAAAACTGCTCACCCGGAGACAGGTCCGATGGTCCGAATACCTATCTCAGTTCAATCTCATTCTCCGTTTCCGTCCAGGTCGACTTGGAGCAAAGCCCGATGCATTAACTAGACGCTGGGACGTCTACCCTAAAGAGGGGAATAGCGACTATGCCACTGTAAACCCACACAACTTTCATCCTGTGTTCACTAATGAGCAGCTGGCATTGTCCCTACGAGCATCCACCCTCATGACTCCCACCCTCCGAGCTGTCACCATTATGGACATCAACCAACTCCACTCCGACATCCGCTCATCACTCCGATCTGATCCTGTTGCGGTTCAACACTTGGACAACCCTTCCGATCCAAAATGGTCACTTGACCCTGAAGGGCACCTCTGACACAATGACTGGATATATGTCCCCGATGCCAACGGCCTCCGACTCCAAATTTTGCAGTATTATCATGATCACCCAATCTCTGGCCACTTCGGGCAAAATTGCACACAAGGATTAATCCAACGAGACTATGTATGGCCAAAAATGCGGGAATAGATTCAACACTACTGTAACTCCTGTACCACGTGTACGCGCTCAAAATTGCAAAGGCACAAACCCTACGGAACGCTTAAGCAACTTCCGATCCCGAAGCAACCATGGAACTCCATCTCCATGGATTTCATAGAGAAGCTCCCCCCATCGCTTGGATATGACACCATACTCGTGATTGTCGACAGGTTCACCAAACAGTCACTATTCATTCCGACGCATGACACCATCACCTCCGCCTCACTAGCTAAATTGTTCGTTCTCCACATATTCTCTAAACATGGAGTCCCATCGCATGTCACGTCCAATCGGGGCTTGGAGTTCGTGTCCTCCTTCTTCCGTACATTAGGAAAGGCTCTCGACATGAAGCTTCATTTCACCTCCGGATACCACCCTGAAGGAGACGGACAAACGGAACAAATGAATCAGTCCCTGGAACAATATCTCTGAATTTATTGTAACTATCAATAAGACAACTGGGCTGATCTACTTCTGATCACAGAGTTTGCCTACAACAATGCTCCAAACGCGACTACTGGCATCTCTCCGTTCTTTGCTAATAAAGGCTACCATCCAAACATCTCCGTCCACCCCGAGAAAGAACTTGCCTCCACCAAAGCCCACCAATTTGTAACCGACCTCGATCAACTACACCAACATCTCCGAGAAACCATCTCCGATGCCCAGAAACAATATCAAGTCTCCGCAGACCAACGCCGCATTCCAGCTCTGGACCTGCAAATTGGAGACAAAGCATTCGTTAAGGCTGAACACTTCCGGACCACCCGTCCATCAAAGAAACTCTCCGAGAAATACTTAGGTCCTTATGAGGTCATTGCTCGCGCGGGCAGCAGGTCTTTCACCCTCCGCCTCCCAGACCACTTCCAAGCAGTTCATCCGGTCTTCCATATATCAATGCTTGAACCCGCTACCACGAACAAGATCTCCGGTTGCACGCAACCTCCACCTCCCCCGATCATCATCGAAGGAGACAATGAATATGAGATCTCGGAGATCCTGGACTCGAAGATCGACTGTCAATACAAGTGCAAGCTCCAGTACTTAGTCAAATGGACTGGATACGAAGGCACCAATGAAGAATCCTCATGGATTTCCGTGTCCAAACTCGATCACACATCTGAATCCGTCTCCGACTTTCACTCCGCTTATCCAGACAAACCTGGCCCCCTTATGAATCTTTAAGTTCGATTACTAATGCTAATTCTATTATTTTGCATCATCATTTTATTACAAGTCAAGGGAAATTACATGCCTGCCCAAAAGCTCCGAAGGAATCACTCCACCTCATTTTTCTCCGTTCCAAAATTTATAATCATTTTCATTCTTATTTTATACATCGCGTTTCCTTTTTCCCTTTCCCTTATCTACCTCAGGCTCCGTCTCCGACTCCTCATCACTCTCTACATCCAACACCCAATCTTTCTCATCTCCCATGTCCGAATCCTCGTCCAACGGGGCCATGAACTTCCGCAACCAACATAACTCAGCTGTCCGACGACCCTCCAGAACCTCCTTCCGTTTCATCGTCCTCACCAAGTCTACTAACAACCCCTCCATCCGCCGAAGGTGCTCCGACTGCAGGTTAACCAGCCGGATAAGCTGGCCCACGGTGCTATTGGGCACCGAAACGCGCCCCGTACCTGCACCGGTCGTCGCCCCTTCCAATCTGACACCGCTACCCCTGGCTGCCACAGCACCCGTCTCCGTCCACCTCTTTTTGGTCGGACGACCCTCCGATTCCTTCTCTGCCCCTCCTTGTACCACTAGTCGGGGCTTGATGCTCCGACTCTGGGGATTGAACTTCCCATCAATCCTACACCCTCCTTTCCGACCCTGACAACGATCGCAGGACTGAAGTTGGCGAGTTGGGCTGGTAGGCCACACGCACTCCACACCCGCATCACGACATAAGTCACAAGTTACACCGGGTCCGCCAAATGGCTCCGTTGGAGCCAGAGCCTTGGGTGGTCTGCCCCTTCTCGCTGTGGCCTCCAAGTGTTCCCTCTCCTCCTCCTTGTCCTGCTGTTCTGCTGCCGCCTTCTCCATCTCGCGCTTGCAAAGCTGGATCGCCGACCTCGCGACACGCAGCTCCTTCTTACGGGTCGCCAACACACGACTCTCCGCCTTGCACCATATGACCCTCCGGTCCGCCTCTCGCCTCTCCGTATCAGCACTCGGGTACGCCTTCAATGAAAAGACCGCGACATTGAGATTCTTCTTGGTGGTAGCGGCATAGAGCTCCACTCTTTTGTGAGCCCTGCAGCTACCCAAGCCATCTCCTTGTAGGAATTCGAAGTGGGATTTGGCTCCGCATCCGTCCCAACATCCACGCCCGCCTTGGGCTCCGCATTTGCATCGAGATCCACATTGGCATTGGGATCCGCCTCCACCTCCACCCTCTCCGTCTCTGCCGCATCATCTTCCTCAGCTGCCCCCAACTCAAATAGGGGCCATGCCCGCGGATGTAACAGCGAGTCCTCCGCAGTGACAGTCCTCGAACGAGTTGTCTCCGTCCATGTAACGGAGATGATGGCGACTTCTGGGGTCCCTGGCTGTATTGGCACACTCGGACTTCCTGGGTGGCTGGTTCCCCCTGCCCCGGTCACCTCCTCCTCTACCTCCATGGCGGCCTCTAACTCGTGCACCTGCTCCTCCACTTCTTTCAGTCTTGCAGCCTCCATCGCTGCCGCAAGTTCCTTCACCATGCAGGCCCTCTCGACCTTCGCTTCCTCCTCTTTCCTTCTCCGTTCTGTTTTTGCCGCCTCTTTCCACCGCTGCTCTTCCTCCTCCTTCCGTCTCCGTTCCGCCTCCTCCTCCTCCTTCCGTCTCCGTTCCGCCTCCTCCTCCTCCTTCCGTTTCCATTCCACCTCCTCCTCCTCCTTCCATCTCCGTTCTGCTTCCTCCTCCTCTTTCCGTTTCCGCTCCTCTTCCTCTTCCTTCCGTTGGGCCAAGAGCAACTGCTCAAGCTCGGCCACGCTCATGCTTGCCAAAGGGTTTGACATCATTGAGGATAAGACCTCAATCATGCCCCTCCTTTTATATGTCTCCAGACCCCCAGTATAACTCTGACCGCGCCCAATCATCTCACCTATTCAATCCACGGACATGAGGCCTCAGGGGCTCAGCCTTAAATGGAGAGATACTGTTATGACTATATTCATTAATGACCAGATCCCCATCCGATCCCCTCAGATCCCCACGCATATGAAATCTATACTCCATTTGGAAACCGCTACATCTCCATTTACCTGTCCAATTGTCACCGCCGATTCCGCCCATCCGTCTCCGGTTCCAATTGATGCATCAGCATCACCATAGGAACCCGGACATCCGTCCCCATCAGACTCAGACATACTCATGTAAGGCCATTGGCCTTGGAGACCCATCACTGGAGTAATTATTATTAGATTTCAAATATGTATTTAAGTTGCCCGAGGGCGCAGCACATAAGCTGCCAAGTCCGTTCCGACCCCCACGACGTACTCCGACACCAACCCAACCTCCGACCCAACCTCCAACCTAACCTCCAATCCAATCTCCGACCCCCAATCGGACCTAGTGCGTAACAAGTTCAAAGAAGCAGTCAATTGTCACGTTGTCTACCACTGAAGCGGAATATGTGGCCTCTATGCATGCTGCTGCAAAGGAAGCCCTATGGATCTGGATGTTCCTATCCGACATCATGTGTCCGCTCGAACAACTGACCACGATGTGCTGTGATAGTCAGTCAGCAATTGTGATATCCAAGGACAACCGCTACCACTCACGGACGAAACATATTGATATCTGTTACCATTTCATTCGCAACATGGTACAGAGGGATCTCATATCCGTTCACTACTGCCCTACGAGTGACATGGTGGCCGACATGCTCACAAAGCCCCTTGCGGTGCCCATGCTCAACCACTTGGCCGGACTTGTAGGAGTGGGTCAGGCTTAAGGGGGAGTGTTGGGAATGTGGCCATTATGTAAGCCCATACAATGGTCCGTGCACTCAGCGCCTGCCACCTGGCAGGATATATAAATGCGTAGAAGTTTTCACTCCACCTCAGTGAAGGAATATCACTGAGGTGGTACATAGTCATTTTACTTATGATAGATTAGTATTAACATACACTAGTTATCACACTAGGTAATTAGTTCAATGTATACTCAGTGAAGGAATATCACTGAGGTGTTATCACACTAGTCCATTGCGCATTAGTTGCTACAAGTAGTATATATTAATATTAGTATATACAGCATTCCCTTAAGGAGTGCTGCTTTTCTTGATAGATATATGCACCCTATGGGTGCATATGTATAGTTATTATATAATCAAGTGGGCCCAAGTATACATGTGGATCCACATGTAGTTAGAGTAACTTAGATTTTACCACACCACTGTTGCACATAGCACAACCAATATAACTTGGTTGAGTTCTGTGTTGGTGTGAAATAACTCTAACCTTACACAGTCACTTCAGTTCAAGGTCCAAAACATCCTTCACAAACTTTTTGGCCACTGGGGAGAACCAGGCCTTCAGGTCATGATACTGCTCAACATCCCCATGCACAGCCACATAGAACCCCTCAATCCCTGTCCTCTCTATTGCTGCAGACCACCAAAATACAATTGTCAATGCCACATTATGATATATTGCAGTGTATGTACCTCCTGATTCATTGCTGCAAATGTTCATCAATGTTCCTTTGTGTTGCCTTTGGATTGGTGTGTTTTACTTTAGCACAATCCTCATGAAAGGCAGTAAGATCCTTTTGAAGCACCTTCCATTCAAATCTGCTGAGCTTTGCATATGTAAGTATCCAAGGTGCTTACTTACTATAGTATATAGTTATATAGATAATTAATGTATGTGGCATTCCTTTAAGGAATGCTGTCTTCTTGATAGATATATGCACCCATAGGGTGCATATGTATAGTTATTGTTGATTATGGGGAGATAAGGGGCTAGGAGAGAGTGGGCAACTTAAATACATATTTGAAATCTAATAATAATTACTCCAGTGATGGGCCTCCAAGGCCGACGGCCTTACATGAGTATGTCCGAGTCCGATGGGGATGGATGTCTGGGTTCCTATGGTGATGCTGATGCATCAATTGGAACTGGAGACAGATGGGTGGAATCGGTGGTGACAATTGGACAGGTAAATGGAGACGTAGCGGTTTCCAAATGGAGTATAGATTTCATATGTGTGGGGATCTGAGTGCATCGGATGGGGATCTGGGCGTTAATGAATATAGTCATAACAGGAGACATATAAAAGGAGGGCCATGGTTGAGGTCTTATCCTCAATGATGTCAAATCCTTTGGCAAACATGAGTGTGGCTGAGCTTGAGCAGTTGCTCCTGGCCTGATGGAAGGAAGAGGAAGAGGAGCGGAGATGGAAGGAGGAGGAGGCAGAACAGAGATGGAAGGAGGAGGAGGCAGAACAGAGATGGAAGGAGGAGGAGGCAGAACAGAGATGGAAGGAGGAGGAGGCAGAACAGAGATGGAAGGAGGAGGAGGCAGAACAGAGATGGAAGGAGGAGGTGGTGGTGGAACGGAGATGGAAGGAGGAGGAGGAATGGAGAAGGAGGAGGTGGAACAGAGACAGAAGGAGGAGGAGGAGTGGAGATGGAAGGAGGAAGAAGCGAAAGCCAAGTGAGCCCACAGGGTCAGGGAGCTTGCAGCTGCGATGGAGGCCACGAGACTGAAGGAAGTGGAAGAGCAGGTGCATGAGCTAGAAGCTGCCATGGAGGTAGAGGAGGAGGTGACCGGGGCAGGGGCGACTAGTCACTCAGGGAGTCTGAGTGTGCCAATACAGGTGGGAACCCCTGAGGTCACCATTATCTCAATTACATGGATGGAGTCAACCCGTCTGACAACTGTCCCTCCAGTGGACTCACTGTTATGTCTGTGGTCATGGCCGTTATTTGCAGTGGGTGTGGCTGAGGAGGATGACACGGTGGAGGCAGAGAGGGCTGAAGTAGAAGTGGATCCTGATGCCAATATGGAGCTCAATGCAAATGCAGGCAGGTGTGGATGTTGGGATGGATATGGAGCCAGATCCCACCTCAAATTGTTACAAGGAGGTGGCTTGGGTAGCTGCAGTTGAAGCTTGCAAAAGGGCAGAGCTCTATGCTGCTACCACCAAGAAAAACCTTGAGTTGCGATCTTTTCATTGAAGGTGCACCCGAGTGCTGATATGGAGAAGCAGGAGGCAGATTGGAGGGTCATATGGTGCAAGGCGGAGAATCACATATTGGCGACTCATAAGAAGGAGCTGCACATTGCTAGGTCAGCGATCCAGATCCACAAGCGTGAGATGGAGAAGGCGGTGGCAGAATAGCAGGACAAGGAGGGGGAGAGGGAGCACTTGGAGGCCACATCGAGAAGGAGCGGACCACCCAAGGCTCTGGCCCCAACAGAGCCATTTGGCAGGCCCGGTGTAATTTGCGTGTCGTGATGCAGGCATGGAGTGTGTATGGCCCACTGGCCCAACTCACCACCTTCAGTCCTGCAATTGTTGTCAGGGTCGGAAAGGAGGGTGTAGGATCAATGGAAGGTCTGATCCCTGAAGTTGTAGTGTCAAGCCCTCACTAGTGGTACAAGGAGGGGCAGAGAAAGAGTCAGAAGGTCATCTGACCAAAAGCAGCAGATGGAGATGGGTGCTGTGGCAGCTGGAGGTAGTGGTGTCGGATTGGAAGGAGCAACGACCGGCGCAGGTATGGGGTGCGTCTCTGCACCCAACAGTACCGTGGGCCAGCTTATCCAGCTGGTTAACCTGCAGTCAGAGCACCTCTGGCAGACTGAGGGGTTGTTAGTGGAGTTGGTGAAGACAATGAAACGGAAGGAGGTTCGCAAGGGTCGGCAGACTGCTGAGTTGCATTGGCTGCGGAAGTTCATGGCCCCCTTGGATGAGGATTCAGACATGGGGGATGAGAAAGATTGGGTGTCAGATGTAGAGAGTGATGATGAGTCAGAGATGGAGCCTGAGGTAGACAAGGGGAAGGGAAAAAGGAAATGCAATGTATAACTTGAAAAATGAAAATGAAAATGATTGTAATATTTTGGAGCGGAGAGAAATGGGGTGGAGTGAGATTCCTTCCGAGTTTGGGGTAGACTTGTAATTTCCTTTGTGACTTTGTAATGAAATGATCATGCAAAATAATATAATTAGTATCAGTAATGGAACTTAAAGATTCATAAGAGGGCCAGGTTTGTCTGGATAAACAGAGTGAAAATCAGAGATGGATTTGGATGCATGATTGAGTTTGGACACGGAGATCCATGAAGACTCTTCATTGGTGCCTTCATATCCAGTCCATGTGACTAGGTACTGGAGCTTGCACTTGTATTGATGATTGATCTTCGAGTCCAGGATCTCAGATATCTCATATTCATTATCTCCTTCGATGATGATTGGAGGTGGAGGTTGCATGTGACTGTTTGTAGTAGCAGGTTCAAGCATTGATATATGGAAGACTGGGTGAAGTGCTCGGAAGTGGTCCGGGAGGCGGAGGGTGAAGGACCTGCTGCCTGTGCGAGCAATGACCTCATAAGGACCTAAGTATTTCTTGGAGAGTTTCTTCAATGGACAGGTGGTCCGGAAGTGTTTGGCCTTAACAAATGCTTTGTCTCTGATTTGCAGGTTGGAGCCAGAATGCAGCATCAGTCCGCAAAGACTTGGTATTGTTTCTGAGCATTGGAGATGGTTTCTTGGAGATGTTGGTGTAGTTGGTCGAGGTCAGTTACAAATTGGCAGGCTTTGGTGGAGGCAGGTTCCTTCTCAGGGTGGATGGAGATGTTTGGATGGTAGCCTTTATTAGCAAAGAACGGAGAGATGCCAGTAGTTGCGTTTGGAGCGTTGTTGTAGGCAAACTCTGTGATCAGAAGTAGATCAGCCCAGTTGTCTTGTTGATAGTTACAATAGACTCGGAGATATTGTCCCAGGGACTGATTCATTCATTCCATTTGTCTGTCTCCTTCAGGATGGTATCCAGAGGTGAAATGAAGCTTCATGTTGAGAGCCTTTCCTAATGTGCGGAAGAAGGAGGAGATGAACTCTGAGCCCCAATTGGATGTGACATGCGATGGGACTCCATGTTTAGAGAACACATGGAGAATGAACAACTTAGCTAGTGAGGTGGAGGTGATGGTGTCATGCATCAGAATGAATAGTGACTGTTTAGTGAACCTGTCGACAATCATGAGTATGGTGTCATATCTGAGCGATGGGGGGAGCTTCTCTATGAAATCCATGGAGATGGAGCTCCATGGTTGCTCTGGGACCAGAAGTTGCTTAAGTGTTCCATAGGGTTTGTGCCTTTGTGATTTTGAGCGCATACAGGTGGTACAAGAGTTACAGTAGTGTTGAATGTACTCTTGCATTTTTGGCCATACATAGTCTCGTTGGATTAACCCTTGTGTGCGATTTTGCCCAAAATGGCTGGAGATCGGGTGATCATGGTAATACTGCAAAACTCAGAGTTGGAGTCCATTGACATCAGGGACGTATATCCAGTCATTGTGTCGGAAGTGTCCTTCGGGGTCAAGTGACCACTTTGGATCAGAAGGGTAGTCCAAGTGTTTAATTGCAACAGGATCAGATCGGAGAGATGAGTGGATGTTGGAGTGGAGTTGGTCGATATCCATAATGGTGACAGCTCAGAGGGTGGGAGTTGTGAGGGTGGATGCCTGTAGGGATGATGCCAGCTGCTCGTTAGTGAACAGAGGATGAAAGTTGTGTGGGTTTACAGTGGCATAGTTGCTACTCCCCTCTTTAGGGTAGACGTCCCAGCATCTAGTTAATGCATGAGATCCTGGACTCGAAGATCGATCATCGATACAAGTGCAAGCTCCAGTACTTAGTCAAATGGACTGGATACAAAGGCACCGATGAAGAGTCTTCATGGATCTCCGCGTCTGAACTTGATCATGCATCCGAATCCATCTCCAACTTTCACTCTGCTTATCCAGACAAACCTGGCCCTCTTATGAATCTTTAAGTTTGATTACTAATGCTAATTCTATTGTTTCACATCATCATTTTATTACAAGTCACAAGGGAAATTACCAGCCTAAAATACTCCGAAGGAATATCACTCCGACTCATTTTTCTCTGCTCCAAAATTTATAATCATTTTCATTTTTTATTTTTATACATCACGTTTCCTTTTTCCCTTCCCCTTATCTACCTCAGGCTCCGTCTCCGACTCATCATCACTCTCCACATCCAACACTCAATCTTTCTCATCCCCCATGTCCAAATCCTCGTCCAAAGGGGCCATGAACTTCCACAACCAACGTAACTCGGCTGTCCGCTGACCCTCCAGAACCTCCTTCCGTTTCATCGTCTTCACCAAGTCCACTAGCAACCCCTCCGTCCGCCGGAGGTGCTCCGACTGAAGGTTAACCAGCCAGATAAGCTGGCCCACGGTACTATTGGGTGCAGAGACGTGCCCCGTACCTGCACCAGTCATTGCCCCTTCCAATCCGACACCGCTACCCCCGGCTGCCACAGCACCTGTCTCCGTCCGCCGCTTTCTGGTCGGACGACCTTCCGATTCTTTCTCTGCCCCTCCTTGTACCACTAGTTGGGGCTTGACGCTCCAACTCCAGGGATCAAACTTTCCATCGATCCTACACCCTCCTTTCCGACCCCGACAACGATCGCAGGACCGAAGGCGGCAAGTTGGGCTGGTAGGCCACATGCACTCCATGCCTGCATCATGACAAGTCGCAAGTTACGCCGGGCCCGCCAAATGGCTCCACTGGAGCCAGAGCCTTGGGTGGTCTGCCCCTTCTCGCTGCAGCCTCCAAGTGTTCCCTCTCCTCCTCTGTTATGACTATATTCATTAACATCCAGATCCCCATCCGATCCACCCAGATCCCTGCGCATATGAAATCTATACTCCATTTGGAAACCACTATGTAAGGGAGTTGGATGCGCTGGAGTTGGAAGCTCTGGGCGCTGTATATGACACGGACTCAAACTCCTCAGGATCTTGGGACTCCTCAGAGAATCTCAATAGGTTGGATGATGAGAGGTGGTGGTCATGGGAGGAGATAGATAGGATGCTCAGGGAGCAGGAGTTGGAATCAGAGAATCTGGAGAAGGAGGGAACCGTGGATGGGGAATCAGAGGAGTCAGGTGTAGGAGAATTGGAGATAGAGGAGAAGTGATGTATCTAGAGAACATGATGATGACTAGTGAATGACTGAGTTTCTTGGATAAAAACTGGAGTGAATCAAAACAATATGGGGCTGGGTTCAATCACTACTTTGAGTGCAATCAAATACAGTTACACAACTGTAAGCAACCCTTGAACTGGACAATCAACAGTTACTGAGATATAGAGGATGACACTGTATGTCACTCTAGTCACACTGATGTGCAAATGATGGGGTAGAAATGGTTATGAATTGGTTATTTATTCAGAGGCAAAATGGCCTCCTTATACAGGAGCTGACTAATCCTTCTACCTATTAATAGCTACAGGAGTCATAACCTGAGTCATGGTAAGAGTCATAGCATGAGTCACTATTACTCAAATAACTCGGGCAATACTCCGTTGACGAGCCAGGACGCATCGAGGACGCATATCGAACCACTCTGACAGTCCAACTCCGCCAGCGTCTTTTCGTATCAACTTTTAAATAGCGCCGCAACTCCCTCTCCACCTCAGTCTCTAATTCTAGCCATCGATCGTCACTCGTGTTTCATCGCCATCGATCATTATCAGCCTTCTATTCACACCCATCCTTTCATCATCATTCACATGGCTTCCCATTCTATTCCCCTCTCCAACATCACTTCTAATAATACGTCACACTGGTCTCTGGACACAGAGGACTATCAAAAATACGCCGAGCTCCACGGGCATGTTAAGCCACCTCCACGTGTCAAAATACTTCCAAAACTCTTTCAACGTCCAAGATCCCCACCATGTCTCTCTTATGCCATTGGCGATCCCATATTCTTTCACAATTCCGTTGAACCATATACATTCCTCGACATTTCACCTCTATATCGTAACACGGATAGAAGAGTCGAACGTGAGGTAGAATTTCAGTCGCCATTGCCGACCTATCCTCCCACTTCAATCCGACTCAGGTTACATCGTGTCAGGCAAAGGGACCAAATACTCTTGGAGCGGGATACCATATGGAGACGGATCACTAAGACAATAAGGAGTATTTGTTGTGGATGCTGACTGAAGTCCTCATGTGACTCAGGGTCAATTAACCTTCGGAGCCGTAGGGAAGATGGTATTGGT
This sequence comes from Cantharellus purpuraceus, assembly GCA_025174535.1. Taxonomy (NCBI): domain Eukaryota; kingdom Fungi; phylum Basidiomycota; class Agaricomycetes; order Cantharellales; family Hydnaceae; genus Cantharellus; species Cantharellus purpuraceus. Next base: position 434,301 of record JALBUN010000049.1, read on the forward strand.
GGACGTTTCTATTGTTCTTTTATATGACTCACCCCTGTTTCATCTTTTAATTCATTCATACACGACTTACTCATCCTTGTTCTATTTTGGTTCTTTTATTACTCATCACCCCCTATTCTTACAAAGATTACCCCTATCTGTCATTTCATTTCTCCATGATTTCCCCTTTAGTAGTTCAACTTCACACGCTTCGTCAGCTGGCTTGATCAGCATTTCTTGCATCATATCGCATCATTTGCTCCTCATATTGTGTTGTTGTGCCCTGGGGATTTGTATATAAAAGGGCGCTAGTTTTCACCTTTGGAATCAATCAACAAGTTTTCAGCCAACGCTCTAAAGTCAAAGTCCACGCTCTAAGTCTACGCTCTACGCTCTACATCACAATCCATCATCTCTACACTAAGGTAAAGCACCTTGGTTCCACGATCAGATTTCCCTCCTCCACCGAGAGGTTGCTTCTCTTGAAACCAGCTTTCGCGTACCTCCCAATCGGGCTCCGCATTGTCATCCAGTCACAGAGCACGATCAGCCATCGGGACCGACCTTTTGCTCCCATCCTCATCCAACCACAGAGCACTATCCCACTTCCCTGTTACGTACCCCTCGCCCTGATTGATCTTTGGAGTGCTGAACAACTGCGTTACACACCGTCTGCTTGCTAGGACCGTTGCGCGCAGGCTTATAGGATCTATTCCTTAAGCGAACCGACACCGTTTCCCAGGCTGATCAGCACATTGATTTCCCCACATTGGCATGCTTGAGAGCATGCCTGAAATTGTCCCAGCATTTGCGATAATTTGTACACTGGGCTTCCTCCAGCGTCTTCAACACTGGGTCTTTTAAGGTATGGCTGGCATCATCAGCCATATATTCCTTTTGAAGCTGATCAATCTCAGCTTCGATTTCTGATAGGGCAAACTCAAAGAGTTTGCCCGGTTGCTTAGCACCCTTGGGAATGCTAGCTAGGAGGAGACCATGATTGTGGTCATATCCCTCCCAGATTGGGTTGGTGTCATCCCAATCTTGACCCTTGAACCCTTGAGGGTCAACCTGAGGCAATTTGCTTGGGTGATCATTCTCTTTGGTGAGATCGATTGTTTCCTGTGATGATGAAGCCATGGGCTGTGATGGCATAATAGCAGGCAATGATTTGCCTGCTGTAGCATGTGATAGCGATGCTACTGGGGCTAAGCACACCATTGTGAGCTTGGTCTTGAATGTAGGAGGTGCTCTATCTGCAGCCTCCTTCAGTGTTTTTAACTCACCTCTGAGACGAGTTACTTCAGACTTCTCATTGTCAAGAAGTCCTTCAAGTTCTTGGACCTGCACAAACAGGTCCAAGTTATCCCTGTACATCTTATCATAGTCTTCACAATAAGGTGTCACGATGTCATCTTCAATGTCGCATATAAGTCATGGCCATGCAACTCTTAATGCTCTTTCCACTGAAGTGGTGGAAAGATATAGTCAGCCTCCATTTTGGGCCTCGATTAAGTGCGACACATATGCATCGCACTTGTTGCCCCCATGAGGGTGATGGATGGCAGCACCACCATGCCATCTGCTGATTTTCCAGGTCATCTCATCTTGATGACCTCTGATCATCTCTGCAGCACTCATTGCCAGTGCTGCTGCTGTGGAAGTTTGTCCATTGGATGCTCAGCCTGAGCATCCATCATCTCCCTTCTGAGAGATGACATTTTGATGGAGGGGGGGTTGTGGTGGTTCAAAGAAGCACTGCTAGCCTTTTATGACTGAGCTTGAAAATTATTTATTGAGAATTTTTTCAGTGACCATGTCACATGGGTGTAATGCAATTAATTATTGCTTACCCCTTTTGTACTACTATGAGTAGCACAACAGTGAACTGCTCCATATGGGAGCAGTTTTTTCTACCATTGAGCAGCCTGTTGTTATGGTAGCTCTATCCTCATCTAGGAACTACCATTTAATTGAGGTAGTTCCTCCTCCCCTCGTTGAGCTACTGTCATTGATGGTAGCTCTTTGTCACATCCCACTAGGAGCTACCTTTATTCTTGGTAGTTCCACTTCTCCCCCTTGAGCCCCATTAGATCTTTTGGGCTCCATCTCTCTGAGAACTACCATCTATGAGGTAGTTCTCATGCTTGAGTCACCCCTCAAAGTTCTAAATAATCATCTAGAGCTTCTAGGTCCTTACACAATGTATAAGGTTCCCAGGTGACGTCTCCCAACATCCATAGAACTTGAAATTCAAGTTCTTTATTGCTTATCCATCAATGAGCGATGATTTCATCAACGAGCCACTCCTGCTTCTCATTGTTCCCAAAGTTGTAAAATGACTTTGCTTCCCATTTTGGGAATCTCACCTCATCATTTGGCATATATGGTCAAATGAGACTGATGTGGAACATAGGTGTAATGTGCCTACTAGTCAGTTCTGGTGGCAGTTCTAGTGTCACCATCAAAGCTTTATTATGGGCTTCAATTATTTTATAGGGCCTGATATACCTGGGCACTAGTTTGCTGGTTCTACCCTTAGGTAGAGTCAAGTTTTTTGTTGAGAGGTAGACTTTGTCACCTCTCTGGAAGGTTGGACCTTCCTGACATTTCTTATTGGCATGAAACATCTGAACGATGTGACCTTCTATAATCACATTGTGTGCTGCTAGCAGGTTTGTTTGAGCCTGCTGTGCAAATCATTTGACACCCTTGAACTTGGTGTCATTGTTAATGGGCATGCCTATTCTAGACATATACCTGTGGTTAAGCTCAAATGGAGTAAACCCTGTTGTTGAGCTGTTATGACTATATTCATTAATGCCCAGATCCCCATCCGATCCACTCAGATCCCCATGCACATGAAATCTATACTCCATTTGGAAACCATCACATCTCCAATTATCTGTCCGATTGTCACTGCTGATCTTGCCCATCTGTCTCTGGTTCCAATTGATGCATCAGCATCACCATAGGAACCTGGACATCTGTCCCTGTTGGACTCGGACATACTCATGTAAGGCCATTGGCCTTGGAGACCCATCACTGGAGTAATTATTATTAGATTTCAAATATGTATTTAAGTTGCCCGACTGGGACTGCATTCCCCAGTTTGAATATTGAATCATGCCTAGTTCCTAAGTCCAGTCCTAACTATCTAAGTCGTACTCCATCTCTGAAATCTCAGACACCAGTATTAGTGAGGGCACAGCACATAAGCTGAAGCCAAGTCCGTTCTGACCCCCACAATGCACCCTGATTCCTGCTCCAACTCTGACCCAATCTCCAACCCAATCTCCAACCCAATCTCCAACCCAATCTCCAACCCAATCTCCAACCCAATCTCCAACCCAATCTCCAACCCAATCTCCAACCCAATCTCCAACCCAATCTCCAACCCAATCTCCAACCCAATCTCTGAGCCCCAATCGGACCTAGTGCATAACAGTATATTCAAACTGCCATACTCACTCCTACCAATGCCACTGCCAATTCCAAATGCACACGAACTGTCAAGGTGCCTGCTCCCAGCATCGACACCATCCCCAAGGTTGTCAAAGAACCGACGGACCACTTAGAGGCTGTCAATGAAGAGGATGATACTCCACCCTCCCTGAATTTGGCACAAGCCATCTCCCTGCTTGCCAGCAGCATCCATGCCCCACAAGCCCCTAAGTCCCAGACCTTGGTCTGGGAACCTGACCAATTCAATGGCTCTGATCCATGCAAGCTCCAACCATTCTTGGTGCAATGCCAGTTGAATTTCCGCGACCGCCCCAACGCATTCACATCCAATCGGGTGAAGGTCACCTTCGCCATGACTTATCTCAAGGGCACCGCACTGGACTACTTCGAGCCAGTGCTCATGGACAAATCTGATGACCTGATATGGTCAGAAGACTACTCTGACTTCATGTTAAGTGCTGAAAACTCAGAGTTTAAAGGAGTAGCTGGTGTTCGGATACTAGTGAGGAAGGGGATGGGACTTTACTGTTCCAGTTCAACTGGAGACAGATGGGGGCAAATAACTATTGAGTCAGATTGAGTGGACTTGGCTTCAACTTATGTGTTGCACCCCCTCGAATCGTTGGTCCAATATTTTGGAGTTCGGAGTACAGAGTTGGATCCAAGATCTGGAGTTCGACTTGTCAAGAAGATACTTGTCAAGAAGCTAGTAACCAAGAAGCTGATGGGGAATCTTAGTCGATATACGAACCACTGTAACATACAAGAAGTAGCCCATATAAGTATGTAGAGAATTGAATGGTAAAACTAAAAGTGATAAGACAATAAGACTAATATGGAATACAACATGGAAAGGAGTTTGGAGTTTGGACTCATGTCTGAACTAATACTAAACAATTAGAAAGTATAATGGTTGTTGTAACCCATAAGAAGAAGACTACTAATGAGGAGAACAATGGCAGGGTCTGGAGTTGATGGAGGTGGAGTTGACGGAGGTGGAGATGGAATCTGGAGATCAGAACTCGGTGTTACAGGATGTAACACTTCATCTCTGAAATTCGGACCAATTTCAGTCCTTACAACCCCAAGGCCAATGCCAAGAATGAACTTGATCGACTTTGGATGAAGGAAAATCACAAAATCACAAAATACATTGTGAGTTTCCAGCAGCTAGCCCTGAAAGCCCAATGAGGCAATGCCACACTCCAATGCCAATTTTACATTGGTCTCCCATCCTGCATCAAGGATGAGATATCACACATCGGTAAGCCAGATACATTGGTAAACCTTCACAAGCTCGCCCAATCCATCAATGCCTGTTATTGGAAACATCAATCCAAGGTCTCCTGCAAAAATTTGGCTAACAACAAACCAGACAAATCATCAGACAAGACCCCAAAGTCCAACAAGGGGTCTGATAAGAAGACCACCACTAACTCAGGCCAGAAGTCAAACACTGGTAACGCCTCCACTTCCAGTTCCAGTCAGAACAACTCTGGAACCAGCAATAGCTCTGGAGCTCACAAGAGCACTCCAGACCTCTCCACCAAGCTGGGGAAGGATGGAAAACTTACTCAGCAGGAACACCAGTGCTGCATGGACAACAACCTCTGCTTGTTCTGCAGAAAACCTGGCCATCAAGCCAAGGATTGCAACAAGGCAACCTCATTGGCAGCAAAGGCAAAGGGCCATGCCACCAATGCCACAATGAACAAGTCTGACACCAAGGCGACGGACCCAAAAAAAATAGTAAGCAGTCCTCTAGCCTCCATATGGGCTGAGGGCTGCGTTGGTACTCCCCATACAACAAACAAGGTCTGCCTGAATGCATCCACTTGTTCCCACTCCAACTCCCTCACCCTCCTCATCTACTCTGACTCCATTCCCAATACCACTATTCAAGCATTAATTGACTCTGGTTCTACTCACTGTTTCCTTGATTCCTCTTTTTCCAATTTACATAAACTCCATACATACACCATAACTCCGATATCGCTCCAATTATTTGATGGCACTACTAATGCTGTTATTTCACGAGCTATAGATCTGTCTATCCGTTTTTCTGTTGGAGAAATCCAGAACCTTACATTCTATGTTACTCCACTTGACTCCAGCTGTTCTGTGGTTCTCGGACATAATTGGCTCACCTGCTACAATCTGTTGATTGACTGGGCATTGGGCCATATCACATTCTGTTCTCCAGTGCAGGCTGTGTCATCCCCGATGTCACCAGCAACTTTAGGTGTGAAATTATCTTCTGCCTCCGCTGACTCTGCTCCAATAGATACTCCGTCTACCCCTCTGTCTATATCAATGGTGGACGCTATGGTCTTCACCAGACTAAGCAAACTGGATGGCTCTCACACATTCCAGGTTCACCTCTGTTATGCACTAGGTCCGATTGGGAGTCGGAGATTGGGTCAGAGGTTTGGTCGGAGTCGGAGTACGTTGTGGGGGTCGGAACGGACTTGGCTTCAGCTTATGTGCTGTGCCCTCACTAATACTGGTGTCTGAGATTTCAGAGATGGAGTACAACTTAGAGAGTTAGGATCAGACTTAGGAACTAGGTGTGATTTGATATTCAAACTGGGGAATGAAGTCCCCAGTCAGGCAACTTAAATACATATTTTGAAATCTAATAATAATTACTCCGGTGATGGGTCTCCGAGGCCGATGGCCTTACATGAGTATGTCTGAGTCCGATGGGGACAGATGTCCGGGTTCCTATGGTGATGCTGATGCATCAATTGGAACCGGAGACGGATGGGCGGAATCGGCGGTGACAATTGGACAGGTAGATGGAGATGGTGGTTTCCAAATGGAGTATAGATTTCATATGTGTGGGGATCTGAGTGGATCGGACGGGGATCTGGACGTTAATGAATATAGTCATAACATCTCCAATCCAATGTTCCTTGCCACTCATTCTGCCCAATCAACTCCACTGGACCTATCTATGGTTCCTAAGGAGTATCATGAGTTCGCCAACATGTTCAGCATGTCTAAAGCCAACTCCCTAGCAGAACACCAACCATACAATCTCAAGATTGAGTTGAATGACAACTCCACCCCTCCACTTGGCCCTATCTACTTGCTATCCCAAAAAGAGCTACTGGCTCTCTGAACATTCATAGATGAGAACTTGGCCACGGGCTTCATCCCTATCCCCCCATGGAGCTCCAGTCCTATTTGTCTGCAAAAGGGATGGATCACTCCGTCTATGCGTCAACTCAACAAGATCACCAAGAAAGACTGATACCCAATACTCTGCACCGCAGACCTACTCGAGAGCCCACAAAAGGCTAAGATCTATTCCAAAATAGATCTCCAACATGCCTACCACCTAGTCCACATCTGAGAAGGCAATGAGTGGAAAACAACTTTCTGCACTTGATATGGCTCTTTTGAATGGTGCATCATGCCCTTCAGACTAACCAATGCCCCAGCTGCCTTCCAGAGGTTCATGAATGATACCTTTGCTGACCTCCTCGATGTGACCATCCTCATTTACTTAGATGACATTTTGGTATATTCAGATAATGAAGAAGAGCATTGGACACATGTCCAAGAGGTACTCCGACGTCTCTGAAAACATGGCCTCTTTGCCTGCACTGACAAATGCGAATTCCACTCCAACTCAGTCGAGTATATAGGCTATATCCTCTCCCTGGCAGGACTGACAATGTCTGATAACAAAATCAAAGCCATACAGGAATGGCTGGAACCATGGAAAGTCAAAGATGTACAGTCCTTCCTGGGGTTCACCAACTTCTACCGCCACTTCATATATGGCTACTCCGATATCACCATTCCACTCACCCAACTTACTAGGAAGGGTAACCAATGGAATTTCACTGACGTAGACAGAGCTTTGAGACCTTGAAGGAGGCCTTTACTTCCACTCTAATACTGACTCATTGGGTTCCAGATGTTCCTATCTTATTAGAGACCGATGCCTCCAACTATGCACTTGCCATGATCCTGTCCATCATCTGGAGAGATGATGGACAAGTCCATCCAATCACTTTTCACTCATGTACATTTACACCCCCTGAACTGAACTATGACATCCATGACAAAGAGCTCCTTGCCATATATGAAGCCTTCCAGATATGGAGACACTACCTTGAAGGCCCCTCTGATCCAGTGGACGTCATAATGGACCACAAGAACTTGGAATACTTCTCAACAACAAAACTACTCACCCGGAGACAAGTCTGATGGTCCAAATACCTATCTCAGTTCAACCTCGTTATCTGTTTCCGTCCTGGTTGACTCGGAGCAAAGCCAAAGATATCTCATATTCATTGTCTCCTTCGATGATGATCGGGGGAGGTGGAGGTTGCGTGCAACCGGAGATCTTGTTCGTGGTAGCGGGTTCGAGCATTGATATATGGAAGACCGGATGAACTGCTTGGAAGTGGTCTGGAAGGCGGAGGGTGAAGGACCTGCTGCCTGTGCGAGCAATGACCTCATAAGGACCTAAGTATTTCTCGGAGAGTTTCTTCGATGGGTGGGTGGTCCGGAAGTGTTCGGCCTTAACGAATACTTTGTCTCCAATTTGCAGGTCCGGAGCCGGGATGCGGCGTTGGTCTGCGGAGACTTGATATTGTTTCTGGGCATCGGAGATGGTTTCTCGGAGATGTTGGTGTAGTTGATCGAGGTCGGTTACAAATTGGCGGGCTTTGGTGGAGGCAAGTTCTTTCTCAGGGTGGACGGAGATGTTTGGGTGATAGCCTTTATTAGCAAAAAATGGAGAGATGCCAGTAGTCGCGTTTGGAGCATTGTTGTAGGCAAACTCTGTGATCGGAAGTAGATCAGCCCAGTTGTCTTGTTGATAGTTACAATAGATTCGGAGATATTGTTCCAGGGACTGATTCATTCATTCCATTTGTCCGTCTCCTTCAGGGTGGTATCCGGAGGTGAAATGAAGCTTCATGTCAAGAGCCTTTCCTAATGTGCAGAAGAAGGAGGACACGAACTCCGAGCCTCGATCGGACGTGACATGCGATGGGACTCCGTGTTTAGAGAATAAGTGGAGAATGAACAATTTAGCTAGTGAGGCGGAGGTGATGGTGTCATGTGTCGGAATGAATAGTGACTGTTTAGTGAACCTGTCGACAATCACGAGTATGGTGTTGTATCCGAGCGATGGGGGGAGCTTCTCTATGAAATCCATGGAGATGGAGTTCCATGGTTGCTCTGGGACCGGAAGTTGCTTAAGCATTCCGTAGGGTTTGTGCCTTTGCAATTTTGAGCGCATACATGTGGTGCAGGAGTTACAGTAGTGTTGAATGTACTCTCGCATTTTAGGCCATACGTAGTCTCGTCAGATTAATCCTTGTGTGCAATTTTGCCTGAAATGGCCCGAGATCGGGTGATCATGTTAATACTGCAAAACTTGGAGTCAGAGGCCGTTGGCGTCGGGGACGTATATCCGGTCGTTGTGTCGGAGGTGTCCTTTGGGGTCAAGTGACCATTTTGGATCGGAAGGGTTGTCCAAGTGTTTAACTGCAACAGGATCAGATCGGAGTGATGAGCGGATGTCGGAGTGGAGTTGGTGGATGTCCATAATGGTGACAGCTCGGAGGGTGGGAGTCATGAGGGTGGATGCTCGTGGGGATGATGTATGAAGCCTTCCGGATATGGAGACACTACCTTGAAGGTCCCTCCGATCCAGTGGACATCATAACTGACCACAAGAACTTGGAATACTTCTCCATAACGAAACTGCTCACCCGGAGACAGGTCCGATGGTCCAAATACCTATCTCAGTTCAATCTCATTATCTGTTTCCGTCCAGGTCGACTCGGAGCAAAGCCCAACGCGCTAACTAGACGCTGGGACGTCTACCCTAAAGAGGGGAATAGCGACTATGCCACTGTAAACCCACACAACTTTCATCCTGTGTTTACTAACGAGCAGCTGGCATTGTCCCTACGAGCATCCACCCTCATGACTCCCACTCTCCGAGCTGTCACCATTATGGACATCCACCAACTCCACTCCGACATCCGCTCATCACTCTGATCTGATCCTGTTGCAGTTAAACACTTGGACAACCCTTATGGTCACTTGACCCCAAAGGACACCTCTGACACAACAACCGGATATACGTCCCCGACGCCAACAGCCTCCGACTCCAAGTTTTGCAGTATTATCATGATCACCCGATCTCCAGCCACTTCGGGCAAAATTGCACACAAGGATTAATCCAACAAGACTATGTATGGCCAAAAATGTGGGAATACATTCAACACTACTGTAACTCCTGCACCACGTGTATGCGCTCAAAATCACAAAGGCACAAACCCTACGGAACGCTCAAACAACTTCCGATCCTGGAGCAACCATGGAACTCCATCTCCATGGACTTCATAGAGAAGCTCCCCCCATGGCTCGGATATGACACCATACTCGTGATTGTCGACAGGTTCACCAAACAGTCACTATTCATTCTGATGCATGACACCATCACCTCCGCCTTGTTATTTGGAAGACCGGACTTCTAGGGAACAGAGGGGGAACAGAGGGGATAGGAGGAATAGGAGCACATAGGAGGCTCAGGAGGTTGAGGGGGAGGTAGGAAAGCGAGGGGAAATGGTTAGGAGGGAAGAGGAGAAGCCCCTGTAAGCTCCACACACATCAGATCATTCTCCTATATTTCTTTTATATTTTATTTCGTCATTTTTTCCCTATTGGCTCCACCCCCCATTTCGTTTTTTATCACAAGTTTCTTTCCCATGTTTCAAATGACACAGAACTTTTATCACGAGTTATTAGCATGCATATCTTGTATAAAACACGCCTAGCTAGATATGCAATGGACCAGAGAATTTTACTCTCACTTGTTTTTGTTGACTGTGTCTGAACTATTCGTTTCTGGAATAACTCCAGAACGAACGCGTATTTCTACAATCTTTTGCATAATCTTCCAGAGTATTGCAACATATATTCGAATCCCAGTTTGCGAAGCCTAAGCTCCACTGGTTGATTTTCTATTAAGCATTTACTCTCGTTCGAGTCATCTGCTCCTGATCCCTGCTTAAATTGTCGATATCTAGACGAAGATCACACCAAATCCCATCAAACTTCGTAGGAAGATACTACTCAAGTATATCTTCAATCCGACTACGCATACATCCAGCTCCCATCACTCCCTCTGTCTCTATTCAAAATCTACTCTCCACACACCCCCAGCAAGGTGAAATTTTTTTTTCAACACGCCTCACTAGCTAAATTGTTCATTCTCCACGTATTCTCTAAACACGGAGTCCCGTCGCATGTCACGTCCGATCGGGGTTCGGAGTTCATGTCCTCCTTCTTCTGCACATTAGGAAAGGCTCTTGACATGAAGCTCCATTTCACCTCCGGATACCACCTGTATGGGAACTGGTTTTCCCTTAAAAAAGATCTTGTTCAAAGTCCCAAAACTGTACAATTTTGCTTCATGGCCTTAAAATATCAGCATATATGTGCTGCTTTCTCTTGATTCAGGGCCATTCAAATATTCTCTATTTTTTCATATTTTTTTGGGAATTTTCCATGCAGAAATGAGTCTACAAACTTATTGTTCTGCTGGGCGAAGTTTTGGGACCCACATGGACCCACAATCCTTCGCAGATGTCACCAGCCTCAAAGTCAGCCGGAGTCACCCGGACAACTGACTCATTTTCGATCACATGACTCATTTTAATCTCCGACTCAATCTGGTCACCACTGCCAGTAAATCCTCAATATCTTCGCAACCACTCCACCTCCTGACTCCATTTTCAGTGGAGAGTTCAATAGAAGCTGTGCCTACCCATAGCTGTGCTAATCAGCCCGGGAAATGAAGTATTGACCGAGTTATTTGAGTAATGGTGACTCATGCAATGACTCCTTCCATGACTCATACCATGACTCCTGTGATTACTCATACTATGACTCCATCCATGACTCATGCCATGAGTCAGAGCAAATCCAAGCAGCTCATTGGCTAGGAAATTTCCACCCCCTTCTCACATATTCCAGTAGTTTCCATCTATTAATAGGTAGAAGTTTCCAGTAGTATCAGTCAGCTCCTGTAAATACAATATAAAAGGAGCCCATTCTGCCTCTGAATAAATAACCATTTCTACCCCATCTTCTGCACATCAGTGTGACTAGAGTGACATACAGTGTCATCCTCTATATCTCAGTAACTGTTGATTGTCCAGTTCAAGGGTCGCTTACAGTTGTGTAACTGTATTCGATTGCACTCGAAGTAGTGATTGTCCTGCTTTGGGCGTGAGTGTAGTATCTACCTCACGTGACTACGAATCTACAGGGTGAGATTGTCTGTCGATAGTCCTGCCATTAGTGCTCTTGTTTAAGTTACTAGTGTGTACTGCCTTTGCAGAGCATTAGGATCTTGAACTCGTGTGAAGCAGTTGCTAGACTACTTCACACATTGCTGTTACCCGCTTCAGAGTGTCACTGGTTGGACGGTTGGATTCATCCACCTACTTCCTCTAGCCTCTAAGTGCATTCCCCTCTTTTTGGAATATCTGGACCCCTAAGCGTCCGTGAACTCTAGACTCTGGAAGTCTTATTCATTCCCTACTGCTAAGAAATGTATTACTTTTCTGCGTATCGTCTGCATTGACCATTACAATGGATTGTAACCAAACGTTAAATTGTTTCTGGAGTTGTGCTGCAGTAGGATTTGATATTCTTCTCAGCTGTTCATTCATGGAATTGTGGTGATTTAGAGTTTGCCCTAACACCATAATTTTGCGGGTTCCAAAACACCACCCTGAAGGAGACGGACAAACGGAACGAATGAATCAGTCCCTGGAACAATATCTCCGAATCTATTGTAACTATCAACAAGACAACTGGGCTGATCTACTTCCGATCGCAGAGTTTGCCTACAACAACGCTCCAAATGCGACTACCGGCATCTCTCCGTTCTTTGCTAACAAAGGCTACCATCCAAACATCTCCATCCACCCTGAGAAAGAACTTGCCTCCACCAAAGCCTGCCAATTTGTAACCGACCTCGATCAACTACACCAACATCTCCGAGAAACCATCTCCGATGCCCAGAAACAATATCAAGTCTCCGCAGACCAACGCCGCATCCCGGCTCCGGACCTGCAAATCGGAGACCAAGTATTCGTTAAGGCCGAACACTTCCGGACCACCCGCCCATCGAAGAAACTCTCCGAGAAATACTTAGGTCCTTATGAGGTCATTGCTCGCACGGGCAGCAGGTCTTTCACCCTCCGCCTCCCAGACCACTTCCAAGCAGTTCATCCGGTCTTCCATATATCAATGCTTGAACCCGCTACCACGAACAAGATCTCCGGTTGCACGCAACCTCCACCTCCCCCGATCATCATCGAAGGAGACAATGAATATGAGATATCTGAGATCCTGGACTCGAAGATCGACCGTTGATACAAGTGCAAGCTCCAGTACTTAGTCAAATGGACTGGGTACGAAGGCACTGATGAAGAGTCTTCATGGATCTCTGCATCCGAACTCGATCACGCATCCGAATCCATCTCCGATTTTCACTCTGCTTATCCAGACAAACCTGGCCCTCTTATGAATCTTTAAGTTTGATTACTAATGCTAATTCTATTATTTTGCATCATCATTTTATTACAAGTCAAGGGAAATTACCAGCCTGCTCAAAAAGCTCTGAAGGAATCACTCCACCTCATTCTTTCTTCGTTCCGAAAATTATAATCATTTTCATTTTTATTTTATACATCGCGTTTCCTTTTCCCCTTTCCCTTATCTACCTCAGGCTCCGTCTCCGACTCCTCATCACTCTCTACATCCAACACCCAATCCTTCTCATCTCCCATGTCCGAATCCTCGTCCAACGGGGCCATGAACTTCTGCAACCAACATAACTCGGCTGTCCGACGACCCTCCAGAACCTCCTTCCATTTCATCGTCCTCACCAAGTCTACCAACAACCCCTCTGTCCGCCGAAGGTGCTCCGACTGTAGGTCAACCAGCCGGATAAGCTGGCCCACGGTGCTATTGGGCGCCGAAACATGCCCCGTACCTGCACCGGTCGTCGCCCCTTCCGATCTGACGCCGCTACCCCTGGCTGCCACAGCACCCGTCTCCGTCCGCCTCTTTTTGGTCGGACGACCCTCCAATTCCTTCTCTGCCCCTCCTTGTACCACTAATCGGGGCTTGACGCTCCGACTCCGGGGATTGAACTTCCCATCAATCCTACACCCTCCTTTCCGACCCTGACAACGATCGCAGGACCGAAGTCGGCAAGTTAGGCTGGTAGGCCACACGCACTCCACACCCGCATCACGACATAAGTCACAAGTTACGCCGGGTCCGCCAAATGGCTCCGTTGGAGCCAGAGCCTTGGGTGGCCCGCCCCTTCTCGCTGCGGCCTCCAAGCGTTCCCTCTCCTCCTCCTTGTCCTGCTGTTCTGCCACCGCCTTCTCCATCTCGCGCTTGCAAAGCTGGATCGCCGACCTCGCAACACGCAGCTCCTTCTTACAGGCCACCAACACGCGACTCTCCGCCTTGCACCATATGACCCTCCGGTCCACCTCTCGCTTCTCCGTATCAGCACTCAGGTACGCCTTCAGGGAAAAGACTGCGACGTCGAGGTTCTTCTTAGTGGTAGCGGCATAGAGCTCCGCTCTTTTGCGAGCCTCGACCACAGCTACCCAAGCCATCTCCTCGTAAGAATTCGAAGTAGGATCCGGCTCCACATCCATCCCAACATCCACGCCCGCCTCGGGCTCCGCAGTTGCATCGAGCTCCACATTGGCATCAGGATCCGCCTCCACCTCCGCCCTATCTGTCTCCGCCGCATCATCTTCCTCAGCTGCCCCTAACTCAAATAAGGGCCATGCCCACAGACGTAACGGCGAGTCCTCCACAGTGACAATCCTTGAACGAGTCGCCTCCGTCTGTGTAACGGAGATGATGGCGACTTCTGGGGTCCCTGGCCATATTGGTACACTCGGACTTCCTGGGTGGCTGGTTTCCCCTGCCCCGGTCACCTCCTCCTCTACCTCCATGGCCACCTCTAACTCATGTGTCTGCTCCTCCACTTCTTTCAGTCTCGCAGCCTCCATCGCTGCCGCAAGTTCCTTCACCATGCGGGCCCTCTCAGCCTTCGCTTCCTCTTCTTTCCTTCTCTGTTCCGTTTTCGCCACCTCTTTCCGTTGCTGCTGCTGCTCCTCCTTCCATCTCCGTTCTGCCTCCTCCTCCTCCTTCCGTCTCCGTTCTGCCTCCTCCTCCTCCTTCCGTCTCCGTTCTGCCTCCTCCTCCTCCTTCCGTCTCCGTTCTGCCTCCTCCTCCTTCCGTCTCCATTCCGCCTCCTCCTCCTCCTTCCGTCTCCATTCCGCCTCCTCCTCCTCCTTCCGTCTCCATTCCGCCTCCTCCTCCTCCTTCCGTCTCCATTCCGCCTCCTCCTCCTCCTTCCATCTTCGTTCCGCCTCCTTCCTCCTTCCGTCTCCGTTCCGCTTCCTCCTCCTCTTTCCGTTTCCGCTCCTCTTCCTCTTCCTTCCGTCGGGCCAAGAGCAACTGCTCCAGCTCGGCCACGCTCATGCTTGCCAAAGGGTTTGACATCGTTGAGGATAAGACCTCAATCATGCCCCTCCTTTTATATGTCTCCAGACCCCCAGTATAACTCTGACCGCGCCCAATCATCTCACCTATTCAATCCACGGACATGAGGCCTCAGGGGCTCAGCCTTAAATGGAGAGATACTGTTATGACTATATTCATTAATGACCAGATCCCCATCCGATCCCCTCAGATCCCCGCGCATATGAAATCTATACTCCATTTGGAAACCGCTACGTCTCCATCTACCTGTCCAATTGTCACCGCCGATTCTGCCCATCCGTCTCCAGTTCCAATTGATGCATCAGCATCACCATAGGAACCCAGACATCCATCCCCATCGGACTCGGACATACTCACATAAGGCCGTCGGCCTCGGAGACCCATCACCGGAGTAATTATTATTAGATTTCAAATATGTATTTAAGTTGCCCGACTGGGGACTTCATTCCCCAGTTTGAATATCAAATCACGCCTAGCTCCTAAGTCCGATCCTAACCCTCTAAGTCGTACTCCGTCTCCAAAATCTCAGACACCAGTATTAGTGAGGGCGCAGCACATAAGCTGAAGCCAAGTCTGTTCCGACCCCCACGACATACTCCGACTCCGACCCAACCTCCAACCCAACCTCCAACCCAACCTCCAACCCAACCTCCAACCCAACCTCCAACCCAACCTCCAACCCAACCTCCAACCCAACCTCTGATCCAATCTCCAACCCCAATCGGACCCAGTGCGTAACACTAGACTACTTCACACATTGCTGTTACCCGCTTCTGAGTGCCACTGGTTGGACGGTTGGATTCATCCACCTACTTCCTTTAGCCTCTAAGTGCATTCCCCTCTTTTTGGAATATCTGGACCCCTAAGCGTCCGTGAACTCTAGACTCTGGAAGTCTTATTCATTTCTTGCTGCTAAGAAATGTATTACTTTTCTGCGTATAGTCTGCATTGACCAATACAAGGGATTGTAACCAAAGTACAAATGTTAAATTGTTTCTGGAGTTGTGCTGCAGCAGGGTTTGATATTCTTCTCAGCTGTTCATTCACGGAATTGTGGTGATTTAGAGTTTGCCCTAACACCATAATTTTGCAGGTTCCAAAACAGGGGCTGACTATACCTTTCCACCGCTTCGGTGGAAAGAGCATTAAGAGTCACATGGCCGTGACTTATATGCAACATCAAAGATGATGTCACAACACCTTATCGTGAAGACTACAATAAGATGTACAAGGCTAACTTGGACCTGTTTATGCAGGTCCAAGAACTCAAAGGACTTCTCAACAATGAGAAGTCCAAAGTAACTTGTCTCAGAGATGAGTTAAAAACACTGAAGGAGGCTGCTGATAGAGCACCTCCTACATTCAAGACCAAGCTCACAATGGTGCGCTTGGCCCCAGTAGCATTGCTATCACATGCTACAGCAGGCAAATCATTGCCTGCCATTATGCCATCACAGCCCATGGCTTCATCATCATGGGAAACAATCAACCTCACCAAAGAGGATGATCTCCTGGGCAAATTGCCTCAGGTCAACCCTTGAGGGTTTGAAGGTCAAGATTGGGATGATACCAACCCAATCTGGGAAGGATATGACCACGATTGTGGTCTCCTCCTGGCTAACATTCCCAAGGGTGCTAAGCAACCAGGCAAACTCAAAGAGTTTGCCCTATCAGAAATCAAAGCTGAGATTGATCAGCTTCAAAAGGAATATATGGCTGGTGACACCAGCCGTACCTTAAAAGACCCAGTGTTGAAGACGCTGGAGGAAGCCCAGCGTACAAACTATTGCAAATGCTGGGACAATTTTGGGCATGCTCTCAAGCATGCCAATGCAGGGAAATCATTCCCCAAATGGGCACCGTGGTTCATGACTGCAGCTGACCCTCCCAGAGCGGTCACTGGCCACCTGCTGCAACCTCTGGGCAAGTCCGCCCCTATCAGGGCAGACTGGTTCAACATCTGCAATATGGACACTCTGGAGTTTGTATCATTCCATAAAAAGGCATTGGCCACACCATTCACAGAATGGACTGTACTGATGTGCAGAGTCATCAAGAGAATGACTCTGCTGGCTCGCGCTGATAATGCAAGTCTTATCGTCGCCCTACCAACCACACCAGTAGACACACTTGCCCTCATACAGGGGTGGCAAGTGAACCCTAATGGGGTCCCCCCGGCCATCCAACAGGAGTCAGATGGTACTATGAACTTGTCCGATGTGGACATCTGGATGTGGCTGCAAAAGGCCACTGTATGGGAACTGGTTTTCCCTTAAAAAAGATCTTGTTCAAAGTCCCAAAACTGTACAATTTCGCTTCATGGCCTTAAAATATCAGCATATATGTGCTGCTTTCTCTTGATTCAGGGCCATTCAAATATTCTCTATTTTTTCATATTTTTTCAGGAATTTTCCATGCAGAAATGAGTCCACAACCTTGTTGTTCTGCTGGGCAAAGTTTTGGGACCCACATGGACCCACAAACCTTCGCAGATGTCAGCAGCCTCAAAGTCAGCCAGAGTCACCCGGACAACTGACTCATTTTTGATCACATGACTCATTTCAATCTCCGACTCAATCTGGTCACCACTGCCAGTAAATCCTCAATATCTTCGCAACCACTCCACCTCCTGACTCCATTTTCAGTGGAGAGTTCAATAGAAGCTGTGCCTACCCATAGCTGTGCTGATCATCCCAGGAAACGGAGTATTGACCGAGTTATTTGGGTAATGGTGACTCATGCAATGACTCCTGCCATGACTCATGCTATGACTCCTTCCATGACTCATACCATGACTCCTGTGATTACTCATACTATGACTCTTGCTCTGAGTCATACTATGACTCCATTCATGACTCATGCCATGAGTCAGAGCAAATCCAAGCAGCTCATTGGCTAGGAAACTTCCACCCCCTTCTCACATATTCCAGTAGTTTCCATCTATTAATAGGTAGAAGTTTCCAGTAGTATCAGTCAGCTCCTGTAAATACAATATAAAAGGAGCCCATTCTGCCTCTGAATAAATAACCATTTCTACCCCATCTTCTGCACATCAGTGTGACTAGAGTGACATACAGTGTCATCCTCTATATCTCAGTAACTGTTGATTGTCCAGTTCAAGGGTCGCTTACAGTTGTGTAACTGTATTCAATTGCACTCGAAGTAGTGATATTCCTGCTTTGGGCGTGAGTGTAGTATCTACCTCACGTGACTACGAATCTACAGGGTGAGATTGTCTGTCGATAGTCCTGCCATTCATGCTCTTTGTTTAAGTTACTAGTGTGTACTGCCTTTGCAGAGCATTAGGATCTTGAACTCGTGTGAAGCAGTTGCTAGACTACTTCACACATTGTGGTTACCTGCTTCAGAGTGTCACTGGTTGGACGGTTGGATTCATCCACCTACTTCCTCTAGCCTCTAAGTGCATTCCCCTCTTTTTGGAATATCTGGACCCCTAAGCGTCCATGAACTCTAGACTCTGGAAGTCTTATTCATTTCTTGCTGCTAAGAAATGTATTACCTTCCTGCATATCGTCTGCATTGACCATTACAACGGATTGTAACCAAAGTACAAACATTAAATTGTTTCTGGAGTTGTGCTGCAGTAGGATTTGATATTCTTCTCAGCTGTTCATTCACGGAATTGTGGTGATTTAGAGTTTGCCCTAACACCATAATTTTGCGGGTTCCAAAACAGCCACTCCCAAGAAGGGTTCTTCTGTATTTAAGAAGAACCTCTGGACTATGTTCCAGAATCCTGGCCACTGGGGGTTATTGACCAGTGGTCAAAAGTTCTCACCAACTATTGGTGACACCTTTTGCACTTCAGTCACTGGAGTGTATGATTGGGGGAATCGCTCCCCCAAAGAACATACTGAATTGGAGCTTGTGCTCTGGTTTGGACAATCAGGGGGCATCACTCCCGATCGCGCTGCTATATTAGAGGAGTTTGCTAAATGCATCACCTCTGGAGCAGCATTTAACCAGTCCACCAGGGTTGGTAAGCAAAAGCAGGAGACTCAGGGAGTCTCCCAAGCAGCTCATAAAGCTGCTAAATGCTCTCTTGCTGAGCATTTAGGTCACAATCAACTCAATCATGAACTTGATTGGGATGCTGCAGTAGCAATTACATCCTCCTCATCGATTCAAGTGGATGAGGATACTGCAACCACATTGGGGATGACTGAGAGCTGTCCCCCTCTGGAGCCATATGAACAAGATGATCATATGGACACCAACCCGTTGGAACAGCTTCATAAGGAGCTGTATGATTAAAAGGTACTGAATGAGATCGTGCCTCATTCAAAAAGGGGAGGGTGTAAGTACCCAAGGTACTTGCTTATTATAGTATGTAGCTAGATAGTTATAATTAGTGTATGCAGCATTCCATTAAGGAATGCTGTCTTATTGATAGATATATGCGCCCATAGGGTGCATGTGTATAGTTATCATGTAAGCCAGTGGACCCAAGTACACGTGTGGGTCCACATATAGGAGACAGAAAACTTAGTAACTACCACACTGTACAGCACATCACCCAACCAATACACTTGGTTGAGTTCTATGCAATGGTGTGAACTAAGACACCCAATTAACAACAGAACTTAGTAACTACCACACTGTACAGCCCATCGCCCAACCAATACACTTGGTTGAGTTCTGTGCAATGGTGTGAACTAAGACACCCATTAACATCCTCCTCCTTCTGTCTCTGTTCCCTCTCCTCCTCCTTCCATCTCCATTCTGCTTCCTCCTCTTCCTTCCATCTCCATTCCACCACCTCCTCCTCCTTCCATCTCCACTCCTCTGCCTCCTCCACCTCCTGTCTCCATTCCTCTTCTTCCTCCTTCCACTTCCATTCCTCCTCCTCTTCCTTCTGTCAGGTCAGGAGCAACTGCTTGAGCTCAGCCACACTCATGTTTGCCAAAGGATTCAACATTGTTGAGGAGAAGACCTCAACATACCCCTCCTTTTATATGTCTCCAGACCCCCCAGTATAACTCCGACTGCACCCAACCATCTCACCTATTCAGTCCACAGACATGAGGCCTCAAGGGCTCGGCCTTAATGGAGAGATACTGTTATGACTAATTCATTAACACCCAGATCCCCATCTGATCCCCCAGATCCCTGTGCACATGAAATCTATACTCCATTAGGAAACCATACATCTCCTGTAGTCCACCTGAGGATCATCATGACTCCACCCATCCATCCCCGGTTCCACTGATGCATCAACATCACCATAGGAACTGGACACCCATCCCTGTTCAACTTGGACATATTCATGTAAGGCCATCAGCCTCAGAGATCCATCACCAGAGTAATTATTATTTGATTTCAAATATGTATTTAAGTTGTACTACTGGGGACTTCATCCCCCAGTTTGAATATCAAATCATGTCTAGCTCCCAAGTCTGATCCAAACTATCTAAGTCATACTCCATCTCTGAAATCTCAGACACAGGTATTAGTGAGGGTGCAGCACATAAGCTGAAGCCAAGTCCATTCCAACCCAACACCCACTCTGACTCTGACCCCAAACTCTGATCCAGGTTCTGACCCCCCATCAGACCTAGTGCGTAACAGTGAACTAAGTTGCAACCTTACAAACTGACCACAAGGGTCTCAAATACTTCAAGACCCAAAAGAATCTGTCCCCCAGACAGATCCAATGGTAGGAGTTCCTCTCCTGTTTCAACTTCATTACTCTGCATATAGACAGGAAGTTCAGCAAATGGTAATTACTGCATGGTGAAACTGTTGCTGGTGAGTCCTTCACATGCAAATTGAATCTGGGCCTCCTGATGCATGCTGAGTCTTCACAGGGTGATCAACCAGTTCACATATGTGGTGTTTAGGAGGGGATATTATCCTCTCATGACAAATATCTAGAATCAGACAGTTTCTGACATAAAACTGACTTTTGCAGAACTACTATAAACAGGAGTCCTAATATATGAATAGGATCCATCTCCTCCCCGATCTCATATAGATTGACAAATTATACCTACATAGTCTTAATGACTGGGATAAGTCTATTTTCTATTGTGCAGTAAAGAGGGAGACTAGAGTTGAAAATACTCAGTCTTGTAAAAAGTGAAGACTGGGGTTACGAAAAGAAAATTTTTTCCTTTATATATCCCGACTCAGTAGCGGCGCAGCACAAAACAACATGAGTGTTT
Organism: Cantharellus purpuraceus; assembly: GCA_025174535.1. Lineage (NCBI taxonomy): Eukaryota > Fungi > Basidiomycota > Agaricomycetes > Cantharellales > Hydnaceae > Cantharellus > Cantharellus purpuraceus. The sequence goes on from JALBUN010000049.1 coordinate 455,516, forward strand.
GTGGACCATCATGTATCCATGAATGCGCTCCCGCGATTCCAACAACATTTTCAAGGTATTTTACTGTGCTAAACAGTAAACCGCCAAATCCCGACACATCCTGCGTCAATTCTCGCTGGGATTGAATGCTTGGCATAGTTGGTCTTATAAGATGGTAAGAGGATCAATCCAAAGAGGAAACAAACTTTTCAAAATTTGATGCGGGCAACGCTTTCATAGAATGTCTTGCCTTGTGTGGTGGCAATCTGCAGTTCGAGCTCTGAAGGCTGACGCAATCTGTCTCCACCCTGGAACGAACGTCAGGGAAGTGTGAATCTGAAGGAAGTCATGACAAGTACAGCAAAAGTGCCTGCAGCTAATGGACCTCCACCGTGAACTTCTTGCAAGTTCATAAAGGCCGCAAGTGTGTGCTTATAGCCTAATGGCACATAGACGATTCCATGATGTGCCAATGTGGTGATCATGGCGAGCGCGGTGGCTTCTTGTCCTCCACCCTGACACGCAGTAGAGACGAAGAGGCCGGCACATTTTCCGTGGAGAGCACCTGCGACCCAGAGCTGGCCAGTTGCGTCCCAGAAGGTCTTCCATTGAGCGGGAAGGCTGCCGTAACGTGTGGGAATACCAAAGAGGAAGGCGTCATAGTCCTCAAGATCTTTGACCTCAAAAATCGGGTAGTCGGGTTTGGGCGGGGTGTTAAACTTGGCCAGGACATCTTCTGGCAGCGTCTCAGGGATTCTGGATGCACATGGGAAATATGCCGGCTACAGGATATCATGAACTCACTGGAAGATGGAGGCTTTGCCACCCGCATCCTCAATACCCTTCTTCTCGGCCTCAGCGACTGAATGACGGTGAATATGTATATCTGGACTTCTGAACTTGCAAGATACCAAAAACCTACGCTTTGAAATATGGCCAAAGAGGGAGTAGATAACAATGGCGACCTAAGGAGGCAAGGTTAGGGGGTGAAGAACAAGTGTGAAATATTAACGTACTTTTGGAGCAGACATTGTAGATTGAAGTATGGGTTGGTTGAATGGTGCTACATACTTGGCCACCTTTATAATAATGCTGCGCCATGGAACGGGTTACTTTGTATGCCCGAAAATATATGGCGTCTATAGTCACCTCAGCCATTTCATATATGCGGAATATGCTTCTCGCAAGCAGTAGCTGCTAATACGGTTCACCCTGGTTCACCGGGTCACATGGCTCCAGTCGGGATGCTTCGATTGATCCCCACCGTTGACCGAGGCCAGGTCCGGTGATCACGACCAGTCTCGCCGAACATACGCAGTGCCACCTACACACCCGGGGGTTGGGTTTAGCGCTTGACACACGCATGGCGCTTGCGGGCTAGTGTCAGCTTACCTCGCACGGCGTGTTAAAAAAGCTATGATAAAATCTTGCTTTTCCACCCTTTGATTTAAAATTGTCTCCTGATGCGCGGCTAGTGCGGGCTGCAACTCGGGTGATGCCCGAACTTCCCTGGCGTGAAATTCCCAAGTCAGCTAATATCACAGGCGCCTATTGCATACGTAATCATGGTCTGTTGTCTCTCTTCTACGGTCATCGTAGTTATAGGTGAACTGAAGTCTTGCGCTCAGTTGTAAATCCTTATGAAGGCAAAGGCTCCTCAACATCGCTAGCAACACTGAGGTGAACTGAAGTCTCTTTTGGCCGTCGTTCTACAACCGAGACAGTCTGCCCTCCCCGATCTCTGTCGCGCATCAGCTGCAATATCGAACCCACGCTATACATTAGTGGGTCGCTACAGTCTTCCGCTAAGTGTGTAGGAAGTCTCTTTTGGCCGTCGTTCTACGACAGTGACAGCTTCCCCTTCCCCATATCTGTGGCGGATCGCCTCAGATAGCCTTGGATCGCCTCAGATATCGGACCTGCGACGTACTCGCTACCACGACACTCATGCCTGAACAGCATTCACTGACCCACCCGGAGTGTGCGTTATTGATATGGCTGGCTCTCCTGTTATGCTAATGATGGGCTTGTGCAGACTTTCACCATGACACGGTGAACGACACATGGGCCTGTCGGCCTTGTGATAATGGGGAGCACCCCCGCGCGCTCCGCCGGGCTGCAGTGCATGAAAAGAGAGCCCGACACAGGGCGAATGTGGCCACCTATGTGGCTCTACAGCAGGCCACTGTACCATGGTTCTTGGATGACCAGGCCCCGCACATGGACGATGACGATGGGCAGTCCTTCCTGGGTATCACATATTCCCTTGACCCTGGTTTGCCGTTGCAACACCCTTTGGCTGACCCGGAGCACACATGGCATACTGGGGAGATGGGGTTGAATGACATGGAACCCAGTCATGGTTTGCAAGACCATGCCATCTGTGATGAAGAACGAGCATGGGCAGATGAGATGTACATGCCATTGCAAGTGAGCGATGGAGTGATGTTACTGCCCAGAGGGGAGGATGAGGGATCTCCCTGGGGAAATGGTACGAGTAAATACTTGTGTTCTATCATGGTACAAACGTTGTGGCTCACTAAATATCATGTTAGGTGTGATGGGAAGCCGGCGCCGAAACATCCCAACTGATGGAGATTGGGCCATGGGAAGATCGGGTGGTAAGTCCAACATTGCAGGGCTGCAGCGCATAGGCATGCTGCTGACTGAGTACAATGCCAGACATGCTGCCTGGATGTCCCCACTCACTTGCAGCGAACCACATTCTCGGATATTGAACTGGAATTAATCTCTAGATGCATACCAATGGCGTTACACACGTTCCCACTATTCATCAAGTGAAGGGAGGCCGGGATCGACTGCAAGCGGCAGTGCTTGTGAGGAATGTACAGTATACGGGTGCTTTTGGGCATACATATTATGTCCTGGACATTGGCGGGATCATAGCTGATGTGAGTTAGTCTGGATTGGGTGGGTCTGTTGAGAGCCGATTGTGACTGCCAAATCACAGGAGCTGGCCAATCCTCTGGTGCGGCCATGGCTGATGTTTTATCCTCATGACAGTGAGGGCCAAGTCAACAAGAATTGGGAGGCCCAGCGGTGGATGCACACCATGGACTCATCTTTGCTAACCCCCATGGTGCGGGTAGGGGCTGATGATTATTTCACCGGAGAACCTTGTGTACTTCATGATGGCATGGTCTGCTTGGTGGATCACTGGTTCACTCGGGGCTCAGACACATCCAGGGAGTCATGGGCTCATGGGTGGTGTATGGGAATCACCTTTTCCCTATCAAATTCCATTTATGCAGCACCAATGTGCTATTCTTTGCTTTTCCATTCCTAAATATCAGCATATATTTGATGCTTGTACCTGGAATGGACTTATTCAAATATTCTCTATTTTTCCATATTTTTCCAGGAATATTCCATGCAGAACTCGGCCCAGAATCATTTATTTCTGCTGTGCTACAGTTGTGGACCCATAGGCGCCCACAAACCTTCGCGCAGCCGGCTCTCCCCTTTTGGACCAGGCATTTGGCCTCAATTCAAGCTCAGATGTCTCTGATCAATAAATATTCTCTAACTTAACAACCACAGCCTCTCAGGGCACTATTTTCCATGCAGATCATCACATGACATGTGGCTATCCATGGCTGTCCAAACCAGTGCAGAAAACAGGGTGGACACCCTTCTTTTTGCCTGATCAGTGCCTAGCTCAGGGATCAGATCAGCTGATGGGTGATCAAATCAGGTGATTGCCTTGGAATATTCTACCCCTTTCCATAACATTCTAGCTGTTTCCTTCTATTATTAGATAGAACTTTCCAGAACCATTATTCAGCTCCTGATCAGTGTTAGTGCTGTGATCAGATCCTGTGATTGGCTTGGAATATTCTACCCCTTTCTTCCACCTTCCACAACCTTCCAGTAGCTTCCATCTATTAATAGGTAGAATATTCCAGAACCATTAGTCAGCCCCTGTAAATACAATATATAAGGAGGCCATTCTGCCTCTGAAAGAATAACATATCAACATATTCTACCCATCTTCTGCACACCAGTGTGACTAGAGTGACATACAGTGTCATCCTCTATCTCAGTAACTGTTGATTACCAGTTCAAGGATCTTTTACAGTTGTGTAACTGTACTTGATTGCACTCGAAGTAGTGATATTCCTGCTTTGGGCGTGAGTGTAGTATCTGCCTCACGTGACTACGAATCTACAGGGTGAGATTGTCTGTCGATAGTCCTGCCATTAGTGCTCTTGTTTAAGCAACTAGTGTGTACTGCCTTTGCAGAGCATTAGAAGCTTGAACTCGTGTGAAGCAGTTGCTAGACTACTTCACACATTGCTGTTACCCGCTTCTGAGTGCCACTGGTTGGACGGTTGGATTCATCCACCTACTTCCTTTAGCCTCTAAGTGCATTCCCCTCTTTTTGGAATATCCGGACCCCTAAGCGTCCGTGAACTCTAGACTCTGGAAGTCTTATTCATTTCTTGCTGCTAAGAAACGTATTACCTTTCTGCGTATAGTCTGCATTGACCAATACAAAGGATTGTAACCAAAGTACAAACGTTAAATCGTTTCTGGAGTTGTGCTGCAGCAGGGTTTGATATTCTTCTCAGCTGTTCATTCACGGAATTGTGGTGATTTAGAGTTTGCCCTAACACCATAATTTTGCGGGTTCCAAAACAGGTGGCGCATGTGGACAATGCTCAGGGAAGGGGAATGGGGCTGGGTGATTGACAAGGATCAAGAGATCTGTTTTCCAGTTAGTGATCTGCTGTTGAACTTGCTTGGACTCCAGGCCGTTCACTGTGTGAGGAACTGCCACCCCCGGAAGCCATATGGGGTGAGCAGCTGATGCAGTTGTAGGGCAAGCGTCACATCTACTCACTCAATGTCATTGGGGCAGGCATTCACATGGGTGGTTCTGAATGTGTACTTGAATGGGAAGGGGCTGTGCCAAATCCATGGTGTACATGGGCAGATGGCCATCAGGTGGTTTCTTGTCCCATCTGGCTGTACTGTGATGACACCTCAGGCAATTGTTTGAAGAAATGGAATGAGCATTACTCATTTCTGTTTGCACTGGCAGGATTACCTTGTGTAAATGTGTGTCTTAGTTCACACCATTGCACGAACTCAACCAAGTATATTGGTTGGGTGATGTGCTGTACAGTGTGGTAGTTAACTAAGTTCTGTCTACTACATGTGGACCCACACATGTACTCGGGTCCACTGGCTTATATAATAACTATACATATGCACCCATAGGGTGCATATATCTACCAAGAAGACAGCATTCCTTAATGGAATGCTGCATACATTAATTATGACTATATAACTACATGCTATAGTAAGTAAGTACCCTGGGTACTTACACCCTCCCCTTTTTGAATGAGACATGATCTCATTCAGTACCTTTTAATCATACAGCTCCTTATGAAGCTGTTCTGATGAGTCGGTGTCCATATGGTCATCTTGTTCATATGGTTCTGGAGGGGGATGGCTCTCAGTTGTCCCCAACATGGTTGTGGTATCCTCATCCACAGATCCAATTGCTACTGCAGCATCCCGATTGAGTTCACAATTAAGTTGATCATGCGAGAGAGCATTTAGCAGCTTTATAAGCTGCTTGGGAGGCTCCCTGGGTCTCCTGCTTTCACTTACCAACTCTGGCGGGCTGGTTAAAAGCTGCTCCAGAGGCGATGTGTTTAGCAAACTCCTCTAATATAGCAGTGTGATTGGGGGTGATGCCCCCCTGATTGTCCAAACCAGAGCACAAGCTCTAATTCAGTATGTTCTTTGGGGGGGCAATTCCTCCAATCATATGCTCCAGTGACTGAAGTGCAAAAGGTGTCACTGTATGGGAACCACCTTTTCCCTATCAAATTCCATTTATGCAGCACCAATGTGCTATTCTTTGCTTTTCCATTCCTAAATATCAGCATATATTTGATGCTTGTACCTGGAATGGACTTATTCAAATATTCTCTATTTTTCCATATTTTTCCAGGAATATTCCATGCAGAACTCGGCTCAGAATCATTTATTTCTGCTGTGCTACAGTTGTGGACCCATAGGCACCCACAAACCTTCCCACAGCCGGCTCTTCCCCTTTGGACCAGGCATTCGGCCTGAATTCAAGCTCAGATGTCTCTGATCAATAAATATTCTCTAACTTAACAACCACAGCCTCTCAGGGCACTATTTTCCATGCAGATCATCACCTGAGATCTGGCTATCCATGGCTGTTCAAACCAGTGCAGAAAACAGGGTGGACACCCTTCTTTTTGCCTGATCAGTGCCTAGCTCAGGGATCAGATCAGCTGATGGGTGATCAAATCAGGTGATTGCCTTGGAATATTCTACCCCTTTCCATAACATTCTAGCTGTTTCCTTCTATTATTAGATAGAACTTTCCAGAACTGTATGGGAACTGGTTTTCTCTTAAAAGATCTTGTTTAAAGTCCCAAAACTGTACAATTTCGCTTCATGGCCTTAAAATATCAGCATATATGTGCTGCTTTCTCTTGATTCAGGGCCATTCAAATATTCTCTATTTTTTCATATTTTTTCAGGAATTTTCCATGCAGAAATGAGTCCACAACCTTGTTGTTCTGCTGGGCTAAGTTTTGGGACCCACATGGACCCACAAACCTTCGCAGATGTCAGCAGCCCCAAAGTCAGCCGGAGTCACCTGGACTACTGACATTTTCGATCACATGACTCATTTCAATCTCCGACTCAATCTGGTCACCACTGCCAGTAAATCCTCAATATCTTCGCAACCACTCCACCTCCTGACTCCATTTTCAGTGGAGAGTTCAATAGAAGCTGTGCCTACCCATAGCTGTGCTGATAAGCCCAGGAAACGGAGTATTGACCGAGTTATTTGGGTAATGGTGACTCATGCAATGACTCCTGCCATGACTCATGCTATGACTCCTTCCATGACTCATACCATGACTCCTGTGATTACTCATACTATGACTCCTGCTCTGAGTCACACTATGACTCCATCTATGACTCATGCCATGAGTCAGAGCAAATCCAAGCAGCTCATTGGCTAGGAAACTTCCACCCCCTTCTCACATATTCCACTAGCTTCCAGTAGTTTCCATCTATTAATAGGTAGAAGTTTCCAGTAGTATCAGTCAGCTCCTGTAAATACAATATAAAAGGAGGCCATTCTGCCTCTGAAAGAATAACATATCATCATATTCTACCCATCTTCTGCACACCAGTGTGACTAGAGTGACATACAGTGTCATCCTCTATCTCAGTAACTGTTGATTACCAGTTCAAGGATCTTTTACAGTTTTGTAACTGTACTTGATTGCACTCAAAGTAGTGATATTCCTGCTTTGGGCGTGAGTGTAGTATCTACCTCGCGTGACTACGAATCTACAGGGTGAGATTGTCTGTCGATAGTCCTGCCATTCGTGCTCTTTGTTTAAGTTACTAGTGTGTACTGCCTTTGCAGAGCATTAGGATCTTGAACTCGTGTGAAGCAGTTGCTAGACTACTTCACACATTGCTGTTACCCGCTTCAGAGTGTCACTGGTTGGACGGTTGGATTCATCCACCTACTTCCTCTAGCCTCTAAGTGCATTCCCCTCTTTTTGGAATATCTGGACCCCTAAGCGTCCATGAACTCTAGACTCTGGAAGTCTTATTCATTTCTTGCTGCTAAGAAATGTATTACCTTCCTGTGTATCGTCTGCATTGACCATTACAATGGATTGTAACCAAAGTACAAACGTTAAATTGTTTCTGGAGTTGTGCTGCAGTAGGATTTGATATTCTTCTCAGCTGTTCATTCACGGAATTGTGGTGATTTAGAGTTTGCCCTAACACCATAATTTTGTGGGTTCCAAAACACATTCCCCAGTACAGGCTGTGTCATTCCCAACGTCACCAGCAACTTTAGGTGCAAAACTATCTTCCACCTCCGCTGACTCCGCTCCAATAGATACTCCATCTACTGTTTTGGAACCTGCAAAATTATGGTGTTAGGGCAAACTCTAAATCACCACAATTCCGTGAATGAACAGCTGAGAAGAATATCAAATCCTGCTGCAGCACAACTCCAGAAACAATTTAACGTTTGTACTTTGGTTACAATCCTTTGTATTGGTCAATGCAGACTATACGCAGAAAGGTAATACGTTTCTTAGCAGCAAGAAATGAATAAGACTTCCAGAGTCTAGAGTTCACGGATGCTTAGGGGTCCAGATATTCCAAAAAGATGGGAATGCACTTAGAGGCTAAAGGAAGTAGGTGGATGAATCCAACCGTCCAACCAGTGGCACTCAGAAGCGGGTAACAGCAATGTGTGAAGTAGTCTAGCAACTGCTTCACACGAGTTCAAGCTTCTAATGCTCTGCAAAGGCAGTACACACTAGTAACTTAAACAAGAGCACTAATGGCAGGACTATCGACAGACAATCTCACCCTGTAGATTCGTAGTCACGTGAGGCAGATACTACACTCACGCCCAAAGCAGGAATATCACTACTTCGAGTGCAATCAAGTACAGTTACACAACTGTAAAAGATCCTTGAACTGGTAATCAACAGTTACTGAGATAGAGGATGACACTGTATGTCACTCTAGTCACACTGGTGTGCAGAAGATGGGTAGAATATGATGATATGTTATTCTTTCAGAGGCAGAATGGCCTCCTTATATATTGTATTTACAGGGGCTGACTAATGGTTCTAGAATATTCTACCTATTAATAGATGGAAGCTACTGGAAGGTTGTGGAAGGTGGAAGAAAGGGGTAGAATATTCCAAGCCAATCACAGGTTCTGATCACTGAAATAACACTGATCAGGAGCTGAATAATGGTTCTGGAATGTTCTATCTAATAATAGAAGGAAACAGCTAGAATGTTATGGAAAGGGGTAGAATATTCCAAGGCAATCACCTGATTTGATCACCCATCAGCTGATCTGATCCCTGAGCTAGGCACTGATCAGGCAAAAAGAAGGGTGTCCACCCTGTTTTCTGCACTGGTTTGAACAGCCATGGATAGCCAGATCTCAGGTGATGATCTGCATGGAAAATAGTGCCCTGAGAGGCTGTGGTTGTTAAGTTAGAGAATATTTATTGATCAGAGACATCTGAGCTTGAATTCAGGCCGAATGCCTGGTCCAAAGGGGAAGAGCCGGCTGTGGGAAGGTTTGTGGGTGCCTATGGGTCCACAACTGTAGCACAGCAGAAATAAATGATTCTGAGCCGAGTTCTGCATGGAATATTCCTGGAAAAATATGGAAAAATAGAGAATATTTGAATAAGTCCATTCCAGGTACAAGCATCAAATATATGCTGATATTTAGGAATGGAAAAGCAAAGAATAGCACATTGGTGCTGCATAAATGGAATTTGATAGGGAAAAGGTGGTTCCCATACAGCATCATTCCAAACAAGTGTCCATGTAGGTGAATGATAAATGCAATGAGGAAAAAGTGGTCAACAGCAGATAGGGGATGATAGATCTGACTAATTGTGGGCAATTATGTACATTGTTTGCACCCTGAAGTACGCCATCTCGGGAGCAAAGCACATTTTGCAAACTGCCGAAAACCGCACCTATTACGAAACCAAAGGTAATCGTGGGCGGGTCACAGATAAACTGCCACCATCAGGATGAGCAAGTGGCCGAAAGCGCAAATAATGTCACCATGGAGGCGAGTCGTCCTCGTGCCCCCGGGTCCTGAAGACGATGCTGCTGTCGCGGCCGTTCGCAGCGATCCAGAGACATTGCGTTATCTCCCGTTCATGCCAAAATCCATGTCTGCAGAAGAATGACGTGCAAAGCGCGAAGCAAACACAGCCAATGATGAGATATGGAACTTTCATATCCATCTCGTGGATCCAGAAACAGCCCAACCCACATTATTTGTCGGCCAGTGTGGAATCTTCCACATTGATGCCCCCAACCGCTGCGCAGACATAGGCATCATTATACCTTCCAGTCTGCATCGGACTGGTGTTGCAACCGAGGCTTTATATATGACACTATCAAACGCCTTCGAGCATCCTGACTTAACGTTGCACCGCGTGCAATTCGTGACGAGCTCAACTAACGTCCAAATGAGAGGCTGGCTGAAGCGCTTTGGTATTGAAATGGAGTATCGGATGCGGGTGGCTTGGACTGATGGACAAGGAGGTTGGCTGGATAGTATAGGATACAGCATCCTTGAAGCAGAATGGCCACCTTTGAAGGCAAGGATTGAGGAGAAACTTAATGCTCGATTACGACCTCACATATCTAACATCTTGATATAATAAATAGGATCCAATGATACAAAACCCCCGCTATGGGAACGAGCTGAGGAAAGAATTAGTGTCTTGTATTGTGATCTAGAAGCTGGTGGTCAGCGCTTACGCACCTCCATTTGGGGAGGGTAAAGTCTTTTTCAACATGTGGATTGTAATGACGAATGCGGAATTTGTGGATTCAAGGGCTGACATCCTGAGGGAACTCCAGAAGCATGGATTGTTGAAAACCATCAAGGGACTCTGGACTGTTGGTGTTCATTTCTCAACACGAATTTGATTATCCAAGGGTGCCCATGCTTTGAGTAAAAGATCCACGCCTAGTCGCCAGCATGCACACATGGGATCCGAAACGACGACAGGGGTGCGCAAGAACCTATTCAGTGCAGGAACGATATCGCTGGCCTAAAGGCAGAGTTCGAGAAGTTGAGACATCGCAGTCGGAGAACAACTACATAAATATGTGACGCATTCATAAACGTCGGACGCTCGATTTGCACCCAGCGTAGGGATAACATGCAGTTCCTTTCCAAGGCCGCTACAGCTAGGAGGGTCTTGTTGATCTTATAAAGTTATGAGATTTGGGATCTGAAGGTAGATGAATTGTCTTCAGTACCCACACTGTCATACAGTAAGCTGGTGAATGAAGGCTCCCGCCACAGTGCCACATGAACGAGTTCAAAGAACATAGCAGATGCGGCAAGTTGGCCAACTACAAAGTCGAGCGATCTCGCGATTCGATAACTGATATATAGCCAAACCAGTAGTGGACATACCAAAAGATGTAAATGCAATCAGACGTGCCCCCTCCATTAACGCAGGCCAGATGAGCCTTCTGTCCTTGAATATTTTCACTTTCTCCATAGGCCTCACCAGACGTTTCGGTAGATCTGCTAGTCGTTGTATATGATGACCTTCTCGCATGATCCAGTCATTCTTGAAGCGCGTCTCGCGGATAACGCTGTATAGCTCCAATAGCGGGGAGTCTTTCCACCAAGCATGCTCATCGCTGTTCTCGACAATGGTAGATAGGGTATTATTATCTTCGTGAAGGCATGCCTCATGAAACCGCACATCGGCGTCGGCTTGAGCCAGAGAGATAGCGACGAGTGGGTTTCTACTTAACCTGCACCTCAGAGGCCATCGTTGTTTGCTCGACGATATATCTAGTGTCCGAACTACGCACCGACCACCTTTGAGGCTTGGAATTGACAATGCGGATGATAGAAGGGCGTGGACGACCGCACGCAGCGTCACCGACACACTGCTAAGGGTAGATATGGCATTCCACGGCCAGGGGTACCATGCGAGGTGAAGTATTCGAGAAGGCACTCACGCACAAGACCTTCTACGATTTCCGACAGAATCTCACAGGGAAGGTCGATAAGCATGTCCAGAAGTCACGTGAGGACCACTGGTTCTGATTCTCTCGCCAAAAAATTAAGCAACTCGATGTCGTGCGTGACTATCGAGTGCGGAGGTGAGAATCGGCGAGGTGAAGAACAGAGCTAAGTATTGGACATATTTATACTAATGGAGTGGATGTAGACTGAACAATGAGTGGGTGTGGTAAAGTAGGATAATAAGGGCGAGTGGATAACGGTGCTGTTGAACTGATCACGTGCCTCCTCTAGAGAACACGGACAAATCTTTTGTCCGAATCAATATAGTAGTATACGCAAGGTAAGTATGTATGCCTTAAGAAATACTCTATACGACGAGGAATTCATCCACGCTCAGCGTGGTCTCCTGTGAGAACAATGCGTCCTCTCCATTGTCCACGCGAGTCACCTTGTTGATCTACACAACAAACGATGATCAGAGCCCAGTAAACTGGAGTCGAAATAAAACTTGACAGACCTCGAGGCCCATCATACTCCCTACGCCAACAAAGGAGACTTTGACTGGGAAGAATGCATCCGCCTCCTCTCCGCCAACACTAAACTCCATACTGCCAGATGTTTCGCCTGGCGTGCCGTCCTCACCCGGAGACGCTGAAACAAGGGGTATAGACCACTCCAGGGAATGAGAGGCTGGATTCAGCGACCATTGACCACTGTAGTTCGGGGTCACCGTTGGATATGAGCCCGAGCTGCTGCGAGTTAGTAAATGCGCACGAGACCTGCTAAGAAGGTTCGACATACGGTAATGGAATAGAGATTACAACGTCATGAAGAGCGAGTTTGGTATTCTCAAGTTCGTATTCTATGTTCACCTCGCAAGTTCCATCGTTGGACGGCGTCGGCCAGATATTTACTGCATAGGTATATCTACTTTATAAGAAATCCTATCAAGCAGGGTATTACGCACTTGACAGGGGAACGAAGGTTTCATCTCGTCCTGCGTATCGCCATTTGAGCACGCCTAGCGGTTGGCCGACGGGGAAGCCCCTGTTAGGATCTTTAAGAGCAACCACTCGATCTGCGGTATTGAATTTCCCAACATTGGGATGTTGCTTAAATTGCAAGTCATTGGCTGAAGACGGTGGTGTAGTAAGCCCAAGCCGAATACGCGCGAGTGAAGGGTCAGATATGCTCAAATTAAGATCGCCTTTGAGCTCAAGTGACTTGAGACCGCCTTCACGTAAGAGAGACAGAGAAAGATGTTCCCGAATTTGTACATGAATGCTGTGATGTTACGCGTCAGTATTGTCAGCATTCTGCTACCATGGGCTTACCTCTCTTGGACCACAGCTGGAAGATTGACTACCTTTTCAACAACAAGCTCTGCTGCGGACTGAGTGGTGGAAGCCACCAAAAGTTCTTCCGTAGCAGCCACATCCCCACCAAGGAGGTCGGCAAGATCAGCGCCTGTTTTTTTCTTGCTCCCCAACTTCATGCCCGACCCCTTGAAGGCAGGCGAACGAAGGGAAGACGGCGCAGGGCTCCCACTGCGCGAATTGTTGACGGCCGGAACAGGAATCTCAAAGCGAGGCACTGAAGAATAACCGCTAGAGAGATAGGGGGGAGACTGGAAGCCAGAGTTAGAACCAGCACGTCTTTGTTGCTCCCGTCGCTGGATTTCGAGTTGTTTTGCGCGTCGCTTCAACTCCTCCTTTGCTTCCGCTTCTTTGTTCTACAGTTTCATGCCGCATAAGAGACAGCGACAGCAAAGACACTGGTAAATGCTTACCCGCGAGATGATGTCCTGTATTTTCTCCTCATGACTTTCCATCTCCAACACACTTTTCACTTGCATAAGACTAATTTGTTCCCTCCAGCCAAGGCTCACGATTTCATCAAATGCGCCAAGCAGCTCAAACGCGTGCCTCGAAATCTCCCGTTCCTCCGCAGATCGACACAGGTCCGACACAACGCGAGCAAATAAGTGAAGAGTCTCGATGTCCTGGAGAATATTGGAGGCTTTGTTGGTGATAAGGAGAATATACAGCTCCTCTAAAGGTTGGTAGACATAGCGAACGTCATGTGTTTCTACAGAAGTATGCTGTGTATTGGCGGGAATGAGCTTAGGGAAGGAAGTGAGGAGAGATTCAATCCTTGAACGGGGCATCTCCAAAAATTGGCGGGAGAGGATAGCTGGACAGATGGAATTCATTAGCATTAGAACTATGAGATTGGTAACATACGTTTCCCCGCTTTTGTAACAATAGAGGCTGCTAGCACAACCTTTAGAACGCATTAGTATGGAAATTCCTGTCCAGTGAATGAAAATGCACACCATGCTTCACCGACTGCTTATACGCTTTATTGGAAAGTGTCGGACACGACAGCAACTGATGTAAATATGGGCGCGTGTTTGTGCCTGTAGTTGTCCGTCTGACCACCGGATGACGCCTGTTACCAATGAATCTAGACTTTGGGCTGACCAACAATATCAAAAATCTAGCTTGCACTCAGAGCATATTCCAAGGACTAGGATCGAACAGTGCTGTAGGTAGTGTATAGCATCTTGCCACTGCTGGAAATCTCTCTAGCGTTTCTCCTGACACTGGCCAACTTAAATATGTCAGGCATAAGATTAAACCACTTAATGTGCAGGCGAATGGTATATAAATGCTTGTTCGTACTGATTCTGGAATGCGCTGGGGGTATACCCATGTGTGTCGCCATTGGACTCTACCTAGACAGTCGCAACATCTTGACGCTTTCACATTATATCGAATGCTGTCATCCGACCGCTTGTGAGTCTCCTTGCCACTACTTCGAGGGATAGTTTCTTTCTTCTCGTGCCCTTAGTCTCAGTCAGCACCTGATGTATTTGAAGATACCTCCTCTCTTGACTTGGAATGCTCCCTTCATTACTTCACCTGGTCGTTCACGCGGACAGTTAGATCCAGAACAACGGCACTATTGTTTCATAGACACTTCAAGTGGTTCTTTTCTATAATGTGATATGGCCAAGGGATTTCGAAAACCTGAAGCCTTGTCTCGGGCATCAAGGCAAATTTGAAACCAAGCCAGAGCGGAACGTGAGGCAGACGAAGCTGTCATCATTAACTTGTTCAATTCCTCCCGTTCATTTACTCAATCGTCTGATGTTATATAGCGCTTTGCATCACATATTTTACGATGAGCGGGCTGAGGATAAGGTGTGGCTTTTGTAACTAGTGAAGTTTTTGATCTATTTTACAGCAAGCTGTGAGTTGTGCAGAATAAAGTAGACTCACATTCAGCTGGACCTGCAGGTGAGTACTTCCTCCCTTCAATTTATAATTGGCCTACATTGGCGGAGTTCGAAAATCATGAGCGCCTATCGTGTGACAATAAGCGGAGCTTGAAGTTTGGAAAACTATACAGCACACCTTCAGCAACATACGAGCTTGACCTCGTCATGCAGATCTTCGTCAAGACCCTCACAGGCAAGACGATCACCCTTGAGGTGGAGTCTTCAGACACTATAGATAATGTCAAAGCAAAAATTCAAGACAAGGAAGGGTGAGAGTGCACGGTACAGCAAGCTTGACGAGGAGAACAAGCTAATGCGGTCTATCCACAGTATTCCACCTGACCAACAACGTCTCATCTTCGCGGGGAAACAGCTTGAGGATGGCCGCACCTTGAGCGATTATAACATTCAAAAGGAGTCTACCCTCCATCTGGTCTTGCGGTATGCTCAAGACTGAGTGTTTCTCCAATCTCTAATCATCCCTTGGCTACTTCTAGTCTCCGTGGTGGTCTCATCGAGCCGTCGCTCAAGGTGCTGGCTGCCAAATACAACTGCGATAAGCAGATTTGCCGCAAGTGCTATGCCCGTCTCCCTCCCCGTGCTACTAACTGCCGGAAGAGAGCGTGTGGCCATTCGTCCCAACTCCGCCCGTATGTTTTATCTTATGGCTATCTGTTTCAACTTGCTGACATATACGGGTTTTCCCTTTTGCATTGTCAGAAAGAAGAAGTTAAAGTAGTGGTTTACGCTCTTATTTCGCGCCGGCGTCGCCGGGAGATGGTGCTGATGTAGTTGAAGAGGAAATGGGTGACGAAAGATGTTATGGCCAGCATGCTGTATTCATGAAACAACATGCTTGAATGACATATGCAACGTGACCAGGCGTGATGAGCACGTGGCTGCAACGAGGTTGTCCCTTGTCGGTTCCTGGTATTCCAGAACACGATTAGATATGATTATGATTATGGGTCTGTATTAATTTTCATTTTGTATGTCGAAATCCAACGGCCATCAAACCAGTCGCCTTATGCGTTCAGCCTTAAAGCTTAAGGGTTTGAATGCCTTCACATTCTCTTGATACCTTCTCGCGCGTTTGACGTTTGCGCATCGCCCTCTGCGCTGTAATCAACCCAATGGCAGATTTCCAGCTTGTGGATCCGCAAGGATGGGAGTGGGATCTTCAATCAGCGAGTATAAGCCTTATGGTTCATTTATTATGAAAGTCTCACTGAGAGCCTAGGTATACTCAGCATACATGAACCATTTCCAACTTCATAACGTTCCCTGGTAACTTGAAGGTCTTTGGTACTTACTGCAAAATCTGTTGATAACGTCGTATAGGTATGACCGTTCATGGGGGCACCTTTTTACGAGCTTTGAGGCCTTTCTTGCCTTTGGTTGGCCTGTGATCGTTATCACCGATTCATCGACTGGTCGTGCGCATATCGTTACTCGCATGAATTCTGTTGGCGCGTTTTTGAAAATGATAAAGACAAGGTGAGTGTCTACGCCACAGGCAGAATGTCACTGATGAATGTCCCGCAGATTCGGAGAAAGTCTACCCACGGTTAGCAACATGGTCTGTTGCATCTTTGACGTTATTATCGTGTTTCTGACTGAGACACCGAATCATCCTTCAGCTCCGCATCACTCCCTTTGAAACGCATACTCGACACTTGCGAACAGTCTCAGGCTCTAATTCATATAAGAAAATTCACGGAACTCTTTCTGCCTCCATCCTAGCTGCACAGAAACTCCGTGTCAGAATGGGAGAACTAAGATGGGTTCAAGAGTTATGGGAAAAGAGGGACAAAACGTTTTTGGCAGTTGACTTTGAATGGTCTGAGCGTAATACTAGAAGTTGCTTGGAGTGGGGATATGCTGCGGTGCGGTGCGGTCATTTGGATGCGTGAGTGCTTTATAGCAATGGAGGAGCGCTGCTGATGACTGTGTACGTGCAGCATGGGCGTCTGGCCTCCTGTTCCGGCGATAAACTATAGGTGCTGATGCTTCCCACACCCTCAAAATGACGTTTGACTCAACGCCAGTCATAGAAAGGGCCATTTCATCGTCTCAGAGTACGTTGACAAAGTACATAATAAACAATGCCCAACGTTTCCGTGGGAAGTAAGTTGTGCTTATTTGTTTTTGCATCAGATCACTGATTATTTTTCTTTAGTACGCTGTCAGTTATTCTTGTTATATGTTCAACTTTTGGTTTAACAACGTTCAGTTTGGAGACAGTCAAGTAATTCCCAAAGCAAAAGTTGGCGAGATCTTGCAAGCCACGATTAGCAGCTTAGCCAGTCCTGATTCTGAGACCCTCCCGAATCAACTTATTCTTGTTGCTCATGGTGTAGAAAGCGACTTTGACTGGTTAGCCGACCTAAAAGTTAGTGAGTATGCACTTCATTTTGACTTCTTTTCACCTTGACAACTTGCCCCAAGAACTACCAAATAATGTTTTAGTAATCGACACAGCAGCGTTCGAGCGTCGGCTTTTTGCCAATGGTCAGCGTGGAGCCATGATCGATACTCACACCAATAAGCCTCGCCAACCAGGAACAACCCTCTCGTTAAAGAACACCTTGCGGTCCCTTAATGCCGACCTAGGCTGCACATGGCATTGCTCCGGAAACGATGCGTTTGGTACACTGCTAGCTCTGCAGCTTCTTCTTCAACCCAAGGACACTCAACTCCCCGTGGTTCGACCTGTCAAGCGTGGTAGGCACAACCTTGCACCAGGATATCTCACCCCAACCTCCTGGAGTCCTGGAGCTATCTCTCCCTCAAGACCCACAAGTGGACACGTCGAAGAATCTGAGGCACCTACATATAGTCGCTCGCCGCAGGGTAATGAGCGGGTCAGGAGCCCAGGACGTGGTATACGACAAGAACAACAAGTCCATGCCTGCTCATCCTTCATCAGAGACGGTACAAAGTCTACGACGGCCATCGAAGCAACTGACACGGAGGTGCAAGGGAGACTTCGCAGCGGAGGCTGTATCTCAAAAAGGAGTTCTCTCGTTCCGATGGAAGTGCCGAGACCGGGCGCGAACCGATTGAGTCACACTGCAAGTTGACCATAACGACAAGGCTAGATGGACATGGACCTAGAGGTTTGACGCGGACAAGTTTAGATAGACACGGACACGCTTTACGCCATCATTGTTTTGTTCTTTCTGCCGTGACTCTTCATTGTTGTGAGCCAGCTATTTCTCGCCTTTGTTAAACTCGTAATAATTCAGGCCACTTTGTATATGAAACGTATTCTGTCATACAATGGTACGGTGCCCCTACTATGTATGGAATACACTTTCCAGCGAGTTGTCAATTCCATGCTCCAGATCATTTGGGATTCAGTGGGATCAATAGCACGTAGCCTCAGGTTGAAGACTCGAGAACCAGTTGCAATTATGCATCCTCATTAGTAAAAGATAAATGGTTCACGATAACCAACGGTTGAGATGATTGCATACAACCATCCTCGAGACAGATATGACCTGACACTCAAAACGACGTAGCAGCCCAGACACACAGCGCGAAAGCCCTCTGGCTAACACCCCACATACGGAACATGGCACAATCGAACATTACGTCGAAGTTGTCGTCTCCTTGATCAGCTTATGGCGAGGCTTCTCGCCACTCGCCGACAATCTCTTCAGAATAACGATCAACATCCTTGTCGCTTCCCATACCTTCCCAGACTTCCAAATCAGCCAAACTCCAATCAAGAGCTTGCGATGACGACGCTGTAGCTTGTTGGCGAGCACCTAGGCCAGGTTCGGACTCGTCCCAATCAAGTAAGTTGCGCAATTTCTTCACTTCATCCTCGCTTCGGAAAAGGCTTTCTAACTCCCCTTGGTCGAATAGCTCATCATCCTCAACTTCACTTTCACCTCCGCGTGATAACGCTAACTGTTGCAATCGGGAAAGCTTGAGATCTGGGGGAAACGTTGATGAAGTTAGAATCTGATTCTGCAACGAGTCAGAATGGTGAGAGTCTTCTGACATATCCGACGAAAGAACGTCGGTGGAAAATGGGTGCGAAGGCGAGAGTAAAGAGAGAGAAGCAAGGTCCATCGGGCTTACAGGCGACCTGGCGGGACGGGAATGAAAAAGTCGAAGCGACCTTGATGGCTGGGATAAAGACGGCGCTTCCGAACGCTTGCGCTTCCGTCGTGGTGGTTGCGTCCGACTGTCTGAATCGCTCCCGGAATCATTAGATTCCTCTGCGACTTCCAAAGCTACTGTGATCGGTTTCTCAGTTTCGCGACGTTTTTGAGCCCTCAAGATATCCTCGCGAAATTGAACTACGTCCTGGATTCCCGACGCAATCACGTCTCTTCGACTGATCTTTCGCCTTTTCGTCCCTAGTTTATTGTCGGGATGATCGGCGCTAGACAGCCATGGCACATCCGCCATCCAGTGTTCAAGAATCTTGAAAATGTCGCGATACCGTTCCATCACGAGGTCTTTCCTAGCTCCCGCCTTGGCGGCGAATTCCTTAGCTAAGATTGTGTATGAACGTAACGAAGAGCCTAACTGGCCTTCCAGTGCAACGATGAAAAGCGCACAAGCCATTGGACAAGACGAAGGGCCTGGAGTGATAAACCCGTCCAGATGGTTGAGAAGTATGGCGAGGGATGATGCTAGACGAAGTACAGATCCGGGTGGATGAGAACGTAGCATATCGATGAGCGAGGAGGGAAGCGGTGAATCCGACGATGTCATAAGAGATATTAGATGAGAGTGAAGATGCGGTAATATGGACAAAGGATCAAAAGACGGGACTTGAAGACTCAATAGAGCGCATATTTGTGTAAAAACCCGACACAAAGCGTGTGGCGAGATGTCCATTAAAAACTAGATCAACACGCGTTAGGGAGCGGATGTAACGAAAGAAACGAAGGTATGCACAGCCAGTTGACTTATCATAATGCCCTTCTTATTCTCCCTGAGTACCACGACGATGCACGCTCCAGCGACAAGAATGGCCTTCTTCCCCCATCTATATTTCCCACGAGTTCTGGCTTGATCGAACAGTGTGCTTGCGCGAGCAGTGAGTCCCGAGTACGCTAGCTTGGTCAAGACACCCAGGATATATTGATGCATTGCGGTCTGGAAATCAGAGGGGAGTAAGGCTCGGTGCCAGTGTAACCAACCAGACACCGCTGAACTTACCGTGTTTCGTCTATCCCTGTCGTCCTTGCTGGACTGTCCCGCAAGTCCACCTCCCGCGTGTCGAAGACTCCGTAATGTTGTCGGGCCAAAATAAAGTGAGCTACCCGAAAGCTCCCCATCCCAGTCGTGCCTAAGAATATCCTGAGTGGCAACGGTCCCACAAGTAGTACATATAATTGCTCGCGCATTCTCGTCGTACTCTGTGGTACCGCTGCAGTCGGGAACCCTGCAGCGGCCCATACTTATGAAAGTAGAGAAGAGTGGCGCGTACAAGTTCGGCGCTAATTCCACCCAGCTCGCCGCTGATGTAATTGTCCAAGATGGAAATGCACCTCTCTGCTCTTGTGTGTTTGTCCCGACTAACCTCTCAAGCTTCCATGAAGAGTACATGAAACTGCTCTCCCCCTTGCTCAATGAGAAATTGGGGATCATGCCTTATGAAAGGTTATCTGTAAAGGGACAACCCGGTGCACTATGGAGCAAGCATGAACCTCAGGGTGACCAGTGAAGGCTTGAAGCCAACAGTGGTGGTATGCCTGGAAGCAAGGCACATGTGGTCCTACTTCCCTACAGTGCATCAATTCCATACATATATAATGGCATGGTCTACATCGTTTCTCTAAACAAATCGCAGTTTTGAGTCTAGTCGTTCATGCATCATGGATTCACCATGCGTGGCTCTCCCGTTCCGTGGCCCTTTGCTTTTGTCTTAATAGGCAGTATTCACCAAAGGTGTTTCTTTGCGACCAATACGGAAACGGGAGCCATAGCGTGCGCGTCAAGAGCGAGGAATGACGTGCATCAAGAAATGGTGCACAATAGACGCGGTCCCATGTCGAAGAATCAACGGAGTAACGCGGTTCGTGGGCTGATGATTGTGGATTGAGCGGGAAATCAGAGTCGATTAGATAGTCGCAAGTAGAGATGTCCACCTGCCGACCGTTCAGCACAAGACGCCAAGAGACGCGTGTAGATGAAAACCCACATAATGGCTATGTTCTTCCTTGTTCAAGTCATTCAGTCCCACAGGTACGTTCCTCGTCGCCTCACACTTCCAGAATCCCCCTTCGCCGGTACTAACATCAAAGTGCCGAGGTAACAGCCCTTCAAACTCACTCTTGATAAACTGAACGTCCACTCCGTCGGGGATGAGATAGTGACCGGGAAACCTGTACCACTCCTTCCCCAAACAGAGCCTAAGCCCAAATTGCTTGATAGGCGACAGATCGATACGGGGCGCCGTGTCCTCATCGTTATTGCCGTCCACAACCTCTGGACTCTCAAGCAATCCCGTAACATTGAGGAGCCGGGGGAGTTCGTACGTTTCGAACTGGAAGGCAATGTGGAGTGGGGCGTGGTAGTAGTGGCCGAGAGCAAGAATTCGAGACACCGAGACGACGATGGAGGTCAAAACCACCAACAGAGTCGTATATCGAAATATGGACGTGCGAGAAGCCTGAAAAAATTGACAGTCAGCAGCAGACATGTGTCGTCAACTAATGGAGTTGCCTTGTAAGGGGACCCTGTGATCTTGAGGAACGCCCTCTCCATCCAACCCCTAACGAAATATAGGCAGATTGCAGCATTTAGGCATATCAGCGGATATGCTGGATACATGAATCTCTCTTCCTTATGAGCCTGGGTCGTTAGAACACCGACCCACAGGTATAATGGCAACAGTCGCATGGCCATGATGACGACGGGTGAACTCTGATCGGGACCCCGTGCGGTCACGCCAAGTCTCTTGCGATCAATAAGATAAGTGATACACAAGGCAGGAAGCGAGAAAGAGGCGAGAAGGGTAATGATATTGAAGTTGAGTAAAAGATTGAGGATGTAGAAGTGCCACGGTTCCGAACCATACAAGTCGGGACCACGCTCGGCGCCTCCAAATATGTTGTATTTGACGATATTCCAAGGAACCACGACAGGCTTCCCGAATGCTACTGTATCGATCAGGACGACGGGGGCCTTACGAGTCTCGTCAGGCCATGCCAAAGATAATTAATGGACACAAACAAAAAGGGACGCAGCGGTCAAGCCGCTGACTACCAGCCTCTGAACCCGGCTATACTGCCAAACACCGTGAACAGTGGAAGGAACTCGGTCTGACCCATACACGAAGAGCTCTTCCAGCACAAAAGGCACGGAGACCAGTAGGGAGAACGGCCAACCAACTATGGCACCTGTGGCGAAAAAGAAGGTCGCAAGGACAGTGCGCCGGGTGTCGAATTTGTTGGGCAACCGTATGGCGTACGAAAAGGCTAGTAGATTGGCGTACATTGCAAACGACGAGGGTAAGAAGGCTATCGGAAAAGTAAGTGACGCGCAGCTGAAGATGCAGGAAGCATCATGAAACATTCACCAGTCGATGCATTCCACATTCCAGCGCTGAAAGCCATCATAAAGAGCATGTAGCGACCAACACGGTCATTCAGGGTTTCCACAACGGCGCGATAGAACTTTGCTTCGCAGAAAGAGCTCACGACTGCCAGGAATATACGAACGGCAAAGAAGGATTGTCTCTATACAAATGAGCATGAGCAATGTAGTGCATCTTCGTTTGAATCAGCGAACCTTCTCCAGGTGAAGGAGACGAGGTGCCCACGCAGGCATAAGATGGAGAACGATATATGCCCAGCTTCGAATGGCATACTGCGGCGACACCTCCCATGTCTGAAATCCAACGCCTCTGTCCAGATAATGTAGAGGTTCCCAAAAATTGTACACTGTATGTTAGGTGCTCAAAATGTGCGCGGGAACGGGATTTCGGATGCCACGTTTACCTTCATCACAATCCTGGATATTGGAGTACATGGCAGCGCTAAATCTAAATAAGAGAATAATGCGGAATGCCAAAGACAAGCTTGGAGTCCATGGCGCTTTAGCTGTCCTGCATCACCCGCGATGAGAATCAGCTAAAAGTGACACGTATAATGTTGTCTGACCTTCTCAACTGGTCCTGCAATACCCCCGTGTGTCGACGTTTTGCTGGGGTCTTTACAGCCTCTGGTTTCCTCAAGCGGAGGGTCTGAACGTTGTTTGCAGCCATGGACTGCCTGGCAGAAATCACGTGAGCCTGACAAGTCACGCACGCGTCAGTGTCACGTGATGTGACCGTGTATCCAAAAGTCTCGTAATGTAGAAGCCACCTTATCAGTTTCCCACCGGGTGGCCCGGGTGGCCATAGCACCTGCTGCCCATTTTGCTCATGACCAGAAAGATACTCATTGGATTCGGTGTCGACGTTGACGCTGTGGCGGGATGGTAATCGAAAATAATTATATGTAAAGCCGCGCGCTGAAGTGGGACCAGGCTGGGCTCCTATGGGGGAGAGGATTCCCCTGGTGATATCTCTCGGGTTAGTCTTGCACCTGCTGTGGTACCTGTATCCACCGTGCTTACCACAGGATGGACTGCAGGGAATGTTTGCCGGCGAAGTCGGCGTGCCTCGTCTTCTAAAGCTGTTTGCAAAGTACAATATCAAGACAACATGGTTTATCCCGGGTATATCTTGGTGTTTGCTAACATCAAGCAAGTGATGCTAATTAAATTATATAGGCCATAGCTTGGAGACCTTTCCAGAGCAAATGGCTGCTGTGCGGGATGCAGGGCATGAGATGTGAGTGGACGGTGTTGTACAAAAGTGCACTTGTTGATGGTTTGAAGAGGGCTCCACGGATATTCTCATGAGGTACGTTTGTCACGCTCCCTTGAGCCAACATCCTGCTTATGCAGAACCATAAGAACCCCACATCCATGACGCTTGCTCAACAGCAGGAGATCCTCGACCGCACATTCACGCTCCTCACAGATTTTTGTGGGGGAGTCTCCCCCAAGGGTAGCGTTGCGCCATGGTGGGAAACAAGTGCAGAAGGAACGAGGATTCTCCTCGAGAAAGGAGTAGAATACGGTTTGTGCCGCTGACACCTTGCATTGCCTCATTTCTCAAATCTATGCGCGTTTCAGATCATTCAAACATGGCACACGACTGCCAGGTAACAAATCTCGATCAATAGCCACCAACTCATGCCCACCTGATGAACTGTCAGGCATATTACCTCAGAGACGAGGACATCTGGCATAAGATTGACTATGAACAGAAAGCCGAGACGTGGATGAAACCGCTGACTCGTGGAAAGGAGACGGGGCTTGTCGAAATACCTGGAAACTGGTATCTGGATGATTTGCCTCCCCTGATGTGGGTCGACGGCGTTTCTACCCCGCGCGATGCTTGAGATACTTTTCTAGGTTCGTCAAGTCGTTTGGGAATTCACACGGATGGGTCAGGCCCCTGTGTTGCCATATTTATCCAGCTATTGATGCTATTATTAGGTGAGTACACGCGACGTCGAACAGCTTTGGAAGGACACGTTTACGTATTGCTACCGGTACGTTGTCTCATACAAGCGGGGCTGGTATGACTCTCTGACTTGCACGGCTAGTGAGGAAGAAGGTTTAATCAGCTCCTTTGCACCCTACTACCTCATCCAGCTTACCAGATACGGACCGCTACAGATTTCATCTTTCCCATTACGATCCATCCCGATGTCAGCGGGCAAGTACCTTTGCTTCTCTATACGTCCGGCATGAAAAGATAACGCACATTATTCAGTCGGCCGCATGTTCTGTTGATGCTGGTGAGTGTGGCTGCTGCTCACACTATGGATAGCTCGACCAATCACACGTTGCAGGAATCGTTTATTGAGTGGATCGACACGCACGAGGACGTCTGTTGGGTTCCCATGATTGAGATGAGTAGAGAGTTTAGGCGGAGGAACGAGGCGAAGCCAGGGGCTGTCATGCCAAAGGGATTCGTGTCCGAAGAATAGTGCCAAAGAAGAGGATATCAGGGGTTGCTATGTATGCGGTTGCGAATCAACGAGAATCCAATGTGATGTCGGGATTCGACCGTTCCCCCAGTGTGGAACCAACTCCCGTATATGGCATACGGCGGATCAGGTCGAGGGAAGCAAACGCGTTGCAGCCAAGTGTCTAGCCATGTTGGACTGGCTCAGCCAGGCTGTAAAGCCAATGAACCACACCATCAGGTGATCACAGAACCTGGCAAGCACCCCAAATCACCCCCATCATGACACCGTCTAGCTGGGGTTGTCGGAACGCCTCCAGAAGAACTGGAGGGCCCCGCGGCAAAGGAGCTCCCACATAGCAACCAACTGTTCACACGGTCGATTGTTACAGTAAAGGCAAGACATGTATTGAATGGGCAATAGCAGAGTGTAACAGTCTAATGGTACAATAACAAATACAAGACAATAAGAAATCATGCACTGCCAGGAGCGTGGATGAGACCTCCTCGTGAAAAGAAAATACGACACTCACCCGAAACCGTACAGGGTTCGCCCCGAACGTTTCAACGCATACACGACATCGAGAGCCGTCACCGTCTTGCGCTTGGCATGCTCTGTGTAAGTCACAGAATCACGAATAACCTACACAGCACGTCAGCAAAAGCCGCAGAACAAGAACAGACGACAAGACATGCATTTTCGAGGAAAATCTTGAGGACACCACGGGTCTCTTCGTAGATGAGCCCGGAAATACGTTTGACACCACCACGACGGGCGAGACGGCGGATGGCGGGCTTTGTGATGCCCTGGATGTTGTCGCGCAGAATTTTCCTGTGGCGCTTAGCACCACCCTTTCCGAGTCCTTTTCCACCCTATACAACCGCCCCAACATGAGACACGAGCAAAAAAGGGACCGACTACCAGATACTCACCTTTCCGCGTCCAGACATTGCTAATCAGTTGTTGAGGTAAAAGAGGTTCTGAGAGTTGCGTTGCGCGAGTGTCGCGAGATGGTGGAGAGCGGGAAGACGGTGGTGGTAGCAAACCAAGACGCGAGTCACTTGCTTTAATAAAAAAAGGAGCCCACTCCCAGTCACGTGACCCGTCGCGTCCAACCTGAACCTTATTTCCATTTCGCCAAACACCAGAACAAACATCCCACAGCCACCGTCACTTTTGTCACGCGCTTATTCGTTCTTTCCACCGCTCATCGAGCCGTTGGCGCGCACCACCCCAACACCACGCCCTGTGCCACTCGTTAGCTCCTCTAACCCCTCAGACACACTGCTCGACTTGACTCCATAAACATCATTTAAATCGCACCAACGCATGTTTGCCCTAGAATTCAACATGGCCGTATATACTGACAAGCACAAGTAGTGGGGGGGGGGTGACATAGATGAACCAATTATACCCATATATCGTGGAGATGCTTGTGAGTGGACAACAGAATGCACGCAGGTAGGGAGGGGTAAGGAAGAACTTGATAGTAATAAAAAAAGGGGTACGGCGACCGCGGAATTATGCGTCGGAAAGAAGGATGCGATACAACCACAAGATGGATGGATGGTAGTGCTTAAGGAGCATGGCTATGCGCAAATAACCGTTAGTAAGCATAAGACATGGCATGCATTAGTATCCTGGAAGTACGCCTGCAACAAGAAAACCTAGAGAGACCCGAAACAAGAGACGGCACGCGCGAGACGAGCGTGGTGGACGTCAACACCCTCACGCGTGCCCACCGCTACCGCTGCTGTACGACGGCGACCCCGCGGTATACGCATGCTGCGACGATGACGACGCGGGGGGACTCCGCCTCCGCCTCCGCTGCTGCCGAGTCTCCCTCGCGCCGCGGCTGTATTCCGCAGGACTGGACGCGCGCCGCCCATGTCCCTCATGCACGGGGTACGGGTTGATGAGTCCCCGCATCCCAGAGGGCACGCTGGGCGGAGAGACGGAGGAGTACCGCTGCCCCTGCTGCTGCTGCGGCGGCGGCGGCGGGGACGCGCGGTGGCCGCTCCCATGGAAAGTATCAGGAGGCGAGCGCGGCGCAAACGAGTCAATCGACGGCAGCGAAGGCAGCGGTGGCGTTCCCTCACGCACCGCCGTCGCGCGAGGCGAGGTCGGGGAACGCTCCCTATCGGATGGCGTCCCACGCACAAACGACGTATTTCCCGCGTCGGGCTCGCGCTCCGGCTCCACGACGCCGTCCTCCTCTTCCTCTGCCCCGTGCTCGTGCTCCTCGACCGGCGAGGAGGGCTTGGACATCATGCCGCTTCCCATAGAGGGGTTGGCAGAATGGGCCAACGACATGGATACGGACGACTCCATCCCGCCGGCACTCGCCTTGTCGTCGGGGGTGACAGCAGCCGTAACAGCAGCGTGTCTTCCACCCAATGGACTGCAAACGCACAAAACCATCAGCTCAAACCCCGACGACTCACATCCAAGGGACACACTCACCCCCCCTCAACAAAGTTCTGCCGAACATAATCCTGCAACAAGTTCGCGCCCTCAAGCTCCTGCAAGAGGTGCTTTATGGTATTCTGCCCAAGTCCAAAATAGTCGGGACCGGAAACAGAGTTGGAGTGTTGTCTACAAAAAGGGGCGAGGGGGTCAGATGAACAGACAGAGATGGAGATGGCGCGCGCATACCGGTTGCGCACGCGATTGGCAGCCTTTACGATGACACTCCACGCTCCCGTCGCGGTGCCTGCCGTAATCGGATTATCCACATCGTCGCTTGGGGTGATTCTGAACCTGCCAACCAAAACAAGGCCATGCATTAACCCCCTACATGAATGTCCGCGCCAAAAGGACGCACCGTGGCCCAGATCCGCCGTCGATCTCCTCCCCACGGAGGATGGTACACGTGTACTGCGCATCCATGTCAAACTGATGCATCGAGAGGTACCGCCTAATAACACCATCAGCCCCACACCCTCGAGACAAATCCCCCACACCCCAAAAACAACACCACGCACCTGGTCACCTCATACCCAATCGGGAATATATACCGCTCCGTATGGAAATGTTTCTCAAGACAAACGCGTCCCAGGCTGTGGACGGTCATGATCCCCACATTTAGCGGGAGCTGTGGCTGGCCATCTGCCGTCCTGCCATATCGCGCGTCAGTGTCAACGTACATGCATAGGAGCAGATGCAGACGGAGCCGCAGTCGCGGTCGGCCCTCCACCCTCTCTCGGTACATACCTGGGGACACACGGAATACTGTAGCTCTTGCTCTGAACCGTATGCGCCTTGAGCCGCTTTGGCTTTGTGCTACGCGGACGTGGGGGCGCAAGGGGCGGCGGGGGCAGGGGCACTAAATGCGTTCTGTCGCGAGAAAAATACAAGTGACATGAATCAGCTTGTGTGCATGTTGTCACCAATCGAATATAATAATAAAAAACCGACGCAAGAGAACGCGTGACCCGAAACAAGAACAAACTACTCACCGATCCCTGGGCGGCGGCCCACTGGGAGGCGGGGCAGGGGGCGCAGGGCTATACGTCTGTCGGGGCGGCGAACTGAGGTGCCGCACATAATTCGACGGCATCGAGGGCGGAGGAATCGGAGGCGTCGCCACACGCGCAGCGGGGGGCATCGCGAGCGCGTGCGGGTGCTGCGGGACAGGCGCGTGCGGGTGCGGGTGTGCATGCATGGGGAGCGGGGCGTGCGGGTGCGGGTGGGCATGCATGGGGACGGGCGCGTGCGGGGGCGGGGCGTGCGCATGGAGGGGAATGTGTGCGGCGTGCGGCGGCGGGGGCACCGCGTACCCGTTCTGGACGGTGCGATGTGAGCGCGAGTGCGAGGGCGGGGGGTACTGGCCTGCGCCTGGAGGCGGGATGGGTGGGCCGGGTGGGGGGAGGGTGTGGTGAGAGGCGGCAGCTAGGTTAGGAGAACCAGGCCGCTCGGTGGACGCTTCGCTGCGCGCCGTGTCGTCATTGTCCTTGCCACGGTCGTGCGCCGGCGCTAGATGAATGCAAGGTAAGTACACGCAGAAGCAGCAGGCAGCTACATACCGCCTTTCTTCTTTTTGGCAGTGGTCCCTCCTGCAGCGACACTGCCTGCCCTGCCCCTGCCCCTGCCGCCCCGTCCCCGCCCGCGACCGCGTGCAGGAGCTGGGGCCGGTGGCAGGGCCACATTCCCTGGGGCCGGGGGTGCAGCAACCGGTGCCGCAGCGTTGTGGGGAGCAGGCGACGACGACGCGCTGGGCAGCGCCCCTGCACCCGCGCCGGGCCCAGCGCCCTGCGTCTGAGGCTGGCTCTGCGTCTGCACGGACGTGCGGGGCCGCTTCCGGGCCTCGTCTCCCGGCGGAGGGCCGCGCTTCACGGGCGGGAGAGGAAGGTCGCGGTCGGCATCGTATGTGTGCTCGTGGCCGAGCTCGTACGTGCGCGGGGAGCGCGGCTGTGCGCCGTTGGCGGCGTACTCTGAGGGCGGGCTGGGGGACGGGAACTGGGCGGGTGCAAAGCCGGGGGTGGGGGACATGGCACGTGCGGCGGCGTGTGGCGGGTGCGGAGGGGGGTGCTGGGGATGCAGCGGGGGAGGATAGGACGGTGGGGGGTGCTGGGGGTGGTGGTGGTGTGGATGCGGCGGCGGCGGGGGCGGCGGCTGTTGCTGGTGATGGGCTGGGGGAGGGGGCGACCTGGCCGTGGGAGGGGGCGGGTGTGGGGGATAGTATGACTCGTGGGCGTGCGGATGGGCATGCGGGGGCGGGTAGGGTGGGTAGGCGGGGTGCGGCGGAGGAGGGTGCGGGTAGCGGTCCCTGTCCTTGTCGCCGAGGCCATTGTACTCGCGCCCGTTGGCGTCGCCGTTGACACGGCCGCGCGCGAGGGCGTCGTCGTCCGAGTCCTCGTCGAGGACCTGCTGCAAGGCGGCGTCGCGGGCGGCGGCGAGAGGACGGACGTGGGGAGGATGTGGCTGTGTCGGCGGTGGCGGGTACGGGTGCTGTGGCGGGGCATGGCGGGGAGGGTGCGGGTGTCGGGGGGCGACGGCGGCGGCGGCGACGGGAGAGCGGGGACGGGGCGACGGGACGGGGGGCGCACCCTCGATCTCGATGATCCGGTCGAGCAGCATGCTGGGGCGGAGGACGGTGGGCACGGACGGAGGAGGAGAAGGGGGATGGAGACGCACTCTTTTTCGCGGCTGAGCCTGCGGTTCTGGTCGCTGGCACGGTGGAGCTCGGCGACGAGCTCGCTGCATCTGAGCTCGATCTCGTGGT
The DNA here is from genome assembly GCA_025174535.1 of Cantharellus purpuraceus. Classification (NCBI taxonomy): domain Eukaryota; kingdom Fungi; phylum Basidiomycota; class Agaricomycetes; order Cantharellales; family Hydnaceae; genus Cantharellus; species Cantharellus purpuraceus. The sequence continues at coordinate 485,599 of JALBUN010000049.1, forward strand.
AGCGGCGCTTGAGCCTCTTGTATTTTTCGGGGAGCATGTCGTGGGAGACGGCGTCGGGAGAGGGCCGCTCGGCGGCGGAGGGCGGCGGCGGGTGCGGCGGCGGGTGCGGATGGGGGCGGTGGGAGGAGGAGGGGGCGGGGATGGGTCGACGATGGGAGAAGGGATCCATGATGGCGGACAGAGAGAGAGACAATTGCAACAGACGCGCTGCATTCACGAGTCTACGCCGCTTACCGCGCCCCACCCCCGGTCCCCGGCCCTCCCTCCGCCACCGGCCACTCATGGCCCCTAACTGCTCTCGCGCCGCATACCCGGTCCCGGGCCGCCATAGCAGCCAGACTAGGCTTGCCACGAGGCCGGGCGCGGCGCGCGCACCGGCGGACGCTGGGCACTCGCCTTTGTGCGTGCACCGTTCCCCCGCGAAGCACGACGACGCCCAGGCGCCCAGGGAGCCTCGAGGCCGCGCCGGGATCCGGGGCCACGCCATCATACGATATCAGTTGCCGCATCGGGAGCGTAGCACGCACACGTGATGGCCCGAGTATGCAGACCCGCCACCGGGTGTCTGGCCCGAGGGACGTGGGCACCGCAAGGGTCTCGTTCACATCTTTGGCGGCAGGGGCATATATTGTATACAGGCACCACGCACACCCGGTGCGCATGACGACCCCGCGCGACATCCTGTGCAGTGCATGGTCCCGGAGCCGAGACGCCGGATCAACACCGTGCGCCCGCCCAGGTCCCCGGCCCGTGCGGTGCGTCCACAAACGCCCCAATGACACCCGCCCACACGCCGTCCCCAAAGTACTCGTACCACAAGTGTCCATACTCGTCGCTGGGCACCTGTCCGTGCCCCGCCCCCACGCCCACCATCTCCGCATGCGCCACCGCCCCCACCATCTCCTCCCCCTTGCTGTACGGCACAACCCCGTCCTCCCGCCCGTGGATCACCAGCACCCTCGTCGACGGCGCAATCCGCGCCAGCTCCTCGCGAAAATCGCACCCGTTTGTCTGTGGACCGTCACCGACAGCGTCCCGCACGTGCAGCGCACCACACTCACCGCGGCCCTCTGCTTCGCTGCCCCCCGCCCCGCGTCAGCCCGCAGCACACTCGGTCAACAGTCACACGCACTGATCACACGGCCGGGTCGTCTGGGACGGCACACGCTCAGCGCGCCTCTCCCCGCCGCCCAGTCAGGCGCTCACCTTCCGCGAAACACCCCCTCCAACAGCTGCTCGTACCGCGCCTGGTTCTCGCGCTGCGCGATCCACGTGGGGGACAGCAGCTCGTCCACCATGGGCCGGATAAACGCCTTCTTCTGCGCCATGGTCAGGGGCGGTCCCGTGCTCTGCGGCGCCGCCGTCGCCGTCGGCGCTGCAGGACGCTGCACGGGCCGTTCGCTGGGCGTGCACCGCGTGCTCGCCAGCACGACGTGGTGCACCCGGAACGGCAGCGGTGCGGCGTCGCCCGCACCACTGGGGAACAGCAGCAGCTGCTGCAGAACAAGACCTAGCCTGCCCTTAGCACACGTGCAGCCATGTATACTGCCTTGTTACCTCCCATGGAGAATCCGAGAATGTCGACGTCGGTCCACCCGACGTGTGTGATGAGCGCAACGGCGTCGCGCGCCATGGCCTCGAGCGTGATCTCGTCGCTGCAGTCCGGTGTGGCACACGTCGACGCGCCCATGCCCCTACACACGCATGCATCAGCGACACTCCCCACATGGCACGCGGGCGCAACGCCACCTGTGGTCATACACCAGCACTGCCACACCACGCTCAGCACAACCATATGCGCACACGGTCATGCCCACCTGGTCTCGTGCGCGCAAGCAACGCAGGCAGCCGTCCCCAGTCCGACATGATACACCCCCGCCCCGTGATCAGCACCATCGGCACCGGCCGTGTGTGTTCACGAGGGCCGGCCCCGCCATACAGCGTGTAGCCCAGCGTCGCGCCATCCGGCAAGCTCACCTGTTGGAGTAGAGACTCGGTCTCGGTCTCGGGATGGAGAGCGTCAGCCATTGTATGGAGCGTACATAATCACTGTCACGTGACACATGTATATTACTCATCGTCCACAAACGCCTCAATGACACCGACCCACACCTCCACCGCAAAGTACTCAAACCACACGTGCCCAAACGCGTAGCTCGGCACCTGGCCCCTCCCCGGGCCCTCCTCCAGCATCCGCGCCCCGTCCGGCAGCGCAGCGAGCAGCTCCTCCGCCTTTGCAAACGGCACCACCACGTCGTCTCTGCCGTGGGTCACGAGGACCTTGGTGGACGCCGCAACGCGCGCGAGGTCGTCGCGGAAATGGAACGTGTGGTGGATCTGTGTGCGATGAGGCGTCTGCGAGACAAGCAGACGTGGACTCACCGCTCCGAGCTGTTTCACTGGCGGGCCGCGTCGCGGTCAGAGTGTCAGCAGCGCGAGTAAGAGGCCATCGACGACTCACAAACCGTGCGTGCCGGCCGACTGCCGCGACGCGCGCGTCAGCGTTGCCATGACACGTGGGGACACCTCACCTTCCACGGGCGACATGCGCCAATATCGTCTCGTATCGCGCCTTGTTCTCGGGGTGCGCGAGCCACGCCGGAGACAGACACGCCTCCACCAAGGGACGCACGAATGCTTTCCGCTCGTCCATCGTCAAGGGCCGTCGCGGCGTCTGGGGGGCGCTGTCGACTGCCGCGGGCGGGGGTGCCACGGGACGCTGGTTGGGGGTGCACAGGGTAGACGTGAGCAGGGCGTGGTGTATCTGGAAGGGAAGCGGCGCGGCGTGGCTCGGGAACAGCAGCAGCTGCTGCAGAACGATGCCTTTCGTGTGCACAGCGAGTCAGAGGATCAGTCTGCCGTGAGGCTTGGGTGGGACATTGTTACCTCCCATGGAGAATCCCAGCATGTCCACGTCCTTCCACCCAACGTGTTCGACGAGCGCAACGGCGTCACGCGCCATGGTTTCGATCGTGATCTCGTCATTCCTTTCTGGTGTAGAGTACGTAGACTCGCCCATGCCCCTGCGCATCGCATCAGCAACCCCCCTTGCCTCGGCCCACCAGCTCACCGCACCTATGGTCATACACAAGAACTTGCATCCACCTCTGTCAACGAACACCCCCCACCCTTGTCCAGCAACGGCAAGAAACGCACCTGCACGCTTTTCAGATAAAGCGGGGATCAAGCGCTCCCAGTCCGACTTCAAGCACCCCCTGCCGATGATGAGCACAAGCGGGAGTCTGGTGCCCTTGCCGAGATGCTCTGGGCCGAAGATATCGTATGCCAGCGTGGCACCGTCGGGTAGGGTGACTCTGAGGGATTCTGTGCGAGCAGCCATTTCGAGTGTGCAGCGCAAGGATGTAGGTAATAGCTGGGGGTGGGCACTAGGACAGGGGGAAACCACCGAATTCTAGTTGAAGCAGCTACAATGACTTCTCATCGTGCCACGCATATATGGTAGCCTCGGTCAGACGAGCCCAGTGTTGTCATCGACGTGAGAACTCAAATGACCCAGTTGACCCGGGTTATAACCGGTCAGTCGGTCAGTGAGGGTAATGATGCTCAGTTTGGCAGATCGTTTGGGTAGCAACAGGCAGAATACGTTGGTTTTGCTCCTCTGCCACCAGTCCTGGCATTGGGTCCATTTCTACAAGGGCGAACGCGCCAAATCTTGAGCTTCTAAAACGCGATGAGGAGGCGGGCCTTTGATGCAGGGACTGGTCAGATGATGCAAATAAAGGATGTGCTTTCCCCCAGAAGGGGTGTGTGTCAGACACGTTTTTGACAACGTTCGAGTGGGAAAAGCTGTCATATTACAATCTAAACGGGTCTGTGGAAAGATGCATCATCTTGATTTACTGTCCCAGGTGAATGCTCAGGCCCAGGATGAAAGGTTGGGAATGGCTCTAGGGAAGGCTCGTTGATAACCCAGATCCAACATCTATTATCCATCACATTTCCAGTGGTTTTAACCTTTTGACCCCTGGTCGGTAACAATACCAGACAAACAGGCCTGGTACCGGCAACTGTTGCGGTACGTACACACCGCCATCGGCCACTGAGGTGGCACGCCGACACAAATGACCGTCCTGATAGACCCTAGATTTCTAACCAGCGGTATCGAGAGGCATCTCTCGATGCATCAAGTACTGCTCACTCTCATCACCCACCAGCCCAAAAACCCCCACCTCAAAAAATTCTCAACACCACAGGTGCCCAAACACCACAGCTAGGCACCTGGCCCTTGGTACCCGGTCCCAACCCAGCCCCACACCCACCACCAGCGAGCGTCTCCTCGCCCTGCGTGGATGATGGTCTGGTTCGGGACGAAAGCACATGAACCCACAGCTTCTCGGCTGTTTCGCTATCAACCCCCCCGTCGCGTCAGGGCAGTAGCAGCACGTCCCAGTACAATTGAAGACTTACCAACGGTAGCGTGCCGGTCGACAGAGACGCACGCATCAGTCCTGCTGTTGCCATGCCTGCACACGTTCCCCAGCGACACCTTCCCTTCCGCGGGCCAGACGTTGCAATATGTATCGTGCTTTATTCTCGGGGGAGCGCGAGCCGCGTTGGCGACAGGTACGCGTCAACCATGGAACGTGCGAATGCCTTCCGCTGCTCTATAGTGTGGCTGACCGGGGAACAGGTGGCATTGATGGACAGGCTGCTGCAGACATCAGATATTCTCCGAATCTACGGAAGGATGGGAATACCACCTCCCATGGAGAATCCCAGCATGTCCCATCCAACGTGTTCAACCAGTGCAATAGCGTCACGCGCCATCGTTTCGATGGTGATCCCGCCATTCCTCCCTGGCATGGAGTACGTTGACGCCCCGATCCCCCCTGCACAAACCAGCATCAATACGCCTTCAACTCTTTCCCCCCGCCAATCATCAGTTAACCCGCACCTGTGGTCATATATCCGGACCACGTCTGTTGCAACACAAATAATCACGACGTCATCAACGCCGGACCCGCCTGTTCGGTCCGACTTCAAGCATGCCTTGCCAGTGATGAGCACAAGCAGATCCGAGATGCCACAAGCCAAAAATAGCATACGCCAGCGCCGCACCGTCGGGTAAGGTGGCCTTGAGAGGCTCTCTGTACGAGCCGCCATTTGCCGGCGTTTTCACAGAGCGGGACAAAAACTGCCTGAAGCCACCGCCCAATCTGAATATTCTGAGATCTTATGTCGATGGCCCGCCCGATATGGCCATTACGATAACGTCACCAAGCTTTCAGCTTCAGCCGTGGTGTAATTTCATGATAAACCCGTTGGGTGAGTAATTTAGCAGCGGGGGTGCCTGATGCTGCCATGTCGTCTCACCGGTAAGTTCTCACATGGGTGGGAACGGGAGGCATGCAAACTTGAAAATGGTCTTCTGTCTGCAAGGTACGTCCTCAAATCCAGCCGACGCTGCTGGTCGAGGAGCCTCCTACTTGATTCCGGGCGTGTGCCAACCCGTATGATACAGCCTCACTTTCATGGCAGACCAAATCGTGTCCAATTCCGACACTTTCGGCACATCAATCTCACATTCATCTAGTACTAGGGACTCAACTCAGTGCCATCTTCCATAAATGATAAAACACGCAGCTAGACAAATTGTCCGTGCTATCGCCTGGATAAAGAGATTATATGATATCTCGTAACAGATGTAACTGAAGCTTCGGGAGTCCACCAGCACCGACTGCGGCAAGGCCCATTGGCTTTGAGCAGAACGACCCGTTCATCTTCACATGCCTTGAGCACTCAATTAGCGCTGCCTTGCTGTTATCAGCTCAGGGCTATACACCACAAATCATATCCGCATATCCAACTGTCAAATCTACAAGCGAATCTTGAAGGAGGCACCTTCATCCACAAAAGCCTCGATAACATCGACCCACATGTCCACCCCAAAGTATTCATACCAAAGATGCCCAAAGTCGTAGCTCGGTACCTGCCCTCTTTGTGTGCCTATTTCGACCATGCGAGCGTGCGGGATGGAGCGGAGGATTTCCTCTGCAAAGGAAAAAGGTACAATAATGTCTTCTCGACCATGGATCACGAGCACTTTGACGGTGGAGGGGATATTGATGAGTTGCTCGCGGAAGTTGAATTTGGTGAGCTATAGTGTTACAGAATAAATGTCCATCCGTTGCACACATATGGAACAGTCTCACCGCCATCCCTTGTTTCACTAGATCATTTACATTAGCAGCATATTCCCTAGTTCATCAAGTGGCATCTCACATATAGTCTGCATGGGTCTAGGCAGCACTTGTCAGTGCGGTTGTAAAAGCAACAATAAAAACGGACCACCTTCCGTTTATTGCGCGTTCTAACCAGAGATCGTATCTTTCTTTATTTTCTGGCTGTGCTATCCACTTTGGGCCCAAGGAGGCATCGAGAGAAGGACGCGCAAGCTCTTTCTTGTGTTCTATGGTCAACGGCTGACCCGGAGCCGGGGGATTAGCCAATTGTGGAGGCGGCGGCAAAGTACGTCGAATAGGCGAACACAATGTACCCGTAAGCAAAGCATGGTGTACACGAAAGGGTGAGGGTGTGGCGTTGGTTGGGTGCGTAGGGAGCAGCAACAATTGCTGTAGAACGGCGCCTGGAATTGGCAAATGTGTATCGGGGATTCTCGAATTACGTGACAAACGAATTACCTCCCATGGAGAATCCAAGAATGTCAACGTCTTTCCATCCAACATGTCGGATAAGAGCGAGAAGGTCACGCGCCATCACCTCGATGGTAATACCATCACTGCCGTCTGGTGTGGCGTACGTAGATTGACCTATCCCCCTAGCAACTAGCATAAGTTACAAGCCATTTCACGCTGCAATAGTTGTGCAACCTATGGTCATATACGAGAACTGGCCTCTGTGAGCATAAACGCCACAACAATGAATGGACAGCAAGATGCACCTGCCCTTTTTTGGGATAGGGACGGAATCAAGCGTTCCCAATCGATCTTGATACTACTTCTACCACCAATCAGCACTAATGGCAGTGCCCCCTTCCCCAGCTGCTCTAGGCCAAAGATGTCGTATGCTAGCGTAGCACCATCAGGCAAGGGGAATCTCAAAGAGTCTGGCTGAATGGGCATCGAGGGAAAGTATACAAATGCAGCAGTCGGTAGTACAAGAGATGCAAGCAACCATTGCAACCGAGCGTTTCACGGTCCAAGTACACAGCAACTCATTAGTAGCCGGTCACGTGCCCCCAAGGCTAACCCTTTGTCGCCAAACTCGTCGAAAACCCTCACGTCAAACTTGGACAATGTCCTTTGTCCCCTTTGAAGACACAACAGCTTGGACTACGCCAGCGGCAGATACAGACCAAGGGGACATTGTTGCCAATGCAATGAAAAAGGAGCGCATCATCAGGTTATTTTCTATTCTCCGCGTTCGCGTTGATCTTTGTATTGATCTCCCCAATCCAGGGATATCGTAGCAGCACAGGAGGACCTAAAAAGTCTGTGTCGCGAACTACTCACTGACATCGCGTGCTTTAAATTGACTCATGCTGTTCTTATTCTGTCCCCCTTTCAGCACTGCTGGCTCGCATCAAAACGGTGCAAGGCGAGGTTGATAAACTCACCTCTGGGAACCAAACATTGCAGATGTACATCGACAATTTGACCAAACAACTCGCACGGCAATGATTATGCTTTGAATGTACCAACAATGTACTAGTCTAATGCTTGTCCTTCACTGTTTCCATTTGAGGCAGCAGCTGCTAGAGTGATCGATGGGCTTTTTCGTAGCCGTAAATTCAGTTCGGTCTGGACCCAGCCCCTCAGGCCCCCCAGTTTCGGTCAGGAAACGAAATCTTCGGTGCAACTAGTCAATTGCAGGGTCTGCAGAGATCTGAAGCGAATGCAACCTGCGAAAACATCCCTGCACTACCGAAGATACAACATGTTTCATTTCGCGGAGTATCAACATAAAACAGCCATTTGTAAGATGAAAATAGTAGCGGCCCATCACTCAGTGAACAGCACCAATAGAATCGCCATGGGAAACTTCGCCCCTGTGACTATAACAGCTATGTGCAAGAATGCCAGTGACAAGCTAATAAGGAATAAGGGTATATACTATGCGTTATGACGGTCCCAAATGGGATGTAAAGTCGAGTGGACGTGAAACGCGAGTAATGCGTAAACGGAAGGAGGTAGCAGTAGGCTTGCAACTCCGGGTATACAAGCAGCACGATTGCTCCTAGCTACTTCAAACTATAAAGAGAAGGAATGAGCATGATTGAAGAGAGGGGGAGGCATCTTGCAATTGAGCTCACCAATGATAGTAATAATTCAAGGGTTGTCAATTTCTAGACAGTTGAGGGGAGCAAGGCCATGCGCGTTGCTTGACTCGTTTTGGACGAAAGCCCAGCCATCCTCATACACACTGACGACACTCACCATGTCACCCTTGTCCAAGGGGACTTCATCTCGTCGTTTATGTGACGGCTGGAATGGCTGCTTAACAGAGGCACGGCGCGGATATGACGATGTGCCCGAAGCGGTGAATGTAGGCGATACAGGGGAGTCAGGGAAACTGATGAGAATCCCTGGTGGATGTAGCAAATCGGAAGGACTTCCAATGGCGTATACGGTAGAAGTTGAACCGGCAGTGGTGGGGGGCAGAGGGAAATTGGCCTCAGTTCCAGTTCCAGGGTTGGCATCAGCACGGTGACCAAATGTTGCGCTGCTGATTTCTGAGTCCGAGGCATGCTCATCACATTTGTACCCATTAGCATCATCAAAAGGATCACGATTGCCAGATCCTGTAGAAAGGAGACTGAAACGAAGCGGGAGTGAAGACATGGGTTTGATTGGTTGCCTTTGGGAGGCTGCATCCGCGAATGGATCTTCCGGACTATAAACTGTCGGAGAATGCACTGGCATGGGAAGCACTGGGGTTCCATCATCAGGCGAGTAAGCATATGCTCCCTCGATACTACGTTCCGTCTCCTCAGGTGACCTGGAACGACCATCTACCATGCTCCATCGGAACGGGTCGCTAAACCGGCGCTCGACAGGGGTTCCCCAGCTACTTCGCATACTATTGTGACGCTGAACTTGTTGCATATCGGGATCACCGGAAACGTAGCCATTAATCCATTCTACCCTTCGTTCGGCTCTGCGGCGTACGTAGCGTCTGCGTATAATGAAGAACAGTAAAAGAGCAGAGGCGATTACAACCAAAGTTACAATGCCTCCAACGGCTCCTGTGCTCAGATGATGTGACGCAGAAGACGATACATTATTGGAGCTGGGTGAGCCCGAACCCCCACCATTTCCATTATCACTTTTGCCGGCACTAGAGCTTGATGGACCATCAGAGGCAGTTCCGGAAGGACCCATACCGGCAGGGGTGATGGAAGCAGCGGAAGGCGAAGCGATGGTGGAAGATTGACCAAGACCACTCTGCGTTGGGCTGCTAATGGTGCCGCCGGCCAAGTCGGGTCTTCCGTCATTATTGATAGGCAATGCAACAACATCAGTTGGGGTCGATTTGAATCTTGTGCCGCCGCCCGCGCTGGAAGACCCCGAACCTAGTGAAGCTACCGAAGGGGGGGGAGAAGGCGATGAGTCCAAGGGGGGGTCTGATTGTGACCCTCCCTGTGGGTTAGAACCACCAATATTGGAACCATCACCTGCTCCTGATGGGCTATCACTACCCCTACCATTCCCAGAGCTGGGGGGGGTGGTATTTCCCTTTCCACCACCATTTCCACCATTTCCGGGCTGCCCCCCGGAGTTGGGAGGGCGACCGCCGCCCCCGCCTCCTCCACCTCCACCTCCATGGGGATTCCCCCCGATGGGAGGAATGATAGCTGGCGGTGTCAGGATAGGAGGGGGATTGGGTTTCTGCTGTGAAGGAGCTGGTGCAGGCGCGGGTGCGGGCGCGGGTGCGGGTTGAGGTGCGGCTGTATGAGGAGGTGTCTTTTGATTATTTCCAGCTACGAGGGGGGTGAGGATAGGCGACAGCACCGGGACAGAAGGCACTGGGATTGGAAGGTTGAGCAAGCCAGGCTCGGGCTCGCGATTTCGCAAGCGAGTATCCAAGACCGGCCTCATTTGTGAGGGAAGGCGAAGTTATCGACAAAAGAGTGTGGGAACTAGCGCCGTGCTAGTAGACACTACACCAGGCTCTGAGCGGGTTGATACTTGGTAGTGGTAAAGAGCAAGTGATATGACTTCGGGCTCCTCGCATGGCGCGCTCCCTACAAGCTTTCCTGTTTCAGTACTGGCTAAAATGGGCCGTGAGAACATGGTCTTGAAAGGGTTAGACGCTGGTCAAGTTGAACCTTGATTGGCACATTAGAGGACATCATCAGTTATATGTAAGACTTGTTGTATTATTCCCCTCCACATAGGATACCGCTTTCGATTCTAAGAGAAGCTGGCTGGCTGTGAACGGTCTGGATGTTCGGCAAGAGTACTGGCGCCCCTTGGCACCCCTTGGCCCTCAGCGCCCCTTCAAATATCTTGTTTCTCCGCATTTGTCCGATCGAGGTGGCAGTCAATTTGATGTAGGCCTATACGCACCCGAACGCTAATCATGGCGAATAAACTATAATTGCCCATCCTCCTCTTGCAACCATTGACAGGCTCACGCCATGTATATGACTTCGGGCCCGGATTGATTTCAGGCTGCCTCAATGATTTTCTCCCCATTTTCCCCTTGGTTTCTGAGATAAAAACCGTTTTATTGTGATCACGGACTCGTCCATACGGCACCACGCGACGACGGTGTTCTGACAGATCCGAATTTCAACAACATCGGCTCGGCAGTTCTGGCTCAATCTCCTCTGTTTGACTGACATTATGCGTCGCGCTCAAAAGTTCCCATCGCCACTCCTAATGACCTATAGGCGAGACGTCAATCCGCTGGCACTTGTCGCTACTCATGCCACGGTGGAGCCTTCAAGACCCCATGATAAGGAGGGCACAACTCCATGACAATAGCCGGTATCTAATTTGTGCGATGGCTTACGTTCATTACCCCAGCTTCAACTAATGTTGATCGTGTGCCTGTTTTTTCCAATCCGGTTCTCTAGCAATTATCAGCTGCAAATGCGCTCTGAGTTGTAGATTATCATCTGTCCCGAGTTGATGCAGGTCATTGTTCACTCAACCGGTGAGTGGATGCATGCGTGCTCACATTCCCAACAGAACTCACGCCACGTATTGGATCGGGTGCGAATATTATTCCCCGCATGCGATGAAGATTTCCAGGTATCAAGCCCGATGATATCATCATGTGACCCTCGAATAATAATGGCCTTGATATTTGAGATATACGCAAGGGCTTCCAGAACAGAGTGCGAATGGCCTTCCTAGCTGTCTCCAAACCTTCAAATCCAGGCAAGTACGATGGTCTTTCAAAACGCCCCCTTAAATTGGTCCCCAATGGAGATATCACGGGACGAGGGCACGTACCTGAGACAGTGAGACACGGTGGAGCCTCCCAAAACATGACCTTCCTCCGGGTATTACTGACCAGATAGATTATAATAGATTGAGAGTCCGGAAGGTTCAGTCAGGGGTGCTTGCACAATGATGCGGCTGGCATCTGATGGTCAGGCACTGGCAGGGTGGCCAGTTGATGGCTTCATCATAGCAGGACAGACTTCTCGTAGAGCATGAACGTCTCATGCGTGATTAATTCACTAGCACTATATATAAGATCAACATTTTACTGCCACAGACACCGAATCACTCCTTGCAAGCACTTTCCATAACACCACCGCACGCTTATGCCATGCGGCTGTTACACATCACCTGTCTATACGCTCGGCAAACACTTTGAGCTGCTGGACATCGTGGTCTTCTGCATGCTTTCATGACAAGGAAGACTGAGTAACCATCGTGCTTGTTTGCAACCAACTTTCACACAGCTGATGTCATCTAGATGTGGAATGTACATCAGTCTCTAAATCTTTCAAAGTCTGAAATTTAAACTATTACAAGCATATTCTGGAGTGCTTGTCAGGTGTGACAGGAGTGAGGATGATCACTGACCTAATGGATGCGCCAGAATAGTTAGAAAACATTCTAGTGCAGACAAGATCAGAATGTTTTAAATCTACTAATATTGCCCATCTATTACTGAATTGAATATCGTTGGCTATTTCCAGTGGATACCTATGACTGCCAACGCGAAGGGGTCATAAAAAGACGCCCCTTTGGGCGTCTGTCACATAATCCAAAAAAAAAAATGACCTCGACAGCCACCGACTTGAAAGGCAAAGGCAAGGCCAGAGACCTTGTCGACAATGCCGGCGTAGAGAGCGCATATACTGGCGATGTCTCGGGGAGCGATATATGCTCTGACTCGGACTCTGATTCATCGATTGGGGAGAGCGACTCCGAGTCCGTTACACAAGAATACCTGGAATCTCTTATTGCAAAGGCGAAAGCTGGAGTCGCCGATAAGAAGAAAAGTGGCGATGCAGATTATGTGGAGGAGGAAGAGATTTTAATATTGGGAGAGGAAGATCAAAAGTGCGTACATATAGGTGGTTTCTCAGAACTGGGTGTTCATTGTATGCATGAACCTAGGCCACTTCCTTCATTGGACCCGGGACTATCACTCCCCCAACCATACTTTAGGCTCCGCACTTCTCGGACAGATGCGTCCTCGTTACTTCACGACCTCGAGGCGGAAGACATCCAACAAGCTGCGCCATCTCAACCTCTAGCCCCGCCTCCTCCTCCAGAGCTGAACAAAGATGGCAAGCGCACGACTAAACGGCAGAGGAAAGAGGTGTGTTTGTTTCTATCAGGTGATACACAATGATCTTTCTGAAAAGAAGTCGTCGAATAGCAACGGAAAGCGACGGCAGGCCCTGACTGGTTTGATTTGCCCGCTCCTGCAGCGGCAGATCTACCGAAATTATACCGTGAAGTCGAGGCGCTCAGATTGCGCAATTCTCTGGATCCGAAGCGGTTTTACCGTAAAGAGGAAGGAGAGGCAAAGGGAATCAAAGGTCTACCGAAGCATTTCGCTGTGAGTACTAATCTGGACTTTCCCGGAGATATCCTAGTTAAGCTCCTGGGCAAAAGATCGGTACTATCCTCCCGTCGTCCACACCATTTGGGACACTTAGTGCTGACAATCTTCCGAGAGCTCACCGAAAACGAACTATCGTTGACGAGCTTATGGATGATGCAGAGACTAAGCGGTATGCAAAGAAGAAGTTCTTGGACCTTCAAGTCGTTCACGGTGAACGGGGACGAGGCACTTATGCGCGAAAAAAAGCCGGACGTCGCGGAAAGTGGTAAACTTACATCTCAATAAAATGAACTTTTATTCATATCAAAGCGCCCACTTGGACATGCAAACCATCACATGAGATCACAGTCGAGGGGTCCTATAAACTCGTCGTGGCCCTCACCCTAACGGCAGAGGGTTCAGGTGTATTTGAGAATTGTTGTCAGGGCCTGTCTTTCAAAGATCCGTGTTTTCATCAACAACAAGGGGAAAGAGCTTTCTCCCTGTCGACGAAACCTTTTCTAGAAGGTGCTTCAGGTCTCTTCGTGTTCGTTCTTCGCTTTGCCCCCCAAGACCAGTGCTTGACATTGGCAGAAAATCACCTTCCGACAAACCTGTCGGCGTGGCAGTGGCCTTGAGCCCTGCATGCTCTGATTGCTTGATGATTGCTCGAACAGTGTAGGATCATTCTGGGTGAATAAACATAAAGTCGGATGCTACTTGGACGTAGAATATCAAGCCCATGGGAGAATTGCAAATTATGCAGCGTGCCTTGCCCCCCCACCTACTCAATGATTCTAAGTTCAATATAATCAGCACGACGCTTCCTGCCCGAGAGAGCCAATTATACTCTCTTTGTAGTTGGGGGCCCATCCTACATCCATACGCCGCTGGTATGACACTACGGAACATATAATATAATTTGGACATGAAAGGCCTCGTGTGGGACAGAATGCCAGGCCTGGTTTACTCTGAGTGGTCACATCCTATCCAGAATTATTTCAGATACGGTTTATAGGCTTTGTTCCATTGATTCGGCACAGACTACACAAATTAGGCCCCATTCGTTTGTCAGAACCAATATGCACACTCGACTTCATCAAAAGAAAATGCCATCCCTGTCTCTCACGGCAGCAGACAGTCTGAAGCACTCAATACCGGCATCGACGGGGTCCCGTCTGCGCAATGGCCATAAAATCTGCAAATTCCGAAGGGAAAACCTCTGATTGCTAGAAGCAAGTTATGTATCCCCCTCTAAAATGCCCATCAACGCATTGCATTCCTACAAAGATTATCTGAACTCACAGCCTGGGTGAAAATGCGATTATCACCCGTCACGGCTATTTTTTATTATCTAGAACGGGGTTCCCAGGTGAACGACATGGGAACCATTCCCAAGTTGCACATCATCTTCAATGCTGCATACTATTTGTCAAGATTCAAATGGTGTGCAATCCGCTTCGAAACGGGATATCGGAGAAGAGATGTATACACATGCAGATAGAGACTCGAAGGCTTTTGAAGAATGTAGGAGAGTATTAATGCCTCGCGGTGTAATTTTTGTGATAAGATTACATTGGAATCAAGGTTATCTCCAATCGTCCAGGGCATGCAGGAATCGCAGGAGTGCGTTACCGGATGCGCGACGGCCCACAGGTGTCCATGTTTGGAGTGCTGCGTCGCTACTGGATTGAACAGGTATGAAGGATTAAAATCTTCTTTATGTCCCATTCCTCAGTCTTCGTTTCCCCGAGACTGAGGTTCGTACCACATTCGCATTCTTTTTCTTCTCAGAGATTAATCTAACTTTTTGGTAGTTTATAACTCTAGCTATCCCTTCGTACTTACTGCGCAGTAGGGCATGCATGCAGTTCATGTATTTCAGCATCAGCAAGCAAACTTTATCGCATATATCAGAAAATTCATCTCATCCTCAACTCCCGCGAACAGATGCATTAGTCGTCCTTGCAGGGCAGTTTAAAAAGGGTTGGGAGTATGCAACAGGAAGCTGAGTGTCAATTCCACCATAAAACCCGGGATGGTATAACACTGCCGTCCGGAACAGCTCCACCTGGCAATGAACCATTCATTCCTTCCCGTAAGTGACAACCTCCTGAGATTGCTACTGGTGGTCCCCTTCATCATCAGCAAGCTTCGTTGTCAAGAGACTCAGGGCAACAGATTCATCGCTGCATTATGACGAAACTGATGATGACCAGTCCTCGGGCTGCGCACATATGCTCTTGTTGCCAGGACTCTGAAAAATGACATAGTCGTTTTCAATCGAAAGAAGGGACTACATCGTCAACGACGCAATGTACTTCTTGTTTGCGCCTGCCTGGTATCTTGTACACTTCTAATATACAGAAACGTGATGCGTAGCCACAATTCCTGTTGGACCTTCGCCAAGGACAAAACAAGGATAAGAGCCCCCAAACATCCTGTGCTACTAAGAAAGTTAATTATTATTTACAGCAAGGAAGTTTAGTCTTCGCACCTGGTAAAAAAACAACAAGTCTAGACCACATATACAACAGGGTGCTGTATCGTATAGTCTAGTCAACAGCTAAACACCATGAAAGACTATAGACGACATACGGATGATGGTGGTATCCTGATATTCATTTCGGGGTATGTCGAAGGCGATATCGGCGAGAATTCCGGGCTCTATAGGGAGGGAAATCAACAAAACATGTGACAGATCACGGCTAAGCATACGGACCTTGCTCATATCGGACAATTCATGCATGCGCAGGGAGGTCAACTGTTTACCGCTCACGGCGGTTAATTTGCTGACATTTTCTTTGCTTTGCAAGGAGCGGCGCGAGTTGAGGCTGATGACGCATCAGAAAGTGAGCGATTCCTAGTCCAAGAACAAAGTGAGAGCCAGAGTGACATACATGGTAAGGAGTGAGTTTGCATACACTTGGTAGAGAAGGGAATGTCAAGTACAGTGAGCACAGTCATTTGCAAAGAACTCACATTTGCTGATGCAGAATGTGACGCCTTGTATGCGCCGCAATGACATCAATAGAATAATATACCAAAATTAGGAGCGCTTACCGATGTAGACCCAATTGTCAGGCATGATCAAGATACAGGTGGCGTCGACTGTAACAAATAGACTAATGCAATACTTTCAAGAGCCAGCAGACGACCGTAGATTCGCCTCACCTTGTGACAAGACCCGTCTCGATAGTATATACAATGAGCAACCGAATTGCCGACCGTGTTCTGCGGTGATTCCTATCAACCGAACATATCCAGCACAAATCTAATGTTGAGTACTCACTCATTGAAAGAAGACCTGGTCTTCCTGAGGTACAGACATAACACTGTGGTGATAAACAGGTCGTTCACTGCCATCATGATGAGGGTTGCGGATAAGATTCCCTATAATAAATTAAATAACTAAGCAATCAGGTTGAACAAGATGAGTAACCTCTCACGTACTATGACCTCGGATACTTTAGAAAAGGCCCTGAGCTGGAAGCTAGGTGATCATGAGCATGGGTACTGAGGGAGCTCTTTGCTGTGAAATATTCAATGCGTACAGTTGGACAGTGGAGACGACACCGGTGGCTAATCGGGGCAATAAATGAGTTGGGGGCTTTGTGGATAAGACAGACTTATCAAACCTGCATGTGCAAGTGACAAAATAACCTGTTTACAACATTTAGGCGGATATATGCACAAAAACTTGCGTCTAAAGACGCACAATGGGTCCAGAGAGCCATTTGTTGTCATTTGTTACTGATGACATCTTGGATTGAAATGGTGAAATGAATAATTTGGATGCTCACGTACGCTTGTATACACGATGGGCAAAGAAACTAGGAAACGTGAGTAATCACTTCGTTGAGAAAACGGCTTATTCCATCACTGACATTTGGACGAGTAGTGTTACAGGGACCTAAGCGAGCGAGGTAAATCAGTACTCTATACTCTTCACGCCACTTGCATTGAAGACTGACTGTCACGCCGACCTCTATCTAGAGAATGGAGTAAGTGGTACTCGGAAACATGCGGGAGAAATACACACGAAAAGACTCCTAATGTGGATGAGATGGTGGTCAACCGTCCAGTTAGTCTGAGAAGGGATTGAGGACTACTCACCATTCACCCATCAGAAGGGCAGCAGGGTTGCCGTATTGTGTCACCAAGAAGTAATAGGCCGAATGGCATATGAAGATAGTGTGCACGAAATCTAACACCCTTTTAATAAAAAGGTGACGGTGTGTCCAACGTTTGATGTTAATTACGATCTCGCCACCTACCATACCACTCCGACGAGCCACTTGAACGCGGCTCTGTCTTTTGCATAATTTACTATCCCCAAATACCTAAGCAGGGAAATAGTTGACACAGTCCATGAGGTACGTACCGTAATATAAGTAAGTCTGCAAAGAGGTAAGGCCAAAGAGGCTACAATGTTGCTCTGAACAGGTATAACAAGATGAAGAGGAGAGTGCTTTACGTGGTCGAAACTAAAACGCCAATTAACATCGCTCCCAGACTATTGTCAAACTTGAGGCCTTGGAGGGACGTAGTGGAGGCCATGTCATGCCCAGTGTTCATGGCAGGCGCTTAAATGACAGTCTGCGAAGAGGAGGGAGCTGTACAGCAAAGAAAACCAAAATTGCCACAGGTGGCGTACTGGGAGTTATATATCATTGTACTACGTTATCGGGAGATCAGAAGGACCGACATGGAAGGCCAAAATTGGGGCACTGGGGTACAGAAATACAAGCTCGAGGAAAAATTCTTCCCATGGGAATCGGTGGAGAATCCCTAAATAGGAGCACTAGTGCCTTGCACTAGAAGTCTTTGCGCGTAGCGCCCAACGCGTACAGCTTGGACCATACGTATACGTGCGTTCATGAGTTTGCGAGGGTCTTGTTTCCGAGAGACCGTGGGGAAATAATCGGATCCGGCGGAGTCAAAAGAACACAGTTGCTGCCAAGAGTCGATCATTTGCTTAGCAAAATAACGTAGGTCCATGTGTGTGCGTGAGTACCAACACAAGTGCTTCATACACCCTATTTGATCATCTCTCTCTCTCTCTCTCTGCGTGAGTACCAGAGTAATGCATAATATCCCAATGGAGCTATGGAATATATCAACCCCACACAGCCCTACTGGTGCAGTGGATGCCGTAATACATTAGTGGCCAAGGTCCCCGAGCAGTGATTAGACTTTTTCTAAGGCCGTGGGACACAACGTTCGTTGCAATTGCATACTAGCACCAATAACTCCGGAGGCTTTATGCTATATAGCTTCTTTAGTCGGACCATGTCAGATCTTGGATGCGTCTCGAGCGTTATTGAGGTGTGATCGGTCAATCCTTGTCGGACAAGCTTATCAGTGTCTGTGGCGGTTGCTCGTCACCGGTGCACCGTCTCCCAAAGTTCATGCATGCAGTTCGGACGCCGTGGATACCGGGGTGCCAGCGAGAGGACTCGCCGAACACCACGAAGATACCACAAGTATTATTATTACGCAGTTAGCCAATATGACCTCGATGTTTACGGCAAGCTTACAGACACAGAAGTCTGTATCTGACCGATATAGCTAGAGCGAAGAAGATGCCTGACAGAATCACCGAATACCATGAAAGCTCACTTCATCATGCACAAGCGACTTGATCCACAGCAAGTAAATAAATAATATATCTGGACAGCTGCGTCTGTCGTCTAGCCTCTACACACCACCTAAAATAGCAAAGAGCTAAAGTTATTAGAGCATACTTGCTGCCCAAAACAGGCAACTGATTGTGTGCCTATTATTTTCAAACCAGTCTATATTCATGCAGCAAATACGTCCGTTTCGAGGGCCTTGTGCATGAAGACTCTAGAGTTGGTTCAGCATCTAGATCCAGAAAAGTTTAGTGTTCTGAGCGTCACATGCACATGGGAAACCTGAAGCGAAAGATGCCACCAATGGTTGCCAGGCATTGGTAATGCACAAAGGGACAGACTTCAGATTACTGGAGCCATTTATAGAAGCAAACCTCAAGTTACCACCGCCGAGCGTCCCTGAGATCTGCATGGCAATTCTGATGAAGCATAGAGACTGATGTTCCATCATCTTTGTTCACCACGCTGTCTGTAGGAGCCATACTTAAGATAATCTTATCCGTAAGGGAACAAGCTAGAAAGATTCTAAGAAACGGTGGCTGAGACCATAACTCGGTGTGAGAACGTCATAGGTATATCGTATTTGCCGTGTACGTCCAGCTCTTGAGTATTCAGGGACAATGAATTTGAAGTGACAAGTCCAGGAGAAGCAATGCAGCTTGATCAATTGCACGAGGTTGAAGATGACCACGTGAGATAATCACCTCTTTTCTGGAGCAATGAAAAGTAGTCATTGTCGGTAATCACCTTGTAGAAAATGGGAGAAGAATGGGGACGTACCAGTTGCAATCCTATCTCAGCTTGGAGCGAGTCCGGTACTGGGCTGTAAGAACCTACGTCAGGGAATAGCATCTCCATCACCAATCGCAGCTTTTCAAAGGCTTAGCCAGCCGGCAGCCGCACTAGAATTCAGGACGATTCTCTTGATATGTTGATCATATCCATTGGGGCAGACAGCGAGCGGTGAAGGTCATGACACAAAGGATAAACTGAATGCCGTCAACGCACCCGCCAACACAGATTGTTGTACTATGGCTTCCCGTCTGTGATGGGTGATGAATAAGCTCTTAAACATGCATTATGACAAGGTCAGGTGAAAGGGTCTATCATATTTGTATATTTCTCTCAGAAACCTGGGGGCACGAGGCCCTGCTGCTTCGGTCGGTTCGAATCGACAGAGCTGGATCCACTTGGTTGGAATGGTGCAGCCATCATCTGGACGGAGACTTCCTATCAGTAGACACATATTACTGCATATCCACAACTCACGGCCTGGGCACCTTGTTGCTGTGCCAACATTTCCTTTTCTTGCTGCACAATCCTTGACTCATCCTCCAAAACAAGGACGAGCGGCAGCCCGACCAGCAGCGCCGACGTTGCGATCACCCAGGCGACATTGCCAGCCATTTTCCCTCCTCGTATCAAGAATGAGGTTGTGTGGGATACACGCGATGAAATGGTGTGTCGTGTTGTCGGAGGGACAATATCGACTAGTGCTGCAAGGCGATCATACAGGCTTTCGGCTGCAGGCACGTCAGAGGAGATGGAGGATAGGGATACCGACGATGAAGTTCGTGATGAGGAAGACGAGGCATACGGAGAGTTGGGAGAGGTTTCCTGCTCGTCGACAATTTCGACTTTGACCATAGTGCCAGGTAGAAAAAATGTGAAAAGACTATGACCCGTCAACTTGGCGAGCTCAGACCTACCATAAATTCTCTCTCGACTTGCGTAGGCTCACCAGGGATTGACTGACCTTTCTGACATGCCTTCGTGTGACTCCGTAACATTACATGGCGGCGTTTCCTATGGGTGGAACAGCAGGCTCTCACGGCAACGGCATTGACAGTTGATGGCCGATAACATGTAACTTGTGCATCATATATATACCAAATGCTCATCATCGCTTTTCAGTGTTATTCTCCTTGTTCTGAGCGCGATTACGACGCACGTATTTGCAGCGCTTCTCAGTTGTTGATTAAAATAAATGCGCACAAGTTGTGCTCTGAACGCCGTCTCGGTATATACCCACTATGAAGCTGGATTCATTATTCATTGTCATAAGTCGCCCATATAAAACGAATCATTCGCTAAGCTATGTCTACAGCCGTTTCTACCTCGCAGAGTATTGAGCTGCCTCATGGAAGAGGATTGGTCGGCAGGCAGTCAGTAGGATCGGGCGCCCGTCTCCTTTCACAGGTGCGCTTTCACCCTTCCACTTCATTGACGCGACGGCACCAAGTGCTACATACTCGGATGCGCAGGCCAGTATTGACCTCCTGGCCAGTGATATTGATTATTTAGCATTTAGGTCAATATAGAGATATGGATCTAACATCGACTGCGCGTGCACAATCACCGTTGCCGATGGACTGTTTTGAATGCGCCATCGGTGTGGCTCCTTCCCTGTTGGATACTTTGCAAACTCAATGCAACGGTTAGAAAGCCCCATACAGCGATCTGAGATAGGTCTAAATGCTTTGAAATGCATTGTGATACAGAATACGTTAATATCTGTTCCCAAAACGGCCTCCCAGTGAACCCAATCAAGGTAGATGGTCCTCTACTCATTGATCTTTTAGTGTTACTGAGGACATTCTGTTTCAGCTATTGGCAGCACCCTGGCGGCGGGATGTCTCGAAATGGTGCTGGAGTACTCAGTGTATCTGGTATAGGGCTTGCTGCCGCAAGTATCGGTGCGGCCGTTTATCTGGGCTCACTATGGCATCCTGTGCATTGGTTACAGGCGAACTTCGTGTTGTTCAAGCCTGAGGGTTCAAATAGTCTACCTACCACGCTGGACGTAAGCAGATATTGACATTATCAGCTGGTATCACCAACAACAATTCTAGCTACTTTGTCGTTTGGGATCCAGGTGCAATACTTGGTACTGCATCACATGTCTATTTATGAGCTGCAGTTACAGTAAGCGCTCGTGGGCGTTGTCACCGTGTCTCCGCTTCGAGAGACATCATCAGTGTCGTCAGTGCCAGTATATTGCATCCGTTAATGACACCCCTCCGACTCCTAGTCAAGGACGGTGCAACTCGATACCTACATCCTACTTTGACTCATTTCCTCCCCATGATCTGTCTTCTTCGTTCCGTCGAAGTGCGACATGACATTCCTTGCGCAAGAATGAAGACAATGCAATGTGCGTATATATGCTAGCACCGGAAGTCGCGATACAACTGGTGTCACAAGGGCAATTCAATCCGGTGGAACAACGATGCATCGCTAGCTGTCACTTCAAACAATAATCGAAGTCGCGTAGTCGCGCATATTTGGCAGCGACTATCTCTATCCTCACCATGAAGTCCAACCTTCATTCATCCTCATCACCGCCACCGGTAGACAAAATTCTGTAAACTAATTCGCTTACTGAAATTGTCAACAGTCGTTTCTGCCTCGCCCGGTATCGGGTTGTTCTCCTCGAGAGCATTATTGGCAGACAGACAATAGATCCTTCTCAAATCCCTTCTCAGGTGCTCCTCACTTTCTTTCCCATCGGCGCACGCATTGATATCGTGGCCTCAAGTGCACCACTACATGCGCACCCTCGCTGTCTGATGTGCAGGTCAGCCTCGCTGGATTCTCTACCGGTGGTCTCGATGTTTAAATCAAGATAGAGGTGCTGATCTCAGAATGCCGCTTGCTTGTGTACAGCTAGCGTTCGCAACGATCTCGTCAACTGTGCCAACTGCGTGTACCCCTCTTTGATGAGCTCTTTGCAATCTTTAGCAGACCGTGAGTAGTATCTATCAAGAGACTCTAAGATAAGGACTGTACCCATCACACCTTTAGAGGATGTTGTGACCTGGGCCCAAGATAGCTCATCCGTCGACCCAATCAAGGTAGACAGTTGTCCGTTTATCCGGTGTTTCGCCTTACTTACAACGAATCAACCGCTGAGGGTTCTAAAAGTTCTGAAAGCAACACGAATGCTGCTGAATCACTCGGTTCGTCGGCTCTGGTGTTTACTGTGAGCGTTGGTGCGGTTATTGCTCTGGGTGTGCTATGAAACTGGCAAGAAAGTTTCCAATCGCCCTTTGAGATTTCTGCTGATGATTTTGATTATCCATTGTTTGAGCCCGAGTCGATACAGGGATGCAGATTTGAAATAATACTATGCATGTATTCAGCGACGTCTCGTAATTGTAATTTATACTGATTGTGTTATTGGCATGTTTCCCTCCCTGCTGGAATCTTTGCAAACCGACACCGATGGCATGCTACAGACTACGGTAGGTCTGGAGGCCTAGAGACGTTGAATTCTATGCCAATCATTGCTCATCAATTGATCTAATCAACGTACTTGTACTTTTTGGGTGTGCAGGGTTTTGCTGCATTAGTTGTTGGGCACAACCCCTTGGTCTAAGAATGGTGCTGGAGGATACAGTTTGCCTGGTATAGTTGTCACTCTAGCTTCCGCTGCGCTAAACCTCGCGACAAAGGGGTCATATAATGTATGAGCACGCTGGACAATAAGCAGCATAAAAACGATCGTACGAGTAGTGGTGTATATGTCTTACCGTTCTGCTTGAAGCAAGAATGGCAACATAGGTGTGATTACATTCATGAACACTCAGGACCAGGGCCGCCTTTACCCATGGAAAGTAAACGAGTTTCTTACTTGGCTTTGGTGATAGTCGACATTCTGTTGATTCGCCATCCCAGCGTTAGGCCTGAAAGCTAGGAGATGAACAGTGCAGTGCGGAAAGTTGTGCATTCTTCATCAAAACTTCCAGTCAAGTTCAGACTATACGTGTATCACAACACGAGCACGCTCTTTCGTCCTGATTTGCAGGCTACCATGAGATCCTCGGATTATCCTACCTGAAAAGGACTGCACGTATGCGCTGGTTCCTCTATATGTCATAGGCTGCCATGCCAGTGGCTACGCGCAACTTGAAGGTTACGGTAAGGTGATCCACGATCGACGCAGGTCGCTTGGTATACGGTACACTCCGATGAAACCATGTAGAAGATTGCAAAATGAGATCCACTGCACATCGTGTGACAGTAATGAAACTAACTGTCAAGGTAAATGTATACAATTCCGGTAATGCATGTATACTAAGCTTCTATAGGTTGAAATTTTGAAAAGTGCTCGCGGAATGAGTTTTAATCAAGACATTCAGGCTTGGCGAATTGAAGGAAAAGTATCCAAGCAAATGATCTGAGGGCACGCTTGTGTTGCAGTACCCTAAAGTCGACAGTAGTTTCTTGAAGGGGGATATGCTCAGGCACCTATACTGTGCCTCGGTACAAGTCGATACAGCGGTTGAAACTGAATCAGCTGATCGATGATCGCCGAGCGGTTCTAATTGCCGAGCGGTTCCGAACATATAAAAATATGTAGAAGGCAAGTTCGTAGTATAAGGATTCTGCGAAGTTTGCAGGAACAATGCGAGGAAGAGAGAAATTGACGGAGCATAAGGATAGCCTTGATGGCGGAGTGGGGCGGGACTTGAAATGACTCGCCATGAAAACAGAGGCAACCCCGTCTGCGAGCCACGTGGCCTTGATGTAGCAGACTTTTCGGGACCGCAGAGCGACCCGCCACCGCATCGGGTTCTCTGCAGTAATTGCGCGCGCGCTCCAAGTAACTTTAACTCTCCTTATTCCACACCATTATCATTGTCGCCTTCCTCTGTCTTACCCACCAAATCGCATCTCCTTGTCACTCAATAGCCCGGTTGCAAGCTGGCAATATTGTTCTCATGCAGCCTGAGCTACCTCTCAATAATTCTGCTCCTAGAAAGCAGAACATCGCATGCGATGCTTGTAGGTGAGTCGCTGTCGCGTCTTTTACTCATATTACATCTGACATTGCATGACATCTTGGTAGAACACGAAAGGTAAAATGTGTAACTATGCCCGGTCAAGACAAGGTACGACACATCCATGTCGGTTCGAAGTCATCGAGAGGCTGCTAATCAATCTGCCTTCTAGTGTCAAGTGAGCCATGTGACGGTAACTTGGAAGGTTTCTATCATGTTGATAACCTGCAGCACTGTCAAACCAAAGGCTATCCGTGTACCTTCAATGTACAACGAGAAACAAGCGAGAAGAAAAGACAGGGTAGCACCAGACGACGCAATTCAGAATCCACGTAAGTTTCATGTTTTACCTGTTGTCTAATCCCCTCCCCATTCCCACCTCTTTTTATTTGAAGACCAAAATTTTCTTGCAGGCGCTCATTGAAATCACCTCATAATTCTAGCACGAGTGCTATACAGACATCAACAATCTTCAGTTCTTTGTGCGTTTGGTGTTGGAGACTGGCATCCCAGCTGATTCGAGCACTCCTGCACGTAATAGGTCCAGTACTACGACACCCGTATCTATACCTCAACCGTCAACTTACCCATTATTGGATACCCCACAATCTGCCCCAATCGCTTCTTTTTACCCTCATGCATTCCACCCTGTACCTTCTCAGCAAAAAACACGGTCACACCTCCAATCTCTAGACTCCCCAGCAGTCTCCCATCAAACAGGAGGATCATTTATCACTTCCCCGCTCTCACCGGGGCATTCTCCCTCTCCAGTTCAATCAACATACCCAGAAACGCCGACTTCACGCTTACTGGCATACCTTCTTTCACCGGAAGCTTCTTCTCTCACGTTCTCCGAACGGCACAAGGGATATCGAGCACTGCCAGATTATCAGCAACGCCAGCCGCTCCGGTTCGACGACTGGGGAGATGTAGGGGTAAAATTGCAAGACCCCGCTTTTCGAATAGAGTAAGAATTTCCCGTCTTGTCGCACCTCCCAAGTCTACCACTCACCAATATATGGCATCCGGAGAATACCTGTGCGCTTGACTTACCTCCGCTCGCTCCATCTTCCAGATTCGCACTTGACCTTGTCGAGGTATACTTTGAAATCTGTCACACTCGATTTGCTCTGCTTGGCCCCTCGCAGTTTCGTGCCCAACTGCTAGCCTCCCTCCCTCCGGTCTCCCGCTCGCCCGGGTCTCCACACGTACCGCTACCAGTATCTTCCACCTCTGCACCCCCTCTCACGCCGCAATCTCTTCATCCTGCCCACCCACGACAACTTCACTCACATCAACGGCAGGCCCGGCAATCAATCAATCAATCTCCGGTACACCCTGCAGTCCTCGCAGCCGTCTTAGCATGGGGAGCAAAGTTTTCCGAACATCCTCTCATTTTACTCGACCGCTCCGCCGACCGGATGCGGCGCAGCCGTCTTGCAAAATCACTTATTCGAAAAGCGTGGGAGGTCGCAGAAGCAGAAAAGATACATACAATTCCGTCAGCCGATGCTGTCATTGTGTGCCTATTGCTGGATGGTCTTCATAGTCGTATGTATATTTCTCTGAGGTTGGATATGGATTCTAAGAACACAACCGGGCTGTAGATGATGTAGACGATCCTGAAGGTGGTGTCTTTCTCCTTTGCTTTGTTGCAAGGTTATGCATTACTGATGTACTCGCAGGCTACCGCGGTTTTTGGTTGAATTGTGGTCTGCGTCATTTGTTGCATCTCCAGGTGAGTTCACACACCTAATGGCTTTCTCTGCCCACCATACATTCTTCGCTCCAGATCAACAACCGTTCTGCGGTCCATGGTCTTGTTGAATCCAATCGTCAGAACTCAATGATTTTTGCCTGGTGGATGGCTTGTCTTGCAGACGCATATAGTGCCCTGTACTTTCGTCGAAAACCTCTCCTGTAATGTCCTTTTTGCATCATCCGTGCGGAGCGAATGCTAAACTTCAATTGCTATACAGCGAGGACAGCGACTACGACATTGACTTCTTACCACGAGACTTATCCCAGGTTGCTGAGTCGGAGGATGAAGGACCTAGTTCTGAGAAACAACTTTCCGTTATAAACCGGCCAGAGGCACGTTTTCATATCGTACAATCCGTTCAATCCACCACTGAAACAATTTTGTAGTTTCTTGTAGGTCTAAGTTGCCCACGTATATCCTTTCTCATCGCTTACAGGAATGGTACGCTGCGTCGCATGCAATGGCACGCTGTTCTCGAGAGTTGTCTCGACAGCTATGGCGACCCGTTATTCACGCGGAGGGTATTCCCTTCAATGTCTTATGTGCACTCATAGGACAATTTAATGCATGGCGAACTGAATACCTGGACAAGGTCGGAGTGCCAGGCTCCCAGGTTAATTGGGATTTCCTCGCTGCGGTGGCTGCTTGTAAGGCATTGTCGCATAGTCGTTTGCTTACAGTTACTAATCTTCATATGGGGCCATTAGGTGGGCAAGATGCGACATACCATGTGATGTGGGTTATCCTATACCAGGCTTTGCGCGAGTTTGGCCTGCGGGAAATCAATCAGATCAAGCGGTCTGGGTCCAACCTCGCAAACCATCCTCTTGCTGGTCAATTGATTGCCACAGAGGCCCAAGTGCAGAAAGAGGCCCTAAACGCTGCATCACGCATCGCAGGCTTAGTACATATCCTTTCATACTGCCGTCAACCCTAATGATGTGACTCAACTTCGGTGACTTTAGACCAATTTGCTCACACAGAGTAATTACCTACGGCTAGACCCTAACGTCATGCACTACAGCATTTATGCAGCCGGGAAACTTCTCGCCGAGTTTGGACGAGAAGAGGTCACGATGTGCATCCGAGGTCTTCAACAATATGGCATTTCCTATGATGATGCGCTCGACCAAGCCGCAGAAATTCAACGGATGTACACTACCCGGGTAGAGCAAGAGCCTGCTCAAGCGTGGGAGAGTGTTAATGATGCTGAAACTCAGACTAACGTAAGTCGCCACTGTTATTTTGCATTCAAGCTAATGGTTGACGATATGTACCAAGTCATATTCCCTCCCTAACGGACCATCGTCTTACGGACTCGCTTCGAATTCGCATGCTGGTGCCTGAATGCCGTCCAGCTGACGTTTCAGCGCTACCATCATTTCAGCTAGTTGTTTATATTTTCTATTACCGGTCTCTTCAATCCGTGCTGCACAATTTAATGAACTTAGTTTGTATTGAGTAGCGTGTCATTGCGTGTAAAAGGCTACAATTGTTGAAAGTCATGAGATCGAAAAGATAGGTCTTTCGTATATATAGAAGATCACGAGGGGCTACGCAAGTGCAGTAGTGAGAACGAAGGAGACTCGGAGAAGAGGGTAAAGACAAATTTATAAATTACGCAAAGCAAGGTCAATAATACGCTCAGGTGGTGTGGGTGCCTGCAGCAGGAAGCTGTGGTAGCGAGAAGTGCTGTGCACGTGAGAGAGAGTAAGATGCTGAGGCTGGTTTAGGTGGAGAGGTCCCAGAATGTATTGTGTCAGTATGATTCTCCTCCATGCTGTTTGTCCGAACTGACATTGTCCGCTGGACTGGCACCTTTAGCTGGAGATTTCCTACTCCCAGGGACATATTCATTGTGGTATGTTCGTTCCCGTTCACACCGTTCATCGGGGGTATGGATAATTGGTAGGAAGGTCGCCCTGACTGCTGCACCTGTGGGTCTTGCCGAGCTGCTATCGTCCGGTCTAGCGTTGGTTGCACGAGTGTAGCCTTCAACGATGGGTAGCCTTTGGCGGGAGGCCCGCCATTCAACGTAGCTTCATTACGGCTGCTGACACCATTGCTGACACCATTGGCAAGCGTGGTGGATGATCCAGAGCGTACCAATGACGTCCCATTTGTTTGTTTGGTACGCACAGGGGTGCCATTCATGCGTAGAGTCGATGCAGAGACAGGAGGTCGTACTGCACTAGGACCTATGGCACTATTGGGTCTTGGCCAGCAAGACGTGCCATTTGGAGTTGATCCCGTCGAAATATCCCCATTTGTAGGTTGATTATAATTGCCACTTTGAGATGTTTTAGGCTCAACGGGGAGGATCTGAGGAACACTCGGAACATTGGGAACAGGAGATGGTGGCGATACAGGGAGGGTTGGGTGAAGAGGTACTGAATTAGGGGTCGAAGAGGTGGGACTTGCGGAT
Organism: Cantharellus purpuraceus; assembly: GCA_025174535.1. Lineage (NCBI taxonomy): Eukaryota > Fungi > Basidiomycota > Agaricomycetes > Cantharellales > Hydnaceae > Cantharellus > Cantharellus purpuraceus. The sequence continues at coordinate 514,204 of JALBUN010000049.1, forward strand.
GAAGATAACTGGGGCAGACCAGGATGCTGCAAGCGAAGCTGATGGTCCAAGTACCTGTTTTGTTTGGGAGCTGAGGGTAAAAGATACTGTGCATCTGGTCTTATCAATTCATGATCCTGAGCATCGAGTAAAGTTATTGTCGTCCGCAAGAATCTGAATGACAGGTAAGTAATGCGTCCGCGCGACTCAAGCATAGACGTACTTGGGCTGGTAATCATCCAGTAAGAAGCGATCATTGATGTCGCAACTTTCAGAATCATAGCGCCATCGCTCATCCAGTCTCCAAGCTAGGTCTAAGGTATCAGCCGTGCGCTCGTCTTGTGTGTCTTGGTTGTCACCATCATATGGCCTCCGGCGGCTATCCTCATCCAGGTTGTTATTTGGCTCTGTCATATCTGCACCATCGGTAAACAAGGCAAGCGCACCGCCGAATCCTGACGATTCAATGGTATTACCGCGCCAAGCCTCCACTATCCGCTCTCGCTCAGCAGCATCCCGCGCAGCTACTTCCACCCCCAAAGTCTCAGGGTCCACTGATAGATGAGGGGCTGGTTTCCAGTCCTCCTCTCCCCGAGCCAGTCTGGCACGAGCCCACAATTCGCAACTGGCATCCCCCGAGACGCTCTGCTCAAAACCAAACGTCGGGATGTTTCTTTCATGATTGTCCCCAAGTCCGCCGACATTTCCTACCCGCGAAGCCATTGAATCTAAGTCCTCAGACATGCTGTAATGAGCCCAGTAATCCTTTCCCAGTTCACGCTCCTTCCGCCCTAGATGTACTCCAGTATCTCGCGGACGCCAACTACGACCAGCCCAACGTTCAGCACGTAATCGTGCCGCAGTCGCATCTTCTGCACGCGGTGGATATCCAGCCCATTCGTGCTGAAGAAGACGGTGGGGCTTAGCGATATGTAACTGACGATCGAGATGCAAGCGTCCACCACGACCTGTACGAAGTCGTAGCGACCGTGGGACACGAGATGAACGTGACGGTGCCAGATCTTCGTCATTCGTTGTTGCAGAAATAGTAGCTATTGATGAAAACGGTCTGAAATGCCTGTCCGCTATGGGAGACGGCTGTGATTGATAAGGCATCTAAGACAACAAGATTAGCTTCATCCGTGCGATTGACAAGGCAAAAAGGCTTACATCGACGGTATCTTCCCAGAAAATGTCGTCCTTACGCGCTTTCAGTAATTCTCGGTCTACTTCGCGCTGAATACTGGCAGTGCGTGCAGCTGGCCATTTCTGACATTCCTCAAACGCATGGCTTGTGTCTCCATTGAGCATGAGTGGAGAATGGGGGTCAAGTGAGTCCGGGAAAGTGCCACGGACGTTTGACGACTTGCGGTTCGCCCAAAGGACAATACGACTACATACAACGCAGTGAACTGAAGTATCACGGATAGTATAGTAAGGTAGACATACCCCGAACCTGTCGTATCGACCTTTGGCTTGCGCGGTTTCCGTTCTTTGTCGATCAGAAGTAGTTCGTCTGTTGGGGGTATCGAGCCTGGTGCCGCCCTGTTGAGCTGTTTCATGTACTCCGCCACAGCCTGTCTATTGCGCCAGATGTCTACCGTGACGCTCGCGCTCTCGCGTTTGAGCTTCTCACGTTGAACAACCATCTGGACAAGCTCTAGGCTGCTCTGGAGCTCTCCACGTAGACGCACAAGCCTTTCGGTATGTGTGACAGTGCTCGTGCGAGTCTTGCGTATTGGCTTTACGTCGCGCTTGCGGAAGCACGTATACGGCGAACCACCCGCTTTGTCTTCTTTTTCTTGTGCTTCAAGGATCAAAACCTGCGCCCAATCAATATGGGAATGAAACTCGAGAATAAGAATCATGCATACGTGGAGTTGAGGGACAATTCGTTGACCATTTCGTTTCATTCGACGTTCCTTCCACCACGGATAGATGACTTGCGCGAGTTGAACCATCTTCTCTGGAGTGGGAACGTCTGCAGGGGCTTCAAAATTTGCAAATACCGAAGGAGACAGAGGCTCTGCGAAATATTTGTGATAGTTGTCAAACTCCGGGAAATGTTCAGGTTGTAGGTCCTACGAAATGTCTGAGAAATACCAGAAATATCGAGCAAGCACACATACCAGATGGAGATATGGGGAAACAATCTCATCTGACCACTTCTCAAATAGACCCATGATTAATTCAAAGTGACCCTCGTCGATGACCACATCAGGTTGGGTCCCATTCAACGGTGGTTGCTCGGGTGCCTTTCCCTTGGCCTTGTAACCTCTTGCTTGTGGGGTACGATGCATACCTCTTGGAGGCGTAACAGTCATGATGTGAATCCCGTTTGCAGTCGTCTCGCTTCCGCTAGTGCTTGTGCCCTCTCCCTTGGCGGCGCCGTTTTGTTTAGTAAGCCACTTTGTATCATGTTCATCAATCAAGTAGGTGAATGATCCTGCCAGACCTCCTACGCAAGATTCATCAATGGAATCGGAGAAGCGGAGATGGGTAACTGGGTCCTTGTATTGTTTGGAAGGGTAGAGGTCATTATATTCTGCGACGAGGCCGGCAGCATCAGGGGTAGGAATGAAAGCATTTGGATCGGTAACGGTAGGAGCTTCCGCTTTGAACAGCGCAGTTGACAATGTACGCTGCGACGATGCAAAAAGGGCAGCTTGTAAATGGTGTTCCTAGAAAGTTAATGTGTCAGCAATCCGCGGATTGGATTTCATGCTCCGACAGCCAATGAGAAAGTGCCACGTCACAAGCAGGAGCCACTGGCAGCAACGACGAGACTCACGTTTGCGTCTTCCTCATCGACGCCTTGACTGGCGAGTATTCTATTCTTCTCGTCGTCGTCATCATCGAGGATGATGGGGTCCGCTTCGATGCTACCTTTAACAACACGCAACTGCGTCTTGTTTGTAACCCTGGTGTTCCTATTCCGCAACCCGGTCAGTCCCGCCGCTAATCGTGCGGATGCCACCATTGCATGGAGTGTTTAAAGAGAAAGTATCGAGGAGTTTGAGTATTTTGTTTGAAGGAATAATTTTTGGGTGGCGTCCGGGCACGGACCAATTCGGTGTCGCGGAGCGGGTCGGCGCAAGGCCTGACCACGTGATCTTTCGCGTCCACCGTATATGCACGACGCGCCCCACACACACAAGCGCCCATCCCACACCAGTATTATTCCGAGTTATAGTTTTATACTCTTTACTACCTTCGTAATACCACTCTCTTCACCACCATAAGGTTTTCCAGAAAGGCCACCCTTGTAAACAGCCTTTTGCGACTTCACCTTCCTCTTCGCCTTTTCGAATCTGAATGTACAGTCCATTAGACATGAAGTTGTTCAGTGCGAAGAGAGCCATCCACGCACCGTTCTCGCTTCTTTACGCGTGGGTTTCGCACGCTCTTGGAGCGTCGTGAAGTTAATCCCTTGTTTTTGAGGATAGCACGGGTCAATGATCGAGGGCCACTTGCATCGTCCTCCGCAATATCCATTCTGTGAGGAGTGGCATTAGTACGGCTTGAACAGAAAAACCACCGCGCAAACCTTTCTTGCAACCGTGCCTCTTCATACTCTCGCCTTTTTCCTTCCTTCTTCTCCTTCTTGGCTCTCTTCACTAACTCATAATAACCATCTTCGCCCTCTTCATCGCTATGGTAATCATCGTTCTGGCGCTTGCGTTTCCCATTGCTAAGGTCAGCAGTGCCCTCTGGCCCCTCAGCGTCGCCGATGCCAGTGTCCAGATCATCGCCACCTTCACCACGTGTCTTTTCGACTTCCCGACGCATACGCGCTTCCTTTTCCTTCTTACGCTCCCGATAGGGTATATCGTCATCGCCTGATACATCAATGTCGCGTTTGTCACAAAATAAACCACAATCACATACCTCCCAACTTCTCCCTACCTCCTTCCCTTCTCCGCGCGGAAGTCTCAATCTTGTTCGTGTGAAACCGTAGAGACCGCTTCCGCGCCTTTTTGTCTGTATCATCCACCATTGACAATGCTGTGGCTTCGCCATATGCATCCAATACGTTGTCATTTAGTCGTGCAGCAAATCCTGTTGATGGAACAAACGTTGGTTCTACGAGGTCGAACGTTGGCGTCCCTAATGACGGCGTTGTCTTCTTTGCATTTGCTTTGGCCTTCCTAGAATGAGACTTGGCCCGCGAAGATGTGCCGTCATTTTTTGATACCAAATCGTCGATCGGGGTGTCAGCTTCTTTCAATAGTGTGTCCAACTCATCGATGTCCAATTTCCTCTTCTTTCGTCCCGGCACACCTTGCATACTTTCTTTCATAGTGTGGGTTCCCCTTGAGGCCCCGAAGATTCGTTCTAGTTCGGCTTTCTCCTCCTCGTCTAGAGATGATACATCGAAGTCCTCGTCATCGTCGTCATCGTCATCATCCGATGCAGAAACGTGCTCATCCAAGATTAAAAGCGCCTGTTTGAGTGTCAACAAACGCTCGAGGATAGCCTTAATTCGCGGAGGCATAGTATTAGACTGATTTGCCGTCGGAGGCCCAGCACGGATATGAAGATAAAATGCGAGAGTTGCGACATATGTGAGAAGGGTTTCTTTGATTGCGGCTTTTATATTATTGTTGTGCAGTTGAATAGAAGCATAGACGTACGGTGATGCAAATGACTCAGTCCCAGCGACAGCGTATCCGATGATGAACCAAGTCTGAGAAAAAAATGGTTGGTCACTGATACGGAACACCTTAGTGATATATACGTACTCCTCCAGCCGTTGTTGTGCGCGCATGAGGTCTCGCGCAACGTCGTCCCATTCTCGGGCAAGAGCGAGCGTCTCTGGACTTGACTTCTCAAGATGGCGGATCGCCGTTGCCCTATTAAGAGGCTCTACAGGTATTTCGGATACACTGTAGGGAACTGCAGCATGTTGATCATCCTCCAGCAATGTATCATTCGCAGCCCTATAAATTTCAGTCGCATGAAGACAGCCGCCATGGCAATTATGAAAGGTATGACTCACATATTCGTCACATCATCTAATCCGTAGTCCTCATCTTCCATAGTATCCCGCATGCGAGCTTGCAACCTCTGTGCTTCGCGCTCTTCCATCTCATACGCTTCTTCCTCATCCTCTTCACCCTCTTTATCAGCAAGTAAATCCGCATTAGAAGCATAGTATGCAGATTTTTTGCGACCCCACGACTCTGACTCCTCAGACTCAGAACCGGATGGTGAGTGTGAAGCTTCTGTTTTTTTTGCAGTCTTCTTTGTCTTCTTGGGTTTACGAGAAGGGAGAGCATCCTCGTCCTGGTCACTCTCGTTTATGGCAGAGTCTTCACCTTCATCATCGACCCCATTGTCGTCTTCAGTATCGTCTTCAAGCCCAAGGTCAAACACTTCCTCTTCACCGTCGTCCCAGCCGTCATCCTCTGCATCTTCGCCCTCTAATAGAATACGATCCCGCGTTTCATGGACTTGAACAAAAACCATCAGAACATTGCGCAATTGAACGGTTGCCGTACTGGAAAAGTCTAGAAAGAACACATACACTCGTCTTCCTCGTCCCCCTGCACGTCTTGCCTCCGGACCCACTTTTTCATTTTCCCTTCCATTTTTCGAGTTGAAGTTGGGTTTTTCTTAGTGGCCTTGACACCATTAGGGGCGTGCGGCTGCTTGCGTGGCCTTCGAGGCATGGTCTCGTAGAAATTCAGAAAACGCCCGTGCTTATGTCAGCCTACGTAACAAGGTTGCTCCAGCTGCTGACGTAATCCTGCTCAGCTAGTGAGTGGAAGCACTTCTAGCAGGTCCACCGAATGAATGACACCTCCTCCAACCCCTTATAGATGGTTATCCCTTGTACCGCGAACACTTGCAAGCCAAGTAGATGTCAATCTGCCAATGTTCCAGATTACTTACTTCCATCTATATGTGTGTTTACGGGGGAAGGATGTCATACGGTTTGCTACAGCGCAAGGTGACTTTGACCTTGTCTTCGTTTACTTCGTGTGAATGCCGTAGGGACTAGCCTCTACTACTTCTATCCTGGTAGCCGCCCGTTGAACTAGGCGCCCGGCGGCTAGGTTGACGCGTACACATTTCATCACTACACGTTTGGTCCCAATGGCAAGCCTAGTCGCGTTCAAGGCTGGTCGTCTACAACGACGGGAAAATACGAATTGGGTGGACCCAGAATTAACGAAAGGCGCCCTTCAACTGCTTGTGGCAGACGATGGACTGCTCCATTTCCAGTGGCGCAACAGGGTCTCCAACACCGTTGAAGACGTACGTATGCGTGTGACGCATTTGAGTTGTGGATTGACAAATATCAAGGACTTGATTATATTTCCTAACGAGGCATCGTTTGAAAAGGTGTCCCAGGCAGCTAGTGGGCGTACATATGTCTTGAAATTCACATCGTCCAATCAAAGGCATTTCGTGAGTTCACACCAGCAGTAGTTTAAGCTCCGAATAGTATCACTAATGGTTCGTCTTGTTAGTATTGGCTTCAGGTGAGAATATCTTTCTCCCTGAACTCGACAGCACGTTGCTCATCCGAGATGCATACGCCAGGACGTGTCTACTGAGCGCGATAGCCAGAATGTCACAAACGTTAATGGCCTTCTTCAGGATCCATCATATGCACCAAGGTGGGAAGATGAACCCTCCCAAAATGAGCTTCAGGCCACCACATCCTCGTGCGCCTATTGTTGCCCTTCTGATTTAATGCATCTCACAATACCATCATAATCCAGGAACATACAGCCTCCTGCTGGCCAGCAATTGTCCGAACTACGAAATATTTTATCTCAAATTTCACAGGACCCTGGAACATCAGGCGCCCATACCCCAGGTGATCCTTCTCCAAGTATCATGTTTCTAGATAACATAACTCATGCCACAAGCCGGCACAGAACTTCTTCTAAGTGACATACTGACTCCCGCTAACCTTGCACCATTGTTTTCGACGCCAGAACTTGTACATTCTATTTTCCCCCATCTTCCCGCAGATCTACCTGTTCCACCTTCCGCTGAAGCACTCCAGACCATTATTGACTCGCCTCAGTTCCACGCTGCAGTGCGCTCACTTGACCAAGCGTTGTCGACAGGTTTGCTGGGAGGTTTGGTTCGAGGATTAGGTCTACCGGAGGAGGCTGGGATGGGCGTCGGGCCATTCTTAGAAGCCATCAAAGAGCAGGCGCAGAAAAATGGAACTGCCAGTGGAGAGGATACAATGGAGATAGATTGAAAGTGTTTCCATTCACGTATATATGTGAGCCATGGATTCTGTGATTAGACCATTCTCTCCGTCATGAACTGTGCTGAACTTTCCGTGGAAATGATTCACAAGACTGCACATCGTCTGCAAGGACAATGGCTAAAGAGTAAACTTCGGACTGAAAGACGTTTGATATTGATCAGATACTATGGCCCCCTCGTATCTTGCACGTGACGAACGTGTGCTGCGAATGCTGCGAAGACTGAGAGGGTAAGCAATTATACCATTGGTCACGACCTGGTGACATGGGAACGTTTGTCTAGCTTAGGACTGTTTATTTACTTCAAATAGCAGCCAAATATGTGTACGATTGACAGGAAAGAGATCCACCAAATCCACCATGCCGTCAACCCTGCGTAGAAATCTCGAGCAGGCATACGGTATTGTCAGGTTCCTAATTCGCATGTCCTATACAACATTTTGCGCCCACCTCCCACCCTGAAGGCCTGACTCTCGGAGATCTATCTCCGTCGCGCTGGATCCAACCCTGCCAGATCCTGTCAGATCCTCGGTCTCCAACCTAGAGGCTTGCCCGCATTTGGCTTCACTCTACAAAGAAGCGAGCATAATCAGAAACTCTGATGAAGGTCCAAACGTTCATGTTGTACCTCAGCCAGGTTTGAAAAGTGCCCACCAACCAGCACTTTCATATTGTATGTACTTGCGAAAGTGTCTGATAGTTCTCAAAGTGGACAAAACGTGCTAGATCAGAACTGCACATAGGTGCCTGGTATAGAAACTCCATGGCTTAACTGTCCAATCTACGATCAAGCAATGACATGCGTAGCCTTTAGGGCACAGCTGGGCATAGCTGGGCATAGCTGGGCATAGGCTCTAGGGACAAAGAAGATACCCCCTGTTTTGATGGTTATAGTCGTGACTGGCTTTGCGATCGGTTCGAAAAGCAACTGAGTCAAACATCTGCATGACAACTCCCCCAAGCACAGATGGGATAACGCTTGACTAAGCCCGATCAATGCACTGAACATGATCTCTAGATATTCAGACACTGCCGTACCGGTAACCCTACTCCTGAAACAACTACACATCCCTGCAACCCATAAACTTTGTGTTTCCGCCCCGCATCCAATTCTAGAAAGTAGCGGCCACCAGGAGAAAACAGACAGAAACACGTGGGTAATGGTCATCAATGATCTACGCCGTATATGGTTGTTTTGAATCGCTGATCGTCAATCACAGCTGTACTGAGGGATGGGGATACCAGTCACGTAATGACAATTCGCAAGATACCGAATGCATTTATCCAGGATTCTTTTTTGTGAGACCGTATTCATTGTGGTGCCTATACGTGCGAATTGACAAGAACCTGGCCAGGTTAAATGATGTCACCTGCTGGTTTCGATTGTTCTTCCCTGTTCACAGTCATTGGTTGCGGTCCCCTTGTCCTCATTCGATGGCAATGGTTCCTCTGGATCAGGTGATGGCTGGGCAGGTTCCGGGATGGCCTTGATCTCCAAACTAGGCGAACGTGCAATCTTGGGTGTAGGAAAGATTGAAGGCAAAAGGCATGCGAAGGTCAGATACGACGTGTGACCGCGGACCTCTTTGATGGGTTGGGTGACAGTCAATAGTGAAGGTAACATTGCTAGGGCAGCTTTCCCTTTTCCCTTGCTTTTAGGTTCAACGCCAGAGAGTGATTCGACGAAACCGTTGTCTATCGTTTCTCCAGCGTTCAATGACTGCGTTTTTGCTCTTTTTGCGTCACTTGGACTACCCTCGCCACCTTCTTCAACAGCCTCATTGCTAGTTTCATCGTGCTTTCGTTTACTACCGCTTTGCTTCGTCCTTGAGGAATCCTGGGTTTTACCTGCCGCATCATCCCTCTTAGCCCTGGACGCGGCAATTTGCTTCAGCCGCCTCTCTTCCTTCTGCACTTCAGCAACCTGGAGCTTTTTGCGTATAGAATCAATTGGGACAGGGGGAGTCACGTGTGCGACTTCATGAGGACGAAGTAACGTCTCATACATTGTAATATCTGGTCGGATGAATCAGTGGCAGCTTATTACACCAGTGCTTGAATATACCAGTGAAACCATGCTCGTTCAAAGCCGAAACTGTGCGCAAAACTTGCTCCATACATGGACTAAAGCAGCAAACCCTTACGATTCGATCTTTCTGCAATAGTATGAGAGCAATATTACACATGATTAGAAAGGACCCACGCGTGCAGCTTGTTTGGCATGGGGGATTGCATCCCATGGGGCAGGTAAATCAAGAAACACTATACAAAGTTTAGCTAATGTATGCATTGGGATCAATAGGCTCAAAACATACCACAATCCACCTCATCCTGGAGGTCAAATCCGTCCTTGCAAACATTGCGATGTTGAAGTATAACATAATCAGATATTCCATGCTGCGAAAATTCCTCGCTAAAATATACCTGCCTTAGCAGTCGGAGTAGATGGAGAGATTGTGTGCTGTACTTACCGGGCTTTGGCAACCCGAGACTGATGAAACTCGAACGTATAAAGACGACCATGAGGCCCTATGGTCCTCGCAACGGAATGTGCGAAAGAGCCCGATCCCGTTCCTAATAATTAGGCTGTCATCAAGATGCCCAATGCGAAATCGTGTTTCGACTCACCCGCCTCAATGACACGGCTACCAGGACGCACGCCGAGCCATGCAGTAATAAAAGCGATGTCAGCAAGATAGAGGATCTGTGTTCGATGTGGAAGAGCAAGGGTCCAAAGCTCCGGGGTGGGACGGAGGACATGAATGAAGCCCTTGCCATTGCGACATGCGACCTTTGAGCCATAGGGCACGCCGATGAGATCTGAATGTTTATATGAACCAAATCGGCCATTGAATTCCTTTCCGGCAGTGATCGTGAGAGGTTGGACGGCTTCGCGGGTCTTTTTAAGAGCAGCAGAGAGTTGAGCTGAGGAACTGGGGGAAAATGCCAGCACTAACAAGCCATACAATCACCACATCGCCTTCAGCTATCTCGCGTGCGGTGCTCCACATGGGTAAGTTGAATGTTAACAGAGAAGAGAGCTGGTTCCTGGTACTAGGACTAATAGAGGATGGGAAACTCCAGAACAAAGGGCAAGATGTGACGTTGGTGGCAAGCCTCTTCGCACTGACTTGGCGGGGATAATCAGAAGTGAAAGCAGATCGATAATCTATCTGAACGTCAACAGGCAGCGGGACAAGAAGGCAGCAGCGCCTAGAGATATTTCGAACCCCGCGGGCGCCTGGTGGAACTTGACATGAAGTGCCTGGTGGTGCTCCGCGGCGGGATGGCGGCCTGCATTCATCGAACACGGTGACGAGCGGGAAATCCCGCGGGCTGTAGTATAAACTTCCCACACAAGGATATGAGTGTTAGGGTCATAAGACAAGGGTTCATGTCGTATTCTTGACAACCTAAAAATACGACTTATCCAGATACAATCTCAGGCAGGTGATGACTGCGCGTCTGATAACATTCGCTGAATGGCCACGCCATCTCGGGTCAGTGTTCCTTGCGAAATTAGCTGAGAAATTCGGTAAGAAAGCTCAGATGCTGTATATATATGGTTAGTGTGTGTCACACTCCGTCACGCCGTCTCAAGCGCGCGAAGTCGTCGGAGTCGGAAACAGGACCAGAACTGGGTTCAGCAGGTGCCGAAACTCGAGAGCCATGGCCACAAGATCACAATCGAGATGCACTCAAAGTCGACCTCTCTCGCGTTCCTTGCTCTCCTTCCCGACGAAAGTCTTGTCCCCGTCGCAAAATATTCCTAATCCCATGGAGGAATCTGACAGTGTCTCATACAGTGCGCATTCTCGTATTTCATCATATATCTATTTCTCAGTGTATCATCGTCTCCAGTCATCATCCATGATCTCAGTCCGGAGGTGGGTGCGCTTACTCGTCGTTGCGTCGCTCACTAATGCGCGGTGTCGCCAGGCCAAGATGCTCTACTTGTCACCATCTCTCAACGAGGTCCTTGGTAGGACCCCGCCCATTGAAGGTCTATTCTAGTCTATTCGATTTTAATTCTGTTTGTAGGTTATGAGCCTCGGGATATAATTGGCACTTCCTCTTTCGATTGGATGCATCCCGACGAGGTCGATGCTGCCAGGAAATTGCACTAGTACAGCAGCCATCCCATTCGCGCGCCGTCTAGCACACTGACGCGCTTGCATATTTAAATAGTGACACTATACGCTATGACAAGGCGGCGGCCATGGCCTACCTTCGCATACGAAATCAGGAGGATCGTTGGGTCCATTGTGTGATCGTGCGCTGCCCCTCACTAGTCTGTCCTACTCTATTGTACTGACATTGCCTAGCAACGTAGCATGGTACATAATGCCCTCATCGGTAGTATCTCTTTTGCAAAGCCCGGCGCCAAGGCCCTTCACACGGCTGCCACCGCTCAAGAAGTCACGTTCCTCACCCCCACCACTTCACAGATGCAACTGGAATTCCGCGTACATCCATTCCTCTCATCATTTACCCTGTTTGTATTGACTCCCCGTGGGCAGAAATGGAATGACCCTGCACCAATGGAACCTGAATCCCCCGTTGAACTCCCACCCCGTCCGTCCTACGCAGAACTGTTCCGCGAGCTCCCCACTCCCTCCAGGCGCACAGGCCTCATTCTCAACCGCTTTTCCAGGCAGTGCCCTGTAATGTACTGCACTAATGATTGCATTTTCTCCGCCGCAAAAGTATTCAACCGCAGTTTCTATGACTTTGTGAGCCCCGCCCACGAAGCAAACGTCAGGCAGTGGATCGATGTATCAAAGGGGTGGGGTGTCACTGATTCGGGTCATCCGAGTGATGGCGGGTTTGTTTTCGGGACCTTTAATATTTGTCTCGAGGGTCGAAATAGTGCAGAAGGGTGAATGCCAGTTTCGCTTCTTCCCTTTGGATATACTGAACCTGTCGCCAGTGGTCATAACGGCACCCTTCCGCATACCCGCGGGAGGAACAATACGTCCATCGACTTGCGCCGAGGGAGGCAGGAGACCACTGAAATTCCTGTGGACGCTATTTTCTCCGCCCATTCTGACGGTTTCATTGTTGTCCTGCGGAGATCCGAGCATGGGTCTCGACCTGGCTCGCAAACGCGTTAAGCAATGATGTCTATTCGATTTGTCTGGTGCGACTGAGAACGAGTCAGTGTGGTTGTTGAACCATCTGACGAGATACGTTTACGCTTTTCATGCTAGGAGCCCTGTGATGCACGTATATGGATATATTAGCTGTTGTTTCACAAGCCATGTATAGGGTTACGGCAGGTTTCATCCAGACATGTCTGTCTAACGGAAATTTCGACCCTTGATTGTGATTCCTTGTGTTACACATTTTATTGGAGTGTTGGGGAAGAAAGTTAAATTGGTCTTGGCGTGCGTTCATGTAGTATTCAGCACCCAAAGTAACATACGAACTATCGAACGTCCAGCTACTGTCCCATTACAAATTAGAGTACAGTAAAATGGATAAAAGAAAGGGTATGACTCGTTGATCGTTATCACAGTGCATTATCAAAGTCGTTGGAGGTCGTTGATTCGTGAACGGAAAAAAAAATGTGTGCCTATTAGGCAAGGCATCGGGGTCCAAAACGGTGATCTGGGCCCCATGAAGTCAAGTGACCCAAGTCGTGTTTGGCTTGTTCCATGTCGCCTTCGGAACATATGCAAGACTCTTATCCGCCATTCGCAGCTGTACCGTGGCGTGCAGATTAGGCTTAGCGTCGGTAATCGTTCTCCCACGACCAAGGTTCCATCTGCGCACAAATTAATATCAATATCGCTTAAAGGCACAAAGCATCCACACACCTTAATGTGCGATGCCATATTCCCTTCTCGTCTTGCCAGGATACGAAAAGCGGAATGACCTCAAGAACCCACCATGTAGGTGCCATCTTGAGCTCGTCATGTAGCGGTTGCACAGCGTCCAGAGCATCGTCTTTCGCCACCTCGCTACGCTCTGTGTCCGTATGCGAAAGCGGAAGCTGATTGAGTTGAACCACACTTCCATTCTTGGTAGATTCGCCGGGGTTCTTAAGCTTAGCCGGTGAACAGCCGGGGTCAGTTGAGCCTTCAGGTATTTTGAGGGCCGCTGGTGACAGACTCGAATCAACGGTCGATTCGAAGCCTAACATTGACAGAGGGATGTCCGCGGCTTCAAGTGCCTTGTTATCAAACTGAATCCCGCATTGTGACTTCATGATCTCTCGCAGCATCCAGCGTAGAGAAATGTTGCTCAGGGTACGTTGCGCGTCAGAAGGGGTTTCACCTCCACCAACGTCTGCAGAGGGCACGAGTAAGTGAAATAGAGAGGCAATACAGTGATCATTTACCACTGTGACATCCTGAGAACCAGACCTCGAGCACATCGGTAGGTGGTCCTGATTCGTCAGCCGTACTACCCTTCTCCACATCAGACCCCTTCTGTCCAGGCACATAGCTTGCGTGCTCTGGATCCTGGCTGGCACCAGATGCATCAGGAGCATCTCTGTGGTAGGTATTAGGTTGAAATTTGGCGCGGCGCTGGTAAAAATAGTAAGTTTGATGAAGCACAGACAAGAAAGGGGTAAATATCAGGAGTCAAGAAAACAAGACGATCGAATGAGTGGCCCTAAGAAAAGACTGCCTACTTCATCAAGAGAAAGGGCATGCCGGAAGCATTTGATGCTGGTGTTGCTGGAGGTGAAAGGAAGGTGACGCGACCAAAAGACCCCCACACTCGAAACCGTGTCCCTAATCCGGACGATCAGCCAGGCTCCACAGTGCCGTGATGGAATTCACCAGCATCCCATAAACTCGACCTTTACAGCCCTGGAAAATGTCTGTTTGAAGCCATTTGCGAGCAGGTTGTTCTGTTTGCCAGTGCCCTTGTACATCTGGTATGCAAAGCCAATTTGCTCTTGGAGTCTGGTATCAGCATGGATGACACGATGATTCCAAGGGACAATCGCATACCAACATTGTCCTTTGGAAGAAGTCCGACCTTGTGCACCACGAGTGAGAGGTATGCATACTGCATGGAGGCAACCGCAACAATTACCTTGAACAACATGCCGGCCAAAGCCCGAGCGGTATATGCGCCCCTAGAAAATCCGAAAAGACAGATGCGATCGCCAGTGAGATAGTTTTGCATCAAGTACCGATAGCCACCCATGACCTGCATAACACGTTAAAGAATGATGTGATGATGAAATACTACAACTTGCATGTGCGTCAAGATACCACGCAAAGGCCTCATCCAAGAGTTTTGCAAGCCATAATTCTACTCCTGACACCATCCCGGGTGCTGAGTAGGTCCCTACCCCGGCCTGGGAGCAACCATAGTAAACAACTGTTCGGAACAACAAGCTGTATCCTCTACTTGATAGTAGACAAGTTGTTGGTCCCTATTGTCTCTCTTGAGCAACGAGAACAACTTGACGATGTTGGTGTTCTATAGGGGTTCATGGTCAACCTAAGAGGTGGTGGTAAAAAGACAAGAACACACGGTGGAATCATAAAGATTTCCAGTGCCATCGAAGCAAAGAACGAGCGTGCGAGATGGACGGGTATCTTCAACTTCAGCCATGGTGGCCGGAAAGGAGGGAGTCTGTCATTGAGTCCTGAGCTAGTTCTCACAAATATGGTAGCCCGTCACATGTCCTTAGTCACGTGATAACACTTAATACGGAACGTCATTGTGTGTGCGTTGTGACAGCCATGCGCCGAGTGACCAGGCAGTTCAGTGTCCTCCACAAACGCTACTGCTCAAGCCATAATTCAACCACACATTTTGGCTTCAAGGAGGTTCCCGCCTCCGCCAAGGAGTCTCTCGTCAAAGGCGTATTCTCCTCCGTCGCCTCTTCATATGACTTGATGAACGATGCCATGTCTTTTGGCGTGCATCGCCTTTGGAAGGACGACTTCATCGCCAACCTGAATCCAGGCAACGCAAGACTTGGTGTACAGACGCGCTGCATTGACGTGGCTGGTGGCACTGGTGACATTGCTCTCAGAATTTTGGACTGGGCAAGAGAGAGGCATGCGGATCGTGATCTGCGCGTCGACGTGGTAGATATCAACCCAGATATGCTCGAGGAGGGCCGCAGGCGGTTCAGACGCACAATGTATCACAACAGTGCGTCTTTCTGTAGATCTTCTCGGCTTTTTATTCATCCTGTGCTTGCCCGTAGCGCCACAACTCTCGTTCTACGAGGGCAATGCCCAATCATTATCACCCACAGAATTCCCTCCTAACACGTACGACTTGTATACCATCGCATTTGGCATCCGCAATTGTACCTCCATTATCGATGTACTCCGTGAGGCTCACCGAGTCCTGAAGCCTGGTGGTACCTTTGCCTGCTTGGAGTTTAGCAAAGTGCAAAACCCACTTTTTGCACAGTAAATACTTCATTTCAGTCTATAATCTGTGTTTGCTCATCCGCCAAACAGGGTTTACCAATCCTATTCCTTTTCCATCATTCCCCTCATGGGCTCCATTTTGGCCTCCGATCGTTCATCTTACGAATATTTAGTAGAGTCTATCCGCCGTTTCCCACCACAGCAGGAATTTGCGGATATGATCAAAGAGGCTGGCTTCCAGGTAGGGCGCAAAGGCGTGGCGTGGCGCGATCTATGGGGAGGTATCGCGTGTGTCCACACAGGGGTCAAGATATAGGCCGGGACCGTATGTATAAATCAAAAGAAAAGGGACCTGCCAGATTTCTTGGCTCCACGGCCTGCGAAAGCAACCCATTCCGGATTCATACACCAATAGGAATATCCTCGACAAAATTTTAGGTGGTTGAGCATCCCCTTTATAGAGCGTGTGTAGCCACATGGCTCGCTGCATCCAGGATCACGATTCGAATGACAGTATTAGATCCTGTGCGATATCCAGTGTATGTTGATCTGCATGTCTACATGACTAACTCGGTCTTTATCAATCGTTATTATGAGTCGACTTGATTTTGCAATTGTAAGCTGTCCCAAGCAGTTTACTGGTTTCATA
Organism: Cantharellus purpuraceus; assembly: GCA_025174535.1. Taxonomy (NCBI): domain Eukaryota; kingdom Fungi; phylum Basidiomycota; class Agaricomycetes; order Cantharellales; family Hydnaceae; genus Cantharellus; species Cantharellus purpuraceus. The sequence continues at coordinate 530,421 of JALBUN010000049.1, forward strand.
CATCGTCGACATCCTACATGCATTTGGCACTGTGCCTAGTTGATTGTGCATGTAAGCAGGCTAAACAACTGTAGTTCTCTATAGTATCCTTTCCGGAATATCTCCATTCCTGATCGGGTTCGGATGCAGGCGTCTGACGGGTGCTACATACCTCGCTAGTCCAAAGGGATCGGACGGGTTTCATTTTTGGCGGTAAGTGCATTGTTAATTTGCCTCCAGAGATTGCGCGTTCCCTCACTATCACACCTGTTTTCATCGAAGAACGCAATCAGATGCTCTTTGACAGGTCCATATCAAGGTGAATGAAATCAGCAAGAGACAACAGAGCAGGTTCCAAACGCGGAGCTCGGGAAAGCACAGAACATCATTAATTTGTTAATATCTAAACTAGTGCTTAATGAACAGATTTGATCTCTTATACAGTCTGTTCTGAACCCCCAATTTCAGTTGTGCATGGAACATTGGTAGCCTCGTCTTGGCTTACTCTGCATGTGTACTGGCGCACACCGTCGTGAACGGGGGAGTCACCAGGTGTCGCTATGACAATCAATAAGTGCTCGCTTCCAGAAAGCTGACTCTCATTTAACCCAACATAGAGATATCTGCATTCCTAGTGTATCACTGAATTTCTTCCTCGATGAGCGGCGTCGCCCATTTTATGCAACACACTCGAAAATTCCTAAGCTGCAGACCGAAAGATAGAGAATAAATGACTCACAGAAGACTGCATTCAAATGCATAACGATATTATTCTTCAATTGCGCGTCGGAATGCCAATTCCAATTCTCGTTCCCGCTGCTTCTTCGCGTCGCTCTTGGGAACCCTCGGCCGAAGCGTTCTAGCCGGTGTAACAGATCCTGATGGCCTGCCTGCCTTCTGTCTGCTGTGGTGCGGGTGCTCATCGCTACCCACATCCTCCGAACTTGACACAGACCTAGCTCGCTTTCGGCCACGTGCTGATCGACGCGGTGTCACAGAGGACTTCTTCCCACCACTGTTCACCATCAACGGAGTCTTGGCACTTTGCTGTGAGTCATTCGCTGCATCCGCAACCGCCGTGGCTAGTGATTGCGCATTCGCTTCTGCCAATTGTTGCATCGTCTTTGGCATGGGAGCTGGTTGCTTCTGCTCAGCAACAATTAATGCCACCTCTTCCATAGGTTCCTCGACATCGATATCTTCCACATTAGGCAAATCAATACCTTCTATGTCCGATACAAGATCATCTGGCTTCTGTAGAGAATGCGAATCGTGACTTGACGAAAGATCGACGTGTAAAGATTTGGGAAGAGTGTAAGCCTGGACAACGTTGTCTGCCGTTTCAAGCAAGAAGCCACCGGCTTCAATTACGTCCTAAATATAATCGTTTAGATAATTGTGTAATAGACCTGTTGATTGCTGACCTCACGATTGTCTACGCCGTGCTGGTGCTGTGTGCTAGGTGATTTGCTGGCATACTGTTCTTGCAATCGTTGACGAATTCTGAGACCTTGGACGAGCCGCGTCCACCGCTTGATCACACGCTCCTCCTGTTTGATGCGTGCTTTTTCCTCGGCATCTTGAGCAGATGCCCAATATGCCTTCATGAAAACTCAACTCAAAATCCCGCAAACCTGTGAAGCTGCCTCACCTCTAACAGGGCAGGCTCATTCTCTACGGCAATGACAACCCCATTTATAAGGGGAAATGCTCGTCGACTCTTGAATTCGAATCCAGTCTGAATGAAATGAGTATAGTGGGTTGGGACAAAGGTTACCAGTGCAACATACCACCGCCTCCGCGTAGTCGAAACCCAGTTCCTTAGCAACCTTGGCCGTTCCTTTATCTAGTTTAAAAGATGATTTAGAGAATGAAATGAATAAGCGACCAACATGGGCATACATGGTATATGCACAGCTCCGCTGGGCAGCATGGTATCAACATACAGATCGATGTTTCCAAAATCATTTTTGGGTACTTTGCCCTAGGATTGCTATCAGCACACATACTGCCACTGGTCAACCTTGACTCACATTAGTCACAGGTGGGGGACGATAGAGCTCTGTTTGCGACTCAGCGTACAACCCTTGCATTGCACCCTCTCCTTCGACGTGGCTACCCTCTTCCGCAATCCCAATGGCGCGTCTCCGACCAAGTGTTACAGCCCGTACCTTGACCCATTTCATGGCCTGCTCACCCTCTACCACGATGCGACCAGTGCGCATCCAATTCTCCGAGGTTTTGAGGCCAGACACGACGTTGGCACGAGCGAAGACAGGCTCACCACGGAATCGGCCCATTTCAATGCGTGGGTGCAGCATCTCGTCGCGATGTAGGTGACGCTCGAGGACGTAGCTAAGGCGCCCTATAAGGTAAGCTATGAAGTGATAGCAAGAAAGCATACATAGGGTGATCTTTGAACGCGGCCACAGACGTCGGCATACCCTCGGTGACTTGCTTGAACTGTAATTCCTCATCTTCGACATCGTCTCGATGCTATTGTGACGCACAATAAGCTCTAGTACCTATGTCATAAATGATGGGCTTATCATACCAAGCGATATGGTCTTGTTAAGAATGCCATAACGCGATCCCACCATTCCTTCTTGCCTTTCCCACCTACGCGTATCCTTGAAGTTTTGTTTGTGAATTCGCGAGCATATCTAACGGGTCGGATGCGTTCAGCTGTCTTTCCCAGGCTGAAGTTAGTACCCCTAAAGTATTAAATCGTACCTCTGCGTAACGTCTCTTGCCCAGCCGTCCTCTTCGAATGCCAACACATAGACCATCCTGTTCCGCTTGTCGTGCGAAGGAGGTTCGAACATTTTGGGTATGTCAACGAAACCTCGCGCAATGTCCACTGGAATCCATCTTCCATCTGCACGAGAAAATACTTCCGTCCATTGAGTTGGCGGATAACCTCCCTCAGGTGGTCCAGGAGCTGGGTCATTGCTCAACCGTAGTCATGTATACGAGGTACATTACATACCCTTTTTCGTAGAGCCTAGCTTTCTTCCCTGTTGACGCTGTTTCCTCAATGTAATGACAGGCTTGGCCTTCTCTTTGCCCTTTGCCGAGGAAACTGCCCCATTCAGAGTCTGTCCATCTCCTGGAAACACTGCCTTTCCTTTCCCTTTCAAGTCTGGAGACATACTCGGAATTACCACTTCCATGCCGTCCTGTCCCTTATCCTCAGTTCCTTGAGCCACTTGTTTACCCTTCGTCTTGGGGCGAGACGAAGGCTTGGGCTTGCCTATACTCGCTTTCCATGGCACACTCTGCACACTAATGATGAGCCTTGCAGGTACTCCCAAGGCCCGACACAGGGCAGTGAAGAGCTGTGCAGAGAGGTCCTGTGAGCCATACCGAAGCAATGCGTGCTTCTGGAGAGACTTGCAAGAGCGAATAACTTCGCCTTCTTCGTCGGGATTTTGCAAGTCTGCTTCATCTCACGTCAACATGACAAAAGAACAGATGGTCACAATATAGCGTACTCTTCCGTAGGAGCCCTGCGGCAACTTCGTCAAAAGTTCGACTCTGGATCTCGCCACTACCTTGCGGCTCGACTTCAAAGAAAGTCTCCCTCCACCATTGAGTGAGACGCATGATAGCAGCCTGGAACAGACGACCTCGTCGTCTTGCATCCGGTTCGCGTTTCTTGTGGATATGGGTAAATGCTGTTTGCAGCGCGAGAGGTGTGAGGGACATCAGACGTGCCTATATTCAATAATCTGTCAGAAATCTTGCTACAGGTGAAGGAATAGAGAACGTGGCCACCAACATGAAGAAGCCTGTCGTTGAGGTATTTGTTTCTTATCCAGCCATTTGAAATCAGGCAAATAGTATGAATCTTGTGAGTCTCCAGGCGTACAACGCGTTCCACGTGGCTCATAGCTGTCTTCCTGTCCAGTATGACAACTAAACATCCCAGTCTCCCACCTGAAGAGATGCATCCCAACTCACTTGTCCTCCTGTCGCATCTGCTTTGCCGTGTCCAGGGTGATCTCAATTGGTTGAGAAGGACGTGCTTGTTCATTGCTTGAAGACATGGCAGCAGCGTCATGTTCAGTTACGAGCGTTGGAACAGTTCCAACATTAACTTCCTCCCAATCCATCTCGTCCTCATCACCTGAATCATCATTAAAGGACCTTATCGAGTGGCTCCATGGACTGCTTGAGCCTTCTTGTAGAGGCATGTTTTTGTGTGAAGAACAATAAATTATGCGGGAAAAATCTCGTCCACTACTAGCAACTCATCGGAGTTGGTGACTCGGAAGTCAGGGCGGTGATTGGCACGTGACCCACAAATGTTCTCACGCAACGGACACACAAACTTGAACGCAAGACGGTCAGACAAGAATTAGAATCATGAGGAACGGCGGACATGGACAACCTATTGTGTGAGATTGTGCTGCGCGTGGGTGTTCTCAACAACAAGTTTAATTTACTGTGGTTTGAATTGATCTTACAGGACATATTGACATGACTACATAAAGGATCATGCATTGAGTACATTAAATTACTGATTCTCAACCGATCGGCGTACAATTGAGCCTCCTGCTTCGAGTGCGACACCACGTTTGTGTCCTAAGTGTCACGGTCATGATGAGCATTAATCTGCATAACCTCAACTACGATGCAACGCATGTAGGGTCTGAAAATCATGGCATCCTCGTTTGTAGGGCTACTCTTATCAGAGCTGCAACGGAAGCCAGGTTCGTGTGTGAATAGCCACTTGGCCCGGCCGATAGGGACGCAGTGAGATTTATTATGCTGGTCGTATAATTCCCCGCTGGCCTGATAATGAAATAGAATTAAGGTAGAATGAGACCGAACGTTGCTACTATCGCCCAAGACTCCCAAGAGGAGGGCGAATATTACAACACTTTCATACTAGCTTCCAGATATGAGACCACACCTGGCGTGAAACAATGTATCCAGTCACTAACATCTAAGTTTCAAATAGAGGCAGAGATGGAGATATATAAGTGTCACGACGTCTTACACCTCTGTTTAAGGATGGTGTCGTCGAACGGGTCTCCGTATGCTGTCCGTGGCCCACCTGCAGTTAATTTACTATCACTACATTGGAAACGGATAATACGCACCTTCTCTAACATATTCCACCACACCTTGATCCACAAGCTCCTCTCTGAATCTCGGAGTTGGCCCACCATGCCCATATGCTTGCGCATCGCGCACAGGCGTCCACCATGTACCATTACTGGTACCCATCCATGATTCCTCATCGCGACCGCCATCCCTATCACGCTCCCTTCTTCTCGATTTGCTTTCACGTCCCTCCCTTCCCTGAAATGCCGACGAAGAAGAAGGGGGCAGGCGTCGTTTCGCCTGGGGTTGGCCGGGTGACTGTTGTGATTGGGAATTGAAAGTAGTGCCTGCCGTGGAAGGTGTGGGGAGGCCAACATCATCAGGCGAGGGTGACCCCGAACTAGGGGTCGACGGTGAGGGCGAAAGAGCGTCGGGTGGCGAGTTCATTCTGGTAGCTGACGCGCTTCAAGTTTGGGCGCTTCCTGGGTTCTCATATTTGTGCATGCATCCAGCGTCGACGCCACACCTGAATCCGTTTGGATGCGAAATCCGCGCCACAGAAGATAAAGGCAGGGGCGTATTTGGTAAGATGCTCAGCTAATTGTCATGACCTCCTGTTCACAGTCTAACTTACGTAGCCACACAGCAAATTCTAGCCCAAACCGCCATTGTTATTAGTCCCGTCCTACTTTTCTCTAAAGATGAGTATGAGAAGTACCGAAAACACACTGTCGTAGATCACTGCACCTTCAAGTGGCGAGATGGAAGGATGGCTCTGGCTTTGGGACTTGGTACGCCCAATCCTGTGACTCAACATGTACCTTCGATGATCTTGATCGCACAGGTTCCAGGGTCAATATTTAACCACTCATCGACTCCGAACGTATCATACATCCCTGACCCCGAACATGCTTGCATTAGATTCATGACAATGCAGCCAATTGCTCCTGCGGAAGAGTTGTGCATTTTGTATGGCAGCAATGATAGGTCTGGTACACCAACATCCGATGGGAAGGATGATGAGGATGGGGATGTGTTGGCCCGCTTAGCTAGTAGCCTGGAGTTGGATCAGGCCATAGACAATCCAGAAGAATTGATCCCCGAAGCAGAACTGCCATTCGAAAGAGTGGCTGTAGGTGAGGATGAAGAGGAAGTCAATGGTGTAGGAGAGACCGGTATTTTTTTTTATAGTCTCAGGCGACAATATTTGACTTTGGCCTTTAGTGGATGCGTGGGCAGTAGACATCCTGGACCCGCGGCAAACGGCAGATATGATAGCGTGAGTTTGCCCACGTACTTATATGTCTTTTCTGGCTCATACGAAGAGAGTATATCAGGTGGTTAAAGCTTGCTGAACTTGAGGATCCAACATTAAAACATGCCAAACATATTCGTAGATGGACAGATTCTGAATCGTGTAGTTGCGTCCCTTTCTTTGTTTTCGACCTCTATTTGACGTCCTACCTTGGCCAGCTACAAAAACGACTTTGCTTCTTACGCCAGCAGATCGCCCTGCACCCGTCGTTCCCGGTGACCTTACCCCTTACGTCATCGCTGTGCCACGTTTCCCCGCTCGAACACTGGACCAAGTCAAGGTGAAAGCAAAGATATGGCCAGTATTTTATGAGGCACAACATCACCGAGAAATCAAAGAGGAAAGCCGCCGGTGGACTCGTGCAACAGTACAGTGGTTTCGTGATGCTGTCGCTGTACTAAGGAAAGAAGCCAAACGTGTACGACTGCTCGGAGAGGCAAGTTTACTGATCACTTTTGTTCCATGCGCGACCAACGTTGTCCCGCAGATCCCAGTGGTGTCGTACGCACCGGTGCCCCTCGATGCACCCTCTGGGGTACAGTCGTTTATTGCGCATGACACGCGTGTATCCTTACAACATCCACTCCGACATGCCGTATTTAACCTTGTCAGACTGGTCGGGGATACGATGGCGCCATTAGAGTTGCCAGATTCCTCACAAAATGGACAAAACTATCTCTTAACATCGCGCACACTCTTTACAACACACGAACCATGCATTGCATGCAGTATGGCATTGCTTCACTCACGCGTTAAAGAGGTATAAAACACAGTCTACTGTAGTCCCCAGCTTATGGTTTCCCTCCAGATAGTCTATCTATATGCAATGCCCCAAACCGGTGGATGTGGCGGTTTGACATGTGTTCCAGGGCTAAAGGGGGTAAACCACCGATTCAAATTGTGGAAATGGCGCGGAATACCCGTGGGCGCCGGAGGGGTTCAAGCTCATGTAGATGCATAATGTAAAAATGTCTTAACAACTACCACACCCGTGCGGCAACCTCTCTTGCTGCAAGAACAACTTTGGTTGCAATGTTAGAATTTCTATTAACCAGGATTTCAGTGAATACCGAGTCAAAGAGTAGCTGATATAGAGTACTGGTACTGCATAGCTCTCCGTCTAGTGATCAGAATTAGGGGTAGTTTATCGGTACACCCTCCACAAGACAGCCAACTGGAAAGGGATTTCATTCTGAATCTTTTAGGCGGATCTCTTCAGCCCAAATTCTATTGCCGAAGGTTGGTCAAAACCCATTTCCCTGGCCCTTTGTTCTATGAAGGATCTCAACCCACGATCATATAGGTGAGTGTGTAAGCTGGATGTCGAGATCGTGGCGTCCTTCTTGGGATGATACAGTATTGGTTACTGAGATCATGATGCATCGTGATAATTGAATCTCCGCCATCATGGTTGCAGATATCTCCACAACATACAAAGCTACAGCAGGCTCACCGGTCCCCCCTCAATTGCTCAAGCGCTCTAAATGGGTGGTAAAATTTCATCAAGATCTTCGTTTCTGAAGCTATCTTCATGAAATGTTCTCCGAACAACCCATATAGTCAATTCATATGGGTCCGACTCTATAGGCTTTGTCAACCAATTGACAAAATGGAGGACTCCACACCTTGCATGTCTCGAAAGCCCCTTAAATTTCAAATTAATACCTCCCCGTTAACACCCTCTTTATACTGATTCCATCTACCCCTTCAAGTGAATGAGGATGACATGCCAGAACACGCCGTTATTGCCTCTGCACAACCATGTCATCCCCAACTCAAACAATTGATGTACACCGCACAGTAGGTTACTTCTTTCAGCTCACGACAAATTCTATCAATTCTGTATGCGAAATACAGAACTGTTAGAGTCACGCCGTTTGCGTTCCTACTACGCAATTCGAGATCCCAGCGCACCGAATCCAACGCTCGGTTAACCTCGCCATTGGCACCCGGGCAATCTGTGTCATAACCACGACCGCCTTACAAGATATCTGCTCATCGTGTGCGAGCACATCTGCGCAAGTAACAAAAAGGGAATGCATCTAAGCTCTGAGTCGACGCATATCAAACAGCAGAAGACTCACTGCGGGTCGTAATAGTCCCATAATCAGCACTTGTGGCTCGGTGTCTGGTTGTTATGGATCATGGAGATAAGGTCGCACGAAGAGGGTGCCTCCTGATATGATCAGTCATACAAACGTTGGCTACGAGTAAAAATGAACAAGTACCATTTCAGACGACATCGCTTATTTCTCAGATGTCTTTACTTCTTCTTCATTTCCTCCCGAGCAGAGGTCCGATTTCATGACACTAGACAGCGCGCCGATTACAACGCCAAATGGAATGCACACAGCGCTCTTAAAACGCCTCCCCTCTCCACCTAACGTGCATAACAACTTACACAACTCCAAGACGTCGTAGGTTCACGCGAATGCCCTACCCTGGTTGCTGCCCGTGATATTGAAACACTTCGCTTGCATTTTTGTCGGCGAAAGAATGTTGCAAAGGCTGTAGCTTGTGTCCCAAATTCTCTTCTGCATGTCTCATTTCATAAACGATCATTCGCTACCCCTAGACGGAGCATCCCAGTGCTGATCTGTACCCGGTCCGGGGCCACCGACACACCATATGCGCATGGTCGTGCATAGCTCCCAGCCTGGGCAAATTCAGCTGCTTCTGAAGGAAGACAAAGTTTGTGTTGACAGCGCTTTCGAATCCTTAATGACGAACTCTCGGCCGACTCTTCACAAAAAGCGGTGTTCCATGGCAGCGATTACGATGTATTTACCCGATGCCATCGACTTCTGCCTTCATAGCACCCTATGGCTCTACCTGTCAATGACGGTAGTGTCAGCATCCCAACATCAACCGCCAGTACACGGACAAGTGATGACCTTCGCTGTCGTCCTTCCTAGAACCAATATCACCTGATACAGGCCCTCAGGCACAGAGCGACGACCGCTTCTCTTTCATATCCCAAACAAGCTGGCCCTTGTTGATACTCCTGTCCTACGCTGGCAGAAAACGCGATTGCCCAGACTGGAGACACTACACCTGCTCCGTCCGTGATAATAATCATCAAGCTACTATTCACTAAAATCACTTGACGTCGCACCATCACTCATCTTGGCATTAGCACAGGAACAACCGCTGGAGGACTACAGGGAGGGAACTGGGCTGTAAGCTCATCAGTGAGGCCGTCAGAAGACTCGGGGTCGGCTGGCCTTTTGCGAGTGAAAGTTAGGGGAGGAGGGAGTCACCATGATGTGAAGCGATAGATGGTATATCTACCTACTTATTGTCACATGGACAGGTTCCCGCATCTTGGGCATAGGTATCCTTAGCCAGTCGTAGATGTCGAGATTGACGGTGGAAGATTCACCGTGAGTACCGCATGGTCTAAGATGTCTGTTACATGCCACACATGATATTGATACGCTCGTCCTTGTCTGGATTCGTTATTGTAATTGAGAAGCTTCAAATGTGTACCAGTATACGATAATCGGGAATGCGCTTACGCGAAAGGGGACTGCGCTTGAGCAGCGTAGAAGCGAATATAATACATCTAGATTCGAGCGTTGTCCGCTTCGTCAATTGAATTCAATCTAGCGCGCGCTGTATTTAGGGCAGCACTAGACGAGCGGATTACTCACGGGCCAGTGAAGTCTAGCCATAGCCTTTTATATGGCGTGATCACTGTGAAGAACTGTAGATGCGAAACTGCCGCGCTCGGTGTTTGGCACTAGCTAGTTGGGCGTGTACGGCTGATTTTAATGCACGTATGTTGTTGATAAGTGAACTTCATGATAAGCTATAGACGGTTAGCAGTAGTAGTTACCCAGACGGTCAATGGAATACTCATAATCCACCCCTATCTACCGGAATGATTCTGCACGCACCGAAAATACACCGATACCTACAGTCCTACCGCCGAGGCCCTGTGCAACCGGGTGCGCTTCACCCATTGCCCGCCTTGTTCTGGCAACTGCCTCCCTATCCAGTCGAGCGAAGTTGAAGGTACTTTGTGCATCTGGCTACTGATAGTTAACTTTTTGTTGCCGCTAAGGGCCTGCTAGAATAGGGCCGATCTCACGCGTACAAGGATGACCTGAATTCAGATTGTGTAAGTTATTCCAACTAATTTAAATTAGGGTGCATTCTGATTTGAACTGGACGTTGGAGCGCTCACTGCCGCGGCACGTCAGGCGCCGTGGCGTTGGCTGAGCTGGAAAAAAATGCACAGCGGGGAGCTATGTTAACCGATAGTTACAATATGAAACGTTTGAAATAGGGCGGAAGTACTTAAATGCCAGGTCCGCGTGCAGGCATTCTCGCTCCTTCCCTGTCCTTCACCCTCCCCTGCGAAGAAGGTTGGCCCGCCGCTTCAGCTACTAGGTTGAACCCCGAGTACTTTTTCCTTATAGACCTCGCGGGAGTCGCTCCTTTACGAAACGTTACGAAATGAGCAACTACGGTGCTACTAAACGTGTTAGATGTCCCAGTTTCGAACGATGCTCGGATTGCTCAGAATGCACTCTCGATGAGCCCACTGGTAGTGACCACGGTTCCGTGGGTTCAGAAACTAGTACCCTTCTACAAGGCGAGGAGAGTGGCAGACCCACCCCGCTGCCAAAATTGCAAGTCGCTGCACTCTTGCTAGTCTTCCTCCCAGAATCAGTGGCTTCTACACTCATTTATCCCTTCATTGTTCAAGTAAGCGAGCACGGTGTTATATGGCCCTAAATGCTGATGCATCCTCATAAGCTTGTAATTAGTCTCGGTGTTGCGAAAGGTAACCCGGCGACTGTGGGATACTATTCTGGTCTCATTGTTAGTGATCTTTCTGACCTGCACGCGTCTTCCTTACGCCCTTTCGACTCCATCCCAGGAGTCATGTTTTTTTGCTACAGAAGCCATCTTTGTCTTCTTCTGGGCGCGTATTTCGGATAAAGTTGGCCGAAAACCTGTTATTCTATTCGGTTCAATGGGTCTCATTCTCGCATTGACATGCTTTGGTTATTCAAAAACGCTCTTTGGCGTAATGGCCAGCCGGGCCTTGCAAGGCATGTATAGCAAGTTTGAATGTTCTTTTAGACAGTCGGCTGACGATCCTTCAGGTGCATTAAATGGCAATACTGGTGTTGTTAGAGCGATGTTGTCTGAGGCAGGTCAAAGCTGACAATTGATTCCACAGTTGAATTAAATATTTGTACAGGTCACTGATGCATCAAATAGAGCACAGGCATTCGCCTTCATGCCTCTCATGTATGTTTCACTACCGCATCTACTCGTTATTTGTCTAATAGTTGCCTCGTAGTTGGGCTGGGGGCTCTGCACTAGGGTCAGCTTCAAATCCTTGTCTGTTTCAAGTCTACTGACAGCATATATGCAGCCCTCTTGGTGGTGGCATGCTTGCTAACCCCGCTGATCGCTTTCCTCAGTGGTTCGATAATGACTTTTGGCGCAATTACCCATATTTACTGCCATGCCTAGCGGCTGGATCACTTTCTTTAACATCGTTTGTCTGCACGTTGTTGTTCGTCAAGGAGGCGAGTGCACTATCTTGTTCTTGTCGCACGTCTCGTCTGAGCCATGCCACTTTTTATAGACGCGTGTCGTGGCAAACGGTCTCTTATCCAAACTCACAGGCAAAAAAAACCATACATCTTATGGCACGATATCACACGAACCCATCTCCCCCACGCACAAATACCCCTCCGGAACTCCCGCCGCGCAATCCAAACTTTCCGATCTCTTCACCGGGCGTCTTATAGGTGTATTCGTGAACCACACGCTCGTATCCATGCTCGACCACGCCTACATTGCGCTCCTCGCCATATACCTCGCTACCCCCATCGCCTCTGGCGGACTTGGCCTCGAGGCCTCACAGATCGGTCTCATCATCGGCTTGACGGGCCTTGTCCACGGCCTCGTGCAAAGCGTGTGCTTCACGCCGCTATATAACACTTTCGATCCGAAGAAGCTGTTCGCATGCTGTATGGCGGTGAACATTCCTTGGTATGCCTTTTTCCCGTGCATCAATGCGATGGCGAGGGCGCATGGGATATCCTACCCTGGAGTGTGGATACTTTTGATCGTGCAGCTGACGTTGCTCCTCCCGAGTTATACTGCGTTCAGTGCGTGACTTTGTATTTGATACCCGCGCTCTAGGACCGGAAGACTGACTGTTTTCGTTGCTTCTGCAGGTGCAATGTTCATCTTCGTCTCGTGCGCTTCACCCACGCCAGCGCTGCTTGGGACTACAAACGGCTTTGCCCAAACAGTGTTCTCATCGATGGGTGCTATCGTTCCCGCGGGCGTCACTGTACGTCACCCCACCCTCTCTGCTATATGTCAGTGTTCTTGATAAATCCCACAGGCTCTGTTCGCCATATCCATCCAGTACAACGTCCTAGGCGGTAACCTCGTATACGTCACTTTGAGCAGTCTAGGTGCTGTAAGCGTGCTCGCTAGTATTTTCCTGCTGCCTGAAAAGCCGGGTGAGGAGGAGTCACCGCGGGGAGCGAATAGAGAGATCGAAGGTTGAGGTGGTACATAAGATCTAGGACGATCTGCTATCATACTAACGCATATTTGCATTTTGCATTTTTCTTGAGTTTTGCTTTATACTGCAGGTTGGTGTCCATATTGTTATATGGGTTACGGTATATGTATCGCATGAACTGCTCTCTTTCCCTTTGCCATGTTCAAGAGTGTTGACTCGTAAGCTAGCTATGCCAGTCCTATTAAAGCTATGATGGGGCGTAGCTGCTCGGCGCTCCAGACTACTCTACTTTGGGTTAATGGCACTTTAGGCTACAGTGTAGCATCAAAAAGCCGAGTGAATATGCATAGCTTATTCCCTTCTGACTCTGTTTTGTTTGCTGGACTGATCAGTAGTGTCTGGAACCAAATCAGCATTGACGATAACTGTTCTATCTAGTTATCTTTCTGTGATTCAGGCCTGTTGTCAGGCGATCCGTCCAAGACTCGTGCATGGCACTTCCGCTCATACAAATGAACTGGATGAACCGCATCGATCGAAGCGAGAATTAGAAGACTTGTGATATTCGATGTAGAAGGCCAGCGGATATTTCCACGACTACGTGCGCTTGCGATCGACGAAGTTTCCGATGCAAGTCCTAATCTTAATACAGGAGAACCTACCCATTGACCAGACGCACTCACCGTACTCGCCCGCTTTATTCTGTCCTCGTCGCTATAAGCACCAGCGTGATGATTAATTAATTAATCAAAATCAATTGAGCAGACCTTGCGTGGATGAGTGAGTTAGCGCTGGGGGCGCGATCTGAGTTTGAAAAGAGACCCTACAAGTCTAGAAACCGAGTTGACAGATTTACTGGTAGTTGGATATATAGTGAACATGTCCAACGTGGATAACGCCAGATCTGCGGTTTATCCCGACTAAACGCCTTTCCTTCGCCCTCCGCTGCCAAGGTTTGCTTGCTTCAGCTACCATCGCTAGTTCTTCGCTGGGGTCGCTCCTTTGCTCTCAATTTTGATATGAACAACTGTGGTGCTGCCAACCGTGCCACAAGTGCAACCCGCGATAGATGCCCGTGCTCAGAATGCGCCCTTGACTATGCCAGTGATCCTGTCGGTGCGGTCATGGAAACCACCGCACTTTTACAAGGCGAGGAGAGCAGCAAGCCCACCCCACTGCCAAAGAAGCAAGTCGCTGCACTCTTGCTCGTCTTTCTCCCGGAATCAGTGACCTCTACGCTCATCTATCCCTTTATTGTCCAAGTAAGTAGGACGTCGCGCGGAGTTAGAACGACTTCCATTGCTGAATAATTTGGCAAGCTCGTAGTCAGCCTAGGCGTTGCTAAAGGCGACCCGGCCACCGTGGGGTACTATTCAGGTCTCATTGTCAGTGACTCCCCACATCATGTGTCTTCTCACCACATCATGTGCCGCCATCATTACAGGAATCATGCTTCTTCGCTACAGAAGCCATCTTTGTCTTCTTCTGGGCTCGCGTCTCGGATAAGATTGGCAGGAAACCTGTCATCTTATTCGGCTCATTAGGTCTTACTGCTGCGCTGACATGTTTTGGATTTTCAAAAACACTCTTTGGCGTGCTGGCCAGCCGGGCTTTGCAAGGTAGACACGACTTGTTCACCTGGAGATCGTTGGGCTGAAGATCCCGCAGGTGCATTAAACGGCAATACTGGTGTTGTTAGAGCGATGTTATCTGAGGCAAGTTATTGTTGAGATTACAGTAATCCCACAACAATTCTTGCACAGGTTACCGATGCATCAAATAGGGCACAAGCATTTTCTTTTATGCCTATCATGCAAGTTTCATCCGCGACATTCGCCTTTTAGTCTTCTAACCCTTTACCCACAGTTGGGCTGGAGGTTCCACACTAGGGTCAGCCTCGCGTCTTCACCTGTTTGGGTTTGTTGACAGCATATATGCAGCCCCCTTGGTGGTGGCATGCTCGTCAATCCCGCTGATCGTTTCCCGCGCTGGTTCGGTAATGACTTTTGGCGCCACTACCCGTATTTACTGCCCTGCCTGGCTGTCGGATCACTCTCCTTGACATCATTCACCTTCACATTGTTCTGCATCAAAGAGGCCAGTACACTATCTCGTTCTTGCCGAGCATTCCATCTGAACTCACACCATTTCTGCCAGACGCACCCCGTAGCGTCCGGTCTTTTATCCAAGCTCAAGAAACCACTGCGTGCGTCCTACGGTACGATACCACAGGACCCGGTCAGCCTACCCGTCAACCGGTCCGCGTCCCCCACTGAGCAATCCAAACTTTCCGAACTCTTGACGCGACGTCTCGTAGGTGTATTTGTGAATCACGCGTGCCTCGCTGTCCTCGACCACGCCTACATCGCACTCCTAGCCATATTCCTCGCCACACCCATCACGTCCGGTGGACTGGGCCTCAATGCCTCGCAGATCGGGCTTATCCTTGGCATGACGGGGCTAGTGCACGGCGTCGTGCAGACCATGTGCTTCGCGCCGCTGTATAGGACGTTCGACCCGAAGAAACTGTACACGTGTTGTATCGCGAGTACGATCCCCGTGTATGCGAGTTTCCCGATTATCAATATGATGGCGAGGACACGTGGGCTGTCGTATCCTGGGGTGTGGCTGCTTTTGATCCTGCAGCTGCTGTTGCAGCTCCCAATGTATACTGCGTTCAGTGCGTCACTTTGTGTATCTTGATTACCGTATCAGGGAGAGATGACGCTGCGATTTGTCATCTCTTTTACAGGTGCGATGTTCATATTCGTCTCGTGTTCCTCGCCTACGCCAGCGCTGCTCGGGACCACAAATGGCCTGGCCCAAACGATTTTCTCATCTATGGGTGCCATCGGCCCTTCTGGCGTCACCGTACGTCGTCCTTCCCTTTTCCCCCCCTCTTGCTCTGACGCATGCTACGTCTCTACTCAACGCCACAGTCACTATTTGCTGCCTCCGTCGAGCATAACCTCTTAGGCGGCCACCTGGTATACGTCTTCATGTGCAGTTTAGGTGTCTCGGCCGTGCTCGTGAGCATATTTTTGCTCCCTGAGAAGCCGGGTGAGGAGGAGACGCCACAGCTGGCTACTGAGTGAATCGTGGGTACGTGAAATGGGGAGTTTGGTTTACTGGGTCTTTTGTTTTTCTTGAGTAGAGCAACGTCCTCGTTTTTTTCTTTCTCCTTTGGTCGTTCATGCATAGAATATTAAGAGTCAATTAAATACCCTCACCAATCTGTGGCGATGTTGATGCAGAAGGAGGGACGGGTGGAACGACTATGAACAGGCATCATATACATTCACGGTTCGACAACTGAATGGCATTCAGACCTGACTGCCCTGATAGGTCGCCGTCTTTAAAAGTCTTCTTGCAGCTCACATAAAAATTAGGCGGGTGGGAGCGGGCCTTACTTCTTCGATGGCAAAGGCGTCACTCACCTGAGCGTCTAACGTGCCGACATGCTTTATACCGACACCCCACACCCGAGACACACAGGCTGGGGGTAAAGAAGATAGCTGTGGTAACCAGGAAATTCAAAGCATAGCCTGATCTGGTCATCAAACTCATAGCAGTGTTGGTGATTTATGCAAGAGTCGCAGAAGTAGCGACAAGTGACAGCAGAGGAGTGCCCCATGCCGGTTGTGAGCTCTAATGAAGATTAGGGTGTCGACTCTGAGGGCTGTAGACACAAGATTCAAGAGAGCCACGAGGAGGATAGACCTTGAGACAGCCATAGCTATGTCGTGGTAGAGCACCGACGTGAACACCAGTTTCTCACCATGGAGACGAAGCTTTAGGTGTTTCTGTAGCCCTAGACGGGCCGGACTGACGGAAGAGGAACATGGCGTCTGCAGCCATCGAGGTGCTCAAGATCCGACTGTAACTATGACTTGTGGACGCTGGAGATGCCACGGGAGAAGCACTCTATAGCCTAGAATGTGTAGTTAAAACGATAGGACGCTGAGTGCGGAAGGCCTTGGTGCTCTGGAACAAGTGACTTCCGGTGCGCGTGGGAGGTCATGCAGTAACAACAGCTGCCAGTGGCCACGTCACAGCTTAGGCACACTGCGCAGACGGCCCCCTGCCAGTGGAGCGAACATGGCACAAGATAACCTAGAGAGAGAAGGGTGGGGGACTCTAACAAAGTAGGATGCAATGTGATTTTGGCAGACGGAACGTTTGGTCAATAAGAAGCCGGTGGGTGGGAGTGGCGGTGCACCGAAAGGCGACGGAGGCCCGCAAACGTAGGATGGCCGACAGGTACGCAGCTCGACGTTGAGCTGAGTGCACCGCCGAGGAGCTCATCGTGGTCGCCGTGTAGCTCGATGCCGACGACGGCGTGGATCTAGGAGCCTCTTTTGAGGACGCTGCGCGACGACGACGGTGGGGAGGATGGCCGTCAGAATTCCGTGATAAATTTCTTGCGGGAGCGGAGGCACATTTGGCCGTGAAGGAGACAAAACAGGGGAAGGCTATATTGTGAATCACATGCAAAATGGCAAGACTATTAAACTGGACGCTGTGTAATATGGCGAGTCATCGTTGTTGCACCCATGTCTCGCGCAGAACTTGAAGCGTTTGAAGAAGAGGTCAGACAGGTGCAGCAGTGGTGGAAGGTCAGTCGTCCTCCTTGTCACCTGTCGCCCTCCTTTCACCCGGCTGCCAGTCCCCCCGCTTCGCTAGAACAAAGCGGCCGTACTCTGCCGCAGACGTCGTCTCCAAGCGTGGCTCCGTCCCCATCCAGTACGCCTCTGGCCTCCAGGGCAGGAAGCTCTGGCGCATCCTCGAGCAGCACTTTAGAAATGGCACCCCTAGCCACACGTATGGCGCGTCAGTCTTCTAGTCCGCGTCTCAGCGCGTATATGCTCATCTTCCAGCCAGTCTCGACCCCGTGCAGGTCACCCAGATGGCTAAATACCTGGAAACAGTCTATGTCTCTGGGTATGCACCCGTCTTGCCCCGCACGACACGCTCTTGACCCCACACAGATGGCAGTCCAGCAGCACCGCTTCGTCCACCAACGAACCCGGTCCAGATCTCGCCGACTACCCCTCAAACACCGTCCCAAACAAGGTTCACCACCTCTTCACGGCCCAGCTGTTCCACGACCGGAAGCAGCGTGCCGCCCGTCTCTCCGACCCCTCCGCCGCTGCACGCTCCACTCCCATCGACTATCTGCGTCCCATCATCGCAGACGCCGACACTGGCCACGGGGGCCTCTCGGCCGTCCTCAAGCTGACCAAAATGTTCGTCGAAGCCGGCGCTGCGGCAATACACATTGAGGACCAGGCACCCGGGACCAAAAAATGTGGACACATGGCTGGCAAGGTCCTCGTCCCAACGCAGGAGCACATTGACCGTCTTGTCGCTATTCGTCTCCAGTACGACATTATGGGTGTGGAGAATCTTGTTATTGCGCGCACGGATGCACACGCTGCGACGCTCATCATGTCCGACGTTGACGCGCGCGACCAGCCGTTCGTCCTTGGGTCTACTGACTCTACGCAGGAGCCGCTTACATACGCCATGGCAGCTGCCACGCTCAAGGGTGCTTCGGGTGCCGCCCTCCAGGCGGTTGAAGACAACTGGGTCAGCCGCGCTGGGCTTCAAACGCTCTCTCGGACCCTCGCCGACGCCCTCAAGGCAAATGGAGCCTCTACGGTCACCGTAGAGCGTTTCTTGGCTGCAGCGGGTAACGCATCGTACGCCGATGCATATCGCATTGCCCACTCGGCGCCGTTCAATCTCCCGTTGAACAAATGTCCGTTCTGGAGTTCTACGCACCCTCGTACGCGGGAGGGGTACTTCCGGATTCGTGGCGGGACTCCCATGTGTGTGGCGCGTGGCCGCGCTTTCGGTCCTCATGCAGATCTCGTCTGGATGGAGACTGCGAAGCCACTGCTCGCCCAAGCGCTGGAGTTTGCAGAGGGTATTCATGAGGCAGATCCGACGCAATGGTTGGCGTATAACTTGAGCCCGAGTTTCAACTGGGATGCGGCTGGGTTGAAGGGGACCGACATGCGCGACTTTGTGTGGAAACTGGGGAAGTTGGGGTTTTGTTGGCAATTCATCACGGTGTGTACTGGTTGCGCCATGTTCCCATCTAGTTTTGAATTTTCTGGCATCGATAGCTTGGAGGACTGCACTCGAACGCATACATATCGGACTCGTTCGCCCGGGCGTTCGCAAAGGAGGGCATGAAAGCATACGTGGAGCTCATCCAACGCAAGGAAAGAGACATTGGATGCGATGTTCTCACTCATCAGAAAGTATGACTCAATTTGAAACTCGTTTCGTCACTTGCACTCACTCTCCAATATCAGTGGTCTGGCGCAGAGCTGATAGATCAATTGCTCATGACGGTCACTGGGGGTGTTTCCTCCACTGCTGCGATGGGAAAGGGCGTGACAGAGGCCCAGTTTACCACCCCATTGCAGGTAGAGGCCAAGGGTAAACTTTAGAGGTAGACTCTAGAAGAAAGAGTGGGCCGTAATGGTAATGGTGTCGTTTGGGTGTAGCAAATAAATACATTTGAACCTACTTTGACAGCACTCCAGCCACTGGAAGGCTGAGGTGAAAGTGCAGAGCGAGCGTCAGGTGGTCCAAGGAAAGGAATTCGTGGGAATCATGAACACGTGATTCCATTCCGCTGACACGTCTACGCGTTCCATCAGTCCTTGGTGTACAACTGCTAGCTTACTGGCTAGGCGAACTGCTTTCGCGCGTCTGGCCTGTGAGGTTGATATCTGTTAGAAACACGGACGAGGAGACCGTATACATTCTTCTGCGACATTTGCATCGCCATCCTTTGTCTTGAACTCATTGGCATCACCTTAGCCACGAGATGCCACCCCCACGCCCGCTCCCACCCCTCTTCCTTGCCGCTCTCCTCCCCGTTTCCGGATGGCTCATCGTACGCCCCCTCACGACACCGCTGCCCCTCGGGGCGCTTAGCGCATCAGTGGGGTTTTCGATCCTCGCGTTCGTCTCGGCGTTGAGTCTCGTCCCTGCGCTGGGGCCTGCGTTTGTGAGGGTGGGGCTGAAAGGCAGGGATCTGCTGAAAAAAGACAGGGAGGATATGTGAGCGGGTTTTTGACTCGATGTTGTTCCTCTTATCTCTGTGATTGATTATAAATCGCATTTTAGACCGGAGAGCATGGGACTCATTTGTGCATCGATATATATCCTGCTCCTGATTCTCTTCATCCCATTCCCGTTTTCTTCTTTCTTCGTCGAGACACAAAACAGGTCAGAAGGCCTGACTCGAGTCGACTTTCCACTCGCGCAAGTGCGTTGCGTCGTTCTCGGCCGTAATCACGTCATCTCACTAAAGTAGCTTGGCAGCTCTCCGTATATTTATCTGCGATACTTTCCCTCCTCATGGCTACACTTCTTGGATTTATAGATGACCTATTCGATATCCGGTGGCGCCACAAGCTTCCCATCCCACTGATTGCGTCCATTCCCCTTTTACTCGTGTATTATGCAGAACATGGTAATACCCACATTGTCGTTCCTAAACCCTTCCGCTCTATATTTGGGACTATTGTGGATTTAGGTACGTTTGATTGCTCTCGACATTGCTAAGTGTGTGTTTAGAAGGCTATGCCAGGTCCATTATACTATGTTTATATGTCGTTATTGTCGACATTTTCGACGAATAGCATCAATATTCTGGCGGGGCTTAACGCTCTCGAGGCTTCACAAACCCTTATCATCGCTATCTCGGTTTGCATCAATGATGCTCTGTACTTGCCGTGGCCGCGTTCGTTCACACTCCGTATCCCGGTGCCTTATCTTGTTGGTAAGGGCTATTTCGTAGTGTTCGTGAGAGCACGTTATTGACATCTCGTGAAGGTAAATTAGGCAGTTCGTGGTCGTGTACAATTGGAGGAGTCTACGACGCAGGTCTCTCTCATGGAAGCAAGGAATTGGTAGAACGCCATCTTCTCAGCATGTACTTTATGCTTCCTCTTATTGGCGTTTGCCTCGGCTTCATGTATCACAATTGGTGTGCCAAGCTATCTTTGACGCCTCACGCACCGTGAGCTGATGTTTGACATGATCGTTCTCAAGGTATCCCGCACGCTCCTTCCCTGGAGATACGTTTTGCTATTTTAGTGGGATGGCTTTTGCGGTCGTGGGGATTCAGGGACACTTTTCGAAGACACTCCTATTGTTCTTCATCCCGCAGGTGTTCAATTTCTTGCTTAGTTGTCCACAGTTGTTTGGACTGGTTCCTTGCCCTAGGCACCGGATTCCACGGTGAGTGCCTGAGTATTTTTTTCTCGTGGGTAGATGTTTGATTGAGGCTGTAAATAGCCCCGATCCTACCACAGCGCTCCTCACGCCTTCGACCACCGATTTTCCGCGCCCTCCCTCACGTCTCACGACGATGACGCTTAAAATATTCGCGATGTTGGGGCTCACGCGGTTAACGACTCATCCAACAACGGGTCAAATTCTTTCAGCGACAAATCTGACCCTCCTCAACTTTATGTTGGTGCACATGGGGCCGATGAGTGAACGGGGGTTAGTGTTGATGATGATGAGTGTTCAGGTGAGTGTTGGTTGTTTTTCCAGATAAGAATACGATTGGAGATGGGTGTTGCAGGCTATGTGTAGCGTCGCCGCTTTTGGGATTAGACATGGGCTTGCGGGGTTAGTTTATGATGGCGATAGGCGGTGACTTGGCTTGTGTAATTTCTTATTCGGTTCGAGGAAGAAACTGATATATGAGAGATTATTATTATGGCAGCTTGTTTTCCATCGGAGGGTATGCATTTCGCATGGTTTCTTCATCAAACCCACTCGTTCGGATAAGTGACATCAAGATGTGACCGGTGGCCACACAGTGTGCGCTAAAGTCGAGACTTGCAGTATCGCGTTTCGCATCGTTTTGCATCCATCTTGGCTAGAGTGCTTGTACTGACCGCAAATTTTGATGAGCTATTTCCACAATTCTGTGTGATGTTCAACTTCGTTGAGCATTAGCATAATGTGTTTTACTGTATGAACCAATAAGTGCAGGTGTTCAACGTTCAACAGTGACAGTGAGCAGATTCCCTTGGTGAAATTCAAGTTCATGTTTGACTGACTTGATAGTCACCATCCATATTCGGGTCCCCAGTTCATTGTCAACTTCACAAGCATACGGCGAATGCCCTGCAATCCCATGCCTCACGTTCCATGTACCACATTCAACGGCCTACTAAACGTCAGGAACACCCTACAGTACATTCGACAAACTTGGGTTTCTACATGTAATGTAGGATCTCAGATGTGTTTCTTTCATATCAGGAAGTGTTATTTCTCGCTGGTCTAAAATGCCTCGCCCACGGGCACAGCTGTTCGTCCTAGTGAGCCTACTGGATATGATGGCCCCTCATTTCATATTTATCCAATGGTCAACCACATATTATGAACTCCCCACCACTTTCCTGAAACCGGACACAATTGCAACCTGCGATCATAGGTATGATACTTAATTTTAATCCTGAACTGTCAGATGGTGTCGGAAGCGTCATGGTAAAGCTGGTAAGTATATTCTCTATTGGAGTGCAGTCCACACTGATGTATAAGTCATCAGGTGTTACAGCTGCAGTATGAGAGGGTGTTGCATGCTTGCCCAACCCCAACGTACCATTCTATATTTATGTTAATGTGGTGTGTATTCTTCAATGATGCACATGCACTCAATATAATCAATGGCAAAGATGAGCTGGTGATCTGGTGATCTGGGAGCCAACTTCTAACCACGGAATGTTAGGAAAAATCTGACATGGGCCAGTGCAATGGTACATTGTTGGATGTCAGTACTGCTGACATTATTCTTTGAGGTTCGCCGTAATAATTAGCTTCAAGGTTTATGCAATCAAATGATGTTTGCGACTAGATAGTTATATGACACAGCTGATGTGTTTTATCAGGCTTGAGGGCGAAGTTCCTGAAAGCAATATCTATACCCCAGATCTCGTCTTATGTTACTAGGTTCACACCTTCTGGTTGTCCCCCCCCTCCCGGCCATTCTGATAGTGCATCCTGTAGTGATGAACTGACCGTTGGAAATTTCATTTGTGTCCAGGGCCTGTTCCAACAGAGACACGTATTTAAAGCTAGTGAGGCAATCATTCTGTCAGCCAGCGCAGCGTTTTGAATTTGACACGCAACTTGTGGCATGACATCTCTTTAACGGAAAGAGACTGCACTCTTCTTGCCAAGTGAAAAAAAAAAACGGTCAGGAATCAATATCGGTACGTACTGTGTTGAAGTTTATTCTTACAGCACTCACGATGCATTAGTTTAAATATCGTTGCCTAGAGAATCTGTTTTGATCTTACACTCCTAACTTTCATGGTGTGATATCGACGTATCAAACAGATTCGGTGATTTGTCATTCTTTACAGACAAGACCATCCAACTTCCGTTGGGCGTGGATAGCTGGGCTTATGATGTATTGGTTCAGGTGGGGGGTGGCTTGTATCACAGCCAGCTAGGGGTGCGTGGGTATTATGAGTTCGTTCCCCTGTAAGAGCTGGTCGTCAAACACTAAATTTGCGTCTACAGTCTCTATCTCCATGGAAATCCTCTCGAGCTTGTGGACCATGTTCCTCAAATCAATCTTCTTCTGAAGCGAAATTTGGAGGTTGTTCGATGTGGAGAAATTTCCTCAGGTACTAGCCCATGACGCAGCAGAATTAACTGTCAGATTTAGAAAAGCGTTTGATATCGTCTTGGTGAAACGACTGAGTGAGTCGGCAATGGGACAGCAAACTGGTTTAAGGTGAACTTCCTGTAACTTGATACTCATGCGTACGCTTACGCCAGGACGAATTGATGTTCAGATTTGATAGCTTCTCTTGGGGATCTTCAAAGTTAGGATGAAGAATTCTGCGTGTACTCCTCACCGCTTCACACCATATTCTGGCAAGATGCTTTATTTCTAGACCCCGGGCTTGTCGAACTGTTGCCTGCGCGACCCATTAGCCGAAAATACAAAGACAGGTTAGAACCAAAGCCACAAGAATGTTTTGAAAAGGATATATGGAGTACTGTTACTTTCATGTTATGCGACATCGCCGCGCGCTTATATCTTCAGAGGCAGGTATCCGTCTCTCTGAGTCAACCGTGCAGAAGCACTGGTTGTATGTGTTAAAACGTTAAATACTGTCTTGCTCTGCGGAAGGGAGAATAAGTACTAGCGCCTGTATAAATACTTATTCGAGCCTACGGTCGAATTTACTTGGTTTACGTAATCCCGACTATTCCAAATGGATGACCGTATGGCATCTGCTGCTAGATTCCTCCTTCAAAGCCCACCTGGTGAAATCAATGACGTCCTGAATGGTATGTAATCATCATAGTTCCGAAAACTTCAGACGATATGCCATTTTGTAGACGTCCGCAACATCATCTCCGATGACGATACTCTCCAGGAAGGTATCCAACCTGCATTGCAAGAATACAATGTAGCGCAGTTTGTGACAGTCGAAGTTCCAGGACAAAATCATCAAGTGAGTTCGGAATTTTTGCTGTGTGCTTTTATGCTCACAACGTCTTATACTATGTGTAGGTGATCATCAGTGAGGCGGGGCGTGTTCCAGGCGAGGAGGAGCGATTTCGAGACCCACGTTCCAAGACTACATTCAAATTTGATCATTTGAGACTTGTGCGTCAAACCCTGAAAGCATCGGAAACGGCTCGGCATGACAGCCATGGTTCATATGTCCAGGAAGCTTCAGATTCACAGTCTTACGAGCCCGACGAAGCAGCAGAACCATTCCGGTTGGCATTGGGGGTTTACCATCTATGCATTAAAGTGCTAATGGGGCTATAGAGCAGCATTAGAGACTGCAGCTCTTGCGTATATTACCGATCACTTTCAGGAGGGTGTGGCTACCGTTTTTGCGAATTCCACGAGCAACTACGTGATCCAGTTTGTTGCAAACAAATACAATCCACTGAATTACTGGTTTATCTTCAGAAATTTACTTTCATGCATGTGATTGACTTTTAACACAGGTCTGGGCGATGGCGATCGGAATATGTAATCGACACGAACGAGGCGAAGTTGAATGGTAAAGTTTTAATCAACGTCCATTACTTTGAACAAGGAAATGTAAGGAGCAAGGACAAACATCTGGTTCAAACGGCTCTGACGTAGCAGATAGGTACAACTTTCTACTAACTACACCCCATCCTTCGACCTCACCTCTGCAGTCACGTCTTCTCTCAATGCATCGTCCGCTTCTAAAATCCTTGCCCTAATTGAAGCACGAGAATCAGAGCATCAAGCGGCTTTGAACGAGACTTATCAAGATATGGGCGAGAAAACATTCAAGGGCTTGAGAAGGACTTTACCCTTGACCCGACAAAAGCTGGATTGGGACAAGGCGGGCAATTTATCGCTTGCAATGTTCAATCTTAACTGATTTATCGCAGGTCTTGGGATATAAACTCGGGGCCGAACTGACCGCAAGCAAAGGCGTCTTTGGGTCATAGCGATACAATCCGAGCGAGGTATAACGGATCCAGAGGATAGCACGATTAATCAACACTGGTGATACTCCCTGTCGTGTCTTCCAAGCTCTGCATCCCATCATCGTCGTCTACCTCCGCCAGCTCGGCATGTACTGGTAATTTAGAATCCGCGTGATAATTCACCTCAGGCGCAACGTCGTTTTCCGCTATTTGTGTACCATTTAGATTTAAAGTGGGCGCCGGCCTGCTTACATTGGGTGACATGTGTTCAGGGTACCAAGGAGGAGAGTTGGTGCCTGTAAACGTTTACATTACACATCAACCGTCGCGATCAATATGACATATAACAAACCTTGAACATCGAAGATCGTGTTCGCGTGCGCGTCTGCTGGAACAAAGAGTTGCTGTTCTTCAAATTCCCCATCCAGAGATGCGCGGGAAGATGGGGGGTTATTGACATTTTGGTCTTGTTCTGAGACTGGTATGCGATGTAAGAGACCAAACCTGTCACGCGTCAAGATGGTCTAAAGTATCATTGTGAGCCGGCTTACCCAAATACGCAACCTAAGAGACCTTCCCCGCCCCACTGACGATTCGGTACCAGGACTACCTCTCTCAAAGTGCTGCAGCATAATCAGTAATGAAGTTCTGAGCAACTTCAAGTGACTCACTCGAAATCATATGAGTATACATACACACGAAGTGGCTTGTCCACATGCTGCGTGAAGGTAAATCGAGGAGGCAATGTAAGAAGATACTGTACTTACAGCCTCTACCACGTCATAGAAATCTCCCTCAGCATACAAAGTACCGCCCGACCAGCCCACTATCCAATCCCCATACGGCACCAGACCTGCACTCTCTGCTGGACTTCCTTCCAATACATCAAGCACATGCCAGACATTGTCCAGAGCAAATTCCGGTTCACACAATCGCATGCTCAGTCCGAGAAGAGAAGGCTGACTGGATGACGGTTCATTATCGTCCTGAGAGGACCAAATCCGCGAGGGAGTGACTGCGACGACTAGCTTCAAAAACGGTAAGCGTGGAAGTAAACAAATTGGATCCGACCATGGGCTCACGGCGAGTCTGCTGAGTTTTGGAATTCCATACAAGTAGATTGAGTTGTTTGTTCTCGTTAGATTCAACGATTTTTTCTAATTCGGACGCGTCGATATCGGATGAGAAGGGATTGCCTTCCAAACCCACGACAAAATCGAAGAAAGCCTCGAGGTTGGTCTGTGAGGCAGGGGACCCAGGTGTTACGCGCAATACATGTAAACCTCGAGCAGGTTGGCGGTCAGTGGGCTGTGATTGACCTGCTCCCATATTGAAAACAAAAGGGACACTGCGTTGGAAAGTACTTTTGGACGCTTTGGGCGTGTGACTTTCCGAGTCTGAATCCGCGGCACGAATGTCCTCCGACCCAGTGCGACGACCTCTGGGTATATACACTGCATTGTCTTATAAATTCATAAAAATCGAGTTGAAGCCTTAATCCTAGTTCTATAGCGAGAAGATCGTTTTTGATCCGGTCTCTGCCCGTTGTTCAGTACTAAGTACCCGAACAAAGAGGCATTGAATTCACGTGAATCAGGTTGACCGGCCCTCACGCTCCCATGGGTCTAAGGTCTGTATCTGAGTCGTTTAAGCACTCGTGCACAGGGACCATCGTGACGAAGGCCACATCTGAAGAGCAAAAACCCCACTTGCTTTTCGCTCTATACTTTTACCATTGGCAGTTCATCAGTCACAGCAATGATTGAACTTCAATTTTGCTGTGATTGATGTTGGGGTACTGCCACTATGGTAGAAGTCCGAGTCGGACAATACAAATGCGTTATCTTTGAGCTGTCTTGCAATAATGATTAACCCTGTGTGGCTGAGGACTGCTTGTGTGTTCATTCGGTTCCGAACTTGAGCGAAGTGACCCAACCGGGTAGAAAAGTGATGCCCGATACGGTGTCCTTGTTGTCGGGCTCTCGACGACAAAAGCAAGAAGGTTTATCCAAAGCAAACAGATCACTGCCGTTACGGGCCTTGGGTGTTCTAGCTTCTGGTTCCGACGCTACATCGCGCCACACGTGCCAAGCAAGTTACTTAACGACAGGACGGATGACTTCTGACCAGCCGGCAAAGTGTATAACAAAGCGCGCAGGAGCTGCCAGCAAAGAAACCGTCATCATGACCCAAGTTTTCTTTTCCGTAAGCCACACACCCATGTTGAAATCAGTCCTCGTAGAATGCACCAACCATAGTAAAAAACACGGCAACATGGCATCAAGGATCTCCTAGTAGTTCAGAACGGTGGCTGGAATGCCTGCTGCATAAATTCGGCCCATGTTCAGCGTCCGGAGTTGTTGCGTTAGGCAGTTGTGGCCATTGTTTGATCATTGCCAAGAGACTTTGACTATTTATTGCATGAAATTCCATGGTGCGATGAAATCGTCGCTCTTGAGAGTAAGAGGCGAGTGGCAAATGTGCAGCTCGGCATTCCCTTAAACAAACAACGATTACTTCATGAAGTTCAGAGGTTATCTTATCCCAACTTGCCGTAACGGCAAACGGCGTAAGTGGAAAGGCAACGGGCGTGATGGGAACTCACTACCATGAAGACAATCAGTATGCGGTCCCTCAAGAAAGGATGGTGACATTATCGCTTGCCATGCGCTTCTAACTCTCCGTATCGCAATTTCTATTTTGTAAGAATCTGACTCACTGCACCCCTGCCATGCATGTAGTCACACATGAAGAAATTACACACAGGTCATGGAAGACTAGGTTCATGCGTTCGCATTGTAAAAATGGTTGGAGTGGCGTTTCTCGGCTTCTCAGAAACTACAATCAAAATCTGTCGAGTTCATTAAAAGGCCCGACACTCAGGGCTTGAGTCCTCGAACACCCTTTGGAAGATCTGCTTCTCTTGTGCGTGATGCGTGATAGGAGTTGGACGAGTCCAATGGCTTGCTGAACATATCCGACGATGTGCCGGATGGTGCTTCGATCGAAGGGAGAATCATAGTCGTTACATTATGCTTGCTGACCGAATGCAATCAGATATCTCGATCCTGTGCTTATTAAATGGGGACTCACGCCCAACACCTTGAACAGGCATGCTTACATAGAAAATGTGGGTTTCAGTGACCCGTGCAAAATTAAATGATCAACACACACTGTCATCACCAACATAGACGTTGCCTATAATGTGTTATCGTTACATTCTCGTATACGCAGCAAAATTAGGTCAATATCTCAAAATGCAATCTGTCTAACAATACGCAGCATTCTCCGGACAGTCGGAGTGCGGTTTTGATAAATATGAAGCCACGATCGCCCGCCCCGCCGAGGAAGTGTCTGATTGTTGTCGGACGATGCGGGAGTAACTGTACAACGTGGAAGAGTCACGTAAGTCCAGCCACGGCAAGATTGTCGAACATTGCTAACTCGATGCAACGCGCTTCTCTGATCATGGTATAGCCTTAAGAGGGACTTTGATAACAATCCGTGGGATGTGCTGTCGTACAACTAGTTATCGTGTGTTATTCCTTGGCGAGTTCCGAATCATGGCATTCAAATGGCAGCGGAGAACTTGTCAATAAAATACGACGAGAATGTAAACGTGGTTGCAGATTAGCTTGACCAATAGTTGAAACTATGTCAATCTATGATCTATGTAGCAAGGCGGACATTGAAGCGAGGCGCCCAAGCAAACATTTTGCTCGCTCTTCCACCCCGACCGGAATGCTGTAAGCGTGCATTGACCCAGCTCCCAAAAGGGAAAGGGACTGATAGTACGATCTGCAGGTAACTGCATGTCACCAGGTGCATGGTCATCGCGTCAAGTCGATCGTGCCCTGTGTCGATTCAAGCTCAAGCTCACCCACTATCATGCTGCAATTCACTTTCACACCGGCCAAGTATCACTCCAAAACCAAGCAGCTCTTCATCGGGATCTTTCCACTCAGACGCGTGGCAATACTATTCCTAGCGCGAATTCGCTACCATATGCAGCGCCGTTCCGGATCCTCAACAATTCTTCAAAGATGTACTCGCCGAGCCCGTCGGATTATAAACAGCAATGGCGGCTATCTTCGGTCAGGCCAGATCTTATTTCCTTTTACTTGTCAATCCGAGATGCCCTCCCGTCGGTAAAGGAGCTGAGTGTGGAGGCATATATCCAGCTTGCAAAGGAGGCACAAATGAACCATTTGCAGCAAGTCATGGATCTGCTAGCAATAGATCTTCTGTGCCATTTCCCTCGGAATTCGGACCCGGAGGGATTTTTCAAGGCTGCTGTTGCTATCCTCTCACATGCAACATCTAATTCTGCAATAACACCTCAGCGGACCCTTGAGTTGTTCAACGCTTTGACAGCATTGGGTCTTCCCCGATATGCATTTTTGACTCTCAAGGCGTGGGAACGAATTTATTGCGCCTCAATCTCGCATCCAGAGTTATGCAGTTTCTCCCTGGAATCCATGGCTTCTGTATTCCTTTCACAGCAAACAGAGCAGACGCAAGCAAATTACACCTGGTTGACATACCGGATGATAATCCAGATTCTTATGAAGGGGCGAGATTCCTTTCCCCAGGCTTTGACAACATTTCAGCGATTAATTCATTTGGGTCGCGTCCCAAAGCTTGCACAGCAACTCACGCAGGATGAAGGGGGTTCATTCAAGATCATGATTGCGAGCACACTTGTCAGAGGGTGTCTAGAATTTAACTGGTACATCAAAGCGGCGGAGCTTATGATGGAATTACTCCAGGATCCCCGGTGGTTGCAACCGCAGGAAACGTCAGCAGAGGATATACGAGCTACAACCCTCCTCGGTCTAGAAGTTTTGCACGTTCTTGTGCATTCCCCTACCAGGCAAGAGATTCGGACGTGTCACAAGTTGATCCGAACCCTACTTTCCTTATCAGCACCACTTCACAATACGTCGCACCCGGTTGAGATTCCACATGCCGATCTTCTGGCCTTCTACGAAGCTTGTTACGACTACAGACTTGTCGGCCATGCGGCAAGTGTCTATGTGCAGTTACAATCTTCCTCGATTCGACAGCGCCACTATTATCCTCCGCCGCGAAATTCCGCTTTGTTTTGGCTCTTCGATCACTTTGCTGACCCAGGCGTCACTCTCGAAGTCGGAAGTGTACAATACTCATACAGAGGATATATCCGAATGGCGAGAATTATTTTAAATGATATCGTCTATCGCGGCATTCCAGTGCCAGTTGCGGATCGACCTCGATTCATCGCCACCGCTGCTGCCCGCGGGTTTGGATTCTATGCGCGGCAGTTATGGGAGATGTATACGGTCGATACTGATCCCAATCGCGACGTCGTACGAGGGAATGCACAAATGCTTGTTCCTGTTGTGAAGCTCTTCCGGAAACTCCAAGAGGCTTGGGACAGTGGTGTCGAATGTACTACCAAACAAAACAGTCATCGCACGTATACGTCTACTAACGATGACCAAAATGTTGTCGTTGGAAATCCGCACAAGGCGGCCCTCTACGCTAAGAAATCAGTTTTACCTGATGCATGGAGATTTGCCAACCATGTTTTGAATTCGTACATTGCCACAAAGATGCCCCTTGCTATGGCATCACAGGAAGATCTTAATGCGTTGGCCCGAGCACACTTAATTCTCGACCATGTCTCGGAGGGTGTTGAGGCCCTTTCTATCGTGATGGAACGCGGTGATATACCTGACGTCAAAGATATCAATGTTGCATTAGGAGCAATCGCCCGTTACTCGCCCCGTCATGCTGTGCGCATGCTTGAACGTATGATAAGGCGCGGCGTTGGACCTAGTGCATCGGCCTTCAGTGCGTTACTGCATGCTGCACTTCAGACCAAAGACGCTAGGCTTGTGAATATTTTGATCAGTCGAGCGAGACAACTTGGACATGGAGCATTAACCCCCAGAGCAATTGCAGCATTGGTTCAGGCCATCACCTCATTCAAGCACACTGAAGACGAGGCAGAGCGTGCTTGGCAAAGGTCAAATATGCAGGTGGTAACAGAGACGATCGAGACGGTGATGAAGATGCCGTCGACAGCGAGACGTAATAAGGACCATGGAAAGGACCACGTATTATCGGTTAAGATGGGACAAAAGTGCATAGGCGCTGCGTTGACGGCTACGGAGCCAGCGCTGGCGATGAATTTCTGGAGATTGCTAGTTAAGGATCGAGTGTGGTGGGAGGATCATGAATCCCGAAGCACGCGTATATCAATTGAGCAGTGCATCAGGGACCGGTGGAAGCAAGGACATCTGCATGACGAGGAAGCGGGAAAGATGCTAGAAGAGTTGGGGATGGAGCACGTGGATTGAGGAATTGTTTAAGGAGGTTAAGGGTGCGATCCCAGGGGTCTTGAGCATGTGGGAGATTGAGAAAGCCTAAAGAGGACAGAGCTTATTTGGGCAGTAGGTGTTTAAAATAATAATGTCAAGCCAAGTTGCGAAGCAGATCTTAAAAGGAGAAGTAAGCTAAGCTGGTGGTCATCTGGATGCCACGTTCTGAGCTCTCCTGCGCAATAATCCGGCTCTCACCACGCTAGACTACAAAATCAACACGGGCTGCAATCATTGCTAACTACATTCCGCCCACATCATGCCTGCTGCACGGACCAAGAAGGACGATCCCCGTCCCTCACCTACCAGCGACGACGCAAAAGACGCCAAAGATTCAGACAATGGCAAGGTCAAGAGGAAGTGAGTGTACACTTGCCCTTTTCATACGCGATTGTTCTTGGCGCCTTCATTCATCAGTTCAATCGTCATCGAGTACTGACTTGCTTGCGACCAGGAGACAGTCACAGAGTAAGCTTGCACTGTTCTAGTCATCTGCGCCCTACGCCTCAATGTCACTCTAGGTTGTGACGCGTGTCGCGCCCGTAAAGTTCGGTGTGCGAGGGAGAACACAGATGACCCACAAGGTTCCTGCAAGCATTGTGTATCTCTTGGGATTCCATGCACATATGATTATCAGCCCAAGAAGAGAGGACCTCCAAACTTGTGAGTTCGAGCAATCAGGCTCTTGAGGCACACTGACTATTTGATCAGATATCTGCGACGCCTTCAAGAGGCTGCTGCCGTGACTGCGGCACAGAATGAGAGTGGTCATTCTCCCAATGGTGCCATCTCTATCTCGTTACCCCAGAGCAGCCCAGCCCCTCAGACCACACCAGTTGTGCCAAGTAACATCCTCCGCTCTCCGACGGTAGCAAGCCCTTACCTGGAGCATACGGGTGGCAGTCCTCTGAACGCACATCAGCACCCATTTGCTCATTCAGTCCCTCCTCCCACAAGTGCTGCACCCATCCCACCCTCACGCTACCCAATAGCGGCTGACACGTACCATGCGCATCATTCCACATCTGTCACGTACGTCGATCCACGGTTATCTGAGCCCATAACTAGTGCGTCGCCACCGACTGCTAACGGCCGACCATCGACTGCATCGACTGTTTCTTCAAACCACTCGAGTTCACAGTCGTACACTCAACCAATTGGGTCTCCTTCCAGTGAATTTCCACCCTACCCATTGTATAATTGGTCCTCTCCGTTGAAGCATGCGCCAACTAGCACGCAGTTGCATGCACCCTCCCTTCCACCTCTGTCTTACTATGTCCGACCCCACCGTATTGAAGATGTGGCTCCCCGTGAAACGATTTTATTAATCATATCTCTGTTCTTCGACTTCGTCTATCCATTGACACCATGTATCCACAAACCTTCTTTCATGGCTGACCTCCAATCACGACGTGAGGAACGTGACCCGCTGTTCTTCGCCCTGGTCATGAGCACTGTTGCATCCACCTGTGTTCAAGTTCCAAGAAGCTATCTGCCGATGGAACGCAGAGAAGTACGGAAACTAGCACAAACTTGCCATGAAGCTAGTCGACATATCAGCGTCGCTAGCTACGACCCGCCGACTAGTACACACGTCGTCATTCGCTACTTGTGCGTCTAGAGTATTATTCCACACCCTGTTTAGCTTATGTTATCACAGCGACACTGTTTATCATTTTTGTGAAGGACACGATGCAACTTCACATGCTTCGTTTGGTGAGGCGGCGCATATCGCTGTAACCCTTCATATGCATGAAGAGGCTTCCTATGAAGGACTTGACCCTATCGAATGCGAGATCCGGCGACGGGTTTTCTGGTTGCTGTTTGATGGTAAGTTCTGATTCTTGCTTCTTCACTCATCCTACCCTTCGCTTCAGATATTTCATGTTTCACCAGCCTCTGCCGGAATGGTGTCAATACTGACAATAATATTCTGTTCCGCTTCCGCAGCCGACAAATCAATGTCCATTCTTTTGGGACGCCCCATTTGCTTGCGCGATGAGGATTGCACCCTTCATTTTCCAAGAGAGGTCGACGACGAGTAGTGCGTTGTCCGATGTTACTCCATTGTTTTTCCACAACTGACCCGAAACGGCTTCTTGGTCACTCTGTGCCCGTCTTTACCTCCAGTATTACTCCCAATGGTATATTGCCTCAGCCCCCTGGAAAAACGGCTATTATTTCTGGACTTAACTATATATCTCGAATCTTTGCTCTATTGGGAGAAATTCTCGTACGCATTCGTGTCGACAAGCGTTCACCGCCACAAGGGCACTTCGCCACGGCGCGACTGGAGGAGATTCGCTCATTACATCAGCGGATACTCACTGCCCTGGCTCATGCGCCACCTCCACTCCAACTCAAACCACATACCAATGGAACGCCTCAAACATCCTGCGTCGGCTACGATAGCCCAGGATTCACAAAGGCCACATTTGCCGAGGTCAAGGATTTTTTTGACAATCCGAATGCGTCCCGCGCGAACGCCTCCAATGCATACCTGGTTATGCAAGCTAATTTGTATGTCA
The DNA here is from genome assembly GCA_025174535.1 of Cantharellus purpuraceus. Classification (NCBI taxonomy): domain Eukaryota; kingdom Fungi; phylum Basidiomycota; class Agaricomycetes; order Cantharellales; family Hydnaceae; genus Cantharellus; species Cantharellus purpuraceus. Next base: position 564,645 of record JALBUN010000049.1, read on the forward strand.
CCCAGGTAAGGGAATTCTTGCCTGATCGTATGTGACCAATTCACAGCAGCGTATTTCAGCAACTGGTTCGTTTCGTGATTGAGCAATACCGGGATGAACTTATTTCCTCTATGCGAGGTGCACTGGGTGACATGACAGACCCTGAGCCTACCATACAAGAAGATCGCGAAGCTGTGGCAAGTGATTTACTCAACGTCTTGCATAGGTAAGATATTCGGTTGAACGCTGCGAATTTTTCTCACATCATGAGGAAAGCATCCCAATTCAATCAATTGCAACAAACGGGCCGTCATTGGTATGGTACCGGATCAACTTCTTTTATCACATTACCTCAGCTGTATCTTTCCAGGTTCACAAGGTCCGATTCGTGGCCTCGACACTGCTCGACGCCGTGCGAAAGGCGGAGACAGCTCCCGCCTCAGCCGCACGTGCCCACGCATATCTTTGTGAGATATGTCTATATTCTCGTCATCTTCTTGCTAAAGTTTGCTTGGCTCTTCAGGGGATTTTCTTTCTATCCTATCTGAAATCGAACGTAACTACTTGTGAGTAATTGAGTGTTACATTTTTCTTTGAGACATACCGGTTAATTCCTTGGGTCAAGGCTCGACGACGACGTAGATGAGTCATCTGGGAGTGACCGGGTCATGCTTGGCTAAGTGCCTAAATAACAGCCGGTCCCTCGATGCATTTTCTATATCCGTGTGGTAATACCCGGCTGGTTGCTGGGTTAATGTTTTATTGTTGTGCTTTGTCCTCGGGGTGCAACTGTTTTCAAGTGTCCCTTGCTTACTGTTTTGCACGCTTCGTTGTCTTATTAGTGTATTGAGTATCAATCTTGTCTTTCGCGAGTCGAAATTCATGCATGTCAGCGCTTGTTCGTGTGGTAGAACTAGAATACTAGAACGGTTCCGCGGCACTCTTGCCTCAAACATGAATGCAACTACTGCGAACGGAGTTGTGCCGCAAAATATTACAGAAGGTGAGCAACAGCGCTCTTTAAACTGGTAGAAAACACTCGTTTGAATTTCGTTGTCCCGCCCTTGTCGTCATGGGCTGGGCTGGGCTGCAAGGCGATAGACATCTGTTTGACATCGGTCTGACTGTGCTCGATTGTGTTCAAAGATGAAGCGGCTCTCTATGACCGACAGATTCGACTATGGGGACTCGAAGCCCAGCAAAGGTATGTACAATCAACGATTATAGGGCCTATGCGTTCAGTATATGTTTTAGAATGCGAAATGCTGCCATTTGCGTTGTCAATTTACGCGGTGTCGCCACAGAGCTCATCAAAAACATCGCTCTCGCGGGCGTCGGAAAACTCATCATTCTGGATTCTAAAGAAGTTCAGGATGAAGACTTGGGTGCTGGCTTCTTTTTCCGTGAAGCGGATGTGGGCAAAAAGGTCAGCGTCTCTCGTACAGTGATATGTCATATTTAACAACGTTTCACATTTCAATACAAGCGCGTCGATACAGCAAAACACAGGATCGAGGCTTTAAATCCTCTTGTGGCCATAGAGACAAGATCGAATTACGGCTCGTTAGACTGGTGGGATCTATTGGTAGAAAGAGTCGATGTTGTCTGCTTGACGGATGGGTCACGGGAAGACCTGGTGCCTCTCAACTGCCTCTGTCTCACCGGTTTATCTGACCTAGTGTAACCAGATGCGTTTAGCTGATCTCTGCCGCAAGCATAAGACCCCTTTCTATGCAGGAGGTTCTTATGGTCTTGCAGGTTATGTTTTCTGTGATCTTCTTGTCCACGAATACATTTCACCGTGTGTAGTCCCATGCTAGTCTTGTTGTCACAACAGATTCCGACACTTCCTCCTCCAGTGACCGTTCGATAAACGCTGAGCAACCAAAAACGATTAAGCACAGTATAAAATATCCGTCATTTATGGAAGCTCTGGAACATGATTGGCGGTCACTAACAAAGAAACAAGCAAAGCATCAGAATATTGAACTTGTTTTTTCGATTTTCGGTCAGTCCTGTGTACTTATTCAATCATCTACTGTCGTTTCAATTTGTTCTAGCTTTATGGGAATATCAATCACAGAACAGCTTACTACCCGCAGACATACGTGCAGCGAAAGAGCTGGCCTCTGTCTCGAACAAACTCATTGTCTCCGCTCAAATCCAACCACAGGTCTTGCAATCTATTCCCTCACAACAACTAGAGTAGGATTGCCCGCAGTATGGACATGCCCCTGACGGCTAACCCCGTTTTCGTAGGACATTGGCGTCTACTGCGGCCTACGAGTTCTCGCCTGTGTGCGCTGTGCTAGGTGGTCTCATGGGTCAAGACGTGCTCAAAGCGTTAGGTGGTCGCGATCCTCCAATAGCCAATCTGTTCGTATTTGATGGCCAAACAGGATCGGGTGCCACATCCCGTCTTAACATGCCTGCTTAATTATATGATACGATCGATGGATTACATGAATATCTACGCTGCCTTCTCATTTGTTGATGATTACACTGATACTGTCAATGAAAATGCTGCCTCGGACTTAGAATGTTTGCTTGAGAGAATGGATAGTAAAAACGTGAATGAGGAATAACGAGTATGAGGTCAGAATTGAGAAAGAGAAACAAAGCCGGTTAGCGTAGTCGCACTGCTTTGTTGGTGCGGGTGGGTTTGATGCCCTTACTTGACTTGGGACTGATTTCAACGACCTCGATGTCGGAATCAGGATCGACACTCGCTGTTTCTCTAGGTTGGTCTTCGATCCCTTCTTTCCCCTTACCCTTGCTATCTGCCTGCCTCTCTTGTCTCCACTCGGCCGATAAAGATATAATCTTCTGCTTCATTTCCTCTCGCCGTCCCGCTACTTTATCATGGCTCCATAACCGCTCCCGTTCCGATTTGCTAGGTCCTGCCGCCTTTTTGGACTTCTGCTGCTGTATACCGGACCCGGTCAGACTATTGCGGTCAAGGAAGAAGTCACTAAAACTGACTAAGATTTGCTGGGAAAAGGTGTCTGGATCCGACATGAATTGTTCTACAAAATGGAGCAGATATACACCGCAGTCGCAATAGTTAGGCTGAGCAGGAACCTGAGTACCAAATGAGTTTGATTTCTTGTAGGATGAATATTATGAGAACAGAATAAAGCTTACCAATGCTCGTTTCACGGCTGGTTGGATGGTATCGGCCCAACCTTTCTTATCTTTGGCTTCCATATCAAGGTACCGCGCCAGAACTTTCAGAGCGTGTGGATGTCGTGTGCCAAGTGAATCGAATGAGAAAATATATGGCCTACAATGGACGAAATAAGTCGTTGATTGAAAAATGATATGTCAACGCACACATCTGGTGTAAGGTGTTCCACCGCAGGCAAAGGAATTGCATCAACGTCCATGTGATCGTCATCTTGCAGCTGGTCAACTTCTTCCTCTCCATTGTTTTCAATTCGCATGCCGTTGCGCGATGTCGATGCTGTGGATCCCGCGTCTTCGTAGAAGTTCTTAGAGGGGACGGGAGGTATACTTGGAACCATTCGGGACGAAGATGAGGTCGGCTCCATGGACTCATCCACAACCATCGCGCTGTTCTCTCGTTCACTATCGGTGGCAGGAACGATTCCCATCGCCTCGGGTTTGTAATCGGGTTGTGCTGTAACCGACGACAAGGATGACACAGATGAATACGGAGACGTGGGTCTCGTGGGTACGAAAGCTTGTGCAGGGGACATGTGAACGGCATGCTCGACCTCCTGTTCATCCTCAGTCAAGGTCTGTGCAGAGACAGTGCTACCTTTGGAACTTGGAGGTCGTGTTGAAGTTGACTTGTCAGGATGATGGATGGATTTTTCCCCATTATTCCTCATGGCCAAAGACTCCTGGGCTCTGGTACGCGTAGTCATATTAGGGGTTACTGCGTGAGCAGAGGGATGTTGCAGTGCCCGTTCTGGATGACATATTATGGCAAGATACCAATGCATACTGTGAAGGTATTCGGTTTCAGGCACAACAAGCAGAAAAATAGCATAAACGTACTGCTCATTGATGGGGACAACTATATATTTCTTTTTGAATAGATCAAACTTGGATGTCCATTTCCGCACACTCTGATACCCTTCTTCAAAACTACACATCATGAGCTAGAGAAGTTGATACTGATACTAGCAGAGACATACTTCTTGTGGTTGAGTTGGGTATAAAAGAATGAACTGAAGACATGGACTTGGTCAGCAAATTCTGGCCGTTGAACTCGCAGGTCATAGAGCCAGAGCCTGTGCAGATATAAGTGAAGAAAAGAGCTCATGCGGTAAAAAGACCAACTTGAGACCCAGTTCAATTAACGTATCGTTAAGGAACTCCCCAGGTTCCAGCCGTTTCAAGTCGCCATTAGTTACATTAACAGCACCAGTGCCAGTAGGAGGATAAAGTAAAATACTGAAGAAAGGATGAGATAATGGTAAAAGCACCATGGCCATGGGCCACCTACATCTCATCTCCGGGTGGCGACGGTGAGTGGGGAGATTTCCTGCTGGACATCTGACGACTAGACCGCCTGACATCAAAACTTGTCAAAGAATATGAGCTTTGAGCAGCTCCAGCACTAGGAACACATCAGATAACAAATAACGCTACACCTGACACGATTTGCACTCACTAAGTTGGCTGAGGATGTGGTCTACTCCTCGTGACCCGCTGTTGCGGCTGATCGGATGACACATGTGGGACCTGTAACAAACAGTTCCACTGAGAGCGGTATACAGCAGCCCTAAAAGGCCACAAGATATTAAGCCATACACACACTCAAGAAGCAACAGTAGGCTCACCCAAGATGTGCCATGCCGGTATTTCCACTCAACTTAATGAGACTGCATACGCTTTTGAACTGATCTACCGACCAATTCACGTGGGACACTAGTGGCTTAATCATGATAATCATCTTCTCCTGAGACTCTAAGTACAGTATTAGTACTACGGAGATATGGTAGGATCGGTAATTATACCATTATCCACTGTGCGCTCGAAGGAGGAACTGGTCTTTTCTGTTTGACGCAAGGTCAATATAAGGAGCGGGAAGCTCTTGATGTCGGTGTTAGTCTCAGGAAACTGGAACAGACACCACGTCTGTGATCTGACAAACTGGAGATGAAAGACGTGACTATGACTTACACTAACACCACATATATCTTGTCCTAACTCAAGATCAACAAGCACATGTCCACTTTCGATTGGACTATACATGATGGATATATGGTGATCTTGGACTCGGAGCCAGTACTTTGGGGTTGAGTTCTCCGAATCGACGGATTCATAGATGTGATTCCCACATGCGTATGCTTCGAGTGGAAGTACGTGCCGTCTCGAGGTTTTATAGTTTGTCAAAGATATGGAGGGCGGGGCTGGGGGTAGCCGATCCTGACGTGCCGCTGCTGAAGGCTTGCCCAGGTTGAATGCTTGTGGACTTCTTTGGCCTGACATAAGCTCCTATATTCGAACAGGTCTGCTTAGAATCACATGAGTATAACCTCATATTTGACCATACCTTCTTCTTCATAGAGGCAACTCTCGATTTGTTCTTGCCGGCGTTCCTAAGGTCGAGCTCACGAGGACGATTCCATCCTTCGAAGAGGTTGATCTTATCACGGACATGATGCGGAGTGAAAGTGGGTTGTGACTGTGTGTTTTTTTCGCTTGAAGGATCCGACGTATGTAGTGATGTGTCAAATCCATCTGCATCTTCGATGAGTTCTGGTTCATATATGTCCGTACCGTTTGTGGTACGTCTGTGGCTCCTCACTTGTGTCATCACGGAACGGGTATGAGGCCCTGCTGAAGGCGGCAGTCGGATATTGTGGCTCCGAAGAGCCTGACTGAAAGCGTGTTTATCAGAGGGTTTAGGGAGACCTAGGATCTCTCCTACGGAATTCCCGCCCGAGTCGTTGGAATCAATGTTATCATGTGTGGAGGTAAGTCGCAAGTCATCAGACGAATTAGAGGGAGTCTGCGGGAGAGATCCGATGGAAGCTCGCGGAATGGGCACTCCCAAATCTTCTTCCTCGTCAAGATCAATCACTTCTGACAGCGTGGTGGGAGTGGGAAGTCGGAGAGAGTCGTCCGATGTGACAGGGATTGAAGAGCGGGAATTGTGTACACCGTCATCAGTCGATTCACAATGGCTACTTGATGATGTGAGGTTTCCCTCCTGAAGCTTGTGATTACTAAGTGATGGAGAACCTATTGCACTACCGCTCCTGTCTCCTCGTGACATCGAGTTGTGAGGCGCAATTGTTGATTTTTCCAACCTTTGTCTTTTGGGAATCGGCGCATTATCCGAACGAATGGATTTATACGTCATAGTGCTGATTTGGCGTGCAGGCAGTTGAACAAGGGCAACGGCGCTGGGATTCCCGCGCGAGACATTATCATGCAAATCATTGAATTGACTCTGTTGGAATGGGCTTCCTGCAGCAGACTGCCTTCCAAATCTGAAATTATGATACCTCTGCAATATGATAAACTTAATGCAGGGGAAGAATCGAAGGGATGTTACTCACTTGTGACCCCGGTGGCTGTATGAGAGACGGTGGCTTTGTCCAGAGGGGTTTATAACTTGAATCATTACTAGATCTAAAAGTAGATGTCAAGAATACGACTATATGCCTCGCTCTGGCTACGCACCGTTTTCTAGAGACGTCCGAAGCCCTAGAGCCTGTGCCGTTTGCTGCATGGTGCATTGCCTGCACAATGTCTCGATCCTTCTGTGTCACTAACGACATGATGGTATGATATATCGAGAGGGTTGACAGAATGCGTCTCAAGACGCGTTAAAGCTGTCAACGACGAGTAGTCGCTGATACCCTTTCAAAGTGTGGCTTGCTGGTGCGGTGACGGGGCACGTGACCGTATCTTTTCTTAAGCACCATGAAACAGCAAAAGCACTAAAACGCGTGTAGCGTCGCTGGTAGCGACTAGCGAACTCTTGCCTACTACAGGTCTCGCTGCATTCAGGTTGCCACGGATATTATCATTATTAGATGCTTATACCGGCAGCATCGGAAGCGTCCAAGTTAGCTTAGAGCTCATCCTGACCAATCACCAGTATCATTTGGTTACTTGAGATTTGGGTGACTATTTCAGCTACCGACTGCAACTGGGCTCGAAGAAAGGCAAGACCCGTGCGTGGAAGGGAGAACCTGAAGGGGGAGGATGGTTCTGCAGTCATGGTACTATGGTCTCATTGGCATCCATTATAACCCAATCAGAATAACATTTCAACGATGACCATACCACTGTACCAAATCACCCGGCCCCGTCTGTGATAGCGCAACATCCCAGCACGAGAGAGAGAGAAGGAACATAATTAGATCTGAATAAAATGAAATTAGAGGGCTTGCGCCGAAACGACTGTGACGCTGCTTGCATAAGCGTATATTCTTTCTTGAATCCAGCTAGCAAATCCTGGCTGGGCTCATTTAATTGCTCATACACGCCACAAGCTAACTCGTGGGTTTCAAACATATCCTGATGAAATATACGGTTTAAGACCCAATATTATCCAAGTGCTGCATTGGCCGAAAACCAAGATATGTATCGATGCCAGTATGTCAAAAAGAAATGGAATCTTGACAACAAGCTGATGGTTGCAGCAATGATGTAGACAATCGATACCCAAATGCTAAAAAGAGTGACTAGGGTCAACATTTTCCTTTTGATTAGACAAACGAGACACGTGAAAAGTAATAGATACAGCGGTACCTTCACATGAACTCGACATTGATATGACTAGTACGCGTGCAGTCTACATTACTGGTGTGCACGCCACGCAAAGCCGAAGGAAATCGAAAACCAATGTCCGAGATGCAACATCACATGCATGAGCGCTGGGAGAAAAGTGAGGCGGTTAGAAAGGCATGGTATAAAACATGGGGAGCAGGAGCGGCAGTGAGAGAAAAAACAACATCATGAAGTCGTAAGATAGTCGATCGCAGGTCGCATATGTTAGCAGCCGTCGTATAGCTTGTTTCGTGGGAAGGTGTATCCCGCACTGTCCCAAGTAGTGAGATTGGCGTCCGTATATGCATTGATATGCCTGTGATTGTCAATCGTGAGACTTCCAGTCAATCATACACCAAAAGGACCTACTTGTTAATATAATCGGCTGTCGGGTAGTCAGACGGGGAGCAGCCAATATTGTACACCCCATCGCGCTGGTATAAACGGACATAATCTATGAACATTTGCGAAGGAAATTTTAAATGCTTCCAATCTTGTCCCTGGAAACTAGGAGATAACCCTAGATTAAGAATGATGCTCTGCTTATAGAGTCATTCAAATGATCGAGTGCATGAGATTGTACAAAATACGTACCATAGGCTCTTCAGCTATAGGCCGCTGTGACACAAGGGTTAACGGATCTGGGCCGACGGCGGCCGCAGTCATGGTCCACATCTTGTCTTGGCCTTGGTACCAGTTTACGAAACCATCCGACCTATGATTACGGTCTGACCACCACTCAACCCCATAGATCCCAAACGCATTTCCCCCATAGTTGGCGTTATCAACATAGCTCACCGCACTTACTGCTTGCTGATATGGACCGCCTTTGTAGGAATTAAACCTCGTAATAGATGGGTTGTAGATCGTGGCTGCAGGGGTAGTGTTGACAAACTCATAAAAGGCGTTATAAGGCGCTGTTTGGTATGACTGGGATGCTTGGCCTTGACGGCGGACATTGTCGACCTGAGCCTCAATTATGTCTATCTCAGGTGCTCCTCGACCCCGACTGACATCAGGCCCAGGATGATCCATTCCCGGACATGTACATGCAGAGAGCTTTTGACCTGGGAGAAATGAGAGGGGTCCACCATCGTGACCAGAAGTAAGAGCGATAGAAGGTGACCCATCCTTGCTGGTTTGGTTAGGGAACGTTCCGACATCACAGCTGTCGTATGAATATGGCCAAGTACCTTGTAATCTCATGTCAGTTGACAATGCGGCAGAATGGACGTCAACCTCACCTTCCGTTGTTGCCCCATAACCAGCTCTACCTATGTTTCCCATCATCCAGGCGCCAGGCCAAAGCCTTGGTTTCACGGTAAGAAACAACAGGGAATATAAGTATATGGTGATAACAAAGACGTACCCAGGAATGTCACCACTTCCAGGCAAGCTAATTGAAACCTCGAGGATGCCAGTAGTGAAGCAAAGCTTATTCCAGGACTGCAACATGCCAGACTGGAAGTTCAGGTTATGGTTTAGTTGCTCTGTCAATGTAATGACCAATTTTCCACCCTTGGTGGTAATTGCTTCAGGAGAATACCACTCCAGATCACCAGTGGCCCAATAATTAAGGTCGACGGCTTCCCAGAAAGGATCGTCACCTGGAAAGAATGATCGGCCATCCGTGTTGAATTCGTCGGAAAAGACTAGGCTGTATTTCTGTCCGTCTTGCAAGCCAACTTTACTTTTGACGTTGTCGGGAGTATCGGGATCAATGAGAGCGCGCAAGCCAGGTAAATCCGGCACTTGGCCCGAGGAGTTGATACCTCCCAGGTTAAATCCACCGAACGAAGGCCTAACCTGCAGATAAAAGTTTATGATAGGATAGGCAGCAAAAAGCGTGACCAGCGCCACTATGACAATGATGATGGTGCCGATATTCAGCCAACCTCGTGCACTGAAGAGTGACAAGCGACGATCGAGCTGTGCATCCCGTACTGGGTCGATGTTATGCAATGTATCGTCAAGATCTTTTGTGTCCCATATATATGGAGGTACAGTTGCCGTGGAGAGCGGAGGGCCATGTAAAGGCTTGTCGGGACCGTCGTGAGAATCATCCGATGGAGTTGCAGTGAACCGGTTCGCGGTGCGCGGCTCCAGCGTTTGTCGGTGCTAGATCACCACTACTGTTAACGGCATGTGTTGCGTAGCAGGAAACTCACAACATAGGGGCCATAACCTCCACCAATGTTTCCGGTGGCCACGTTGTGAAAGGTGTCGCTTCGGGAATCATCCACGTCCGAGGGCCGACGTCTGTACGAGCGCTGAGTCGATCGCTCACGACGTGGTGGGCGGTCTAAACGCGTTGGCGAAGCAACAACTGGTGGTGTGTATGGTCGATTTACAGAGCGAGGAGAGCGCGGGCTGGTTGGAACAGTCGAGTATTGAGTGTTAATGGGCGTCACGGGCACACGAGATGCTCTGGGTGGCCTGGACATGGTCAGAGAAGCAGAGTGAGAGTGGTTCGTGACAGGGTCGTGAGTCCCACATAAAACGCTGGAACGCGCGCAAACGTCAATGGCACGTGATCAATCTGGGTATGCCGAGACATGCCGACCCTCTCTACCTTTTGATTCAGTATTCCGGTATGGCCATGACTATATTACAACGCGTACAGCAGAGTGCTCTTCACAATTGGCTTAACTTCAGTTTGCCCTCAAATTTGAAAACTCAATGTCCACGCCAAGCTAATCTCCCATCGATTTTCTCCGGATCCGGTGTTTAATTTGACACTGCCTCGTTTACAACACACTGGCAGCGCTTCGTTCGGCGGCTATCCTGCGAACAGTAAATATTATCGACAGATTGCACTGACTGCTCATAGATGGAAACTGTTGATCATACAAGTTCACGGCTCGGTGTTATCCAACAAATCTAACGCTAAATGATCATTCGTCCAACATCAGTCTGTGTTAAGTAATTTTGGTTTGAAACACACCCTGCTGTAATATACCCCTGACTTCCTGGTGATTCCGACCCAAGGAGTCTGACAGCATTCCGAGACTTTTTTCGGATGAAGCGGAGTTCATGATCAATTCAGTCACACGAGTCCCTTTGGCCCCCTCCATCCCATCTTCCAAGTCTCCTACTACCTCAGTCACCCCCTGTGATGGTACCGTTATTGCGATGTCGGCGTCGATCGCTAGAGGCTTGTGAATCATCACTGATGTTGTTCGAGCCTGTTTAGTCGTCGCTATCATGAAACTTTTGGGAGATGCAGCATCATCTCTTCCTGACGTCGCATCATTTGATCGCTCAACAAGTTCTTGGCTCGATTTTAGTTCTAAATGTGTTAAATTGTCTTCCCCTCCGATGCTACGATTGATGAACATTAACACGGTAGCACAAGCAGCATGGCTACGCTCACTATGTAGGTCTAGGCTTTGGCCTGCGACCCGGTGTTTGTGTTTGCGGTGACAACGCATCTGCGCTATCTGCTACTGCTTGGCTTCCTTGAGACCGCGTCAGCGTCTGCCAGCGAATACGAACCGCCGGAGCACTTTCGTATTGCATGAATTACAAGCTAGCCAGCTGGCAGATCTATGGCTGTAGCGCTTACTTTAAGGACCGAACAATAACCTTGCTAGCTTTTATCAGCGACTCAATCTCTTCATACGTTGCTAACGACCACGCAGTATGCGACGATGATAGCTTGATCGCAACAGTAGGTGGTTTACGGTCTGAACGACGCTCCCCGACCATTCTGTCAATCTTAGGATTAACTGATGAAGTATAGTCAAATTGTACCCAGCGTTGAATTCTTCCTTATAAAGTGCCCTGTCCTGTCGGTCTCACATAGAGATAAAACAATCAGAGGAAATCCTCCAGCGACATCGTGATCTTGTGGAAGCTAATGGACAAATGTAGTTCGGTGTCACGCTTGAAACTGGCATATGAGACAGTGGCATTCACCTCAACGCTCGTTATATCCATATTGAGGTCGAACTCAAAAGACAAAGTTCCTATGGCAGGGGAACCCTTCAGTATAGAAACATAGCTATCACGCACACGAAGCCAGTATTGACGCTCAGAGCTCTCTGAAGGCTCAGACTCAACAAGCTTTGTCCCCAACACCCATGCTCTGATAGGGAGCAAGTGACTCCTTGAGCATTGTGGACCCAGTCTCTGCTTGCACTGTGGCATGGTTGCCTGAGGGTGTGGATGCTTCGATGTGACTGCACTTTCACTCCTAGTCAAATCTATCGGACTCGTCACACATGAGGACTCTCGCTTGTAAGACATCAGTGTTGAAAAACCTCAGTAAGAGGAGAATGACACATCTACCTTCTCCAGCTGCCTCGTTCCTGGTTTAGAGGCGAATGTGCGCCCTCTCTTCGCCCTAGCTATGAGGTTGAATTCTGGAGGCCGGTTCTGTCCATTCTGATTGGCAGATTCAATGTGCTGTCTGACATCATCGACGTCTGTCAAGCTACTTTGAGCTTTCACGCTTTGGGTTGCAAATTTCGCTCTGTGTGAGTCATTGCAGGCAGACATCAGTCTTTTCCATATAGTACCAATGGCTATATCACTATATAATATGTCAGATAAAGTTTGTCAAGATAGTTCATGATATACTAACTCAAGGTAACAAATGCTGATATGTCCAGCTCTTAGGTGATCATCTATTTGATTGTAGGATTGCAGATTCCAACCCGAATTGACCTTTGGTATCTTGACGGCTATACTGGGTTTTCTTGGGTGTTCTAGACCTCAGCCAATTTAGTGACTATACTGGAAAAAATTACGACAACCTACTGGTACCAGTATTTGTATATGCGTCAAACAGAGCTTTTGTATTATTAGTTTGATGAAGAAGAAATGCTATGAATGGCATAGACGTGTTGGGCGTCCGTGGTATCTTCAGGCAAGCAATCACATATGTATCAGCCACCAGTATGAGAACTATGCCAGAGACGTTTCCACCTCCGCAGAGCTGATGTCTGTTCCGAGCGTCAGAGTGAATATTTCACCATCGTTTGCGGAACAGGAAGCACTAGTAGAGACTTTGAAGATAGAGATTTGGGTGCCTTGTATACGCAACGAATATTCTCCACATTCGGTAACACAGCCGCGCGACTCGGGATCGAAAGACTCAATAAGCGTCCAAGCTTCCACAGAGAGGCTGAAAATGTTATTTCTCTCCGCACTATGATCCCTATAAACACCACGTTCGTCGTGTCCATTTCCAGCGAGCAAAGACATTCCGGATCTAGTCAGGAAGTGATGTCACAACGTCACAACATTCAAGCGGGTGTCTATGAACCTGATACGAGCGAGGCCTGGAAGTTGTCATAAAGGGGGACTCCTAGACTGACACAATTAGGGATAGTGGGCCAAAGAGAGTTAAGGGCGGATTCTGTATTACGAGTACGAATACTCTACGAGACAAATGTACAGTACATTCATCATCTGAATACAGAAGCGGTAACAGTCATAAAAGTTCATTGCTATTCTTCTAAAAGGACAAAGGGTTCTGATTTCTTTCAGGGTCCCCTGTAACAGCTATGAACATTCCGCCCCAAAAAGCTGGTAGAGGCAAGGACTCACGCATTTTGTGGACACGAACGGTTGGACCAATGATTATGTGACTCATTTCCTGAGGTGTGATCAATATATATTGCTTATCAGAAGTATTGGCGGTTTCGATCTAGAAGCGTCTTGTGTTGAATGATTTGCAGATAAGTTGGTGCTACTACACACCATCATTTTCATGGATATTCTACGGTTAACAGAATCCATGAAGACGTCAAATTCATCTGTAGGTATGCAATTAGTCAGGCTAACACTGTAAAGTGTTGGAAAACGCTCACCAAGACACCGAATAGGACACTGAATTGACTCCCACAACGCAAGCAGGAGACATATAGTCGAGTAACTCTTTTCACCACCCGAGAGCGACTTTGGATCCTTGTCCTTAGATTGTGTGGAAGCCTGGTCGTCGGTCTGGACCTATAGCCGGACTGTTTAAATATGCCATATATGACGAACGCTTCAACCGCTTACTTTAAGGTTCAAAGTGCCAGCACCGTGGTCAAAGATGACTTTTCCATAGTAACCACGCGTCCAGAGATGATGTTGGAACTGGTATTTGCATCGCATAGCAATATGTTGTCTGAATGTAACCCATTTTCCCATTCGTAATGCGAGGGAGGTCTTCAAAGCCTGTGTGAACCCTCTTCAGTACGGAAAGTAACAGCTCGTCTCCTGATAAATCGCGAACCTTGTTCAGTTTACTGACTTCGTCTAGTTGAAGCTTATGTCTCTCCAAGGTAAGCTTCGCATTATCTCGCTCAATCGCAATTTCCTCTGGGGAGGCTCCTTGTCTGTGGAAATTAGTTTGATCATCTCGAAGTGCTGGACTGGTCAAACAGACTAACTGGCGTTCGTGTTGTGTGAGAGCTTTCTGCACCGAGTCTATCTGCCTCATGACAACTTCCGATTTGCGAGGATTCTCTACCTGGGGGCCGATCTGTTCTGCCTTGCTGCTCCATTCCTAGTTGAGAGATATAATTCAACTTTAATGGATTATCCAGGTACATTCCAGGTACATTGACGCAAACCTGGAATTCCATCTGGAGAATATTAGCGACTTCGTCGAGCTCTTCTACTACGGCCTTTTCATCAACTAATTTCTGAGTCCAATGTTCTTTGTCCTTGGTGGCCTTGACTCGCTCTTCAAGAGCAGCTCCAACCCTTTTCTAAATGACGCGTCAGAATGTATCGCCTGACTCCGCACAAGATGCACCTTTATCTCTTGCATTGTAGCTTCCCAATTAGCTACTTGTTGATCCAAGTCCTCGCGCCTTTTAATAAGCGGCAAGTTGGCCTTGTCCAATGCAATTTTTCGCTCAACCACATTAGCGAACTGCTCTGTGATCGACCTCTTCTCTTCAATGGTTTTCTGATGTGACGACAATGAGATGAGAAAATTCTGGAAGAAGCTTGGGTTTACCGCTTTCGATTCTTCCAGAAAGTCAATGTTCACAGGGGCTTCGATAATAGCCTCTTGCTGGAGCCTCACAATCTTGGGTTCCAGGTTGTCAACCCGAGCCCTTAGGCTCCTTTCTCGTTCCTGCGTATACATGTTCTACATGCTTTGAGGGACATGGAAACGAGCAGCATACCCTGACCCCTTTACTCTGACGCTCGATATCTGAAAATTGCTGTCGAAGAGAGTTTTGTGTAGTCATTAGCACTGGAAGACGCTGCTCAGCCTCCATCTTTACATCCTCCCAGCGTCTTATAAAAACGAAAACGAGTTTATCCTCGGGTCAGAGGTCTGTCCATATAACAGCGGTAATAATCACGACCTACTTGATATCAGCACTACGATCCGTACTTGTGAACATGTGATGTCGTGGATCTTGGTTGGGAAGTCTGGACATGGGAGATGATGTAGCACCTCCCTCACTGATGGCTCATCAATTGGGCGTTCAAAAGAGCAGTAGGAGGGGACGCACGGATATCTGCGAACCATGTAACCGTCGCCAGTCCAAGCCAGACCACCACCACCAAGACGTAACAATAATTGATCTCCAGCGGCACGGGTGTCACTGAGCATAACCTTCTCAATGGCCCTCTGATTGATAAGAATGCGCTTGATAAATTCGTCCTTGATCTAAGAGTACACTATCATAAACGCGGGGTGTGGGGGGGTCATGGTTGCACTTACATCCAATGCCCGCAAGACCGTAAGGATACCTTCAGGAGGCTCTCCTATACGGTCCTGAAGTCAGCAAAACCTAGATGCACAAACTAATGAAACCGACCTCGACTGTAATCGAAAAGATCTACATCCGAAATTATTATTTGAGCAAATGGGCTGGATGGCAAAGTCAGAAAACAAAAATCTCGAATACGGCGTACGAACTTCCGATGATGATCTAGCATCTGCCTGAGTTTATGTCGATCTCTGTTGTCCGTGATAGCAAATGAGTTCATCAGCTGCCCGAGCTGGGTCCGCATCACCATCGCCCATTTGGAATCTTTGACAGTAACGAATAGCCCAAACGGTCCAACTGGTGCCTCTCCATACCACTTCTCCTTTTGGACGAGATGGTTCACTGCATCCAAATTATTGCCGAACAATCCGATTTCATTTCCACCTTGGTGCTTGCATTGCTCAATGTTCCCCATCGCGGCTTCGATATCTTGCCGGGCACGAGCGATGTCAGCATCTACTTGTTTGCCTTGGTCGCGTAGTTGGTTCAGCTGTCGTTGCAAGGTCGCTGGCTCGTCTGCTATCAGAGAAAGCTCTTGCTTGGCAGTGTCACATTGTGTTTGTGCGGCCTGCAATCGTTGTTGAGCTGCCTCACGTTCTGCCTGTACGTTCCCTTGCGACTCCGCTCTTGCTCTGATCTCCGCCTCGAAACCGGCGATCTCGTTTGTCAGTGTCACTACTTGTTGATTCATTTCCCTCTCGTTGGCCTACAGAGAGGAAGTCGAGCAACGAGAACATGTGCACCAGCTTGCACCTACGTACCTTACAGTCACGTATCTCTTCTTTATTGTGATTGATCTGTCGTTTTACAGAGTCCAGTTCCTGCTTGATAGAGTCGACACTAGGAACGGCATCTCTGTCATTCTCAAGATCCACCACCTTCGCAGCAGTGGCTTGGAAGGCAGCCTGAAGAGAGCGTGAATTAGCATGCACATACCATCTCGCAATGACAAACCTCTGCATCTACAATGCTTTGTTCTATTCTAGGGAGGCGTCTTCGCGCTTTTGCCGCTTCCTCGAACTTCTTTGTCATTTCCTAAAAAGGTGTAAATGGCAGCGATAGCTATCCACATGCGAACATACACCCTCTTTCGTCTTCACGTGTGCCCAGGCTAGCTCACGCTTGTATGCTGCTAGTTCGCTTTGCTTCTCGCGTGCCTTGGTTGCTTCCTGATTACGTGCATCAGCCTCTTTGAATGCTTTCTCAAGGTCCGGAATCTCCTCTCGTTTCAACTGAAGTGTCCGCGTCGTCTTCCCGATGTTTTCAAGACACGTCTCGTATTCCTCAACTAGCTGAGTGAGTTGCGTGCCTTTGAGGAAGAACTGCAGTAGCGTCAGTGAAAGTAGGACATAACGGGTTTATGCATCTCACCTGGTACTTGTCGGTCGGATGAGAAGCGCTAAGGAACTGTCTGGCAGAATCTGTGCGAGAGATTAAAAATCAGGGATGGAAAAGTATGGTGAACTAGCCTTGAGTCAGGATATTCATAGGATTATCTACTTGTATGTTCATATGGTCGCAAATGGCGGACAGTTGGTCGCGTTTTGTCGACACGAGCTTACCATCCGCACTCTTTATCTTATAGGACGAGGATCCCTCCTTGGTGAACCTTCGAGTAATGATTATACTGTCGCCATACAACTCTGGCTTAAAAGCCTCTTCGCCTCGATTCTTGATGTTTACGGTTACCTCAGCCATGCTTTATTCGTAGAGCCACTTAAGCAGACAACGGGGAGAAATGACATGTGACGTGCCTTTGTCCTTCACGAATAAATGACTTTAGACCATTCCCTCTGCCAGTGGAGACTGCTTTCCCTCCAAGAGCAATCGTTAGTGCAGAAAGAACAGCACTCTTTCCGCCTAGATCACTACATCAACATTGTTTCGTCCATAGGATTGCTAATGAAATCACAACATACTTCCATTATGACCTATGCCGGATGCCAATTAGAAAACACCTATAAGTAGGCCATGTAGTTACAAACCAATGATGAAGTTGATTTGAGGTCCGAATTTGAAAGAAAGACGAGGGTGACACATGAATTGATGCATCTCAATGGACTCAATAATACCCATGGGGGCGATGCCCTAGATGGAGAGCGTAAGTACGTGAGGTATCTAAACGCGTATACGTACACCTTTCTTCTTTTCACGCCTGCTGATCGCGTCCAATACTAGAGCTTCGTTTTGAGCTTCAAATTCCTCATCATCTTGGTCGGCTGTTATCCGTGAAATGTTGGTGCTAAGACGTGTATCCAACTCAACCTCCTCTGCATCTTCATCTTCGACAATAACTTTCTTCTTTGCCTTCCCTTTCGCATTCTTGACGCGTGGCTCAGGGGGCGCATCCCCATCGCTGTCACTTATGCGGGCTCGCTTTGCGGGAGTAAAGACGCTTTCAGACTCGACATCGGAGCTATCGTTGTTATGTGCTGCACGACGTTTGACCATGTTCTTTAGCGGAGAGAGAAGAATCAGCTGCCAGAATCAGAACGCGTCCATGAAGCCAAACATGTGCAAAAATATTTCGGCGAATATTCGGCGCCAATAGCTAGGTGAAATGTCATTGGAAGTGTAGTTCACAGTTTCTCTACTATTGTACATAAATCATCATTTCTCTATATTCTTTTACCCCTTACTCGCTGGCCCTCGTTATTTTGGATGTCATTGAAGGTGCGGGGGAGTCTACGGCTTTTGCTGTCACCACCGTCGCATGCTCAGCCTCATGACATCTCAGCCAACAGCAAGAACGAATTGAGGGGAGCCATACCACGGGAACCACTAAGCGTGTACTTATATTACCCAGGTCAAAACCGACAGACTCCTTGTCAATCTTCCTTTCCCGCGAATTCAACTTGGCAAGGATGGCATTCACTAGGACTAACTACACTGTCAGGAACGTGTCCAACACTTGAGAACCCACTCACGTTTGCTGGTGGCGACTTGAAATGGAAACCACAAGAAGGTATTGTTACACAACACATAGACAAGAAGATATGCGACTTGAAACAAGCTAGAACGGCCCGTCAGTATAGTGGATACTGTGAGTACAAGGAGCCCTACCCGCTTAGCAATCCACGCTCGAAAAGGATAGTCAGAAGCCCGTCTAATGCAGATGCACCTCTACCAAATTTGACATTTTGTGAATGATTTCTTCCTCCATCAGGAATGCCTTACATAAAGATACCCTCATTGGGAGTATGGTTGTAGACGCACAACGCGCCCACAATGACATTATTACTAAAGATAGCAAAGACTTTTGAAAATCAACATCATTGATCCGGTAATGACAAGCGTGGTCTGACCTTGCTGCAAGATGACCGGTATCTGAGGCGTATGAATGAAAGGTACGGCTGAAAACAAAGAAACTCGCGAACCCGGTGTCCATCTGTGGCTACTATCACATTTGTGTTGATATGCCTGTGATTCAAAGAGAGATGAGCGGATTCGGCTAACTTTAGCAACATCTGCAGCAGACCTAATCATGTGGACAAAAAAAACTGACAATTTCGTTAACGGAATGGTCAAACGCGCGATGAAGTAACAAACCGAGTGCAAAGGCTACAAAAGCACAACCATAACTTAGCAACATTTATTGAAAGTGTTCCGTACTTGCCATACTGGGCCAAACTAGCAAACACCTGGTTGAAATAAGCCAGGAGGAAAAAAAAAAAGATGATGGAAGGACTCACTAACAATCCCGTGAGAACCTTGTTTTTCCGGCTCACTGAACGAAAGGAAGAATGAGAGATTAGCGAATCTGGTGAGAACGTGGTTACATACATATCCAGACTTGAGGTACGAAATATCTGGGAGACACTGAGATAAAGCATGAGATCGTTGCTGATAAACACTTGCCCTTCCGCTAAGAAACTGCCAGTAGCCTAAGCATCGTTGAGGACAAATGCCTTGCATCATTACATAGTCCTCGAATACGTTCTCACTTACCGCCATAACCCAAGTGAGCTTTATTTTCCATGATAGATTAGACAGCACTAAAAACAAACTATTTTCGGAACATACTGGAATGGGCCTGTGCGTTTCAAAGACCTATCAATTGAGACAGACAATTTGGCTAGTACAAAGGCACGAACCAATGCAGGATACTGAGTGCAGACGACTGGAAGAAGTGCTGAACCAAGTACCAATACACTGCCCAGACAATGAAGAAGGCCTGCAAACAGTCCACAATCCTGTGTATAAAAAATCATGTATGAGGCTTAATCTAGGAACGACCGGCTGGTGAATCCAACCAGAGAAGGCCAACGCCCAGCTTCATTAAAGGAGTGTCATTGGCTGAACGATGGACAAAGTAGGTATACGTCTGTAAGAAGGTGAACCCGAATAACCTGGATGCACTATTGAGCGAGTGGATCAATCCTGAAAACTCCAACATACGCAGCAGAGAGAAAAGAACTGAGCGTCACGGCGCCGTATGTTGTGTTCAGCGGCTTTAAGGCGACAGTATCCATGATGAAAATGAAAAGAGCGGAGTATGCCTTGTATTGTATAAGTACCAAATCCGCCATTCGCTTAACCGATGCGCCAAAACTTGGACGCTTCCGCGGCGGATCGGCCCGAACGTCGACAGAAACTTCTTCCATATAAGTCCCATGATCAGAACGGGTCGTCCGTCAGCCTCGGTCACCAATATAATTGCGGTCAGAACCCTTCCATATATGGCAACCATCTGGGGATCCCGTCTCCAATGCGAGGAGAGCCTATTTGGTAGTAATCATGACCATATATTCAAGGTATTGCGAGACATCGCTAGCAAAGGCAACGACAACACAACGGGTAAAACGAATAAAGGGTCATCGGGAGTTACTCGAGTGGAAAAAAAAAAGAAGAAAAAACTAGTGCCGCAAACGAAGAATCAAATATGATGGAACGACAAAGCATGCGTGGATAGATACGAAGCAAATTGTGGGAGATATGGTGACCAAAATTGGGGGGGGGTATGTCAAAGTGAAAGAGTGGACGGGATACGATGATCCGAGGCTTGATGTAGTGCGAATGTGGAAAAGGTGATGGTGGTGAAGACTGATGGCAAGTCCTCTATGTCCTTCTGGAGCGCTTTAATCCCCATAGTCCAAATATAATACACCGCAATGTATATCTGATTGTATTCATTGCGGTATACGGCTGACGGATGACCTCCTATGAGCAGCTGGCACTGTGGGGACTGCTGGCATGCTGAAGTTGGTTACTGGGATCTGCACCAGCTCATTAAAACCGCGTTTGTTGCTGTTACCCGTGCTGGTCGGTACTGGTGCGGCCGTAACCTTAGTAGGCCTTGTGGAAACAGTCGCCGCCGATGGAGAAGTCAAGGCTGAACTGGTGGAGGTTTCGTCAGCCGAGCCGCCGATGGCAACAGGCAGCGCAGCTGGTTTATTATGTGTGAAAAACCAACCAACGCCTATACCACCACCAATAGCAATCAAAAGGAGGATGCCAACCAGCCAAACCCAGGTCGACAGATGTGTAGACCCACTTTCGGTCTTCCGGAGCCACGCACTAGCGGATGTGACACTCAGCATTGCAGAGCAAGATTGACAGAGTAAACTTACCTCTTCTTAGACCCAGACTTGGCCTCCTCTTTAGCAACCATAGAGAATCGCCTCCAAAAGTCATCTCCTTTGCCACCGACGCCTCTAGGAAGAAGAGTCTCTTCCGAGTTGCCGCGCAGAATCCCACCGTTCTCATCGAATTTGACTGTATTGGATTCCTTGCGGGGTCGCACAAAGACAGGCATTATGGGGCTATGAGGCGGAGGGAGCGGTTGTGGGGTACGTGTGGCAGATATAGGACTACCAGGCAGTACACCCGAAAAATATGGGGCGCCTGGACTGCTGGGACTTTTTTGAACCGTACTAGGATTTGAACCTTGCATGAATGCCACCTGTGGGGGACGCGAATGAGCCGGGGCTGGAGCAGCGATCGATCGAACACCGCTTTGAAGAGCTGCTGGTAATTGCTGCTGCCGTGCAATTTGTTCATCTCGCTCACGGGAATGGATCGCAGGATGTGGTTGCTGGACGACATGGCGATTGGCAGCATCCTGCAACTGAGGCTGGCGCCGCTGATCCTGAGTGGAGTCAGTGGCACCGCGCTCGGAGGGAGATGCGATATGGGATAAAACACCCCCAGTAGCAGCTGCATATAGAGCGCGATGCTTATCTGTAGGCTGTTCGGATGGATCTTGCTTCCTTTTCGGTGGGTTCTCGTCGTCGGAAGAGTCGTCATAGTCAGATTCTGCAGTCATGAGGCCGCGTCCAATGTCCCCTACACCCGACATGCGGTTATCGGGGCCATTTCCCGTGAAATATGAGTCGAACCTAACACGAACTTTAGACGAGAAACACTAGGGTTAAGTTATGTGCCTACGCAGTATACGCGCTATCCCTGTCACCGCCTGGGGCGGTGGCATCTAATCTCTGTTTTCTCGGACGTGGAATAGGTTTATCCTGGTCTACGAAGACAGAATCCGGCTCATCAGTAGCGAACGGAGGTTTGACTGCAAAGGGCGCCATTGTGGTAAGCGTTGATTGCCCGGCGTGGTTCGGGCTGTGATGTTAGAAAGATAGTAACTAATTGAGAGAATGACGAGCTCGATGAACGAGACCAAATGATGACAGCAAGCCCAATCAAACCCAACCCGCAGGAGGGGGTGAAAACAAAGATGACAGAGACGAGAGAGTGGGAAAAACACGCGTCGGAGCCCCAATAGATAGACTGGATTTAGATTTAGGAATTCTCTTTCAGACGTGACATAAACTGTCATTGGCTTACACTGCCTTTGTCTCTACGCGAATGAAAACGTGCTGTAGGTGTAAGTCAAGGGGATAAACGGTCTACAGATCGAGAAAATTGCGGCATGATGGTCAAGCCCATCGCAGCCGATTGTCGGAGTGTAGGTACTACTATGCCAACCGAGTTCGCACCGATATAACTGAGACCCATTTTATCTTTGCATCCGAGCCGCAGGTCCGGGTGAGGTCAACGATGTGGTCAATAGGATGGACGTGCCCTAAAGAAGCGTGGAGGTAAACAGACCAGTGGGTCCCCGGGACCTGATCTGCTTTAATGTCAATTATGAGGTACCATCAAGTTCTTCTCAGAGCCATAGATGGGTGTACATTCCTGCGTACATGGTGTTGTTACAGTTGATCACCAGCTGTTATATTTCATCATTGTTACAGTAAGTACCTTGTAAGCGTCTCTACCTGCCATCGATCACACTAATAAATTCGTGAAGACGTGCGGCTGTCCAGTGATATCAGTACTGATCCGAGGTGCTACTGCAGATAACAGACGTGCTCTACAATGTTGTATCGTTCTATGGCCTATGGAGCACCACTCAGGATAACATGGCAGTCAGGCGTGCGACAGGTCACTGGCAAGTTCATCTGCTTGTGAAACTCAGTGTGAATGGAGCTTTTGGATCGCCCCCGGTACGAGACTGCCCGATTGATAACGGTTTGGTCATGTGGCGATCGAATCAGTTGGTAGCAGCAACAAAAGTGCCCACAGACCTTTGGACGAGCATGCCTTAGTGCGAAGTTGACAATACCTCAATAGCGTCCTTTGATTGAAGACGAGCTCGTTAGTTAAACGATAAGTGAACGATCCAAGACTCGATGCACATCGGACTCCACCTGACCCAGTGCCCTCTGAGCATTTGCTATATGTGGACCGAATGATAGAGTGGACTGCTTCCCACATTCTGTTCGGCTGAAACCGTAACAGCTGTGGGTAGTGATGCTACTAGTTTTTAGAGGTGACAACATCCAACACTGGATGCCACAGCATCGCTTTCAAGCATGGGAGCGATGCATTGTTGTGGCGTCGTTATCAATCAGTAGATGAAAAAGTAGAATTCAAACGTTGCTCTTGAGATAAGGACTCATTCTCCAGATCATGGACTGATGGCGTAAGTGCTGGCGTGCCCATTATGCGATGTAAATTGGGTTGATGCAGATTTCCAATATTCTACCTCTTTGAATATTGAATGGCAGCACGATCGCTCCTAAAGTGACGAGTGGTTGCGGAAGTAAATTTGCAAAATATGGACGGCAGCCTGATTCCAAGTCCTCCGCAAGGGATTTGAGTTGGGGTTGAAAGATCGAGCCATGAAAACCGCCCAATCAATGTTTTTGACGTCAGACATGCATGGATGAACCGCCCTAGAGATACACGATCTCAACCGAAGGGGACGACTCGATGTGACGTCAACAATTGTTGATCTTCAGAGGTGATCATGAGTTTTCTGCTACGAGAAGCACCATGTGTTCGCAGTCTGTGGAAGATTGTTTTGTCATGGCAGTACAAAGCTTCAGCGTTGCACTCTAGGGCAAGTGGAGATGATCATGGCACTGGCTACATTGCCTTCCGGAGATCAGTGCTCCCCGGTTCAGAGGAGCAAGGACCACAGGGCTCAGCAGTTTGAGTTGCAAGAGGGTGTCGTTTCCGTGGATGCTCTGCAGAAAAGAAGCAGGCTAGATCGTGACGACTGCGTTCTCAGGGCAGAGCAACCGGTAATGGTCTGTACGCAACTTGTGTGCTGCATTTTGGTTATTTTGAAGTTCTCTGCTGCTAGAAAAACTGCGAGGATATACGGGTATGACAAGTGAGATACTAGGGAATCATGGTGCGAGCGCTGAGAACCGCTGAAGGATCATGATCTTACTGTAATAGAAGCCTGTGTTATGGACACACTCTTTTACTCTCCCAACCTCTAACTGCATGGTGAACGTAGTCAAGACTACAAAATTGGCGGAGGATGTGAGTGTTTACTTGGAATATTCCTTTCCTCACTAAATCCCTTTCGCTTGCAAAGGGTCCGCCCAGTAGCTTCGCCATGCATATCGACCCACCCTCAGCCCCAACCAGTCCAACGACTAGTCCTCACAGGTTCGTTCTTGGTCTCCGTGATAGAGGCACCTGACTCAGCCGAGCTTTTGTTCCTTTGTAATCGTATCTACTGCTCCCGGATCTGCCTCCAGTAATGCTAGGACGCGCACTGTATCCTCCCCGGCTCCCGTTAAGACTTCCGATGGAAGCACAATCACCACTGGCAAGTAGTCGTCATTATTGAGATATTTTGTTACAACAGACATCTTTCAGATGAACGCCAAGATACCAGTCATGCATCCGCCCCGATCTATTCCCCTCACGACCACTCACAGCCCAGCAAATTGACTGAAACTTCCCGTACCCGCCGCAGTATCACTGCTACATCTGGCGTTCACTTTTCAATTCCTAAAACTTTCAGTATACCATCTCCACTTGGTTTTTTTGCCCGTCGGCGAAAGTCAGTCCAAACATCCCCATCCCAACCGTCAGATTATTTGCTTGAGGAGGTTATCGAGATCGGCCCCGAGCTAGGGCATCGAGAGAAGAATGACACCGACGCGATCGATGAGGATGAAGAGCGCGAGCGGCTAAGAGATGCAGCTGCACAAGCATTGGGGCTTGGGTTAGGAAGGGATAGCTCGGGAACACCAGAGCCTGGTCTTGAAGAGGTAGAAGATGTACAAAACACTCCAATTCCAGCTGGATCCAAAAATCCATATGTTCTCGACCCTATCCCTCCTATGCCACCCCTCACGGCCTTGGCGCCCTCTCCGCCTTCTCTTGTATCCCTGTCACATTCACAGTCTCAATTGTCCACTTCGATTGCGACAACCGACCATGCCGTTCCGCCATATCCGAGCAGCCTTTCTGTTCTCAGGCCTTATATCCAAACGAGCTCATCCCTCTTCAAGTATCATCCTTCCTCTAATTTCCTTGCGCTAACTTTCAACCGTCGCGCGAAGCAGTGGAAGTTTCACTACGTTATACTTACCTCACCACCCCCCGCCAAGTCTAACACGCATGACTTCCTCACGAACATCCGGGGGGATCATACGCAACGCCTCAATGCAGAGATATACGCAGACGTACAGCAGACGCCGAACGGGGAACTCGCACCTCTTCCAAGCACACGTCATTCGCATCTTCATCTCTTCAAGAGTGCCTCACCTGCCCCCGAGGAGCTGGAGATGGATAGGCTGGAGATTAATGAAGATAGCGTTGTATTTACCGCGGAGGTCGACGTTGTGGGGAGGCGTGATGTTGTCAAGGTGGGCGGGCGTGATGCGCGCAAAAGTAATGTCGGGAGTGGAGGAGCCAGCTTCAAGTCCACTGGTTCCAGTTGGCATGGGAGCCTGAAGGCGGATAACGAGGCAAACGTTGAAGAAATGGGACGCACAATGTGGTTGCTCAAGATGGCAGATGACCCAGAGAGACAGCGATGGATAGAGCATATTAGATCTGCCATATTTACTCAAAGGTCAGTCTTCGACTCATTTTTTCCTCCTACTTTCCGCTTTCCTGTTCACCCCCGGCTTTCTCTACTTCCTAACCCTCGTTTGCACGGCAAGCATCTAATGGTGCTATTCTATTCTTGGCAACTAGGGCGGAACGTGCAGGAATGTCATCTCAACAGTCTCCACAAAGCACCGTGCCGAATATTCGGACTGATCTTGATGTGCTTCTCTCGCTGCGTTCTCAGGCATTTCTTCCTAGTGTTGCCGTTTCTTCTGACACGATAACTTCGCCTTTCGCTGGGCATGCCACACTGTCAGTGGATAACAATTCACAAGATTATGCAATACGTCCTAGACAAGCACCGCTGTCACAGTCATCGACACAGAAGCCAACCTTGTCATTCAGCCATATATCGCGTAGTGATGTCAGCAGCCCCGTACCGACTCCAAATCCCCGATATGCGGAGCATGTAGGAGCGGCACCGTCCCATACAGCTCCAGCGTCTCTACGCTCGAGAACCTATCCATCACCATCAACCTTGAATCAGACCCTCCCATCTCTCAAAAACTTATTTAGCCCCCCCTCAAGTCCTAGCACTTCTAGCTTTAGCCATGGACTTGCATCGCTGCCTGGTAAACGGGCCTCGTCCAGTCGGCAGGGCTCAAGACCGTCGTCCCCCCAGCATGACGAGAAAGATATTGATCCGATTTCAGACGACATCGTTTCCCTTGGAAATCGTGCAACCGCTCTTCTCAACCTGTTCCGCTCCAGCAGCCGTGCATCGAACAACCATAATCAGCGCACAAGTATGGGCTATAATCCAGTTACAGCGACGTCGGCCTCCACAACACGTTCACCTGCAATTGGTACCCCTATTTCTTCCCTGCCATTCTCCGACGAGACCGTGCGAGCAAAGCGTTCTGGTGTTGGTAGACAACCGACAGTGTCCTCGGCAGACTGGAGTCAGGTGGACAACGGCGAACACGACCCTACCACGGGCGATTTGAGCAAACAAACCCCTTCCCTTCCACCACCCCCAAGAAATCCCCGAAGACCACTTGCAAATGGCATTATCCGAGGAAATACTGTGGACACTAGGGACGAAGTGAGCCTCTGGGTTAATGGAACGGCACACAACGATGACGAGAGCCTGCCATTGGAACAACGATCCTCTGCACACGGCCCGCGCACATCTTCACCGGCTGCTATGTCGCCCCCGACATCAGCCCCCTCGCTACCCTCGATAATCGGCAACAGAAGCTTTCCCGGTGGTCGCCCACCGAGTGCCAACTCGATGTCATCGTACGCTTCTGCTGATGGCGACCGTTGGCCTGAAGTCGAGCTTGGAAACTCGATGCGTCGCTCGCGGATAGTACCCAAGATGCTCGCGCCGCCAACTCGTCCACCTCCGAGTGCACCCTCTCTACGGGCGCGCTCACCGAGTGGAACCCCATCCCCTGTTTTCGAGCAGGACTTTTTGCCGCGCAATGGGAGCGGTCGACGTGAGACTTCAAGTGGCGCGACTTCGACATGGGGTTCACAGCACCCGTACTCGAATCGCGTCTCTAGTAGTTCTGTGATGAGCATTAGGACGAATAGCACTGGACACAGTTTCCTTGGATCTAAAGTGCCGCCGCCTCCTCGACCTCCACCCAATTTTTCCCCACCACCGGCACCAACGGAAACGCACGATGGTGTGATGCCAGCAAGTGCTGGTCGTGAGTCATTTATTTCCCGTTCACATCGTCTCTCGCTTGTTCCACCCGCCGCTCCGCCTACTCAGTCGTTACCACCGCGACCTGATGAACCAGGGTATCGTCACCGTAGGTCACATAGCAGTGAAGTCAAATCGACAAGTAGTCTTTATCCCATTCCCGCCTCGCCGTCACCTGCTTCACTCATTTCAGATCCACCGGCTCCACCTCCTAGTGGGCCATTGCCACCAACCCCTGATAGCGATCGAGATCGTCCATCGTCGAGGAATTCTCGTCGAACCTCCTTGACCCAGCGACTTCGTATCTTGAGTTCACCTTCGCCTACCCCGACGACGCAAAACTCAGCAAAGGAACCGATAGTTGACACCTCTCGACGTCTTATCGGCGAGCCCATCTTGTCACAGTCTGATACTTATCCACCTATGTTCCTCAACATGAGCGACACACCTATCTCACCATCCATTCCTCCATTTCTCCCCGTCCCATCCCCTCTTCAGCTCGAACAAAAGGATGATGTTGAACCAACACCTCTCTCTCCACCCCCACGGCGGAACTCTCGTAGCTCTAGAGAGATTCGAGTTTCGAGCCATGATAAGGAAGACGCTAAGCTTGCTCCTCATGGCATATCTTTAGGGCCTCAAGATTCTGCAGTAGTACTTGGGCATTGATTTATGTTATATCCTTTTCGTTGACTGTAGAGGAGTAGCTTTGTACTGGGTGCTTTGTGCATTGTACTTATAACACGAATTCATGGAAAAAAACCTTACAAATACAAGAGGCTAATAAGTTGACTACGCAAAGCTATTTTCTACATCCGCACTATCATCGCCCTTTTCTAGATTCGCGAACTGCAAAGGATGTGTTATGGCTCTATCAAAATATAGGATGATAGTACTCACAGTTAAGAAAGCAGCTGGACGGTGTGTTTCGGCCCAGAACTGGAGTGGAGTATCCAAAGTCATGGAGTACCCCATATTTGGCATCCACATCTGTGTGAGACCAATGCCATAGTTCCAAATTTTCCCTTCAGGGACGAGGGTCATGCCAAGGATACGATCCGACAGCAATAACTAGAATGTACATTGTCAATGTGAATGTCGGTTACACAACGTTTTATGAATTACCTGCACTCTTTCGGACATTGTGGGATTGAAACCCTGGGATTAGTGAACGTCAGTGCCAGAGTGATACAAGAATACAAGAAGCCTTACGGGAGGATTGCTGGAATTGTCCATGTTTTTGCGGCCCCATTCGAAACCAGGCACAGTTAGGGAGTACGAGGAAAGGGAGACGGAACCAGGAGTGAATGAAACCGTTAGACAAATGGACGATGGACCCCACTCAGGATGATCGGCCATCAGCTTAGCCTGGGTCGTCACATCAGTTGGCGAGAGATGAGGCAATTCAAGAGCTTGAGTTTTAATCCATCCTAAAGGCTCAAGGTCTTTCAGGAGGAAATCATCCTTCGGTAGTTGCGACGGCAGCTCGACTGTGTTGTTATTTCCGCGTTGAGGAATCCAGGCTACAGCCTGAAATTGAGATAAGACGGCTGGTGAATGAACCAGTTATCTTATTTCGCTTACCTTTATCTCCTTCACCTGCTTGTTGTCCGGCGGTGAAGCACCGTACAAGAACGCAGCAACTTGGGTGCGCAAATCTGCGTTGATGACGAACGCACGAAGAACATTCTTAGGAATGACGTATGTGTAAGAACTGGCATCATCTTTAACGTCGTCATTTGAGACGTAGATGTGCTGCAGACGCAAGGGTAAGTGCGTAGCAGCAATTGCCCGAACTCGCCAGTCCGATTTGCTGCTGAAAACTTGCTGCTCATAGTTCGTAGCTATATAAGCAACAAACCTCAGTCACCTTAAATGGGCGAATGTAAAATGAGACACACTAGTGACCGTCTGTAATGCATCACCATGGATGTTCGTTGTTTGCCTGCAATAAAAATTTAACGAGGGCAATGTATTAGGAAGAAACGGGTCTCACGTCTGGACCGCCGTTACTTGACCTTGAGCTTCGGTACTCTTCTCAAGCTCAGCCATCTGTTGTCTTTGGACTGAAGGCGCCGCAATTTCTTGCCCAAGTATAATGTCACGGATCTCGCTTGCGGTTAGCGATGCAATATTTACGCTATTTCGTTTTCCGAAGTCCTGATAGATTAGACTCAATAAGTCAGGGTTAACAAGCAGAGTACAGATGCCTACCGCAAGAATGAGGTCTTTCAAAGCCACTTCGACTTTGATCCATTCATCATCGCTGAGAGTCGGCCACACAAAGTGTGGTTCCGTGATCGTGTTCTTGTCCGGACGGAGGATCATCTTTGCCTTCTCGTTGTTGACATGGAGACCACGGAGTAGTAGAATTAACCTAGAGAAAGCTGTATAGCTGGAGATGGACTTGAGCCAATCGTCTAGTAATGGTATGGAGTCAGATACTGGTATAAGGCTAACTAAAACAAGGCTTACCGTAAAGGCTGAACAAGACCATTTGTGGTTGGGTAGCACGCTGCAGACAGAATAGCAATAAGTACCTATGGAGCAGAAACAAAACGGTAGACTGACCAATATGAGATCACCGAATTTCTCCATCTTCATGCATGCTTGGAAAGGCAACTGAAGCTCGCTACCTTTGATAACGATGTTCGGGAAATCAAGCAGGTGCACTTCCAAGGGATCTGCAGTTGAATGG
The DNA here is from genome assembly GCA_025174535.1 of Cantharellus purpuraceus. Classification (NCBI taxonomy): domain Eukaryota; kingdom Fungi; phylum Basidiomycota; class Agaricomycetes; order Cantharellales; family Hydnaceae; genus Cantharellus; species Cantharellus purpuraceus. The sequence continues at coordinate 594,832 of JALBUN010000049.1, forward strand.
TTGTGAGAGAGCGGCCACAGCCTTTGACGAACATCACGTACCTAGCATGCCCTTGCGAGTGACAATCACCTGTTTTGGCTGCTCTTCTACAGGTAATGAACGAACCAGTGCTGCCACTTCCTCGGCAGTCTTCCATTTGGCAAGTTGTCCAAGACGTTTCTGACCAGCCCACACACTTGTGTGGATGATCTTCAAGAACAACTGCCCTGATCGAGGATTGAAGATGAAAATGGCACCATCTGAGGAACACATCCCGTGAGTCGTATACTAAGATACTCTCTGGAGAACGTACTAATCTATGAGGGGAAAAACATGCTTAGCCATACGAAACTTGCAAAGGACTGGGCAACTCACAGGTTTAGTGGTCAAATTTCCTTCAAATGTCTTATGGCTAATAACGTCGAAGTCAGAAGCCATAATTGTTATAAAAATCTCAACGTACATTGTGACTCGGTACACGTTAGTGTCATCCACGAACCCTGAATAGAGAGAGTATCAGCGTACAAAGAAATTACGTTATCATTGCAGTATTGGAACGTACAGATGATTTGATTCGAAAATAGCTCGGAATAGTTCTAAAGTTAAATGGTCAGCTTAACGCTCAGAAATGTTGGTATGAATTCTACGTACCTGACTATTGAGGTATGGTTCCGTGGGCTCTGAGGAGTATAGTTGCAAACCTTTACGAATACGCTCGCGAAGGACATGGCAAGCAGGATTAGCTTTCATGATTTTTGCCATCGCCTGCTGGATCAAAGGTTTCATGCCAGGGAACCAGTTTCCATAGGCCGACCACAAGTTGTAAGCCAAATCCATTCCGATCATGACGCCGGTCGGTGAAGGATAAATGCTCATAGAATCAGAAACCTGAGCAATGCCGGTCAGTATGAAAACGACGCGCAGAGCCGTACTTCAGACTTACATAGTCCAAGAACTTCGCACGAGTGTAACGCTCAATATCATGAGAATCGAAGTCACCCCAGCGTAGTTGAACGTCAATCCAATACTTATTGCTCGTGGTCCCGTCAAGGACATCTTTAGACTGAATGCAAATGTAAGTACAGCTACTGCGATTTATAAGACCAGCAAACTCACATCTGTGACCAACGAAGGGCGTGCAATGTTCCACTGCTCACTCGTTAGTTGCGAATGTGATCCTATATAGCGATGCTCACCTTGTATGCGGAGAATAAAAGTATATCTGCGCAAGAAGAGTTCATCTTGTAGCTTTTACGCGGATGGATTGTTTCCTTCTGCACAGTTTCAATTTGCAGCGCTTCAAGCTCTTGATCGAAAACTTGACACTACATGAAATTGAGAAATTAAACAGGGACTGAAAGACAATCGAGACTTACAAGGTCCATGACCACGCTACGATGACAGCAACATAAGTGTGATGTTCAGGATTACAACACTAACACTGACCTCTCATGAACTGCACGTACCATATCAGATAATGCTGTGAAGATGTGCATTGCCAAACTCACTTTTCTGCCATAAATGGGCCCGGAATATTTGGATCAAGCTGATCTTGAGAGTTGGGATTTTGCCGTGCCTAAACAGGTGTTAATAATTGCATGACACCATAAACATTATTATACAAACATGAAAATGCCTGTCAAGTCGAGCTGGACCTGGAAACCAACGTAGACATTGGCTCGATTGATAGTCGGACTCCACCATAACGTAAACCGACGATTAGGAATCTGGTTCAAACCAGATCGCTGAGCGTTCGTTAATTTTTTATAACGCATGGATTCCTCGAATCCTGAAGCCTTCTCCCAAAAAAGACCTGCGTGCGTGGTTAAAAACTGAACAGGGTGTGATATATGGCAACAAACCTTCCCATGTTGGGAAATATGTCCCTTTGAACAAGGTATGCTCAAGAATACCTTCAACACCACCTAGTGCCGCTATGACGTCGACACGATAGTTATTCAACTGCCATAATTTGCCATCGTGTCGTTGCGATGTCCACCAGAATGGGTTACTGGAAATGTAATTTGAACATAGTGAATAATGGTATGACAAAGCACGTACTGCTTGAGCAATTGATATTGTTTCCAATCCGTTCGCACACGCCACCCACGGTCATAGGCCAATCTATGTAAGACTAGTCAGCTCCTGTCAATGCCAGGTCATCAACAACCTACGTGTGCCTATCCTTCTGGAATAGAGTGTTGATACGAGGTATTCCACGATCCCAGCTATCCTCAAGATCCTCAAGCGTCAACCGCCTGTTTTGAGCATTCGCTTCCTTCCGCTTCATGGAGTATTCAGACCAGACGCGCGCCGAATCGAGGAACTCCGCCTCCCAAGGTTGGAGATACCGATACAGATTAGGAATAAGCTGATCCTCTTCATGGGTCATACCAGCACGGAAGTGAGTTACTGAAACCTACGTTAGCATTTATTGCACAAACAAAATCACCTGAACAAACCTGTGACATCTGTCTGTTTTGACCATCTTAGGTCGCTTTGCGGGATGAGGACGTGGCCCATGGACAACATGCCCAAGCCGCCGAGTTCCTGACATGGAAGTTCAATATTGAAAAGATACGCTGGTGAGTGTAACAATTTCCTCACCTTGGGTGTGTAGAACACAACAGGCGGGAAACGCGAAGGCATCTTACTATTAAGACCAATCTTCACACGGGTTTGTATCTTGTTCTCTGCCTTCACCAGTGCGTCTAGCAGTTCATTGGTGTGCACAACGGCCTCTCGATAGTATGTCATCAAACCAATGATTGCCGTGTTCCATTTGTTCACGATTTTTGAGAACGTCGTGGACCCAGAGCTCATCAAAACTTGGCGAATGCGATTGTTGAATGCTTGAATACCTGTGGAAAACACAATGAGCGTGGCACAATATTATACATCGGTAAACAGACCATCGTCAGATACTCGGAGGAATGCCTGAGCAGTGCGCTCTTTAGTCTGTTCGTTTGTCAAATTCCAGACCCCATCCTTCAGTGAGAACTGCTCTCCGCTCATGGTCCTGATCTTGGGTAATATGCGAACTTCGAAACCACACATCGAAAACAAGAGTTGTGGGTTGTCCTTAGAGTACACACTGACGAATGTGTCGTCCCATTCAATAGTGGTGAGTGACCGGGGAAGGCTCTGTTTGACGTTCCAAAACACTGCCCGTCCCAGGTTGACATCGTGCTTTATTAGTCGCATGCGACAGTCCCGAGGCCAACAACGCTTGTTGTTGTAGCCAATCACATTATTATTGGTCGGGTCAGGGTTTGCACTGAGATATCGCTGGATAAGGTCCCTCGCTTCGTCAGCTGTGAACCGGAACAGGATGTGAAGTCGGTCAACATATCGCGAGTAAAGCCTGATGGGATGACGCGTCTCCGTGGCAGAGTCGCGGTACTGCAAAAAGTTATTCGGCATTTGTGGGGGACCGGCCATTTCGCTGGCACGCTTTAATCCCAGAATAAGCAAGTCAAGGACAAGGCCATAGTACTGGAAAACAAAGGCAGAAAATTGCAGGCCACGAATCATTCCAAATGCATTCGTGTGTGCCATGTCTGAGAAGTTTTGTCAATACTGAGTTAGATTGAAGGCTATTTGCATCACCGACCTTTGTAAGTGAGTACTAATGGCAGGCCAGGGAGTAAGCAACGAACCACTGGGTCAAGAATGTAAGGTACATACCAGTGTTATTTTTTGCCGTGATATAATCGGCCAAATTGTGATCCAATATGAGACGTAACAGCCGGTTGAGTAGAGTCAAATCGATCTTCTCATAGACCTTGGAAAGTACAGTTTCCATGAGCACGTTACATTCACCGTCACTGGTTTCCCAGATATCGGTCAAGTTGTTAATCCCTTGACACCACTGCAATATGTGCTGGGTCAGACAAAGAAATGTAGGAGCATCCAGAGCACGGACCTTGTAAACAAGGAGAGGAGGGGGTTCTGTGTCTGCTGGCTTTATCCATGCGGGGAACAACCCACGTTTGTCGGCCCTACACACTACATTAAAAATGCATCATTATACAGCGATGGAAGGGCAACATACTCGAAGAAAAGGAATTGATCAAGGTACTGAAGGAGATCAGTCTTTCGATAGACTACGGAGTATAGATTACACTTACCGCATCCGTGATCTTCTCTACTGGCTCGATGTCATAACATGGGATGAGTTTATCATAGGTGTCAAAAAACTCGATACCACACTCTTTGAAGGCGCGCTGGGTGAGCAGTAGGCGTTTGATCCGAGAGAGACATTCATGTGGGTTGTCATATGCCTGTTCAATGAGCGCAAGCTCCTCACGCTGCGACTGGTTCAGACGACCCTTAACACTGTAAGCCTCTTTCAACTTTTCCAGCGCCAAGACAAGAAGCTTTGTGTCATGCTTATATGATAACGGACTTTAAGAAAAAAAAAAAGGTTCAGTTGATAAATGGCGTATATTTGTGCGCAAGACGTACGGGAACGGTATGGGTGCAAACTTGCGACTTTCGAGCCAATGCACCGTAGATGTGTAGATCGCGACAGCCTCCTCTGCACTAATATACGGTCCATCTTTCAGGTACCCATGCTGCCGCTCCTGCTCGGCTTTGAGGTAAAGACCTAGATAGCAGGGGGTGAGTAAAGCAGTCCTATGTGAATTCTGAACCGAGCCTACGAGTTAAACGACCGAGGTTCTTCTTCACGACAGCCTTATCAACAGTGGCACCACGACGGATACGTTCACGGTTGTAGTGAGCAACACTAGACACGAACATTAATGATTGTGGAGGAGAAGAAACATGATAACATACGAGCACCACCAATCCGCTTTGCTTTTGATATAACGCAGGATAATATTCTCAATGGCGGTTGGCATACCGGGAACCTTCCACGGTACTAAGAGGAGTCAGATGCATCATTTCAGTCCAACGCATTATTACGACATACTATTGGCTTTCCAACATCGCCATGCCTCAGAGAGATGTTGGAGAATTGTCTTGGCCTTGTTTTGTTTAATTGACTCTGGCATCATGTCCAAGATGTCGTGCATCACCGCTGCACGAAGCTCGAGGTCATAATGCGACTCAACACGTTGCTTGGTCACTGTCTTGGCTATCCCTTTGCTGTTGCGGCCTTCAAATTGACGTGCCAACAAATTGCCAAGCCTAGTAAAGGTGATCAATTTCAGGCTTTGACTGTAACAGGAACGCTGACCATCGCTCAAGGAGTGGGACAATTCCGCGCATAAAGAACAACCAGACTCTCCAGCCTGGGGACCAGAAGCCACATCCAGGACCCTTTCCAACAGGGCCGGTATTGAAGCGGTAGTAAATAAGATGCTTCAGATCTTTGCACATCCGAACTTGACGCATTAACTGCACAGAGAATGACGTCAGACGAGATATAGGTGAGAGAAACCCCTCATACCTTGTACTTATACCTATACATGCCAGTCAACGCTCCAATATGGGCAAAGATGTATTGGAGTGCATCCGCAAGTTGGAAAGCATCCACGTTTCCCAGACGGAATTGAACATGAGCATCCACAATGAGCTTGGTAAGTCGGAGAATCTCTCGGCACAAGTGAAAAGCATTTCCGAAACGTGACTTCTTCCGCTCCTTGGTCGTAAGAGTCTTCACAGGCTTCAAGTTCATGTTGTAATCCAAGTGCAGATAGTTCAAGTTCTGCAATACAGTCGTCAAAAATCGTCAAGAAAGAAGAGATAAACGCATACTTTGCGATGGATGAGTAGATTGAGCATGTTGTAACCCTGCCGGCAGACCTGCAAACCCGCCTCGACCCAATCAAGCTTTGTAGTCTGGAAGAACTTGGTGGCCTTCAACTGTCTGAATAAATTCTTCTTGGTCATTGCCTTAGGGGGACGATGTTTGAGCTCATTGAGAACGAAGCACTTCAGCAGCTTCTGGTACGAGACGCGGACTTTGGTGGGCTGATTTGGAGGACAGTGCTCAAGATACCAATTCTTCACGAGCGGGATGTCTTCCGCACGGCGAGTACGTCCACTCCGACGATCATAGGGAGCAGGAGCCCACCATAATGCGATGCCATCCGCAGTATGCTCATTTTCAAGTTCAGCGTCGGAGAGGAACGGCGTGACTTTCTCTGGGAGCTCAAAGTCATCATCGTCCGCACCATTGGGTCCGAAGATGATGTCCTCATGGGATATTAAAGGTGCATTCTTTGGCGAAAACGAACGAGATGCAATGGGGTTAATGAGTGGGTCGAAATAGAAGGCGGGGAGGTCTGGATCGTCTGTACGGATGTAGACGTTCTTTGGAGCGTGATAGGGTGAAATATGGACAGAACGCGGAAGCGAATTGTACAAGTGGGGGAATGCAACCTTGTACTCTGTCCGAATCTGTTGCCGAATGATGATCTTATTGATATCATTGAATTCATTCCAGTCTTCGTCAAACTGGTCCATATCACGATACAAAGGTTCGAACTTAGGCCCTCCCGGAATTGCCATGTTTAGCGCCTTGGCAGTGAAGAACGATTTCTTGTCAAACAGGTAGAACGCATTGGGATCAGTATAATCCGAGAGCAGTGTGCGGCCTAGACGGTACAAGTTGGCCATGACGGGTAGTGGCAATGACCAGAACTTATACGAAGAGCCATTGACACAAGCAGGGTTGTCGATTAAAGGCTTGGGGTCATAAAACCATTCAAAGATGGGAGAATCCTCCTGTTCATCCAAGTCGAGCTGGATTGCTTCGAGAGGTTCCACATCCAAGATATTGTCCCCGTAATCAAGAGGGGGCTCTTCGTCGTCGAAGGGTGGAAATCGCATGCGTTTGAAATGTCTACGATCTCGCTTCTCACGACGCATAGCGAGCCACATGGACGCCCATTGAGCGTGATAAACTGGCTCGATAACACGAGGAGTCTCATTGACAAAGGTGATGGCACCGGTGATGTGGTAGAGCACAGGTACCTCCCGAACCTGTTCCCAGGGATAAGGTATGTTCTCAAGAAGCTTCAAGACAGCATGGGGAACATATTTGAGTGCGCCAAGATGGACGCGTTTGTCGTTACGAAACTTGCGATTGCTCATGTCACCATGGTCCTTGATAATCTTCCTGACGTGTTCTGGGGGTAGATCCTACACTGAAGTGAGCACCCATGCATTTAGATAGCTGGGAAACATTGACTTACCTGCTTGCCTACATCAATATAGCCCGCTTTTCGCTTTTCGCCATAACGTTTGTTTTGCATCTGAATCCATTTGTTCGACTTGTGAACAAGTGCTTCAGAAGGTATTTTCGAGCTGGACTGCACGCCTGCACCATACCCTGGTGGAGGGGGCATGCCAGGTGGAGGTGGGGGTATACCTGGAAAACCAGGCGGGGGGGGAGGTAGACTGGACATGCTGGTGGCAAGGAGATCCTTGTCGGACCGTGAAATCTCGGCGCGTGACGGTCACATCATGAACCGCGACTTGGCTTAGTCATCTCACACATTGAGACACAAAGGACACGCAAGTTATCGTACTAAACCCAAGAAAACCAAACTGCATACTTGCGACCCTTTCGCACCGAGGGCTCGAGGATGTTGTACAATAAGAATATTATCTACATGTTCTCCGCGCATAGGTACATGTAATCCTTCATCAACCTGCATGTTGGTTGCTCAAAGACAATTAGTACAATGCAAATAAGATAGTACTAGACGTCCATATCCATGGGGAATAATGTACTATTTCACATCACCCTCCGTACCATCCCTCATCGTTCAACGAGTCACCAGCACGAGGACGGTACGGTCAAGGACAGGCGGAATGAATATAAGATCAAATGAGTGGTCATCAACGTGTGCAGGAGGACAGTCCAAACTCCCGCAAGTCACGTCAAAAGTAAAGAAACGATGAGACGAAACTCTAATATGAGGGAGCAAGTGACGGGATCCCCGATGTTATGCACATTGTCCGAAAGCGATGCGAGAGAAAGCGAAACTTGAATGGGATGGCGAAGACGAAATGCGCGGTTGTAAACATGCGAGATGCGAGCGGGTCGTTATGGTATCATGATTGAGGAAGAGAGAACAGCGAGCAACTTCAGCAAGTTTCACGGCAAGGATGAGCCTCAGGAGGTGAATCAACACTGATTGGGGAGTTTGCTATTCCCTGGAAATGAATAGCCAGCCTGAATACAGTGATCAGATGCCTTGTATGTACAGTTGCATGTATAATGTCTGAATTGTTACGTACTTGTTTCCACGTCGTCAAATTGGCATTTTCATAGGCATTAAGGTGACTGGAAAAATGTCACCATCAAACTGTGCTGATGAACTGGAATTGATCTACTCACGCCTGGATATAATTCGCCGTAGGGTAAGCTGCAGGATCGCAAGTGATGCCATCATTCATCCCTTCGCGCTGGTATATACGAACATAGTCGATGAACATGGTCGCTGGAAATACCAGGTTTTTGAAATCAGCGTGTTGAAATCCAGGTGACATGCCAAAATTAATGACAATGCTCTGGAACACAGAGTACCTCAGCGGGGAACGGGACAAAAGAAATTGTTCGTTTACCATGGGCTCCTCCGGTATCAGACGTTGTGAAATCTCTGTCTCCGTCTCGGGGCCAACCGCTGCAGGGGTCATAGTCCATGTAGACGTGTCGCCAACATACCAAGTGATGTAACCACTGTCCCTATTGTTTGGATCCGAAAACCATTCGTACCCATATTTCTGATAGGCATGTCCGCCATAATTGGTGGTACCAATTTGTGTGACGCCACTGACAGCTTGCTGTGTAACTGAACCCTTGAAATTGTTGAATTTTGTGATTTCGGAATTGGTGATTTGGACGGCTGATGTGTCGTTGTTGAATTGATAATCTGCATTGAATGGAGCAATCTGAAATGATTGCGAGGCCTGTCCGACGAGATTTACGGTATCGATTTGTGCTTCGATGACGTCGATCTCTGGGGCACCACGTCCCTTAGAGGGATTGGGGCCAGGGTGATCGGTAGGAACATTGGCGTTCGGACATGTGCAAGCTCCAACGCGTTGGCCTGGTAGATATGAGAGTTCGAAGTTTGTTTTTGCGTCTTTGCCCGAAGTTCCTGCCGCAGATGGGGTACCGTCAGGGTTGGTTTGGTTAGGAAGAGTGCCAGTATCACAGGAGTCGTATGAGTATGGCCAAGTGCCATCGGTTGTAGCACCATAACCTGGACGACCCAGGTTGCCCATGGACCAAAAACCTGGCCAGAATCCAGGAGTTGCTCCATTACCAGGCAAGCTTATAGAGGCCTCGAGAATACCAGTAGTGAAGCATAGTTTGTTCCAACTTTGCAGCATTCCCGACTGGAAGTTGAGGTCATGATTTAGCATTTCTGTCATTGTGATTTGGAGTTTCCCGTCCTTAGTAGTAATGGCCTCTGGCGAGTACCACTCAAGGTCACCAGTTGGCCAATAGTTAAGATCGACAGCCTCCCAGTACGGGTCATCTCCAGGATAAAATGTTCGTCCATCTGTCTCGAACTCGTCCGAAAAGACGAGCTTGTAGTTTTGGCCATCGTGGACGCCAACTTTAGTCAAGGCATCGTTGGGTGTCTTTGGGTCAATGAGAGAGAAGACTGCCGGCAGGTCTGGAACCTGACCTGAGGCATTGATCCCTCCAAGATTGAAACTACCAGATAATGGGGGCTTGGGACGGGTGTAGAAGGAGATGATAGGGTAGGCGGCGAAAAGTGTAATCAGACCGCCAATCAGAATGACGATGGTCCCTATATTGAGCCAGCCACGCGCACTAAAAAGAGTGAATTGGCGATCGAGCTGCGCGTCTCGAACGGGGTCAGGATTGTGCATGGCGTCGTCGGCCTCAATATCCTTTACGGACCACCCATAACCCTTTGCGCCAGCAGGAAGGTCATTAGGTATGCCAATGGTTGAAGCATCTGACAGGCCAGCAGTGCTGAACCGGGAATGTCGCAAAGAGGAGTCTCGAACCAACGAGTCGTACTAAGAAAAAAACGTGTGAGAAAAACGCGCAAAGACAGAAGCATGACAGCGCCAGCGCTCACTGCAATGGGTCGTTTGGGTTGTGGCGACGGCGAAAATGTGCTCTCGGAGCCGCTCTCAGGAGCTGGACTCTGCTGCCTTGACTCTACGGCTCGAAGCATGCTGGTGGTGGATTCGGTCTCTGGTGTGAAATACCCGGGGCCTGCTATTGGTGAAGGTTGAGAAAACGGCGGACTTGAGACGTCGGAGGGCACTGTTGAATACTGTCCCTTTGCCTTGGCAGGTGAGGGCATGACCCGGCTCGAGTCGCAGAGAGAGAAGGGGGTAGGAAGCTGGTTCTGGAGGAAAGAAGGTGTAGAGTAAATTGGGCAGTGCGCGATGCGTACGGCCAGGCGCTTGTGCCCGAGGGTCGACACTAGGTGGAAACGTGCTCGAAATAGCTTGAATATTACGACACAATCAATCGTCTACAGTTATATCTACAACGCTTCGGCCTCAAAACAATCAATTAATAAGGTATCTCTCCAGTATATACTTGACATTTAGTTTTGGGGACATCACTCAAAGGTCCTTTTTTCCTGTGAAACATGCATGGGAGCTTAACATGCACGAGAGCTTGGCCTGCTGTGTTTGAACTCCATATGGAGTTCCCGGAGTCCCCGGGCCCCACGCAGCTGCGGGCTGCGCGGTTTACTTTGATCCCAGCCTCTATGACGAGCAAGCCTGAGGTAAAGATAACCTCTCTAATGTATTTGCATCATCAACCAGGAAGACAAGGTTCTGCATTCAGAAACTGGATTGCATCCAAGGTCTCCAGGGACATGAAAACGCGGAAACGGTTAAAAGCAGGTCGAAAAAAAACTGGAGACTTCCCCTGTATACGACGACCTCTTACGCTAGTCTATATATGGAAAATGACATGACCCCTAAATCGGTGCGGTAAGTATATCTAAGACTATTTTGAGACCGAGTCCAGTGACGTAGAAGGAACACATGAACCATGGGAGAGCGAGCGAAAAGTGAGACAATAGCCATACGCCAAGGGCGATCGGCCCAGAGTCTGGGGTTATTCTTGCGTTCAGTGTCACAGACATCATGCATCATCAGCGATTGGCATGGGTCAGAGACTATGGTGCTGGAAGGAATTTTTGTAGGCTTGATGTATTGTGCCGACAGTCGCTCCATGAAGGCCTCCATGAAACCTTGTGCATATCAGCGGGCCTCGGCGACATAAAATAACTCAACCAACAACACCGTAAGTAATTGTGGTTCGCAAAGATCTGTGCACATTGATATGCAGCTACCTTGACGACGGTGTATGATCTGCTGATCTTTGGTTGATCCACTGGATAATCCGGATTCCGGCCACAATATCAAGCGCCAAAATATATGCAGACGACTCCACGTTGATGGATACTTAACTTATACAGCAAGTAGTATGGCGTGGCATATCAGTGACGTAGGGAACAAGACCGCGCGGGCCTCAAGGATAGTCAGCTAGCGAGGCGTACCGCGGTCGTACCTGCGAGATCCATCAACTATTTCCACCAACAACTTCTGTCCCCCAAGCATGTCCGAATAGGTGATCACACTCCCTTATAATACATACGAGAGAGTGTGTATGGGAGGCGAATTACATTTCCACGCCTACTTACCGGTAGCTTGGACATATGATTGCGTTTGGGAAGCGCAGAAACGGGAGGTTTGGGATCGTGGCTCACATGACTCGCCTGGTTGCTTGCTCAAGCTCAAGTCAGGCAATGAAATCACGACTCTCGTTAGTCTCCATCAGCACGCACCTCCAACTTCTACTTGGGAACGTTGCAGGTGGCGACGCCCACCAGGCTGGAATCGACTTTCAAGCTGAAGTAGAGGCAATTTAACCATCTAACATGATCTTAATCTCCCCTGTAGCCATTCATATCGCAGTCGGTGCATTGGGAATTCAGGATCACTATTTGAGTCAAGCGCACCATAGCACCGATACATTAGCTCACCGTTTTGCCAGGTAAATAGGGCGTATATGGAACCAGCTTAAGCTGAAAACCCAGCCTTTTGATGCTCCATCATAGTCTCAACTTAACCCGACGTTAATCCAAAGTGGAGTAACGGTCCAGGCCTGGGCCGGCAGTTTGTCAGACCGCCGAATGCAAGCCGAACAGCATGGCCTCCCATTGTAAGTGTGACTTGCGATGGACAACCATGGCCAGCGTTTATGAAGCCCTCCTCGTGCTCCTGGCCACTACTGCTGTCTCCCAGACCATCTCCCTGGTTGTCATAATCTTCTGTTCTGTACCTGAGCGCCCTCATTGAGGTTTGACACTCTTTTTGAACGGAGCTTCAAAGCGGCATGTGTGGAGCAACTGTGGAGCTTCACCGGAGCCTTTCGAACGCTCCACTGTAGCCTTTCCTACGGCTATCATAGCTAGCGAAACTCAGCTTAAGCTGGTTCCATATCCGCCCTAATAATGAAGCATTTCATAATAGTTTGACATCTAATTCTAATGGCTTTTGAAACAATGGTAGAGAGATCTAAACGAACGGAAATCAGGAAGGCAGCCATAGGTACTGCTGATGTGAGGTAGTGCTAATGCTGATGTGCTGTGGACATTGAGAGGAGACGGAAATGCAGGGGACTGGCGAGCAGATATTTAAATGTAAACCATCAAAACTTAGAGTCTGCTTTTGCTCCCTGAGGGTGACCACATCTTGGATTGGATGAGTTCTAGAAGTGTGCCGTCCGAAAGCTCGCGCAACACAGAGTTTCCATCGACACCCTATAAAAAGCCGCAAATGTTAATTGAGGCATGTTTCGTAACAAACATTACACCCTCTGAACGGCCTGGAAGAAAGAAAATGAAAGGGTAAAATGATGCTCACACTGGTCTGCGCTGCTCTCACTACAGCCTTCGCAATCACAGCGCTCACCTGCCGAATCCTATTGAGCCGGGGGTACACCAGCGCAGCAGCATGCTCCTCCGGAGTCAAGGACCCCGCTAACGCGACCGCAGCTTCCTCAACCATAAGATCGGTGACGTGATGTGCTTTTGAAATAATAGTTCCGAGACCAAGACCGGGGAATATGTACCTAGTGTTATAAAATTGCCATTATGATGAGCTTCTCCGGTCATTATCACCAAACTCAAACTCAAACTCGGGGATATACGAATACGAATACGAAGGCGCAGTACTCACATGTTATTGCCTTGCCCTGGCTCATACAATTTGCCCTTGAAATCCACAGACTTGTATGGACTTCCACTTGCAAACACGACGCTCCCATTCGTCCTATACATTAAATGAAATAGTGCAAAATTAGTCATTCAGTTCCACCTATCAATCGCACAGTACAAACCATTGCATAGCATCCTCATATGTCACCTCACACATATTCACAGGATTCGATAAGGGAAAAATGATAGGCCGTTTGTTAATCTCTGCCATCTTCTCTACGACAGGTTGTGAGAATGCTGACTGATGATACACAACAATGAGTATATGGAATGGAATGGCAAGTAGTGAGTAACCAGCCTTGATAGTACTAAGCCCTAATAGCGCAGTAGGCTTAACGTAATCTATGATATCCAAAAGCTTAGTAAGAGGGAGACTGTTGTAATCTGTTCGCGCGAAGACTAGGTGAAGCTTGGTAAGCCTAACCACTGGTTTAAATAGGGAGAATAACTAACAGTGTTTATGCTCTTGCAATCCCGGGCGACCGGCCACAATCAACCCCTTTGAATCTACCGTCTAGACTCAAAGAAACTCAGGGTCATGTCAAGTAGCTGAGACTACGGTAAACCTACCCAAATCTGCCGCTTTGCCTGTTCCTCGTCGACTCCCTGAGTCTTGAAGAAACTCAAAAGCTGCCTCGCAACACCAATTCCTGCACTACCGGCGCCGAAAAATAGGATACGGTGTTCAGAAAGCGGTAGTCCCGATGCAGAGGAAGCGATGCGCGCCGCATTGATAAACCCTGATAAAACGACCGACCCAGTCCCCTGAATCTGATCACAGACGAGAAATCTGATTATAAAGAAGAGGATAGGCATGTTCTAACTACGTACGTCATCGTTGAAGACCCTATAATGACGCCGATAACGGTTGAGGTATTTGAAGGCGTTGTCTGTCGAGAAGTCTTCGAACTGAATGACGAGCTGGGGGAAGACTTTGGCCATGGCTGCCATATATTCGTCCATAAACTCCTGCATCTGAGCGTCGAACCTCTTCAATACCTTATACAGCTATATGAGAACATTAGGATATGCGCTTGCCTCTGCATCATCTGGTCGACGTTGTCTAACACCCAGATAGAAAGGATCGGTCAAATACTTCTCAGTGTTTGTCCCTGTGTCCAAACAAATAGGAACCTGAACTATTGTGTAAGACAGTCACACACACGCTACAAAGTAGGAACTCCCACGGTTGTCTGAGGCCTTATTCCGGCACCCGCAATATAAAGGTCACTGAACATTCGTCAGTCCCTCCAGAGTAAATCCGACGCCATAACGATCTTACAGTTTGCCTATGGCAATGGGGAGTCCGTTGGCTCCTAGATCCCCGAGACCCAAAATCCTGGAACCTGCGCGACGCATCAGTTGTCTTCCGAGTGATGAAGAATTCTAAACGTATACACACCATCGGTGACAACCGCGATCCTTGCGTCATGACCCCCTGGCCAATTCCGAAGAACTTGCTCAATGCGACCTTTGTCGTGGATCGAAATATAAAGGCCCTCCGCACGTCTCCAGATGTGAGAGTAATTGAGACACGCATCACCTGAGTGATAAATATCATAACGAAGGAAAGCAAGCGACACGATACCGGCACGAACCGACGGTAGGTGTATACAGGATGGGAATCATTTCCTATTCACGCGTCGTTAAGTGTCGACACGCAGAATCACGTGATCGCGTTGGAGGGCACGTACAGGCATGTTTGCGAGCAAGAGCTGGTAGAACAACGTGGGATCACGTCCCTTCAGGCCATTGAGGAAGATGTACCGATCAAGGCCAGTGTGTTTTTCGCGCTGTAACCTCGTGCTCCATAAGTTTTGCGAGCTAGGACGACATGCTGACGTGCTTACCATTTGTGCGAGGGTGCGAGAACCATGGCTATCTGGACAGAAAAAGGGAGGCAAGATACCTCGTGAGACTTGACAAATTGACAGGTGAGTGTGAAGACATTTGGGGGGTGGATCTTGGGGGTGACAGTGACTCACATGCTGCCGGGTGGAATGTTTCTAGGTCGATGGCGATGGGCGGCGTGTGGGCAGGGAGAATGTGACGGTGACCTGTGGCACTTTGGGCAGAGAACGACATGGCACTATGGAGAGAGCGAGAATTTTTGTAGAAGGGACGAGCAAGTCTGGGGAAGACCGACATCGGATTAGGAGAGTAAAGCTTTATTTATATAAGAACCCCTGGAGCAAGACGTGGGATTCGAATGGTCTCGTGCCCCTTAGTCTCTGAGCACAGTTAGTGCAGTAGACGTTTAGATGGTCCCACTTTTGGCTGCGGGAAAATTCGCTGCACCCATCCGGCTCTCTCCGAGGGGCTCCTGAACCGAATCGAATACTTGTAGTGCATTGTCCACTCGCTTCCCAGTCGGTGTACTCTAAATGCTCTTCTTCGTTTCTATTGGTACACCAAGACTCACTCTACCTCTCAAATTTCTAGAATTTCCCCTGAGTCAAACAGCGTACTGGACGTCTCTCCCTAACCTTCATCCCGACTGATGCGTATGCCCGTGATTGACTCGGCAGCATACTTTGATACCATTTTCAGATCTTCCCGGACAAGTACTTGGGTTTCATGACAGGGTGTCCTCGCCGCGACGCCGCCGATATCACAGCTCGGACCCTCAATTTTCTTGACTGATTCTCCATGATGAGGGGGTGTGTTCACTACGCAGAAGATCTCGTTTTGAATACAGCTCCAGTCCTTTCGTTTGATCTCGAAGAGCTCACTCTCTTTTGCAGCCAAAGTGCCTGCAACCCTTCCCCACTGCAAGTATTTTTGCACAAAATGTTGAACCAACATTGCTATGGGATGTTGACGGCATCTTTTCTTTCGTCAACTCATTTTTCACTTAGCCAAAACGACGCTCTTCCAAGATCGTTGCATCCGATTGAAGACAATGTCCTTCCGTTGCAATTCCCATGACCCACAGTGATTGCCTCTACGTGGTTAGTGAACAATACTGCGAATAGACCGAATCCCGCGCATCGTTGCCATGCACCTTCAATCTCTGACACAAGTGGTTGCTATTCCAAACCTGAGGGCCTGGCGCTTGCGGGTGAGTAATTCTAGTTCGGAAGTCTTGTGGTGTCTAGAGCGATGGGCGGGCCTGTGAATAGCATGAATCGCACCATATTAGCACTTCGTTAGACGTGGGGGGCATGGATGAGTGTTTGATAACAACAGTTGATTGATTTGAATATTGTCCAGACTACAAGATATCTACAACTTGGCTCACAAAGTCATCAAATGATGATCAAGAGGTTATGCACTGTAGGAAGAGAATACACTTTCTCTGCAGGCCCATGGGGACTGTTAAAAGTGTGGGAAATGCTTTAAACTAGTGATCCCCCACTCTATTATTACCAAAGCTTTAGCTTTGGTTTTGTATATGAGTCCATTTTTTCAGCAGTTTGCAAAATGTGCTTTGCTCCTGAGATAATGTGCTTCAAGGTGCAATAGAGTGCAAACAATGTACATAGTTGCCCACAAATTGTTTTGGAACCTGCAAAATTATGGTGTTAGGGCAAACTCTAAATCACCACAATTCCGTGAATGAACAGCTGAGAAGAATATCAAACCCTGCTGCAGCACAACTCCAGAAACAATTTAACGTTTTGTACTTTGGTTACAATCCTTTGTATTGGTCAATGCAGACTATACGCAGAAAGGTAATACGTTTCTTAGCAGCAAGAAATGAATAAGACTTCCAGAGTCTAGAGTTCACGGATGCTTAGGGGTCCAGATATTCCGAAAAGATGGGAATGCACTTAGAGGCTAAAGGAAGTAGGTGGATGAATCCAACCGTCCAACCAGTGGCACTCAGAAGCGGGTAACAGCGATGTGTGAAGTAGTCTAGCAACTGCTTCACACGAGTTCAAGCTTCTAATGCTCTGCAAAGGCAGTACACACTAGTAACTTAAACAAGAGCACTAATGGCAGGACTATCGACAGACAATCTCACCCTGTAGATTCGTAGTCACGTGAGGCAGATACTACACTCACGCCCAAAGCAGGAATATCACTACTTCGAGTGCAATCAAGTACAGTTACACAACTGTAAAAGATCCTTGAACTGGTAATCAACAGTTACTGAGATAGAGGATGACACTGTATGTCACTCTAGTCACACTGGTGTGCAGAAGATGGGTAGAATATGATGAATATGTTACTATTTCAGAGGCAGAATGGCCTCCTTATATATTGTATTTACAGGGGCTGACTAATGGTTCTGGAATATTCTACCTATTAATAGATGGAAGCTACTGGAAGGTTGTGGAAGGTGGAAGAAAGGGGTAGAATATTCCAAGCCAATCACAGGTTCTGATCACTGGACTAACACTGATCAGGAGCTGAATAATGGTTCTGGAAAGTTCTATCTAATAATAGAGGGAAACAGCTAGAATGTTATGGAAAGGGGTAGAATATTGCAAGGCAATCACCTGATTTGATCACCCATCAGCTGATCTGATCCCTGAACTAGGCACTGATCAGGCAAAAAGAAGGGTGTCCACCCTGTTTTCTGCACTGGTTTGGACAGCCATGGATAGCCACATGTCATGTGATGATCTGCATGGAAAATAGTGCCCTGAGAGGCTGTGGTTGTTAAGTTACAGAATATTTATTGATCAGAGACATCTGAGCTTGAATTCAGGCCAAATGCCTGGTCCAAAAGGGGAGAGCCGGCTGTGTGAAGGTTTGTGGGTGCATATGGGTCCACAACTGTAGCACAGCAGAAATAAATGATTCTGGGCCGAGTTCTGCATGGAATATTCCTGAAAAAATATGGAAAAATAGAGAATATTTGAATAAGTCCTTTCCAGGTACAAGCATCAAATATATGCTGATATTTAGGAATGGAAAAGCAAAGAATAGCACATTGGTGCTGCATAAATGGAATTTGATAGGGAAAAGGTGGTTCCCATACACAAATGGTAAGATCTATCATCCCCTTTCTGCTGATGACAACTTTCTCCTCATTTGTTATGACCATATTCATTAACACCCAGATCCCTGTCTGATCTACTCAGATCCCTGCACACATGAAATCTGTATGGGAACCACCTTTTCCCTATCAAATCCTATTTATGCAGCACCAATGTGCTATACTTCACATTTCCATTCCTAAATATCAGCATATATTTGATGCTTGTATCTGTAATGGACTTATTCAAATATTCTCTATTTTTCCATATTTTTTCAGGAATATTCCATGCAGAACTCGGCCCAGAATCATTTATTTCTGCTGTGCTACAGTTGTGGACCCATATGCACCCACAAACCTTCACACAGTCAGCACTCCACCTTTGGACCAGGCATTTGGCCTGAATTCAAGCTCAGATGTTTCTGATCAATAAATATTCTCTAACTTGACAACCACAGCCTCTCAGGGCACTATTTTCCATGGAGATCATCACCTGAGATGTGGCTATCCATGGCTGTCCAAACCAGTGCAGAAAACAGGGTGGATACCTTTCTTTTTGCCTGATCAGTGCCTAGTTCAGGGATCAGATCAGCTGATGGGTGATCAAATCAGGTGATTGCCTTGCAATATTCTACCCCTTTCCATAACATTCTAGCTGTTTCCTTCTATTATTAGATAGAACTTTCCAGAACCATTATTCAGCTCCTGATCAGTGTTAGTGCTGTGATCAGAACCTGTGATTGGCTTGGAATATTCTACCCCTTTCTTCCACCTTCCACAACCTTCCAGTAGCTTCCATCTATTAATAGGTAGAATATTCCAGAAACATTAGTCAGCCCCTGTAAATACAATATATAAGGAGGCCATTCTGCCTCTGAAATAGTAACATATTCATCATATTCTACCCATCTTCTGCACACCAGTGTGACTAGAGTGACATACAGTGTCATCCTCTATCTCAGTAACTGTTGATTACCAGTTCAAGGATCTTTTACAGTTGTGTAACTGTACTTGATTGCACTCGAAGTAGTGATATTCCTGCTTTGGGCGTGAGTGTAGTGTTGGGGTATATGCAGTTCTAAACTACTTCAAATAAGGACTATTATTTAGTAGTTTAAAGGTATTTCAAATGTTCTATTGAATGTACTTATATTTCGCTTTTTTGTGTATTTGAGCCCACAAGTGTACACGAGGGGTCGGTTGCTGATATAATCTGTCATTCAACTCTGACGAGCACTCACACGCAAGCGAACGACATGCACATTACATAATCATCGGAGTTTGCACACTTCAGCCAAAAGCGGCCACAGAAGGTTCTGACACCTTCCTGGACCTTCCACAAGGTTCCCCAGCCTTCTCTTTCCTTCCAGGGGCTTCCCTAAGTGCCAGGAATGTTCTCTGATTAGTTACATAAGCTAGATAGTCCATGTATATAAAAAGGGCTGCAACAGCAGTGCAAGAATAAGATCTTTTTACCACACACACACAGCAGTGTCTACTCAAGCATTGAGTAATCATCACATAAGCATCACGCTTATATCAGCTACTCTTAGTGTATATTAACTTTGATTGACTCTCAGAGAAGCCAGAAGTTATTATATTACAAGCGCAGCAGGCTCTAATATTAATCAAACTCGGAGAAGAGGTTAATATGGAGTAACTGATTAGTAATTAACACACTACAAGCCCACTCGGAGCAGTAACTTGAAGTGTATTAATTGTTATTCATTGATCAAGAACCTTACACATGTAATTGAGACTCTGAGGTTAGCCAAATTATCACGTATTGGGCTATTGGTTATAATCAAGAATCTTGCACGTTTAATTGAGACTCTGAGGTTAGTCAGGTTAATACGTACTAGGCTATTGATTGGTCAAGAATACTGCACGTTTAATTGAGACTCTGAGGTTAGTCAGGTTAACACGTACTTTGCTATTGATCGGTTGGTTCAATTGTGGGCATTTCAATAAATCAACAACACAGTCTATTAACTCACCTCTTTGAGACGAGATTAATATCCCTTGACTGTTGATTCTATCACAGATAAACACGTACAGTGAATACGCTTGTTCAGAAGGAAGTGTTCAAGTGCATATCTGTCTTTTTACGTTGAAGGGATTATTATTAGCTTTAATCCACTCAACCTGCGGTACTAAGGCACTAGGTTACTTCCCCCTTTGAAGTATCTGAACCCTTGAACGCCTGTCAATCTTTGACTTTACATTGCATCAGCAGTAAAGCGTGAACTACACGTGACAAGCATAAATCTCTATTGCTTCACTTCCTGTGGCATGATTGTGATTGTTCACCGGAGTATAATTTCTTAATTGGGTTCTCCGTTAAAATAGTTTCAAGCTTATTGCTAGCCTTGAAAGGTCATACATCCTCAGGCTAAACTTAGATTGTGATTAACACTACAGTTTAGGTTGAAGTTCACAGTTCCAAAACATGTAGTATCTGCCTCACGTGACTACAAATCTACAGGGTGAGATTGTCTGTCGATAGTCCTGCCATTAGTGCTCTTTGTTTAAGTTGCTAGTGTGTACTGCCTTTGCAGAGCATTAGAAGCTTGAACTTGTGTGAAGCAGTTGCTAGACTACTTCACACATCGTTGTTACCCACTTCTGAGTGCCACTGGTTGGACGGTTGGATTCATCCACCTACTTCCTTTAGCCTCTAAGTGCATTCCCCTCTTTTTGGAATATCTGGACCCCTAAGCGTCCGTGAACTCTAGACTCTGGAAGTCTTATTCATTTCTTGCTGCTAAGAAATGTATTACTTTTCTGCATATAGTCTGCATTGACCAATACAAGGGATTGTAACCAAAGTACAAACATTAAATTGTTTCTGGAGTTGTGCTGCAGCAGGGTTTGATATTCTTCTTAGCTGTTCATTCATGGAATTGTGGTGATTTAGAGTTTGCCCTAACACCATAATTTTGCAGGTTCCAAAACAACCACGACCCACTCCAACTCCAACTCCATCCTGATTCCAATCCCAAACTCCAACCTTCCATTGGACCTAGTGTGTAACACAATGACATCAGGATTCCTACATGAGGATGTCATACAATGTTAATGAGAGGATGCATTTCCCTGACTGTTCACAGGACTCATGTTTCTGGATCTCCTCCTCATACTCTACATCCAAAGCAGGATTCACATTGAGAACATAGAATCCAGTGTGCCAATTTGGCATCACAATATGAGGCTTCAGTAGCCTTTGATGATGATATGGTGATGTCAGGCTCTGCCCTTGCCACCTCTGCCTGCTCCAATTCAAGGGCCATCAAAGTGCTATCTGTCGTTTTTCTAACTTCATATTTTAACACATCATACCTGTATGGTAACTGGTTTTCTCTTAAAAGATCTTGTTTAAAGTCCCAAAACCGTACAATTTCGCTTCATGGCCTTAAAATATCAGCATATATGTGCTGCTTTCTCTTGATTCAGGGCCATTCAAATATTCTCTATTTTTTCATATTTTTTCGGGAATTTTCCATACAGAAATGAGTCCACAACCTTGTTGTTCTGCTGGGCGAAGTTTTGGGACCCACATGGACCCACAAACCTTCACAGATGTCAGCAGCTTCAAAGTCAGCTGGAGTCACCCAGACAACTGACTCATTTTCGATCACATGACTCATTTCAATCTCCAACTCAATCTGGTCACCACTGCCAGTAAATGCTCAATATCTTTGCAACCACTGCACCTCCTGACTCCATTTTCAGTGGAGAGCTCAGTAGAAGCTGTGCCTACCCATAGCTGTGCTGATCAGCCCAGGAAACAAAGTATTGACCGAGTTATTTGGGTAATGGTGACTCATGCAATGACTCCTGTGAGACGCTTGTTCGGAATCATGTCAGTATACAATATTCTGATGTATATCTCATATACATCAGAATTTCAATGATACATAAAGCCAGGGAGTTACAATTTGGATATCTTAAAAGATTTCGGATGTGTGAAATTTTCATAAATATAAACATATATTCTATATTTTAATAAACTTTTAAAGATAAGACATTTGGTTGAGATGAACATAATCATTTACATGTACATAATAGGAATGTATATATGAATATAATTGGTATTATATAGGGTATTTAGATATACAAATACCAGGTGGGGATTAAAGATAGTTCAAATTATGTTATAAGTATTGTATAAGAAAGAATCAATGATATTTGGATGTTCCTTCAAGAGAGTTGCCACCACTAAATGGGGAAAAAAGAATTATTTTTGAGAATTATGCCAAAATATCACAATATGTTTTAATCTAGTATATTGTGTAAAATTTGAGAATCATGTTGAAATATGAAAATAAGTTTGAATTGAAGTGTATTGTATAAAATTTGAGGAAAATAGGTTGTATATACGTATTTGTTGTATTTCTGAACAAGCGTCTGATTACTCATACTATGACTCCATCCATGACTCATGCCATGAGTCAGAGCAAATCCAAGCAGCTCATTGGCTAGGAAACTTCCACCCCTTCTCACATATTCCACTAGCTTCCAGTAGTTTCCATCTATTAATAGGTAGAAGTTTCCAGTAGTATTAGTCAGCTCCTGTAAATACAATATAAAAGGAGCCCATTCTGCCTCTGAATAAATAACCATTTCTACCCCATGATTTGCACATCAGTGTGACTAGAGTGACATACAGTGTCATCCTCTATATCTCAGTAACTGTTGATTACCAGTTCAAGGGTCGCTTACAGTTGTGTAACTGTATTTGATTGCACTTGAAGTAGTGATTGTCCTGCTTTGGGCGTGAGTGTAGTATCTACCTTGCATGACTATGAATCTACAGGGTGAGATTGTCTGTTGATAGTCCTGCCATTAGTGCTCTTTGTTTAAGTTACTAGTGTGTACTGCCTTTGCAGAGCATTAGGATCTTGAACTTGTGTGAAGCAGTTGCTAGACTACTTCACACATTGCTGTTACCCGCTTCAGAGTGTCACTGGTTGGACGGTCGGATTCATCCGCCTACTTCCTCTAGCCTCTAAGTGCATTCCCCTATTTTTGGAATATCTGGACCCCTAAGCGTCCGTGAACTCTAGACTCTGGAAGTCTTATTCATTCCCTACTGCTAAGAAATGTATTACCTTCCTGCGTATCGTCTGCATTGACCATTACAACGGATTGTAACCAAAGTACAAACGTTAAATTGTTTCTGGAGTTGTGCTGCAGTAGGATTTGATATTCTTCTCAGCTGTTCATTCATGGAATTGTGGTGATTTAGAGTTTGCCCTAACACCATAATTTTGCAGGTTCCAAAACAATACCAGGTGATTGCATCTGGTAATGCATCCTTCCAGGCTTGCTCTGCAATTATAAAACCCCGTTGGCAATGACCATGGACGAGGCCATCACGGAATGGGGAAATCAAATATGTGAGCTGGGCATTTGTCATAACATATGATTCTAGTATTTCGAAGAAAAAAGCCACTTGTGCTTGTTTGGGCATACTGGGGAAGTACCCTGCTTCCACCAGCTGCTGAGGCAGTGGTGGTTTGCAGGCAACCCCCGTACAGTAAGTAAATCGGGCATAGTGTATGGCTGCGTAATGATTTTTTCAGTGATTGAAAAATAGGACCCCATTTTTTCGACGTACCAGTATGCTCCATGCATTGAACCATTGTATTCTGTAACTGCCTGTCACATGCCTCCGTTGGGCACTGTATTGGCATTTCTGTGAGAGAGCTTTCGGTGTGTAATGTCTTGAGGGGAACAAGTGCTTCTCCACAAAAAATCTGGTGTTCAACCTCCATAAATGGTATGATGAGATGGGGTAGGACCTCTGTGCACCACTTAGGCCATGCGACTTCTTTTTTCTGTCGTCGAACACTCAACCTTGATGTTGTGCCCGGTTGTTCTGGCATGTGGGATTCATGATTATAGTGTCTGAGTGGGTGTCATGAGACTCTTGCGAAAGTGGCTCATCAGCCGGTGATCGTGGGGAGTTCATCGTCGAATGGGTTGCCAACGTCACAGACACGGTTTCAACGGTTGCTCGCGGCGGAAGCATATGAATCTCTCCTCCTCGAAATATAGTGTTCGTCGGGATAGTCTCTACCTTCTTACCTCTTCCTCTGCCCTTGCGTGGCTGATATGGGGTGCGATTGCCTGTTTCATCACCGACATTTTGGGTTGCAATCGGTTTTGGACGTCGACAACGCAGCTTAATAGGGGATCCAGTCAACTGGTTATACCCAACGAGAACTGATTTAGCAGAGCGTGAGCGGGTCATCTTCGAGCACCGTTTGTGCAATGATCGCACGCTGGGCGTAATGGCATTACTATTTTTGTGACTAATCGTAATTATTGATGGGTGATGCCAGCCGATATCCCGGCAATCGCTGGCACTGGTTTCTGAAGCCCAACCCATTTTGGGTCATCGTTTAAGTCGTCGACGTATCCTAAGAGGTATGAAAACAAGGCACGATGTAGTGTAATAATTATTAGTAACAAGTATCTCTAGTCTCGATTGTACGAAGACTGAGGAAAATTTAAACGAGTGAAAATTTTCTCTTATATATACCTCGGGCGGCATCCATAAACAGTTAGTGCCACCGCTCCGGCTGTAGGACTGTGGACCGCCGTGGATCTAAACAAACGCGTCGACGCGTCTATGTTCAACATTGGCCAGCGGACGTGACTTCAGAAAAGATTATACCAACACTCACTCTTTTCGCCTATAGGCTGAGGAAGGCGGGACCCTGCGCCTGAGTAGTACTTGAGTGCTGAGTTGTCGTTCCGCAAACGCAGGGACTCGATGTGACAGCGGCAAATAAATCTTTCCGAGGCAAGTAGCACGACCCGCGGAAGAATGATGAGGCTACTAGCGTGTATGGTATATGCGTGTGCTGCCAGCTTGCAATGATCCTCATAACCTATGGATTTAGCACCGAATCGTCATTGGGAATGTATAGATTGTGGATTCATCCGCTTAAATAAGAAGTTGCCACAGCGGTCGACTGATCGCGCATAGTAAGCATTCCTGCTATTTACTACCTCTCAGGCTTCAGGGACAGGCACACCAGCGCCATGTCAGACTATTGGGACAATCTTATCAGTAGCATCCATAATCTATCCGCGGGTCAGATAATATTGCAGTCTTCCATCACTCGATTCGCACTTCGCATATACTTCCCATTGTGCCTTGCATGGTTCTCTCTTCCTTTCTGAAAAGGTGTCGGCTTGGTTGGCTCACGTACGCATGACTTGGCGCTGCAACATGTGCAATCGGGAACACGTCGGAAAATTAGCATTTCATATTAGGCTACTTGACAGTCCATTGTCCAACCGGAACTAGTGCTGAAATCGAGATACAACAGAACGTCAATGATACATTAAAACCTATGGTCGTGATTTGTGTGGTCTGTGGCGACTGGGTACATCGGTGCCGACCAGTGTAGTCGTGGGTGATAGGGACGGCTCATGCCATGTCATTGGAAAGGCTACATCAAGTGGCAAGGATTGGTGGGACTGTGTCCTCAGCTGGTTATAACTTCCTTGAGGAGAGCGAGGTCGGGAGACATAAGGCGAATGGCTTGATAAGGATTGGGAAGATATTACGGGTTCCGAGGGCGATGGCAAGGGGGAGCGTCGGAGTGCTATAGAGTGAATATGTGACGTAATAGTATCCGTAGTGTCTCTTCGGTAGTCTCTTATGTCCTGTTTGTGTTCACGACGGTTAATGGGAACCGTTGAGACCCGTGTGTCGGGGGGGGAGGGGAGGGGAGATAGTTGTGGCATGAAATGTCGAGGACTGTGCTGTCTCCCAAACGGTTGGGGCGATTCAGACAAAGAAGGCGAGCGACATCGCTTACGAACAGAGTTATTAGTCGACTGGACCGAGGTCGGCGACAGTCTCTCCCGAGCGATGCGCAACTCAGAACGAATTGCACGTAGTTTCTCCTCATACTGCTGTTCCATGACTTTATGCTGATCTTGTAAGGCGGTAAGGTTGCGAGCGATCATCTCCAATTCCTCAGTCTGGCCAATTACTACGACAACGTAATATCATTTC
The DNA here is from genome assembly GCA_025174535.1 of Cantharellus purpuraceus. Lineage (NCBI taxonomy): Eukaryota > Fungi > Basidiomycota > Agaricomycetes > Cantharellales > Hydnaceae > Cantharellus > Cantharellus purpuraceus. The sequence continues at coordinate 620,987 of JALBUN010000049.1, forward strand.
AGTGTTTGCGTGCATACAACAGACGCAGGGCTTAACCCTCGCCTGTATCACAGAAATGCTCACTGCACTGTTCCAGAGTGATGTTATGAGTCTTTAGCGAGTTCATTTCCCAGAGAATGGCCTCGCCCTCGCGTCGAAGAGCATCAATAGCAATCGACAGCCTTCTTGTCGTGAAGCTGTCTAGCGCACGATGTTCGTCGCTACCACGAGGGGTTACTGGAAAGAGCTATAACGAAAGACATATTAACATCAGTGCTAAGAGGGTTGAAGCAAGGGGACGAACGGCGAAGTCTCCAGACGCTGGTTGCATGAAAAGGCAGTGACGCTTGTTCAAGCGGAACACATTGTGGGGACCTTTGTGGCTGCAAAGAGATTCAAGTGACAGGGTCCACAGACATTACTACCAGCATGACCCGAAGAAGTACCGAATGAAGCGAGCAGATGCTTCTCCTGCTCGGGGTAATTGGGCATCAGAATCGATCGCCACTTCTTGCTGTCCATGATGATACTTCGTCGACCATGAACCCTTAGCTTGTCTCGCACGAAAAGAATCTGTAGTTGTTGTTTTTCCACTTGTGAAGTTCAGGATCTGAAACGAATGAAGGTGACCCTCCGGGGAATCGCCTTGGATCCCCCCAGAGACTTCATTCCAATCGGACTCAAGTGCGGTGTTGTTCTGAAATTGATGCCACCTCAGCTCAGGCTGAGCACCTGGACGGAATTCATCCGCATAAACTTTATTGAATACAACGGTACTGTTAAATGCCCTGCTGACCTAGACTCATCTACTCAGGAGCGATCATACTCCAAGACTGCATATGACCAGAAGCATCGCCTAACGGCCTAACCTAGCAATTTTCCGAAGCCACTGCATTCAATGATATGGAGTAGCATGCCCGCCAGCGTGGCGCTCTTCATGCAGCTTCTGACCACACGGGCGCATTTCAATGGCTTGTGATAGCCTGATTTGTTTCTTTGGCAGTACTCCACTGGCAAGACACTTGATGGATCTGATCAAGATGGCCATGACAGATCCACAAGATTCGGATGATCTGGTCAAGTGGACTCGAATTGAGTACAGGCTCAGGATGAAGGCGCGTGACAGGACAGACTATGAAGCTTCACATTACAAGCACTGATTTGAAATCCTGCACTGCCGAGCGTATCATAGACAGGGAAGCTTGCCTGGGTGTTGCGTTGTTGTAGGTCCGTGCGAGGAACGAGCTGGATCCGAAATGCTGCCAGATAACCTGCCAGTGTCGGCGAAATTGCTGCATGCCTGCCCCTGTTTAGTCGAATGCAGTTTGAAGGCTAGAATTCTCCCAGTTTTGAGTTTGCCCTGTTCCTTGGGGCTCAGGAAGCATCGATGGAATATGATTAGCTGCGCCTTCTTATCTAGAAAGTTACTCGTTGACTACATCTCGGTGAATTGACTCTTGCCATCGCCAATCTCATCCCCACATGCACAGATGGTGGCACCTGCTCGACTTATACTAGTCTTTATCATGTCACAGTAGCTCAGAGAGTCAACAAAACAGTCTGCCATCTATCTATCACAAACAACTTAGGAGAGGCCAATGTGTAATTCTGCTCGAGTGCACATGGGCAAGCTAATTCTTACGTATCGGTCCTCAAAAGAAGACTTGATAATTAGGTGTTCCTAAAATCGGAAGTACCCGATTGTTCACGTAATCAGGTCTCTCCTGCTGTGGGGTTCATGAAGACTCGTCGTAAATCCTCGCGTAAAGCAGCTGGCGCCGTCGACAATGAGATTGACCAGGAAGCGGTATCTTCTCAGGTTGCAGACGAGTCTCAGCCCCCGTCCCCGTCCCAGCCCGTACCACCGTCCTCTCATAGCATCCACATATCCATTCCACAGGATATATCTCTTGAGTCTCTGTCCAACCTCATTCCCAACACATTCCTCGACGCTCCTACATCCGAAACCATTCTTCATGTTTACAGGCTCATCGTTGCTCAAGCTGCCGATCTGGCTGGTGCAACCTCAGAACTCGAGGAAGCACGTGCTCAGATCGTGCGCAAGGACGTTGAACTAGATCAGGCTTTACAGGATAAAGAAGGTGTCGTTTCAGAACTTGAAAAGTCCGTTGAGATAGCTCGCGATGAGCTCAAGCTTGCTGTCCAGCAGCGCGACGAGCTTAACGTGTCACATGCTTCGCTACAGTCTCAAATATCGACCTTAAGTAGTTCTCACTCGACTCGTTCCTCTGAGTTGGACACGTTGCAAAGACGAGTAGACGAGACCGAACGAGAGAAACGGGACTTGGTGGTTGTAGTAGACCGATTAAGGACGGATGGTGTTCAAGCAGAAGGTATGATGCCTTTCTCAATGGTCAAGGCGCTCCTAACAGCCGACGATAGAGGAGATTCGGACTCTCCGTGATAGTCTAAAGAAGGCTCGTGCTGAATTTTCTGACCTTCAGTCTGAGGCCAGGGAGGTTCGGTCCACCGAGACCACAAACAAAGTATGCTCCAACGTCTTTGTTCGCTGCAAATAGTTACTGAGTGCCACGTAGTTCAAGATCCAGTCCCTTGAACAGCAGCTGCAACTCACTAAACAAGAAAGTGATCGCAATTCAGCTGAGCTAGACGCGAAAATCGAGGAATTCGCCAAATACCGACGTGAAGCCCACGCTCAGCATGCGTCACTCCAGTCTGCGTTCGACTCCCTCAGCCACGAGCATGAGTCGTGTAAAGCCGAATTGGAGACTTTGAAGCACGTCCACGAGAACCAGAAACACCAGCTGACTACCGCGCTTGAGAAAGTCAACTCGCTTCAAGACCAACTGGCAGAGGAAGGAGCAGCTGGCAGGGCGCAAGCCGATACTCAGGCACGTTTGATCGAGCTGCTCGAGAAGAGGAATGCAGAGGCGAAGAAGAGGGTCCAAGACCTCGACAACGAGTGGGATCGTACGGTTCAGGAACACAATGAAAGGGAGGAGATGCTTAAGGAGCAGCTAAGGAGAGAGAAGGAACGTGGGGATAGATTGGACGCGAACCTTACTCGGTTCATCGAGAACTCTGAAGGCGCAAGGTCAGTGGGTCCATCGAGCGGTTCACCTGAGCCGAGCTCTGGAGTCAGCATTGTCGCCAGCTTCATGAAGGGAACCAAGTTATCTGACATATTCGATGAGAATAGACGGGTCAAAGAAGAACTGCACAAAGTAAAAATGGAGAACGTGAGGCTCACGGATACAACAACGCAATTGATTAGCAAAGTGCAGGAGATGGTGAGTTGGACAAATGTTCATCAAACTCTTTTTAATTCTGTCCCGGGCTTCAGGCTCCTCAACTCAACGAGCAGCGCGTTGAGTATGAACGGCAGAAATCAGAAACTATCCAACTTTCCCAACAATTATCCATTGTTCTCTCTGAACGTGATGCTAACGTCCAGTACGCTCGTGACACCGAGCACAAGTTCGCGACTAGTCAGAAGGAGAACGAGATATTACAGAACCAGCTCAATGACCTCGGTCACCAGGTTCAAGCACTTCTCCGTGAATTATCTATACACCAGAATCCTGCCCTTGCCAACGTCGAGCAAGAAGATGGGCCACCGAGCAACTCAGAAGGTGTCGATGCTCTTATTTCCAACCAGCTCGTTGTATTCAAGCACCTCCCCTCATTCCAAGAGCAGTATACCAAGCATCTCAAGATCATTCGCGATCTAGGCGGAAAGCTGGAGAAGGTTACGAGGGAGAAATATGAGGAGCAGAATCGTCTTGAGTCTCAAGCTCTGGAGGAGGCGGGTGCTACCGTTGCTGCGCTCGAAGAGGAGCTGGAAAACCAGAAAAAGTCTCATGATATCCAGATCCGTGGCTTTGTGCAAGAGAGGGATATGTACAAGGCACGGCTAGCCAGTCAAAGCCAGAGCAGGTCCGTATATGGTGGTCTTAATGGTCACGTTGACGCGCCAGCCGGCGATGCGGAGTATGAGAATTTGCTTGCGGACTTGCAGCGTAACTTCGACGTTTATAGGAACGAGATTGGAATTGATATGACCAGGCTCCGAGAAGACCTACAGGGTTCACAAAGGGACACTGCGCAACTGCAAGCTTCTCTTGCGAAGGCTAATGCCAAAGTCGAATACCACAATGGTACGGCAACTGACATGTAGATTTCACCCTATTCTCAGCCACTCATCTTTATGCTACCCTCAGAACGACATGCCATGCTTAATGAATCCTTCGCTCGTCAGCGGGAAGAAGTGGCAAATCTTCGGCGACGGAACGAAGACTTGCTAAGCCATGTACATCGTGCTGAAACGGCCTCTCACCATGTTTCCGAGCAACTTTCCACTGCCACTTCTATAATTGAGCGGCTGCGCCACGAAACGGCCACCCTGAAGGCCGAGAAAGAGCTTTGGAAGGTGTGATTCGTTTTTCTTTCACAAGAGTATTGATCAAGTTTACCTTTAGGGAGTTGAACGTCGACTCACGGATGAAAATCAGTTCCTATCCAAAGAGAAGTCACAACTAAGTGATGTGATGAGCAACATCAATAAAATGCATCACGAATTGGAACAGTCGGTTCAAAATGACAGACGACGACTGGAAAGTCAGGTTCAGCTGTTGGAATCACAAACGTACATCGCACTATTCTTCATGGACCCGTACTAATCAATACATTTCCTCTAGTCAAGATTTGAAGGCACAGCTTGGGAAAGAGCGGGAATTGGTTCGCCACGTGACTCTGCAGAAGGATCTTGACACTAAGGAACTACACGCGCGCATTGATCGAACAGTAATGCCTTGACTTAGTATGGCCAAATTCTGTCTGATCCGATTATTTTTTTCTAGACTCAAGAGCTGTCTAACACTCGCGAGTCCCTCGTGGCTGCCGAGACCAGTCAGAGTCATTTGCAACAGCGTGCTGACGATCTGTCAAGACAGCTCGAAGCGAGTCTCGAAAAACTTTCCGTGTATGAGCGTCGACCCATTACACATGGCGCTGTATCCTCCCTTGAAGGTCGGAGTCGAGAAGAACTCCTAGAAGCTGAGGTCGCTGAACTGAAGTTTGTATCCAACTTTGATCATCAAACTGCTTGTCCTGATGGTTAGTGACTAGGGGTTCCATTAAGATGACAGAGGTGGATTTGGCTGCCGCTAGATCACACGTAGAGCAATTTAAGGATATCAGCCAAGCCAGTGAAGCAGCATTCGAGAAAATCAATGAGGCCTACGAGGGGTACAAAAAAAACGCTGAGGCACAACTCTCTCAAAAGGAGGTGTGTGTTGACATGGACAAAAGATGTGGTCTTGTTCTGATTTTCCATAGTCGGAGCTCCAGTCTCTCCAAGACCGTCTTCGGACTGTCGAGACGGAGTTGGCAAACGCGATGCAGAAGAATAATGACATACAGCTGCAACTCGAGAGCGAGCGAAAAGCATTTGCTACCGACAAGAAGACTCTGGAAGAAACTATTGTTGATATGTCCAGCTCGGCTGCCAACACACAGGCGGATGAAGCTGAACGGGCGAGTCTTGTCAGACTTCAAGAGGAGCGCATTGCAGTAAGTGACCGTAGACGAGTAGGTTTGGGATTGTTTCTATATTGACCTGTGCATATCAGGCTGCAGAAGAGAGGTATCAACGAGAATTAGTTTCTCATGCAGATTCTATCAAGGCAGTTGACAATTTGAAGCAACAGTTGTCCAACCTCCAAAGCGTTGTACGTGAGAAGCAGACGGCGGCTGATACGGCTCAGTCGATGCTGGCTACGGCCGAGGCTAGCTGGAAATCGCAGAGAGAAGCACTGGACAAAGAGATAGCGGATCTTAATACTAGGTAGGCTCGCCTTTCCAACGAGGATGAGTCGTAGTTTATGTATCATCTCAGGTGTCGCGATCTTCAGAAGCAAAACAGCATCCTTCATCAGCACTTGGAGTCTGTCAACTCTCAGGCGTCACGTATCCGACAAGCTGCGGAACAATTCAGCGGAGAACAGGGCAACGCGGTTCAAGAAGATGATACATCGTCCGACCTTCGTCCCGTCGTCGCCTGGCTGCGTAGTGAGAAAGAGATTGTCGATCTGCAATTAGAGCTCAACAAGCAAGAGAATGTGCGACTGAAAGCTCAAGTAGATCATCTCTCGCGCAGCCTGGAAGGAACGCGAGCAACCCTAACAGAAGTGCGTGGACATAAAACAATGTGGACTTTTCGTGACTAATGTATTGATGACTAGGAGCGTGAGCACGCAGCGGGGACCGTTGCATCAGCCGCGCAACATGCTGAACTACTTGAGCGCATCAATCAGCTCAATATTCTCCGCGAAAGTAACGCTACTCTTCGATCTGAATGCGATGCTCATCGCAAACAATCCGAGGCTTTGGATGAGAAGCTTCATCAGCTTACTGCTGAAGTTGAGCCTATAAAGGAAGAAGCACATACCATACGGGCCGAACTTGAATCTCGTGGCCAGCAGATTGAGCGGTTGGAGAGGGAAAATCAGCAATGGAAAGATCGCAGCCAGCAGATCTTGAGCAAGGTTTGCACAATAATGCCCTTGTTCATGCATGACACAACGCTCATGCCTACAATAGTATGATCGCGTAGATCCTGCAGAGATGCAACAGCTCAAGGAAAAACTTAAGCAATTCGATATTGAGAAGGCCGAATGGACACAGACCAAGTCGTCGATGGAAGCAGCAGTTGCGCAGGTCAACATTTTACGATTCCTGCATTCTCACGTCATTGCTGATGTCGTCCTAGAGTGACCGTTACAAAGAGAATTTGGCAAATTTCAAGAAGCAATATTCTGATCTAGTGAACCGCAGCAGAACAACTCTAAATAGCAAAGCAACTGAAATCAAAGAGCTAACCGCTGAGAGGGATTCTCTTAAAGTTCAACTGGAGTCTAGAGCTCCTCCTGTGGAGCAGTCCAGCGCGCTGTCGACTCGAATCGACTCCCTGGTGGCGGAGAAGGCTCAGCTAGAGACGTCCTTTGCGGAAGAAAAGGCCCACTTGGAGACTATCATAGAGGACGAGCGAGCGAAGGCAGCAGCTTCGGCCGCGACCATAGTAAGGACCACTGATCCCAGTGGTAAACACTTTATTTATAACTCTCCCTCACTGTTCGGCAGGCCAGTTTGTCGCAGCGGACGAACGATGCCACAGCATCAAGCTCACCAGAGGGGAACCATGAAGCCACTATTCAAGCGGCAGTCAATGCAGCCAAGTCCATGTGGGAAGAAGAGAAAGCCCAACTAACGAAGGCGCGGGATGAGGCTGCCGAACGTGAGAGGGTCAGTTGCGTATGCCTTGTTTTCTTCGGCTCGCCTGAACATATGTAACTAGGTCGCTACAACGCAGAGCCAGAAGTTGGCAGAGGACAAAGCTCATTTGGAAGCTTCCAATGTAAGTGTGTAGCCCACCCTGTGATTGCCATATACTGTTCACAGTTATACTGATTTGTTTTGACAGACAAAATTTAAGCAGCGGCTGTCTGATCAATTAAAGAAGCAACGGGAACAACAGGCAACACCTACTCCTGATGTGGATCAGCTTGTTGCTGCGCGCATAGCTGAAGTCTCCACGCGGCAAGCTCGTGAACGCGAATCTGCGATACAGGCGGCGGTTTCTGATGCCACAGAAAAGCTTCGCGCGGAATTACAATCATCTGGAGAAAAAGATCAAACCAATGATTCTCAGGGTGACCTTGCAGCTCTCATGACTCGTCATCAGGAGGAGTTAACAGCCCTGGAGACACGCCTGACTGAGAAGCATGTTACAGAAGTGAAAGCAGCTGTAGAGTCTGCCTTGGCATCGGTATCCAAGCAGGAAGGCAGCGCCGATATCCAATGTGACATAGAGGCTGCTGTCAGGGAGCGCTTGGCGGCTGTACAAAAGGAGCACGAGCAGAAGATGGTGGATGCTATCAAAGTGGCCACGGAGAGCGGACGGAAGGAGATTAGTACGAAGCTCATGATCAAGGATGGGCAGCTCATGAAAGCAGTAACTGCCAAAAAGGACCTCGAAGAAAAAATCAAAGACCTGGAGGCAAAGTTGGCAAGTTTGCAACCATCCGCCACAGGTGCTCCGACAATTTCTACGCCGGTGACTCCGACGGCTGCCAAGACCGCGACTAGTGCCAATTTACCACGGAAACCATCTGTCTCGAACACGTCGGCTTCCACTCCCGGGGGGGTTCAAACTCAGGCTGGTCGAGGAGCCGCAACGCGTGGTCGAGGAGGTCGAGGAGTTGCCATTCGCGGCGGTGCAGCGGCAGCAGCTGCTCAGGCGGCTGGTCGTGGAGGAGGTGTTCTTGCTCAAGTCAATAGTGCCGCGGCTGCTTCGCCATCAGGAACCTCCATCCTTGGTGCTGCCGCGAATGCAGCAGCCACTCCATCCGGGGTCACCAAACGACCACGGGACGAGTCAGAAATTTCCGCAGACTCGTCGCTAGCAAAGCGACTACGAGGCGCTCCAGTCACCATTCAGCGAAATCGACATCTCCCCCCTTCTTCTGAGACTTAAATCAGGTTTGGGTTGAATAGCTATTTCCTTGCTCAGTTTTAAGATCTTTTGCTTTTGTTTTCTCAATTGTATCATCAGCAATATCATGTGTAGATTTGACCGGTCCAGACCGTTTGACTACGTGGTACATGCGTTGCAGTGCGTGAAGAAGCGTAAAAGCTATGTAAGGTCATCAAAACGCGTAAACATGAGTAACATCGTGGGGGAATGTGTAAGAAATACGTATGCGTAAGGGCTTCGTGAAAGCATACAGAGGATGACAACAATGAGGAAGCAAGTGAACCAAGGAAAAAATATATATCTACGCAGCTCCGGAAAGCCTGCGAGAGGCAGAGCCGCCACCGGTGATGGCTTTGAAGGCCCTGCGCATGAGTTTGATGGTGTTACTCCCATCCTCCTTGCGGGTGCCGACTGCTTTCTGAGTTGATTTAAGCGCGCCTAGTTCATCCACAGACACGGATTTTCGAGGAGTTTCTAGTGGTGGAAGCATGCCCCTACGCGCCGAGAGAAAAATCTTTGGATTGCGTTTGAATGCTGAGGCAGGGGCGGTTTCGATAATGTTCGAAGTGACAATGTTGGATTGGTAACCCTTTCCGATACGCTTTACACATGACGACGCCATAAGGAGTTGATCGTATGTATCAACGGTCGGATTAGGCCCGGGAGATGGAGATAACCGGTCAGAGTCAGGAGCGTTCAAAAGAGTACACGACCGTTCAGTTGGAGTATACGATTCTTCTACAGTTGAGGGTTTAAGGTCTTCCTCCGACGGCTTCGGCGCAAAAAAAGCATTGGGATCCAGAACGGCGGAAAGCCTCGTTGGACTTCGCATCGGTGCATCTACTAGAACTTGGTAACTATCCCACTACACCGACCTCATGCAGCGCTTGCTTACCTCTCCGGTCTATCTCGAACTGCAACGTTGTGATGGGGGTAATAGGACGTGACAAATTGAATGCGCTCTGCGCCTTGGGGTTTCGCTCGTCCTTATTTTCGGGTGAGGATTTGCCATCTTGTGATTGCTCAAAGCTTTCACGAACAAGTGGTTCAGGTGAGCGTGAGAGGAGCGTCACTCGCCGCGGGCGAGAAGCAAGGGAGTCATCGGTGCTAGTACTTGTCACAGCGCCATTGTCATCGCGGAAAATCTCGTCCGCTTTGAGGGCACGCCGTGCGCCATACGGAACACGTGGCGGGAGAGGTGGGAGCGGCGTCATGCTGCCCGCAGCGAAATTCGCCCGCGCGTCTTCGACGACCTTCTCCACGTTGCGGATCCAGATAGTCATGCGATCAAGCCTGTTGTCCGCAGCAACTTGCTCATTTCGAATAGCATGACGCACGACTGGCAAAGAACTCTTGGCTATACGGGAAGTCAGTTCTCAGAAAGCTAAAATAGAGGCAACCGGTACCATTTCGCACAGCAGCATCATTCTCCCAAGACTCCTTAGTATCCTCTGAAGACCTCTCATTGTCCCGATTCCGACTGCACTCAGGCGCGACAGACGACAATCCACCAGTGGACTGCTTCGCCAGCAAGTTGCTGTAGCTACCGAGAGCTGAGGACTTGTAGAGGCGTACACCTTTATCTGCAACATTCTCAACTAAGGCATAGAATTAACATGCACAACTGAGACAACACACCCAAGGACTGCTTAATACTCTGTTTCAATGCGCCAATGCCAGTCGACTCTTTTGTAGAGCGGGGAAAAGTATCATTAGGAAACAGACGTGGTGACTCAGCTATTGGGAACAACCCTTCAGTCATATGCTAGGAAAAGATAAGAGGAAAGACACACTTTCCAGGACCGGGGTCAATGGTGTCTTCCCACCCAAACCGTCGTTTTCCAATTCAGGTGCCACTGCATCCGACTGTCGTACCACGTTAACTTTCGCCTTGGTCAGGTCAACGAGTACACGGCTCTTTCTTCGCCTCTCTTCCTTCTCCTCCTTCTCAGCGGATACATCTTCATATAAAATGTTGTCGGGAATATCTTTCTTCTTGCCCTTGTGGGCAGCAGCAAAAATGGCAGGAACGGGTTTGCGCACGGGAACACGTCGCCCAGAGGCTGTACGTGAGCCTGGAATGCTGTTCTCCTTAGATGCAAGTGAACTGGAAGTAAGAACAGAACCACGATTGCTGGTGGCCGTTAAATGCGACACGTCCGCGTGAGCACTTGTTGAGGTAGTCATAGACATGTTTGCAGGTTGTCGGGTTGCAAGTGGTCCAGAGGTAGACGGGTGTGCCTTGGGTGATGTTGCTGTACCTGCATTGAAGCTCGGTGCTCTCCGGGCACCATCTAGAACATTCAAATATATCAGTTTTAATCTTGTACATGCGATCAGAAAGAAAAAACGTACGCTTGAATGGTTGAACAAGTGCGGGAAGTCTACTCTGTGAAGGCACATCCTTGGCACTTTGTGTTCTCTTGTGGCCGTAGGCACTCTCCCTACAACCATCCCCAGCCCCGTTCTCCCTCCTTGATGCTGAGCTCGCATTTGTGCCCGACCGCGTGTTCTCCTTTCCTGGAGCAGACTTTGCGTTCGCATTTGCGCGATTCCTAGCAGCGGCTGCGACAGTCTTGAGTAGACTCGGAGGTGGCGAGAAGCCAGTTCCCGGTCCACTATGATCTGCCCACGGAGGAGCGACTTCAACCAAACGGGATGTCTCGGTCTCTGAGGAATGCGAGTGGATTGTGATGGAAGAGCGGGACTGGTGTGTACCTGGAACCATAAGACGAGTTAGGTATGATGACATCCATAATGCCATGAGACATGATGGAGGAACATGCACAAAGTAAAACATAAAGGTGCAAAGCTTGTGGAAGGAAAGACATACGTGGCGTTTCTGGTTTGGCAGGATTGAAGTACGGGTCATTCAACGCAACAGGTGCAGTGATTCTCAGATCAGCGTTGGGAAGGATCATTTTGCGTAGCAGTTTTTCAAGACCTTGGAAAATAGTTAATGAAGGCGAGACACGATATGCGATAGCAAGGGCTCGCTTGCCATTATGGCATAATGCCACAATTCACGAAGCAAAGTTCCCCAAAGAACCTAGTAGAAGCTCACCTCTACTCATAGACCATTTACCCACCCATTTTCCTTTGACTGTGCGCGCCCAATACTTCTCGAGATCCTAACGAAACATGTTGATGTCAAAGGAATACACAAGTAGAATAGGCTTACAGCCTTGGTGCTAAATGTCTCTGTGGTTCCATCAGGCTCGGCATGCTCGAATGGCGTCCGGCCACGAAGAATCTCGAAAAGGGTAACGCCAAGGCTCCAAACGTCGCTCTTACGTGTGTCATGAGGGAGGCCACGGGCACGTTCCGGGGAGAGATACTATTGAACAGAGTTGAATATAGTTAAGTATTGTGAAAGTTCAAATCGTACCTCTGGGGTACCATAGGCAAGGTTGGAGAGGAATGCCTTTGAGGAGCGGGGGTCGTACTTTTCAGCAAAGCCAAAGTCAACGAGTACGGGGACGGGTGGATCTGATGCTGTGAGGAGGATGTTGGCAGGTCTGGGTACATGTGGTCTGGTCAAGAGGGGAGCGGTTGGACAGCGAAGACAACTTACTTGATATCATTGTGCACAACTCCACGAGTGTGGAGGAACGCAACTGCGGATATGAGACTAAGGAACCAGGGCTTGGCGCGCAGTTCTGGTACTTCAACGGGTACGAGCGTAGGTAAGTATGCCCTAGGCGATAATATTAGAGCGAACATGATGGGAGTATTCAACAAGCCTCGCACATGGTGATGAGGGCATAGCTGGGTGTGATAATGAAGTTGTGAAAAGGGATAATTGATGGATGAGGGTCATTCTTGAATGAGCGGACGATCTGTGGCGAGAGGTGAGTATAGCCGAGTGGCGGAGGGCATCAATAACGACCCGACCTTCATCTCATTCCATCTGATACGCAAGGGTTATGAGCGCGTCTGACGCGTTTCAAAACAAAGGAGGACTTACAATGACCGCACCCGAGCAGCAGTGGTGGGGGTCTTACTTCGATGTACAAGTTTGACCGCCACCTTCCCAATGACATGAACGTCGGCGAAGGAGTCGTCAATGGGTCGACCGTCATCGTCTTTGGGGCGACATAGCCACACGCTGCCCCAGTTCCCGAAACCAATCTACATGGAGGAGTGAGACGGGTGTTCGACGACGCGGTAAAAGTCGCGAAAAGCGGACCTCTTCGACGAACTGATAACGTTCGCTCAGTGCCTGGTCTGAGAGAGAGAATATGTCGCTCGCCTCGTTGGGCGGAGGGATGAGGGACATGATGGTGGAGACAAGGACGAGGAAGGAAGGGCGCCAACATATGACTTCGCTTGCTTAAGGCCCACAATCGGGTCCTTGTTGACTCTCTGTTCGGGGAAGCGTGGGAAATACCCACATGGGTGCCTGTGGACGCGTACTAAATGTGATCGGTCATTCAGGCCGTTGACACCATCTCCATATGACGAAGGGCTCTGGACGACTCCATTGTTGAACTAGCACATCCCCTGTCAACAAGGCCGCGCCCACATTCTAGAAAGCATACAGTGCAAGTGACAGGAGACGCCGATATTACGCTCTGACTCATGGCAAGTCAACTTGAATAGAACTCGCTAAGAAGCTGAGAGACAATAGATCATTGGCTGGATCTGCGCGAAGTAGTGAAAGGCGTTGGTCGGACGCCCAAATGAATGTTCGTGACGACAATCGGTTGGTGTCAAATCTGTCAGTCACTATAGATCTTCATTTCCCTTTCGTGCCATTTATTGGTTGGTCACTAACATCATCGAGTTCTGGGAAAAACTCGTTACGCCCAGGTCGAACTGGAGATAGATAGGCACAATTAGTGCCCAGTGCATTATATCCGCCCAGTTGGGCGCTTTTGCCATCGGGATCTGGGAAGACAACGCTGCTGCAAGTGGCATCGAACGGAAGCACGACTTTGAGTCGAAAGGCTGACTGCCAGGGACCAGGGCGGTATCGAATATTAAAAAAGAAGAGACAACTGATACAGGACCGATATCTAGTTTCATTCATGATGCATCAGGCCGTCAGGGCCAGTGATCATCTACCTATTGTCTGCAGCCTATTGATGAGGCATCATGTCGCACGGACCGAATGTCCAAGGGTATGGGGCTGGATGAGAAGAAAGAAGGATTTGAACTCTAGCTCAAGATGTTATATGCCGTATAAGCCAAGACCGTGCGACCTGGACACATCCGACCTAGCTTACATAAGAAACAGGTACTCGGTGAATTTGACTAGGAGAAACCCCTTCCTTCGGAAAGGTCCAGTGTTATGCACTAAGTTGCAGTTTGGAGTGTCAGAGTCAGAGCAAGTGTTGGGGTTGATGGATTGGACTGATCCCAGCCTATGTGCAGTGCCCTCATGTTGACCTACAGCATGTCCAATTTGGAGTCAGAGTCAGAGATGGATGTCAAGATCATAATTTCCTTAGGCCTATGGAAATGTAAGGCAGACTCTGTATGGGAACCACCTTTTCCCTATCAAATTCCATTTATGCAGCACCAATGTGCTATTCCTTGCTTTTCCATTCCTAAATATCAGCATATATTTGATGCTTGTACCTGGAATGGACTTATTCAAATATTCTCTATTTTTCCATATTTTTCTGGGAATATTCCATGCAGAACTCGGCTCAGAATCATTTATTTCTGCTGTGCTACAGTTGTGGACCCATAGGCATCCACAAACCTTCACACAGCCAGCTCTCCCCTTTTGAACCAGGCATTTGGCCTGAATTCAAGCTCAGATGTCTCTGATCAATAAATATTCTGTAACTTAACAACCACAGCCTCTCAGGGCACTATTTTCCATGGAGATCATCACATGACATGTGGCTATCCATGGCTGTCCAAACCAGTGCAGAAAACAGGGTGGACACCCTTCTTTTTGCCTGATCAGTGCCTAGCTCAGGGATCAGATCAGCTGATGGGTGATCAAATCAGGTGATTGCCTTGGAATATTCTACCCCTTTCCATAACATTCTAGCTGTTTCCCTCTATTATTAGATAGAACTTTCCAGAACCATTATTCAGCTCCTGATCAGTGTTAGTGCTGTGATCAGATCCTGTGATTGGCTTGGAATATTCGACCCCTTTCTTCCACCTTCCACAACCTTCCAGTAGTTTCCATCTATTAATAGGTAGAATATTCCAGAACCATTAGTCAGCCCCTGTAAATACAATATATAAGGAGGCCATTCTGCCTCTGAAAGAATAACATATCATCATATTCTACCCATCTTCTGCACACCAGTGTGACTAGAGTGACATACAGTGTCATCCTCTATCTCAGTAACTGTTGATTACCAGTTCAAGGATCTTTTACAGTTGTGTAACTGTACTTGATTGCACTCGAAGTAGTGATATTCCTGCTTTGGGCGTGAGTGTAGTATCTGCCTCACATGACTACGAATCTACAGGGTGAGATTGTCTGTCAATAGTCCTGCCATTAATGCTCTTGTTTAAGTTACTAGTGTGTACTGCCTTTGCAGAGCATTAGAAGCTTGAACTCATGTGAAGCAGTTGCTAGACTACTTCACACATTGCTGTTACCTGCTTCAGAGTGCCACTGGTTGGATGGTTGGATTATCCACCTACTTCCTTTAGCCTCTAAGTGCATTCCCATCTTTTTGGAATATCTGGACCCCTAAGCGTCCATGAACTCTAGACTCTGGAAGTCTTATTCATTTCTTGCTGCTAAGACGCTTATTCAGAAATACAACAAATACGTATGTACAACCTATTTTCCTCAAATTTTATACAATACACTTCAATTCAAACTTATTTTCATATTTCAACATGATTCTCAAATTTTACACAATATACTAGATTAAAACATATTGTGATATTTTGGCATAATTCTCAAAAATAATTCTTTTTTTCCTGATTTAGTGGTGGCAACTCTCTTGAGGGAACATCCAAATATCATTGATTCTTTCTTATACAATACTTGTAACATAATTTGAACTATCTTTAATCCCCACCTGGTATTTGTATATCTAAATACCCTATATAATACCAATTATATTCATATATACATTCCTATTATGTACATGTAAATGATTATGTTCATCTCAACCAAATGTCTTATCTTTAAAAGTTTATTAAAATATAGAATATATGTTTATATTTATGAAAATTTCACACATCCGAAATCTTTTAAGATATCCAAATTGTAACTCCCTGGCTTTATGTATCATTGAAATTCTGATGTATATCTCATATACATCAGAATATTGTATACTGACATGATTCCGAACAAGCGTCTAAGAAATGTATTACCTTTCTGCGTATAGTCTGCATTGACCAATACAAAGGATTGTAACCAAAGTACAAACATTAAATTGTTTCTGGAGTTGTGCTGCAGCAGATTTTGATATTCTTCTCAGCTGTTCATTCATGGAATTGTGGTGATTTAGAGTTTGCCCTAACACCATAATTTTGTGGGTTCCAAAACAGTGCCACTGGTTGGATGGTTGGATTCATCCACCTACTTCCTTTAGCCTCTAAGTGCATTCCCCTCTTTTTGGAATATCTGGACCCCTAAGTGTCCATGAACTCTAGGCTCTGGAAGTCTTATTCATTTCTTGCTGCTAAGAAATGTATTACTTTTCTGCATATAGTCTGCATTGACCAATACAAAGGATTGTAACCTAAGTACAAATGTTAAATTGTTTCTGGAGTTGTGCTGCAGCTGTTTTGGAACCCGCAAAATTATGGTGTTAGGGCAAACTCTAAATCACCACAATTCCGTGAATGAACAGCTGAGAAGAATATCAAACCCTGCTGCAGCACAACTCCAGAAACAATTTAACGTTTGTACTTTGGTTACAATCCTTTGTATTGGTCAATGCAGACTATACGCAGAAAGGTAATACATTTCTTAGCAGCAAGAAATGAATAAGACTTCCAGAGTCTAGAGTTCACGGACGCTTAGGGGTCCAGATATTCTGAAAAGATGGGAATGCACTTAGAGGCTAAAGGAAGTAGGTGGATAATCCAACCATCCAACCAGTGGCACTCTGAAGCAGGTAACAGCAATGTGTGAAGTAGTCTAGCAACTGCTTCACATGAGTTCAAGCTTCTAATGCTCTGCAAAGGCAGTACACACTAGTAACTTAAACAAGAGCATTAATGGCAGGACTATTGACAGACAATCTCACCCTGTAGATTCGTAGTCATGTGAGGCAGATACTACACTCACGCCCAAAGCAGGAATATCACTACTTCGAGTGCAATCAAGTACAGTTACACAACTGTAAAAGATCCTTGAACTGGTAATCAACAGTTACTGAGATAGAGGATGACACTGTATGTCACTCTAGTCACACTGGTGTGCAGAAGATGGGTAGAATATGATGATATGTTATTCTTTCAGAGGCAGAATGGCCTCCTTATATATTGTATTTACAGGGGCTGACTAATGGTTCTGGAATATTCTACCTATTAATAGATGGAAACTACTGGAAGGTTGTGGAAGGTGGAAGAAAGGGGTCGAATATTCCAAGCCAATCACAGGATCTGATCACAGCACTAACACTGATCAGGAGCTGAATAATGGTTCTGGAAAGTTCTATCTAATAATAGAGGGAAACAGCTAGAATGTTATGGAAAGGGGTAGAATATTCCAAGGCAATCACCTGATTTGATCACCCATCAGCTGATCTGATCCCTGAGCTAGGCACTGATCAGGCAAAAAGAAGGGTGTCCACCCTGTTTTCTGCACTGGTTTGGACAGCCATGGATAGCCACATGTCATGTGATGATCTCCATGGAAAATAGTGCCCTGAGAGGCTGTGGTTGTTAAGTTACAGAATATTTATTGATCAGAGACATCTGAGCTTGAATTCAGGCCAAATGCCTGGTTCAAAGGTGGATAGCCGGCTGTGTGAAGGTTTGTGGGCGCCTATGGGTCCACAACTGTAGCACAGCAGAAATAAATGATTCTGAGCCGAGTTCTGCATGGAATATTCCCAGAAAAAATATGGAAAAATAGAGAATATTTGAATAAGTCCATTCCAGGTACAAGCATCAAATATATGCTGATATTTAGGAATGGAAAAGCAAAGAATAGCACATTGGTGCTGCATAAATGGAATTTGATAGGGAAAAGGTGGTTCCCATACAGGTTGGAACGGACTTGGATTCAGCTTATGTGCTGCGCCCTCACTAATACTGGTGTCCAAGATTTCAGAGATGGAGTATGACTTAGAGAGTTAGGATCGGACTTAGGAACTAGGCATGATTCGATATTCGAACTGGGGAATGAAGTCCCCAGTTGGGCATGCTGATGCATCAATCGGAACCGGAGACGGATGGGCGGAATCAGCGGTGACAATCGGACAGGTAGATGGAGACAGTGGTTTCCAAATGGAGTATAGATTTCATATGCATGGGGATCTGAGTGGATCGGATGGGGATCTGGACATTAATGAATATAGTCATAACAATGTCGGAGCGGAGTTGGTTGATGTCCATAATGGTGACAGCTTGGAGGGTGGGAGTCATGAGGGTGGATGCCTGTAGGGACGATGCCAGCTGCTTGTTAGTGAACACAGGACGAAGGTTGTGTGGGTTTACAGTGGCATAGTCGCTACTCCCCTCTTTAGGGTAGACGCCCCAGCGTCTAGTTAATGCATCCGGCTTTGCTCCAAGTCGACCAGGATGGAAATGGATAACGAGGTTGAACTGAGACAGGTATTCAGACCATCGGACTTGTCTCCAGGTGAGTAGTTTTGTTGTGGAGAAGTATTCCAAGTTCTTGTGGTCCGTTATGACGTCCACTGGATCAGAGGGACCTTTGAGGTAGTGTCTCCATATCCGGAAGGCTTCATATATGGCAAGGAGCTCTTTGTCATGGATGTCATAGTTCAGTTTGGGGGGCATAAATGTATGTGAGTGAAAAGTGATCGGATGGACTTGTCCATCATCCGGAGAGATGATGGACAGGATCGTGGCAAGTGCATAGTCAGAGGCATCGGTCTCTAATAGGATAGGAGCATCTGGAACCCAATGAGTCAGTATCGGAGCGGAAGTAAAGGCCTTCTTCAAGGTCTCAAAGCTCTGTCTACATTTGTCAGTGAAATTCCATTGGGTACCCTTCCTAGTAAGTCGGGTGAGCGGAACGGTGATATCAGAGTAGCTGTAAATGAAGCGGTGGTAGAAGTTGGCAAACCCCAGGAAGGACTGTATGTCTTTGACTTTCCGCAGCTCCGGCCATTCCTGTATGGCTTTGATTTTGTCGTTGGACATTGTCAGTCCTGCTGGGGAGAGGATATAGCCTAGATACTCGACTGAGTCGGAGTGGAATTCACATTTGTCAGCACGGGCAAAAAGGCCATGTTTTCAGAGACGTTGGAGTACCTCTTGGACATGGGTCCAATGCTCTTCTTCATTATCCGAATATACTAAAATGTCATCTAAGTAAACGAGGACGGTCACATCGAGGAGGTCAGTGAAGATCATTCATGAACCTCTGGAAGGCGGCCGGAGCATTGGTTAGTCCAAAGGGCATGACACACCATTCGAAAGATCCATATCGAGTGCAGAAAGTCATTTTCCATTTGTCGCCATCTCGGATGCGGACTAGGTGGTAGGTATGCCAGAGATCTATTTTGGAATAGATCTTAGCCTTTCGAGGACTCTCAAGTAGGTCCACGGTGTGGGGTATTGGGTATTGGTCTTTCTTGGTGATCTTGTTAAGTCCACAGAAGTCAATGCATAGACAGAGTGATCCGTCCTTTTTGCGGACAAATAGGACCGGAGCTCCATGAGGAGATAGGGATGGGCAGATGAAGCCTGTGGCCAAGTTCTCATCTATGAATGTTCAGAGAGCCAGTAGCTCTTTTTGGGATAGCAAGTAGATAGGGCCAAGTGGAGGGGTGGAGTTGTCATTCAACTCAATCTTGAGATCGTATGGTTGGTGTTCTGCTAGGGAGTCAGCTTTAGACTTGCTGAACACGTCGGCGAACTCATGATACTCCTTGGGAACCATAGATAGGTCTGGTGGAGTTGATCGGGCAGAACAGGCGGCGAGGAACATCGGATCAGAGAGATGAACCTGGAATGTGTGAGAGCCATCCAGTTTGCTTAGTCTGGTGAAGACCATAGCGTCCACCATCAATATAGATGGAGGGGTAGGCGGAGTATCTATCAGAGTGGAGTCAGTGGAGGCAGAAGATAATTTCGCACCTATAGTTGCTGGTGACGTCAGGAAGGACACAACCTGTGCTGGAGAACGGAATGTGATATGGCCCAATGCCCAGTCAATCAACGGATTGTAGCGGGTGAGCCAATTATGTCTGAGAACCACAGAACAGCTGGAGTCAAGCGGAGTAACATAGAATGTAAGGTTCTGGATTTCTCCGACAGAAAAACGGATAGACAGATCTATAGCTCGTGAAATAACAACATTAGTAGTGCCATCAAATAATCGGAGTGATATCAGAGTTATGGTGTATGTATGGAGTTTATGTGTTATGACTATATTCATTAATGTCCAGATCCCCATCCGATCCACTCAGATCCCCACGCATATGAAATCTATACTCCATTTGGAAACCGCCGTCTCCATTGTCACCACCGATTCCGCCCATCCGTCTCCGGTTCCGATTGATGCATCAGCATCACCATAGGAACCCAGACATCCGTCCCCGTTGGACTTGGACATACTCATGTAAGGCCGTCAGCCTTGGAGACCCATCACCAGAGTAATTATTATTAGATTTCAAAATATGTATTTAAGTTGCCCGACTGGGGACTTCATTCCCCAGTTCGAATATCAAATCACGCTTAGTTCCTAAGTCCAATCCTAACTCTCTAAGTCATACTCCGCCTCCGAAATCTCAGACACCAGTATTAGTGAGGGCACAGCACATAAGCTGAAGCCAAGTCCGTTCCGACCCCATGACATGCTCCGACTCCGACCCAACCTCTGACCCAATCTCCGACCCCCAATCGGACCTAGTGCGTAACATTATGTAAATTGGAAAAAGAGGAATCGAGGAAACAGTGTATGGGAACCACCTTTTCCCTATCAAATTCCATTTATGCAGCACCAATGTGCTATTCCTTGCTTTTCCATTCCTAAATATCAGCATATATTTGATGCTTGTACCTGGAATGGACTTATTCAAATATTCTCTATTTTTCCATATTTTTCTGGGAATATTCCATGCAGAACTCGGCCCAGAATCATTTATTTCTGCTGTGCTACAGTTGTGGACCCATAGGTGCCCACAAACCTTCACACAGCCGGCTATCCACCTTTGGACCAGGCATTCGGCCTGAATTCAAGCTCAGATGTCTCTGATCAATAAATATTCTGTAACTTAACAACCACAGCCTCTCAGGGCACTATTTTCCATGGAGATCATCACCTGAGATGTGGCTATCCATGGCTGTCCAAACCAGTGCAGAAAACAGGGTGGATACCCTTCTTTTTGTCTGATCAGTGCCTAGCTCAGGGATCAGAGCAGGTGATTGATGATCAGATCAGGTGATTGCCTTGGAATATTCTATGCCTTCCCATAACATTCTAGCTGTTTCCTTCTATTATTAGATAGAACTTTCCAGAACCATTATTCAGCTCCTGATCAGTGTTAGTCCAGTGATCAGAACCTGTGATTGGCTTGGAATATTCGACCCCTGTCTTCCACCTTCCACTCCAATAGTTTCCATCTATTAATAGGTAGAATATTCCAGAACCATTAGTCAGCCCCTGTAAATACAATATATAAGGAGGTCATTCTGCCCCTGAAATAGTAACATATTCAATATATTCTACCCATCTTCTGCACACCAGTGTGACTAGAGTGACATACAGTGTCATCCTCCATCTCAGTAACTGTTGATTACCAGTTCAAGGATCTTTTACAGTTGTGTAACTGTACTTGATTGCACTCGAAGTAGTGATATTCCTGCTTTGGGCGTGAGTGTAGTATCTGCCTCACGTGACTACGAATCTACAGGGTGAGATTGTCTGTCAATAGTCCTGCCATTAATGCTCTTGTTTAAGTTACTGGTGTGTACTGCCTTTGCAGAGCATTAGAAGCTTGAACTTGTGTGAAGCAGTTGCTAGACTACTTCACACATTGCTGTTACCTGCTTCAGAGTGCCACTGGTTGGATGGTTGGATTATCCACCTACTTCCTTTAGCCTCTAAGTGCATTCCCTTCTTTTCAGAATATCTGGACCCCTAAGCGTCCGTGAACTCTAGACTCTGGAAGTCTTATTCATTTCTTGCTGCTAAGAAATGTATTACTTTTCTGCATATAGTCTGCATTGACCAATACAAAGGATTGTAACCAAAGTACAAACATTAAATTGTTTCTGGAGTTGTGCTGCAGCAGGGTTTGATATTCTTCTCAGCTGTTCATTCATGGAATTGTGATGATTTAGAGTTTGCCCTAACACCATAATTTTGCAGGTTCCAAAACAATGCCCCTCCTTGTATATGTCTCCAGACCCCCAGTATAACTCCAACTGCACCCAATCGTCTCACCTATTCAATCCATGGACATGAGGCCTCAAGGGCTCAGCCTTAATGGAGAGATACTGTTATGACTATATTCATTAACCAGATCCCCATCCAATCCACTCAGATCCCTGTGCACATGAAATCTATACTCCATTTGGAAACTGTCACATCTCCATTTAGTCTGTCCAATTGTTACCATTGACCTCACTCACCCGCCTCCAGTTCCAATTGATGCATCACCATCACCATAGGAACCCAGACATCTGTCCCTGTTGGACTCAGACATATTCATGTAAAGCTGTCAGCCTCAGAGACCCATCACTGGAGCAACTATTATTAGATTTCAAATATGTACTTAAGCTGTACAACTGGGGACTTCATTCCCAGTTCAAATATCAAATCACACCTAGCTCCTAAGTCTGATCCAAACTATCTAAGTCATACTCTGTCTCCAAAATCTCAGACACAGGCATTAGTGAGGGCACAGCACATAAGCTGAAGCCAAGTCCGTTCCAATCCCCATGACACACCCCAATCCCCATGACACACCCCAATCCCCATGACACACCCCAATCCCCATGACACACCCCAATCCCCATGACACACCCCAATCCCCATGACACACCCCAATCCCCATGACACACCCCAATCCCCATGACACACCCCAATCCCCATGACACACCCCAATCCCCATGACACACCCCAATCCCCATGACACACCCCAATCCCCAATCCCCACTCCAACTCCAACCCCAACTCCAACACAAGTTCTGACCCCCAACTGGACCTAGTGTGTAACAAGTGTCCCACATCTGCTTCAAAGTTTGGGCTTTTGAAATGTGCAGCCATTGAGAACTCTCAGTGGCACCCTTCATGAGACCCTGAACTGTCTGATCACACAGCAACCAATCCATGTGCTCCTTCTGCTCAAGCTTCCATTCTGCAGTAGCCACCTTTGCACTGGATGGTGTTTCCAGACATGTTGTTTTGGAACCCACAAAATTATGGTGTTAGGGCAAACTCTAAATCACCACAATTCCGTGAATGAACAGCTGAGAAGAATATCAAATCCTACTGCAGCACAACTCCAGAAACAATTTAACGTTTGTACTTTGGTTACAATCTGTTGTAATGGTCAATGCAGACGATACGCAGGAAGGTAATACATTTCTTAGCAGTAGGGAATGAATAAGACTTCCAGAGTCTAGAGTTCACGGACGCTTAGGGGTCCAGATATTCAAAAAGAGGGGAATGCACTTAGAGGCTAGAGGAAGTAGGTGGATGAATCCAACCGTCCAACCAGTGACACTCTGAAGCAGGTAACAGCAATGTGTGAAGTAGTCTAGCAACTGCTTCACACGAGTTCAAGATTCTAATGCTCTGCAAAGGCAGTACACACTAGTAACTTAAACAAGAGCACTAATGGCAGGACTATCGACAGACAATCTCACCCTGTAGATTCGTAGTCACGCGAGGTAGATACTACACTCACGCCCAAAGCAGGACAATCACTACTTCGAGTGCAATTGAATACAGTTACACAACTGTAAGCGACCCTTGAACTGGACAATCAACAGTTACTGAGATATAGAGGATGACACTGTATGTCACTCTAGTCACACTGATGTGCAAATGATGGGGTAGAAATGGTTATTTATTTCAGAGGCAGAATGGGCTCCTTTTATATTGTATTTACAGGAGCTGATTAATACTACTGGAAACTTCTACCTATTAATAGATGGAAACTACTGGAAGCTAGTGGAATATGTGAGAAGGGGGTGGAAGTTTCCTAGCCAATGAGCTGCTTGGATTTGCTCTGACTCAGGGCATGAGTCATGGATGGAGTCATAGTGTGACTCAGAGCAGGAGTCATAGTATGAGTAATCACAGGAGTCATGGTATGAGTCATGGAAGGAGTCATAGCATGAGTCATGGCAGGAGTCATTGCATGAGTCACCATTACTCAAATAACTCGGTCAATACTTCGTTTCCCAGGCTGATTAGCACAGCTATGGGTAGGCACAGCTTCTATTGAACTCTCCACTGAAAATGGAGTCAGGAGGTGGAGTGGTTGTGAAGATATTGAGGATTTACTGGCAGTGGTGACCAGATTGAGTCGGAGATTGAAATGAGTCATGTGATCGAAAATGAGTCAGTTGTCCGGGTGACTCCGGCTGACTTTGAGGCTGCTGACATCTGCGAAGGTTTGTGGGTCCATGTGGGTCCCAAACTTCACCCAGCAGAACAATAAGTTTGTAGACTCATTTCTGCATGGAAAATTCCCAAAAAAATATGAAAAAATAGAGTATATTTGAATGGCCCTGAATCAAGAGAAAGCAGCAGATATATGCTGATATTTTAAGGCCATGAAGTGAAATTGTACAGTTTTGGGACTTTAAACAAGATCTTTTTAAGGGAAAACCAGTTCCCATACACATGTCTCCATACCATTGACTATCAGCCAAAGGTAGCAAGACTGCAGGTGAGACTGCAGTGCAGCTTGCATGTGCTCAGCCCAGAGTGAGTAGTTCTGGCCATTGAGCTTTGGAAACTTGAAGGCATGTGATTCTGGTTCACTGGCAGGGCCCATAACCTAACAACTAGCAGGTTCAGGTGGTGATCTAGACCTTAAGTCCACAGCTGGAGTTCACAGACCAAGATGTGAACTTAGATTATAGTTACAGACTATCACAATATGCATACCTGGAGTTCCCGTCTTTGTCCGTGAACTCCAGCAGGCGCTAGAAAAAATTCTCTTGTATGCCCTGCCGAGCCGTGGACCCATATGCGTCCATGTTGAGGGCGAGTCGCTTCATAGTAAAAGCTTCGTCAGACCCGGCTTCAACTGGATGCAGTCCGTACTAGACTATGGATTTTAACGGTGCATTCACCCTTCAACCCGATTCTTTGTGTCAACTGCATTTCCAACTCTGCTGAGAGTTCACACGAAGGATCCACCTGTTATCGCTGCGCTAGGTACAGCCCCTACTGATATCTTTGTGTGCCCTTGTCATTAGCCTTGAACGTCACCGATATCGGCATATGGACTTGCCTTTCTCTCACCTCTCAACAGACAGATAGTGGAAAGCATTCAAGGTACGTGGTGGTTAGGAAGCCAATACAACACTGTCCACCATACTAGAAGGCTGAAAGGGGTACTCGGGCTTCTGGATCCAGGGCTACAGTTCAGCGACCATTCATTGGCGTCTTGAGAATAATTCCAACGCAAGAGGATCTTGTGTCGTTGGATGACGCTGCTTTCTGTGACGGAGATCGATTTCTCGACCAACATCACTGTGCTGTTAACAAACGTCCTCCGACTCATTCCCGTCGTTTTGGGTATGAATAAGACGCCTCCAGAAGTCAGCTACTTTCTACTCTGGATGTCTGTCCTGACGGCATATCCCCCAGTGTTTGCCTTCACATCCCTTGCTCGTCAAGGGTACTGGTGCTTGGGAATTCAATTCCTCCCCCTGAGTCTTTACCGCTTTTTTAGGTTGATCTGCTAGCAAGCAACGTGCTAATGCGAACAAAGGGACTGCCGCTGCGCGGCATTTACTAAACATCAGTCAAGTCAAAACCCTCAACATTATGCTGCAACAAAAGGGCTTTGAAATTGACTTCTTCGAAACCTGGATGACAGCTTGTCACCGTTACAAAGCCTGCTGCAATTGATTCATTTAGGGTTGGAGTGTCTGTATTTGTTTGATTAGTAGAGACGGCTCCATACATTCACGAACAGGAAGTTAGCCTGGGATAGGGGGGAATCCTAGTGGCAGTAACTATCACTGGCATATCATCAAAAGCTCTCCACCATTGAGTCGTGGCACCTGTAACCTATTCGTTTACAATGTGCAAGGCATAACAGTATTCCAACGCCAACCCCAAGTGTCATAATCGGCCGCCAGTTGGGTCCCTAGCGTCGCTATAAAACCACACTCGCTACAATCACGGGAGCCTCCATCATTTGGGCTCAAACATGCCCTCCCTCTTACCGCGCCGATCATCATAAAAAAAACCCAGACTCTGCTACGGAAACCAAAGACTGCACTATCGATAGTCTAGCCCATAGTAATTCTCACCTTGACCTTCTTGCGACTTCCATTGCGAGTTTCTCAACCCTGATTCATGTGCAGGAAATAATGGTGCAACAGATAATACAACTGACTGTGAGCGCGATTGTGACACCACAGACCCTAGTAGATGGTATTAAAGCGACAAGTGTTACAGTAGATTATTCGTAGACGTCGAGCTTGCGAATAACCAAGACGGCGAAGAATTGATATTGACCAGGTATTCCTTTTCCGACATGAGAGGTTTCGGTTGGCAGGTAATATAGTTAGAGGTAGTTTGTGCGACAGCCATGACTGTTGGCTCTGATATGAATCTCTTGTTGAGGTGTGCCTCTGACCGGCGCCAGGTGCTGAGGTGTCACTAAACGCAGACGTATCCGACCGAGAATAGTAAGCATCATTCGCAGCTGTGTGGGAGCAAGGCAGGCGCCCCTAAACGTGGCGACGACAGAAAATCCAACTACCCTCGGATCCCTCCCTTTTCCGGGTTTCCGTTTCTCCTCTTTGCTCTAGCCAGCTGTCAGCATATTGGCAAGTGCTTGACGATACATCCAGGCCGCGGCTTGGGTCGATCATCAAAGACTGCAAGAACCAGTCTGCACTCCTTGTTGTATCCAGCTCCCGATATGCAACCGTCAGTACACCCCACACCGTCCCACGCACTTTTGTGCGTAGATCCTCGACGAGGCATTTGACAGCGAGGCGCGTCATTTCGGATTGAGGGTCTATCCTTGGGGGCTCTGGAAGACCCAAACGATGAAGCACTCGATCCGCTTCATGCGAGCAAGTTAAGGTATCGAAACGTACGTAGTTTCGTAATATCAGCGCAGTAGCGATGGATTTGAGCCATTTGAATATCTCGTTCGCAATGTCTTCTTCTCCTGAAATATAATTTCGAAAGGAATTGAGTGTAGAATGGTAAGCAGGCTCCATGGCGTAAGAGTGAACCAAAGCATGCAAAACAGAGATAAGTCTCGTTGATAGAATGTTAGGCCATGAAAGGGATTCCCATTTCTCGGAATGCATCGGATATTTCTCCCGAAATGCATGAGAGGTATGCAAAGGTTGTCCACGCCGTAAATGGGGGGGACGATAGACTTGTCTTCCTTGTCGGGGGAATCGAGGGTATGTGACTTGTGTGGTTTCCTCATTTGCCGTTGTAGTCAAGTTATTCAGTAGGATCCCTCTGAAAGGTCTTTTCACCTCATAGAAAGTGGATAACTCGGTATGCAAATCATATGCCCCTTGTCTGTGAGGTACAAGCTGGTTCACAATAGAGGTGGTCTGCGCTGGGACACGGAACAGAACGGATAAGTGTAGAGATGTCTCATAAACTAGACATTACAGTAAGTTTGGGGCAGAATAAGCAGCTTGGATAGATGGAATTCCACACCTTCGAGAGCAAAATCATCCATCCGCTTTGAGGATATGAGGCCTTCTCTGAGTTTTCCTGACAATATGTGTAGTCAGCTTCGAATGGTTCGTATAGTTGTGCTCTGACTAGAGAGAGGTCTCACGGAACAAAATCAGGATGTTGGACTGAAGGTTGCGCTGCGCATCACTACTTTCACCGATTAGGTGGCTAGCCAATGTAAATTGTGACCAATAACTTTGAAGCTATGTTTAATCATCAGTTCAAGACCATGAAAAACGATGGCTAGAACAGTTTTAACTTTCGACTCTATACAAGTGCGATATTCCCGTTGAACATTGAATTCTTTTAGACTTCAAACATTATCAACCAGTGATACATTCAGCATCAAATGTGGTGGATGGAAAAAAACACATACACATCACCTCCTTCCAGGCCACTGCTTCTGGATATCGATGACACCAATTCCATGATCGTCTACAACTGTGACATCACGGACGGAGCTGTGATTTAATTTTTCAAAATCAGATTGCCTCCCATCACGAGATGCCGTCCCCCTCGCAGTCCCCGGCGCTATTACCATCGATTGAGAGGCTGAAATTTCCAGTCAGATCTAATGACCCATACACAAAACACGTCCTTCTCATTACGACCGGCAGTGTAGCCTCTATCAAGGCACCCTTCATAGTGAAAGAATTGCTGAAGGTAAGCCCTTCGCTGTCATGGATCCTTGTTATAACTCATATGTTCTGACGGCCCACTGTACCTTCCACTCACACATTATAATGGCTTAGTATGAAGGCGTGAAAGTGCAAATTGCGTCCACCAAGGCATCTCTTACCTTTTTTTCCAAGTTCGAAGTCGAAGACGAGAACAAAGGCGTGAAAGTCTGGATAGACGATGACGAATGGAACGTGAGTAGCGTGTTTCTCGACATGAATTTTCATCATGAACACTCTAGTGTTGATGTTCATCTTCTCATTATTTCACTTGCATGTGATTCTGGACAGGACAGTCTTGGTCTCAGATGGGAGATGCTATACTACATATTGAACTTCGGCGGTGGGCTGATGCTATTTTGATTGCACCATGCTCTGCGAACACTCTATCGAAGCTTGCTAATGGAGCATGTGACAATCTTGTTGTGAGTGTCGCTTTGCTTCGAGCCGTCTCAACCCCCTACCTGAAATATAAGACATCTGTCCTGCGGGCTACACCGCCTACAACGCCAACGTATCTTTTCCCTGCAATGAACACCCAGATGTATCTTCACCCGCTCACCGCTTCCCATCTAACTGTCGTATCCGATACCCTTGGTTATACAGTTGTGGGGCCCATTGGAAAGGGACTTGCATGTGGAGATACGGGTAAGCACCATCATGGCGCCATTGTCTGTTTCTTATATATGGGGTTGGCCACGTCTAGGTTCCGGAGCCATGACAGAGTGGCTCGACGTAGTTAACATCATTGTGAATCGATTTCAGCTTGTGAAAAGGGTGGACAGTGGGGTAACATAATGACAGCTCAAGTCTTTTTTCAGTTAGTGCAAGCGACATAATTATTGCGCTGTAACTAGCGTCCACGTTATCTATGAAGTACGTGTCTCAAGCACCATTGCTAGGTATATCTATGTCTAGTCTATGATTCAGCGGAACCGATATAGCATATATGGGTTTTTCCCTTATTATCATGATGTGCTGATGGAAAGCTCACTGTTTAAGCCTGGCGAAGACATGTATATGAGATAGATCCTTGACTGATTGCAACCTCTGGGAGTAAAATGGTACATCAAATAGTTGTCTTGTCGACTGATAAAACATACCGGAGGATTGACGAACCATGCCACTTCCCAGTCGTCTTCTGGCCAATGTGCGAGGACAAATCGATAGATATGGTGAGCAGCAGCTAGGATATGTGAGCGGTCACTTGGAGATGTACCAGGAGCGACATCAGTGTATACACCATCGTCACCCTTATCGTTGTGGGTTGGTACCCCAGTAAAACCCCATAGACCATCTCGGTCTACCTGGTTCGCAACTGACGGGTGCACAAGAGCAGGGTGCACAACAGGCAGGCGGGACCATATTAAATAATGCGATATCTCAGGAGGAACTTGATTTCCATTCAATCCTTCGAGTGACGGATGGGTCATAAACAAGGAGCCTACCAGAATATGGCCAGTCGTTGAAAATAATCCTGACCATATCAGGTGAAATCGTAGAGGTGAAGTATTCGGACGTATATCCTCGATCAGGGACAGAGTCCCCAGACTTATGAGGAGTGAGAGCTAAAGATGGGACTGATGACGAAGGACTGGTGGTTGTCGTAGGAGGCGTTCTTGGAACCCATCCTAGTCGGACATTCACAAGATAATTCGCTACCACAGAAATTGTGAATTGATGTAACATCTGTATGATAGTCAACGCGCACTAATAGACCCATGCTCTCTCTTAATGCCTTTTGCCCATTCCTTATATCGCGCTTGGAGTGCGGGGTCTCGCTTGAGAAGACCAAGATCACTAAAATGAGAACCGACGAGAAGCCTGAGGGTCATAAGCGAGTACCACTAATGACATTCCTACCCTGACTCAATGAAGGATTTCAGCTGTTGCCATGTGTATCTCGCGGGATAAAATTTGGCTAGTTCACCCCGCGTTGGCGGTCCTTCGCGCAACACCACGGAGGACAGATCATTAGGCGCTGGAGAAGGAGTGCGAGGAAGAGAAATGGTCATGAAATGATATTCAGCTTCAACGAACGGTGTGATAGGAAAACTTGCTCATCTGATTACGATGAGTTATGTAAGATAGAGTCATAGATTCTGTTACATAAGACTTTGGTCGCTAATGCCCAGCGGAACAGACGCCGGTCAGTACAAATCAGTGAGTAGGTATTTTCTCTCTCTGAACCATGTTACAATACCGATTTCGCCGTCGAACCCCAGCTGTTGCATAGCTTCGTCTTACTTTGAAAGTTGTTTGGCCCTCTGTTCCAGCTCCTTGGGTGAGGTCAGCACAATCTGATGTTGCCTTGCTTGACCTCATCATCTCCTCAAGGTAGTCCAAGATAAATGCGATGCCCCTGCAAGGAGACTCTACAATCCTTGTCACTACTCCATCGTCTCCGGAAGCTAGCTATCGTGGAATTGCATCTCTTCCACCAGAGATACTTTCTCATATCTTTGTTATTGGCTCGCACAAACTCGAAGTTGGGTATCGCAGAAGCTATGAATCTGTGAAACTTGATGACAGCGGCCTTGACGACGATGATTTTGCAACACATTGCAGCCATGTCTGTCAATACTGGAGAGCTGTCGCTATCGACACCTCTCAACTATGGTCCTCCCTCGATTTCAGAGAAAGTCATTTTAAAGAAAGGTGCGGGGTATGGATAGAACGCTCAAAAGACGTTCCTTTGATAATCGACGTCGCCGATGAAATGGATGAACCACGCGATCCTACAGAAAGGGAGGTACAAACATTCAAAGAAATGCTAAGAGCCCATGCGATTCTAGATTTAATCTTGCCTCATGCTCACCGTTGGAAATCATTTGACTTTGTGACTGATTGGTACCAACTGGTCTGGCTCTGGGAGACGCGCCTCCTTGAGGTGAAATGTGCACCTATCCTGGAGCACATTGGGATTTTCTGTCATGGGGATGTGCCCGCCATGCATGAAACACATTTACAGCCTCCTTCTCCTCTGGTTCTTTTCCCACAAGGGACACCCAGGATCCGATCTGTTAGCATTTGGGGTGTACACTTCGACTGGGATTTGGCTACCTTCTTCACAGGGTTGGAGAATCTGCAGCTAGCCTGGCATTCTGAGGATGTTCGCTTGACGGTTGAACAATTTGTGCGGGCGTTACGTCGGTCCCCAAAGCTGGAGACTCTTATCCTGGAAGGATCAGCACCAATACCGGGTGACTGGCCTCAGGAGCATATTCAACTCCCTAAACTCGTGAGGCTCGATCTCGTGTGTGTTGATTTAAGAGATGCCATTTCAATTATGGATCATTTAGAATTTCCCGCTTTGGTGAGTATCAGCAATGCTTATGACATTTGCAGCTGTCAACTATATTGACTCAATATAGGTCAAGTTAAAATTAGACTTGGAGGCAGAGGGTATAAAGGATTTCATACACGCCGTCTGCCAGACCAACAAGCCACGCTTTGGATCCATCGAGTCTCTTACGCTGCTCTCGTTCCATTGCACTCAAGCTGACGGAAAATTGTTCCTCAGTACCTTGCATAGTCTCAAGTTCCTAAACCTCAACTTCAGCTTTCTTCCCTCTCATTTCCACCATTCACTCACCTCTCATTCGCCCTTGTTGTGTCCAAGACTGGAATCACTGAAAATATCGGGACTTGGAGGCAAGCCTCTCAAGTTGCTCATTCGGTCCCGGCAGCGATCCCCGGTCTCAATTTTACAGCTATACCTTGATCAGGATAACGACCTCACAGATAATACTATTCGATGGTTGAGAATCAATGTTCCAACTGTTGGGTTCTTTGAGAATTCAGATGTAGAGAGTGATGGCGATGATGAGGAAGATGATGATTATGATGACGATGGCGATGACAATGGCGATGGCGATGACGATGAAGATGAAGATGAAGATGAAGATGAAGATGAAGATGAAGATGAACACGAAGATGAAGATGATGGCGAGGAAAGTTACGAGAGCGATGAGAATGGGGAGAACTATGAAGATGATGAGAGTGAGGAAGATGATGAGGACAGCGGGGAAATAGGACGATGATGGTGCTTTTATAGGCGGCTGGGATGGTAGGCACTTCTGCCTCTGCGTTTAATGCTCATCTCAGATCATGTGTTGAGGACTTATCGTGAGCGTAGCCTACCTACTCCATGAAGTTCCGGAACAGAGTCAAGTTTTACTTATATGTCATGGTGACATACCTAGATCGAGCGGTGATATGCACAGTATCCAATAGCTTTGTAGCTAAGCTGAAGAGGGGAAGGGGATGGGTCGAAGAAGGATGCAACGCATGCCCTCGCGAGAGCATCTATCTCAGATCAGTTCTCACCGTAAAGCGGGTCCCAATGTTTGTCGCACGCAATATAATTCAGTATAATTCTAGCTCAATCATCGCAACAGCCAACTAGACAGCATCAAGCAGTACAGCAATTTAGAGCCATCCAACCTAGCTTATAAGAAACCAGATCATAGCGAATTTCATGCAAGCAACGTCTTACAGAAAGCCATCCTCGCGTCGTATAAATCATCGCAAGACCGAGATCACCCACTGGTGAACACTATAAAGCTTATTCTAGAACTAGTCTACCTCCTCGCTCGTCCTGTCTTTCTTCCCCTACTCATCCTGTCTTTCTTCCCCTACTCATCCTGTCTTTCTTCCCCTACTCATCCTGTCTTTCTTCCCCTACTCATCCTGTCTTTCTTCCCCTACTCATCCTCAATCTGGTCAACAACAGTCAAGTCTTTGACCGAAGTGTCAACCTCGACATTGCGCACAGGTCCTGTGAACCAATGCACACCCCCGTAAACAGGGAAGTAGTACCATATAAGGCTAACAATGAGGACGCCACCCATGACAACAACAGCTATATGATTCAATTAGAACACAAAGAGATAGTCAATGGACTTTGAACCGTACAATAATTCATGTTTGCTGTGACAGGTTGTTGAGTACTGGGAAAGAAGAAAATGATATTGATGAAGGTCATAAACGAGATCGCGGTGATGGCGATAGGAAAAGACTGAAAAGAAGTATGAGTTCGACAGCAATGGACCGATAGACCTTTCGCACCATGCAACCAAGCGAAAAGGGTCCACGCTTGAACGTATCTCGTGAATATATGAAACGCACAGCAATTGGAATCGTATACTTCATCATAACCATAAGTCCCTCGCTTTGATTCAGTGTTCAGGAGGACAGGGACTCACGGCAATGTTGCTCCCTACGACAGACAGCTATCCAGATATCAATAAATGTACGTGCAGTGGAAAGTAGAAACATGTATACGGAGAATAGTGCATTGGTAGCAGATGTCCCCGCAAAGGCGAGAAGACCCAACAAAGATGCGAAGGTTGCGGAGAACCATACCGCTGATTACAAGAGGTGCTCCTCAGGATGTCTCTACGAGCGCATAGAAGGCAATATGACTTACTGTTCACAGGAGTTTTGGTGAACCTATTGATGCTGTACATGTACCGCGATAAGGGCAGGGCTCCATCACGAGAAAATGCAAAAGTTTGTCGTGAAGATGCGAGGAGCTGGGGCACCATATGCTCGTTGAGTATGAATGAGGTAAGGGGCACGCACCATGCTGCTTCCCATCATGTATTGTACGATTACGATCATAGACCACATTGCGAGTGTCCCATGTGAACCTAAGCTATTGAAAATGATCTAAACGAATCGTGTGGGTCTACTAGACGCCTTAAATCATAGTCGTCAACCTACAGTAGCCATGGGCTGGCCAATTGGATTATTGATGATACTGTTCATGTCAGGGCCAGCACAGAAGGCAAGAACAATGTTTACTGCAGTCCCCAGGATGCCACTGATGGCGATTGCGCCGACAATAGCCCAGGGAACAGCAGTCGCAGCATTCGTGCTGCGTGATATTGTGGATCAGTCAGTCAGCCCAATTGCAGGTACATCTTCAACTTACGCCTCTTCACTTATATGGACACTGGAATCAAAACTACCTAATTCGTGGAGTCCCTCGGTCAACATATAGAGAAGGTAGAATAGGATGCAAAAAAACCTATCGTCCATGCAGGAGCCAGCCAACTCAACAGAAACGCGAAGCCATCGGGCCAACCGTTCACTTTAAGTTTACTCATTAGTTGACTTGAGAGATATGAGGTGTGATACTCAACAGTTTGTAAACCCTCCAAGGGCAAAAGAAGCATCATTTTTCAGGGACTTTGGCGTGAGAATAGGCAAGACAATTATAATTGCGAGGCAAAGGCTGTTTACGGATTATATTAATTTCCGCCGAAAATGAGAGAGAAGACCGTTTGCACCCAATATTGAGCGCAACATAGATGTTTTGCAGACGCGCAAGAATTCGTGTTCCAAGGGAGCATATCAACGCATGCGAGATGACTATAGCGAGAAACACCAAGCTGACAGCATCAATGAGTACAGGTTACAAGCACTAACGCAAGTGCTACGCACTAGGTTTGACCTGATGTAGCCACGAAACTCTGGTTCGAGGACCCGATTGTGGCTGCCGCCATGACCTGGATACGCTTGGGTCAGCATTTCATTTCAAGAAGGTAAAAAGGTGATGAACCTGTACTGCGCAGCCCCAATCAATGCTAGCGACAGCAGCGATACTTCCTGTCGTGTTCGCGTATCCGACAATCCAGCACAATAAATTTCTAGTCTGAGGGCTGGCGTATTTGCTGGGGATTCACGAACATGAGTTGCTAGCGGTGCAGAAACACGGAGTTCGCTCACTGTGTCCAAAAGTAAAGACCACCTGAGGTGGGCGCGGCACTTGCGAGCTCCGCCATGGACATCCCGATCGTCAAAATGAAGCTACTCGCAACCAGCCACCCCCAGACCTATCATATAGATGGATCAACAATCAGGAGTCATGTTGGGAATGCTTTAAGAGATTGCACCATGCCCACAGGACCACCATTGGGGACAGCATAGAACAGAACGGATGCGATAGAAGGAAGAAGGCCGATGATGGAAAAGGCGATTCCTTGAAAGATGGTGGTTATAACGTTGAATGGATGGAACGTAATAAGATGTGACGTACCAAACACTTCAAATGCTGTGAACTCGCGCTTGAACTCTTGCTTATATCCAAGTGTATGGAGAAGCTCTTCATCGGCCGTCAACACAACCAATTTGCTCGATTTTGCTTCAACCGCGGCCTCATAAGACATGGTGTCCGCTTGATGCAAGATAGATTGCCAGGATAGGACTGAAAATGGACGCTCACGAGAGAATCATGAAGGCGCGTGCGCAACAGCCCCTTCCTGAAGCGGGGCGAACCGACATTAAATAAGGGTAGAGCCCGGGACATTGCCTTCTCCGTGTAATGCTCCATCTATGCGGTCGCAAACGCCCACTTATCTGGGAGGTAAGACTCCAACCGATAAGAAGTCATCCTAAAGTAGCACGTGACCCAATTTTAGCGTATGCAAAAATGAATAATGTCCCCACACATTCCATTTCGGTCCCCGACATGCCGCGTCTGTCCCACGGCTGGCCGACTCATCCCAACTTTTAGCTACTACTCTTATACCGTTCCAAATTCCATCAACCGAGATGCGTTTAGAAGCTACAGGTGTAGAGATTTGGGCGAAAATGTTGGTTGAGTGAGTCACTCATTCTATTCATACTTTAGCCACCTTCTTCCCCCACATCAGCGTCCGGAGGCTTTCATGTGGGTCCCATCATACGAATAGTATATTAACACCAACGAATTGCATCTTGCACTTAGTATGTCTATGTGTATAAGTGGAAGGCCAGCATAGTTTCACGTGGCACGCCGTCGAGAGGTTTCAAGTAGCAGCTCCCTCTCTTTCCGAGGTAACACAACAAATGTATTTATGTTCTGTAACTCTAGTCTCTATATGCAATTTGGCCTTCTAATAATACAAAAATAATAAGAGGATGGAGGTGTCGCCCCCAATCCATCTCTATGTTCCCCTTGACTTCTAGTGCTTTACGCTTGCCCGTTTATCCATCGGCCATGTCTCGTTGACTGAACATGCCCTCAGCTAAAAATGGGATTGTGCAGCCCCCAGGTGTAAAGCTCATCAATGGATCACTGCTGTGCTGCATCGCCACTTGAGCTGCAGCATTAGTTCTAACCAATGAAGTGTTGCCATGCGGTTATTCAAGCATGCGTTGATAGCTACAGCAGGATAATACAATATATTAGGAAGTTTCCAGAGTCCCCAGGAGCCCACAGATGGACAAAACATGCCCTGACATTGAGGATTGGTGTTGTAGTCATTGTGCAGGTGTGTGATAGTATGCTGGCCAGTGCTGACCTTGCTGGTGAATCTGATAATTTCCTCAAAATCACCTCGGCCAGATAAAGAAAACAAGCTATCATTCATAGCATTTGGTTGGTTGATGAGCTAGCAAAAGTCATGGCAGATATGCTTTGTTATGGGGACAAAAATGGGTGGACCAAAGGACATAAATGGAATGTGGACGGGACCAAAAACGTCCATTGCGGAGACAGAAATGTGTGGATACATGGACATAAACCACTTGTGGATGAGACAGAAATTGAATCTCAGGGAACCGAAACCTGATGTGGAGGGACAGTAATAGTAGCGTATGCATCAGTGTCAGTCCAAATACGTCATTGCTAGTTGGCGCTTTGATGGTCATTACATTTGATCTCTACCGTTTCTTTAGGAAACAAGGAGGGTCGGGGGGTGTGCGTTCTGATCGAACTTGACCTTTTATACAAAACCCGCATGTGCATTATAGCATGTATCACTTGAAGCTTGGAGAAATGCAGGGGTCGACCCCTGTGGTCGTATCCATCACCACTTGGAGCGCCTTATATCAACATTGAAATGACCAATTTTCAGATAGCGATATGGAATATCCCGAGCAAACACCCATACAAAACTAATAGACTCGGGCTATGAATAAAGTGGGCACCGCAGCAGAACGAGAACGGGGCAGCACCCCATGTTACACATGCAGCTCCAATACCTATACGTGCGGCGAAAGCTCCCCTCTAGCCCGGGACCCTTTTCTCTGTATGGGAGTCGTCGGTATCATGCTTTGCTTTGCTACCGCAAGAGGTAACACTTCAACTCCAAGAAACCCTGTCCGCGTTTTGATCTTTGAGCGGTCTATCGGCCGCAGAAGTAATGGCTTGTACTCTGCAAGCGGTGGACGAGGTCTAACAGCGGATGCGACCTGTTTCAAGGCCATGCGCGTGGTGGAAACCTCAGGTCTAGCAGGCTTTGCTAACAACGATGTGGCCCGCTTGAACGCAAGTCGCGTCTCATAGTCAAATCCAAAGGCTTGATAAGGTGGCAGACCATCATTTGAGTTGGTGTTGTTCTCGTCTTCAGCATCCACATCTATTGGTAGCCCACAGTAATTGGGTGGCGTTCTAGCCTTCTCGTGCTCACGTACAAACGAGTAGTCATGCTGGTAAGCAGTGCTCCACAAATCGTCGTTATTGTGTTTGCCAGTGTGCTCCAGGAGGTAGGATGTACTTCTGGTGTTGAGACATTGTGCCTCCTGTATGGCAATACTTGGTGTAAGGGATGGAGGGGAATGAGATGTGAAGAACAGTGTAGGTGTTGGTGGCGGACTGGGCAAGTGGTTCTGAAAACTGAAAACCTTTCGTCGCGCATGGATTAAATGTTCCTCGCGTTCGTATTCCGCGAATGACAGGACATCGCTCCAGGTCGTGATATCTTCAGTGGGCTCCTTTTCTTGACTGTCTCGAACGACCGGATGTAAATTGTTGAATTGTGGAGGGGAGGCTGCAAATATCGAGCCACTCGTCGGTGTGGGGGGAGGCGTAGCGACTTGTGCCATTGTGGAAGTCACTCCCGTCTTGACTATTTGGCCATCCATCGAGAGAATGGAAGTCGAAGAGAGTTTAGGAGCTGCAAACTTGCAGACAGTCGAAGATGACAGGTGAGCATCTGAAGAGTGCACCAAGGAGGCAGGCAGTGCATCCATCGTATCCGAATTCCCTGAATCTAACCCTTCAAACTCCAATATAATTCTTTTCGCTGAGTTTCCATTATAGCATTCTTTTGGAACGTCTGTGTTCACCTGCAACCTGCACGTCTTCAAACCTGGCGTAAATCGTTTTCCCAGTGGTGCTAATGGCAGTACTGGGAACTCCTTTGTCTGTGGAACAGCTTCTGGGGGAACTGTTCGCTGCAGCATGCGAACCTTGATACTTGCAAAGGAAGCCTCCGGTGACTGCAACATGATATTGCGAGGATCGTCACTCCCGTTCTCTACTGCTGTGAATCTGTCATTGTACATGATACGATGTTGAGGAAAGCGGTGAACTCGAGACTGTAACGTCTCGGTGCTTGGCACGTCTGCAAGACTTGCCGCCTGGTGTGTTTTGACAGAAACCGTGCGGGACGGCCAGGCAGGACATGTTGTGGCTTCAGGCCTCTTCATTGTGAGAGAGACAGGACAGTTCCTACAGGTGTCGCTTAGAGTCAACGCAGCACTGTCCATCTGGTTAGGCAGACGAATGCTGTTTGATCGACGAAACATGGACCGTCTGTTGCAAACATATCTAGTCTTCCGGAATATCCATAGCATGCATACGGCAGCAAATATGACTGCAACTATGATGATTGCAACTGAGGTAGACTGAGAAGGTCAATCAACACCGTGCGGAGGAGAGGCCTACCTGTCACGCCTGTATTCATGGGTGACTGCCCAGGCATCTCACAGGTATGAGCTATGCGTGAAGCAAACAAAAAACTAAAGGGATGAAGCAGCTGAGGTCCAAGCAATAAAGATACCAAACAATCCAATAGAGAACACTGGTAAATGATGAGGCTGACATGTGTCTGTCACGAAATCAGGGGAGGTAAGACATATGTTCACGGTTAAAATCCTAGGTTCAACTCGACAAGGATTCGCAGAGAGTGCGTACCATAAAAACTACTGGTACGAGATACAGAACATGATGTGTGACACGACGCGCTGTCACATTAGTTCCTGTGGAGCGTCTTGATACCCACCCACATACGCGGGCCGCTATGTTGAGGCAACAGCGCTAGTAAGCTAGAACGCACGTGACTCACACCAGCTATACAGGCGTGACCGACTCATGTAACACCTCAGTGTTCTTACCAGATACTGAGGTAAGCATCCGTTCTCAATTCATTTAGCATTCACTTACAGTAGCATAGTATCTCCATAGGTACTATCCAATATTATTCCTCAGTGTTCTTACCAGACACTGAGTATCTCCATAGCCACATGATTACTTCCACACGCTACTCTCAAACCTATGGGTGGCACATATCAAGGCCACAATTCGCAGGCATCCCTACTGTAACAACCTTGCATTTGGTCTTCGCATGGCCCGAGTGTCCGTCAGTTAGAGAGACATCACTGTCCCTAGTGCCTTGTTGTTGAGAAGCAACGAGGGTACTTCTACGCTGGCACGGACATAAGTACAGTTTGTTGAAGCGACGGTACAGATGAGCGAGAGGCTTGAAGGTAAGTCCAAACGTGCTTAGGCCATATTTTGCTCAAAGTCTAAGAGTGGGTCAGTTGCTTCCAACTCCCACGATGTATAGGTCTGGCTTTTTCCCCATCAATTTCTCTGACAGCAACAAAGTCCCATCAGTAAGAGTAGTCACTCCAAAGTATGCCTTATTATGTCGTTCTATAGCAACGACAGATACACACACTCTGACTAGGAGACCTGTACAGAGGACGACTCTTTCTTGGACAGCGAATGAACATCTTGTTCTGAAGAAACATAATATTAGTGTGAGGCGGTCATCACAGTATTAAGGCTCACGAATTCCCCACACATGAGACCTGAGATCAAGAAATTCTGTGAAGTTAACACAAGCTCAGTTCAGTATGTTCCTGCTATTACCACTATAGACATACCGACGTGCAATCCATCATACAGCTTCTTCATCTCTGTCCGTACCCGACTAATGTCGTTCTTACCTGCTGCACTCTCGGTCAAGGCTTTCAGTTCCTTCTCTACCGCCTCTATACGGCGAATATGGTTAGAAACCTGATTAGCCAAAACGTTAAGCACATAAAACATTTACATAAGTGACGATGCATACCTGCTGGGTGCTAGCTTGTAGCTCCTCTATACTGGCTTGAAGCGTATTTGACGCGAGTTTGTACTCATCTAACAAGCGGTACGATGCGAATGCAGATGCTACGGAGAACCCAAGCAAAAAACCAAAGAGACTGAAGCACGAGTAAGTCCGATAATATAGCCACATATGTGTCAATGTCAGTCTTACCCTCCTCTGAATCCACCAACTGGTCGTTTCTGAGGCTGGACGGTGCCCAAGTCGGGTGAAGCAGTTGTTGTGCTCTCAGCTCGTCCAATAGCAGATCGAGAAAAATCCCGACATGGTATACGCAAAGAATGATCTAGGGCAGAGAGGTTCACGGCTTGTCTGGAGAACTTTCCGAGGCAGCGAGCGACAGTCATGACAGGTGTGGGTCCATATGGACAACAGCGAATTTCACTGGTTGGAGCTGCTTCTGCATTTGGATTTGAAAGTAAGGATTAATCGCATGGCTCCTAAACGTCCGCACGAAGAGGGTCAAGAGGCGTCGGCACGGTCTAGGAAAAAGCAGAAGACCACCGATGCACGTGTAATTCATTTTCAATCAGGTCCTAGCTCAGACACTGCTGTTACGCTCAACAGTGAGTGGCTTATCGTGTTTTCATAACCTGATCCAACAGTGTAACTAGGCATGGCTGGGCTTCCTGGGGCAATCGACGTTGAGAAATTCACAGAGGTATTATTCAATCAGTCATGGTGTCAGAGATGGTCATAATATTTGTTGAAAGGCTCGCTCTTTTGAAATAGCAGCAATGCAGTCAGCAATGAAAAGTGCTCAAGGCAATTCTACGCAAAGGGCATGGCAGTCTCTTCCTCGTTCTTTACGACGTCGTGCGGCTTCTCATGATGTACGGCGTGTTCCTGTGCGATTGCGAGAGAAAGCGCGAGCCGAGGTTCGATTTTATCTTGTTAGCTGAACTCCTGGGTCACACCCGTTGTAGATGGACACTGCAAAGCGCAAAGCCACCGGAAGAAATCCGCCGAAGCGAGGTAAATCAAAGCAAGTGAACCGTACGCTGGGTTTCCTCAAACGACAACGTCAGTGACCACAGCCTGCTGCTTTGCACAATTGACCAATTGACCAATCTTTGGGGCAGGTGATAAAACGTGGCTTGAGACCCACCTTTGGCATGCAAAACGTATGCATATGAAGAATGTTTGGGGTTATCGTCTTGTTCGTTTTATTTCCCTTGAATATCATTGATAATTGATCAGTATGTAGTCCGAATCCCCTACCGAGAAGTCCTATCGACCATCGCATCGTTCTTCTGTTCATTCTTCAATTCTTCATGATGCATCGTATATGTCCACAATATCTGTTTCAGGGAAACAATTTCTGCTGGAGAGAATGCTTATCCATTGCTGTGACTGTCAGGGTGCTGGTCCTGGAGCCGTCAGGTAAGTGATTTGGGTTTAATTATTGAACAGTTTTGCATTGAGCGGAATGGAATAGATACACGTTGGGGTCACGAGTCCATGAAACACATTTATATAAGCCTGGTGGCTACCCTTTTGGACTCATCGCACCTATTACAATCATATGGAAATCACTCAACGTCTCGAAACCTCCTGAAAAGGTCCCTGGTGAAGAGATTACCCCTCCCAGTGATGGTCAGCCGAAGCCCAAAAAGCGACGGCGGGGAAAAGGCAAAGAGAAAGAGGTTACTGTTGAACCTGCAACAAAACCGGGACCCGACATGCTGAGGACACTTTGGATCAGAGTGCATCCTTCCGCGTGGCAAGAGGTTTGGGACGTAGTCCAAGCGTCCGCAGGCTTTGTGCTGGACGGGCTTCGTCGGGAAAAAATGTCTCATGTCAACATGGATGAAAACGTTCACAAAGAAGGCGCCGGAAAAGGTGAAGATCCGAAGGCAGAAGATTCTATTGACATGATGGATTTACGATCTCAAGTAAATTGTTTCGAGCTCATGGGTCCTCGATCCAGTCAGATTATCCGAGGCGTAATGACCCTGGTTAATGGCGACGATAGGCCTATGTTACACGACGTGAGTATATTCCACACGAACTGATTTCTCTACTGACGCCTGATCATTTGTGGCTCAGTTCTGGGCACAACTGAAAGACCTACAGTCACCAGGATCCGTTCCTAGAGGAATGGTTACAAGTTTCAAAGTCCATGACCCCCGGCTTAAGTATGTGTCATAAATTTTAGAAGTCACCTCGTTATTTACAAATTTTCTTAGCTTCCCGCCAACCATTGCGAAAGCAACTGTTAAGACCGGTGGTGGTGGGCTTCCTGGCGCCACACTTCCTGCGGCCTTCAGAGTGTTCCCTAATGCTGTGCTTGCGAGAAGTGAACTTTGGAATGTGGTTGAGCGCGCTGGGGGAGCCAGGAGACCAAGATTCCAAAAGAAGGATTTAGACGAGAGACGTAAACAAGTCAGTGTTCCCCCTTACTGTTGTCAGGCAAAGATGTTTACTACAGGTCCGCTGTTTGGTCAGAATTTGATTCCTGGGACTGTTCTTCAGCCTCTCCGACAAGATGATCGTATTCCTGTTATGCTGATTCAACGTACGGCTGCATCTTCCCACTCCTCTTTCCCCTCTTCTACAAATCACGACACCACTGATATTGAGAATATGCATGGTTGGACTATTCTCCTTCCTGCTCATTGGTCTATGCCCTTC
Organism: Cantharellus purpuraceus; assembly: GCA_025174535.1. Classification (NCBI taxonomy): domain Eukaryota; kingdom Fungi; phylum Basidiomycota; class Agaricomycetes; order Cantharellales; family Hydnaceae; genus Cantharellus; species Cantharellus purpuraceus. The sequence goes on from JALBUN010000049.1 coordinate 663,881, forward strand.
TTTACTTCCCTAATTCACACTGGGACACGCGTCGGCGGATTGCGTGAGCGACGTACACAGACTTTTGAAGCAGGCTCTCCAGACTTTCCACTTGATTATCCTTCAACACTAGCATATGCTAGGGAAGAGGAGATAGCAGGGACGGTCGAACAAGAAAGGTGGGGGAGGAAACCACCTGCCAAAAGGGTAGAGTGGCAAAGCGTGGGAACCAGGAGCCCGTGGAGAGCTGATTGGGAAGTCGTACTGGGCTTCCCCCCGAAGCGGGTCCAGGATACAGAAGAAGGTCTCATGGACGTCCAGAGAGGGCCTGCAGCTGATATCTCCAGACCAATCAGCAATGGTACTCACGACCTACTGGAGGCTATGTGGCTGTTACGGGGACCTGACACACTTAACATCATTGAAGCAGCGTCCATTGCGCAAGATTCGGCCGTGACACTTTTAGAAAGGATGAATGCGCTGCGAGCGAAAAGGGCATTGGATGCGCTTCAAAACAGCCCCACTGATCTTCTGAAAGGAGCGTTGGTACCTGTTAAATTGGACCTCTCTGGACGAGGGAATCCCGACGATTTGGCCGCCATATACGAGGTAGGGCATGATGAGGGAAAGCAGCTTAGACGAATGCTTGCGAAGAAGAGGGGAGGCGACATCGAGGGTGATGCTGATGACGAGGTGTGTGCCCCTGTCACGTGTTTTTCGGTAGAGTCCAACAGTACAACCTGATCGTCCTAGTTGTCGAAACTCGTCGCTGGTGATAGCACTATCATCGGATACGTTACTACGGGTAAATACTCATTATTGCGGGGCAAAGGACATGCCATAGGCGCGGTCTCTGCAGCCCGACTCATCGCTACAATGAAGGCTGATAAAACGTAACCCTTCTCTCTCATGTGGTTGGAATTCAGCTGACAATGTGGTGATTAGCTTCCACGTTACTTCGTACTTCAGGCTCGTTAAAGTCAAAGACAGGGAGGGGACGGTGTGCCGTGCAGCTACAATGGAAATTTTGACAACATAGGTGCTCAAGCGTACACTTAAGCCCTTGCTGGGGGTCTGAACATGACATTGAACATACTGGGAATCGCCAATGGAGCGAACGACAAGAAGGGCCCAATTTTAGGTGTTAATATCTTTCGACATATATACCTACTTTGGCGTATTAACTGGCACTCCACACGCATTCTGGACTTGCTTACAACTTTCAAAGAGAAAAAAAGCGAAACAAATAATACTATACACTGGCTGTCAACTACATAAACATCTTCAGAAACTTAAGGCGGAGGTGGTTTAATTGCGTGTATACTCCGATCACCCAGAGAAGAGACAATTTAAAGACAAAGAACAGTGGAGGAGGGCACAGCTTGGCAAAGAGCGTCCTCATCATGGTAGGACAGAGTATTGCTTATGAGCATGACGCACTGAATGCTAAGAGTAGTACTGTAGGAAGTCGGTATATATAATATATATAACCCCGCTGTTAAGCGACGATTTCGCCCAAACCTATGAAACTACCTGGCCCCATAATAGGTAGTGCAGTATGAGTATATCAACTGGTTGGAAATCCATCAACCCTCCAAGTCAGAGCACTCTCGAAAGAGGTGAGCCCAGTTGTAACGCAACAATCATTTGTACCGTCTGGCTACAAACAACGCAAGCTTAGGTAGGCTCCTAGAAGTCCAAACACGCTTCAGTCGCGCTGAAGACACTCGGCGCATAGGTTAGTTCCTATATCGAAAAGTAGTTAAGTACTAGTTTACAGCTCAAAGGATAGGCTGAGTGCTTGCCGAACACAAGTCTTCGAGAGCTAGAGCAATCAGATCCTCCACTTTCCCAATCTCGCCATCAAGCTACTCAACTCCTGCAATTCGTCCTTGGCACGTCTCTTTGCATCGTCACTTACACCTTCGAGTAACTCCAGATCCCTGACTGATGTGACAAGAGGATCAAACTCTAGTACATTGCCGTCCTTCGTAGGTACCCTGATTGAAAGTACGACTTCTGAAGCAGGCGCTTGGGAGTCATGAGAGCTAGTAGGCTGGGACGAAGGCGGACCGTGTAAGACGGCGATGCTTCGTTGACGCCCCAGTTTGGGGTGCGGTTCTCTAGTCTCCGAAGCATCAGGTCGGATGGGTGAATCGGTACCTGCATCTGCCAGGTACGCAGCCTTGTATGGATTTGTCAGTGGTGAGCCATTGGCGCTAAGCAGACTGTCGTTAGCACGAGGCCGACGGGGGTACGCAGGGGTCTTGGGTAGGGCTGGGTTGAATAAGGTACTAGAGGGCATGCGCTGTTTATCAGGGGAACTATTTTGAGTAGGTTTCGATGGAGACGGTTTCCCGTTCGTAGAAGGACCAGGAGATGGAGGACGGCGAAGACGTGCACCTGGTGTCCTAACAAGACGTGGACGCGCCCCAGCAGATTCTTTCTTCTGAGGTGAAGTAACTCGGGCTTATAAAGGCAACGTCAGTCTGGTACGTAATTACATCACCTGTCACTCACCACTTTTTGCTGCCCGTGATGACCCAGGCTCTTGACTTTCCTCTGTAGATGGCTGCCATTTTCTGACAATGCCAAGTCACCACGTAAACTGGGAAACGCAATCGCGTGTTGCAATGTACCTCTTCCTTGCACTTCCATCGAGCCCTGCTGGCTCTCCGTTGGCCTCCATCCTGGCTTTAGTGATAGCTTGTAGTGCCCTGTTCACATCACCATCGTATCTATCGGCGAATTCTGCGACAGTGAGGGTACGGATGGCACGCGGAATGCGAGTAACTTCATTCTCGTGTCGTAGTTTGAATGCTTCGAGGGAATGGGCGAGATATGCCTCAAACTGGCGGATGCGATCCTTCACTTGACGCAGGTGAAGTGACCGATGGACAGACGGGTGATTGACTTACCTTCAAGGTCAAGGTTAGCAAGAAGCTGTTTCTTCTCCTCATCCGTGTACTTTCTCCGTGACTGCGTCGCGCTTTGCGCGTCGTGGGCGTAGTGCTTTCGTGGCGGGGTCTCCATCAGGTCGAAACTGCCGGTCACAGTCACGTGATGTAAGGGCCCAGAGTCACCGACCCCACACAACTCCAACCAGAGCACCCGAGCCCTCAGAATCATATATAAGTAGAATAGTTTTCATATAAATAACAAGCTTCTTGCCCCCGAATATCGACTTGGTTCGAACTGGTTACTCTGGTGAATTTTAAGTCCTTTGGGCTCCGCATCCCAGCTTCTTACCTTTTTCTACCTCGCCTTATATCCAAGCACAATAACCCTTCAAGCCATCTTCATTGGCAGCATCTGTTGGGGCGTTTGGGGAACGCAGCAGGGGAGAACCCACGTTATCGTATTAAGGAAACTAAACTAGCGAGGTTGTATCCGTCCCATCGGTCCTTATCCTCAACAGCGTCATCACTTAGTTGGGAGGATCCTTCATTCTGGTCTGCATGTCAACCGTGCTTCCAGGATTGGTGAAGACACACCAGTAAGCATGCATATTTGTGCCATGAGCATACCTAGTTTATCTGTAGTGTCCTTCACCGCAATCCTCAAGATCTCTCAGCCTAGCTTCATCTGGGAATTACTGTGGGGTTGGTCAACGCAATAAATCTGCTCTGTCTCTACTCTTGATTGCAGGGTTTCATCAGTGCCACGTACATGTTTGCGAGGAGGCTCTGTCGGCATCAAGGAGGCTCGTGGCACCACAAGAACTCCCGCCCACTGGCAGAAACTGCCCTCGCTGATTGCGATACTTAGTGATTGAACGTTGACCTTCCCACCTTCTTCCCTCCACGGCAATACTAGAAGCCATTGCACGGTCGTAAGTGTAGTTGTAGGTCGGTGTGGCGTGCATCGACTGGTGTGTGCGTGCGTCAACCGCAAGTTTGGTTAGTCGGGTGGCCGAAACAAGTTAGGTCATTCTACAAAGTCAATTCATACTGTTCGCGGAAAATAGCAAGGACATGTCTGTTCGTGTCCGTAGTGATCTGTTGGACCCCGATTTTATCTAAGATCTTCTATCTACTCCGATATCATACTATTACCTGATCCTTGTCGATCTTGACTGAAAGTCAGAGATGGCGCTTCTAGCGCCGGTAACGATGTTTAGTGTCTTTATCTCACGGGATGCGAACTCGAGTTGGCAAAACTTATATTTCAATGTAAATTGACATCGGTCAGTCATGGCCAACCGACCCGAGACGGTGGCCATCGACAGCTGGTGGTTTGGTCATGGTGACCGCGAGCGTGATACACTGCTGACCCTGAATAGTGCTGTTTGACGGCCAGGGAGCGCGACAAACGCTGAAACCCGTGTGACAGGTATAGCGTGTATTATTCGGATCGCGGGAGCAAAGCAGCAGCGAGTCTCTGCTTCAAAAATTCTGCGGCGCTGGCCATTAGTGAGATGACTAAGCTCAAAGACGGCTGCCTAACAGAGAACCCTAGTTGCTTAGCAATGGAACAGGCACGTGACTCGCGTCAAACGTGTCGCGCTCAGGCGTCTGCGTCATCGCCAGCACGTCGCCAGTATCATCGACGGCGACTCTGAATGCCACCAGCATCAATGCTTCGATCTTATATACCACTTTTCAAAAAAACATAGTTATGCAGTCATTTTTTGTGGGCGGAACATGAATGGTCACGGTCATAATGATGACGACTGTGGATATCTATGAGTCCATTAGGGTTATGGGTCCACGGACTGAGGGGTCCATGGACCGATCTCCCAGCAGCCGGGACTTTCTGTGCTTAGACAGGGAGGGAGCTCCCGTCTGGACCGATGACTAATGGCCAGCCATGTAAAGAACGCAGTGAAACACGGACGTTATAATCCGTATGGATTCTGGGATTCTGGGATTCTCGTGAGAACGAGTCCACACAATCATACATCAAATATCTATCATACCTGGGATTCGTGAATCCCTTCCTTCATTCGGACTCCGCCGGCCAAGCTGCACCAAACTCGCGGTCAAGATTGCGTCACTGTTCAACACCACGGTCACTCGGCCATGGCCTATTTCCCAGTGCAGGATATTCTCTTTTGCTCGGGTAATCCGGTCCTATTCTACCCGCTTCGAGGGTCTTCCGTTTCCCATGATGATTTCTCAATATACAATAACTTAAACTTAAATCATCTCTGCTTTAGGCCAGCTTTGACGCGCGTAAATATGTTGGCAACGCGAGCTCCAGAAAATGTCCTCACGATGCGCAGTCTCACTGGATTCCCGGAGAGTCAAACCTGATGACATTCTTAAACACACCCCTCGAATTGTGCATTTCTCTGTGCATTTATCTCCATTCCAGCCATGGGATCAATTTTCAGCTCTCAGTCACCGTTCATCAAAGACCCATCTGTGTATGCTACCAAGGTTGATGAGACGACGGTCCCATCCGATATCCGAACTTATGACTATGTTATCGCCGGCGGTGGTAAGCTAGGGTTTCTTGTGTGACGGGTGTAGTTGGAGCACGACTATACCTTCATTAATACCCATATTCTACTCACCTGTCTGGTTTTCTATCGACAGGCACGGCGGCATGTGTATTGGCCAGTCGGTTGTCGGAAGACCCCAAAGTCAGCGTGTTGATGATCGAAGCTGGTAAAAGGTGCGCAGCAGCTTCGTTCCCGGCAAAAGTGCATTCACCTCGGCGCAGTTATTTGGGCCATTTTTACACCAGAATACCCAGTACATTTGCATTGAATTTCAAGTAAGTCAGATTTCTGTTGCAAAGTGCGCTGACACGCACTGTTTTCAGAACGGAGATCGACTGGAACTATACGACAACGTAAGGGGATTGTTGATTCCATTCTGATACTAGGGCTCATTGCCTACTTACAGAAAACAGGTCAATGCCGATAATCGAGCCATGTATTGGCCTGCTGGCAAAGTTGTTGGTGGTGCAAGGTAGTTCACTCTCCTTTTCATAATTTGATGCTAAGCGCTCGAGAACAGCATGATAAATGGGTTGATGTACCAACCTCCATGTGAGGATGACATACAAGAGTGGGCCAGGCTCGGAGCAGTTGGTTGGAAGTGGGAGGGAGATTTGAAAAAGTAAATGTGTCCTACATTCATTGATGTCGACTGACATTCTGCGCAGGTATCTTGCACGGGCGGAAAAGTACACACCTAATCCCCGAAAGCCAAATGTCTACGCTTCAAACCGCGGTAACTCAGGCTCCTGGCTTACGACCCACCCTGATACTTTTGTACATTTCATGTCTTTTGGCATTCAAATGTGTTCTAAGTTTTTTACAGCCTATCGCGGAGAAGGTTTTGGACGCCTGCGAGCAAATGGGCCTCCCTCGAGTCGACGACTTAAGCAGACCCGAAGGCCCAATTGGTGCAACATTTGTCTCTAGTTGGAGCGACCGGAAAGGAGAAAGTAAGCAACATCCGTTGCGCTAGTATGTAAATGTTGGCATTTTTAATCGGTTGTAGGATGCTCGGCTGCTCACGCATATCTCCCTCTACACGTTCTTCAACGCCCAAACCTCACGGTGGCTGTCGAAACAACTGTAACCAGGATTCTGTGCTCTACGTTGTCGGGCATTCCCCATGCACATGGAGTTGAGCTAGCCCAGGGTCCCGATACCCCAGTGTATCAAGTCAGATCTCGACGCGAAGTATTGTGTTGCGCGGGCGCGATCAGGACACCGCAGCTCCTTACACTGTCAGGCATAGGGCCCAAAGGGGAGTTGGACAAGCTAGGTATCCCTGTCGTAAAAGAGCTAGAGGCTGTTGGGAAAAATTTGCGTGACGTGAGTATGCAGCATATCGAGTGTCTATCCTAAATAAATTCTGCCGTGAATCTCAGCACCTTGTAGTGACGGTGAATTATCGAACCAGGCAGACCTCTTTTGATTCGTTAGTTACTCCAACCGGTTCAATCATTCCAACCTTGCGGTGGCTCCTGACTGGTGGCGGACCATTTGCGATGAATGTTGCGCAAACTTTCGCATTCGCCAAATCCACTGATACAAGGTACGAAGACTGCTTGAGATTAGTAGTGAATCCTTTTAAAATCAAACCAGACTCCCATATACTACGGACCATTCGGAGTCCGTTGAGGTCGTCGATGCCTCAGCAGGCGGGGGAAGCCCCGATATTGAATATGCAATCGCGCCGGTCCTGTTTCTAAACCATGGATCTGTTTCGGCCCCTCCGGGAGTGAACACTCTCTGTATTGTCAGTAATATGACATACTATAGACATACCTGCATCCTTCCTTACGCTGCATAGGGCACCGTTCTGTTACGTCCACAGAGTTCTGGTACTATAACTCCCAAGTCAGCCAGCATATGGGATGGTGTCGCCATAGATCCGAAGTAGATTTTTTCACTTATGATAAACTAAATCCAATTGTTTCGTCCAGCTATCTCGCCGTGGACAGCGATTTGGACACGTTTGTCAGAGGCTTCCGCCTGTCCCTTAAAATTGGTCGAAGTAAGCCATTGGTCGATGAGTTGATACTGAAGGACGATATGGAAGGATCCATTTTTTACCCAGGTGATGCCGATCCAGACAAGGTCTTTCATAATCTTTTCTGTTCATTCATTCGTGTGTCTTGACCGAGGCCCAATCGTAGCTTTCTGATGAAGCGATTAAACGCTACATCAGACATACAGCAGAAACTCTTTATCATCCTATGTGCACCGCACGCATTGGACAGTCACCCGCCGACAGCGTGGTTAATCATGAACTGCGTGTGCATGGCATTTCGGGTCTTCGCGTCGTCGATGCCTCGGTGAGGGAATTACGTTAATGTGTTTCGTCGAGACGTACTGGCTCACTATGTATTTACAGGTCATCCCTACACCTTTCGCAGGCCACCCTTGCGCCACCGTTATAGCTGTTGCTGAGAAAGCTTCCGATATACTGCTGCAGTAAGATTATCTCTTTCTTATGGGCAAGGGACTGTAATTCTGTATCGCGCTCTGGAGCCTTTCTTTCAATATTTTCACTGTAATTCTCGCTGTTCCTGCCAGTTTTTGAATGTGTCGACGGCTTCCATGACGACCTTTTGATTGCTAGGAATCTTGATAGAATTGACTTGTGTTGTTGAAGAGTGTTGCAAATGCGGAAGCACTGCTGCGAAACTCTGTTCACCGCTGGCAAGAGTCCACTATAATCTCTTTACGGCGCTGCTACGCAATTGTACAACTAGCAGTGTTGAACATCGGCAGATTCGGGGAGGAATACTAACTTGGCCTCTGTGCGTGAGACTAAACCTGGGATCTCATGAAGGTTGCTGTAATTGGAAGTGGTGGTGCGGGGTTAGGAGCCACTTGGGTAAGTTTGTGCTACCTTCCGAGTCACCCAAATATTTGCTTATGCTCATGAGGGCCTCCTTACATTCAGGCACTCAATGAATACAGCGAGCATGAAGTCCATGTTTTCGAGGCTGAAAATCGTCCCGGTGGTCATGCCAATACTGTCCAATTTTGCAGGTGCAATGGTAGTCAAAAGTCTGTTGATGTTGATACGTACGCTTCCTTCTGCACTAGAGATGGTGATTTGCCTTGCTGACGAACACGCTGTTGCAGAGGATTTGTGAGCGATCTCATGTGATGGCGTATATTTGGGTGCTGATCCTCTGCGTCTGTCTCTTAAGATTGTTCTGAATCCATCAACTTACCCAAACTTTTTGAGGTTTCTCAAACACGAAGGCATCCCTGTAGCTCCCACTGAGATGACATTTTCCGTCTCGCGGAACTCTGGTGCTTTCGAGTGGGCAGGCAAGAGCTTGTTCACAGTCTTCTGTCAAATACAGAACGTATTGGAGCCCTCGATGTGGCGTTTGATATGGGACGTGCTGCGCTTCAACGCGTCCGTCCGGAAACTTTTATACTCGAAAACTGAGGATCCCAATCTTTCCATCGGCACATATCTTGAAAGGGAAGGCTACTCGGATTCCTTTCGGGACGATTATCTTATTGCGAGTGGGCTGTTAATACTTTTCTCATCTATTTTCGATTGACACTCTGCTAGCCAATGACTGCTGCCATTTGGAGCACGCCACCTGATTCATGTGCTACTGGTTTTCCTGCTAAAACTTTGGTATGAAAAAGCTGCGCACTTGACCACTTGGACAGACTTAGGAGGTCTTTTTTTTTTTTTTGGCCAGGTTCAATTTATGAATAACCATCACCTGCTTCAGCTGACTGGAAAGCCGTCATGGTTAACTATCATAGGGGGCAGGTAGGCGTTTGTTGTAAGCACGACTTGGCTATTCTCATCAGTCGGTTATCAGCCGAGTGTATGTCAACAGGGTTATATCTCGCTTACCCAAGTCACAATTACACCTTTCCACGCCAGTGATTGCAGCCACCACTACTGCAGGACCAGGGTCTTCAGTCTTGTTAACTACTGAAAGTGGAGAGACTTTAACATTCGACCATGTCATTATGGCTTGCCATTCCGATATGTCACTAAAACTTCTCGAGCGAGGGGGGCACGTTACTCCTGCAGAGAGAGAAATCCTAAGTGGAGTAGATTGGAGCACGAATCAGGCAGTTTTACATTCCGATACTGCAGTAAGTAGCCCAGGACAGTTACATATCCCCCATTAATTGAGTGTCACCCAGTTGATGCCCCGAAGAAGGATTGCCTGGTCGTGTTGGAATTACTTGACATCTTCCATGAACCAAGGCGGGAAGGTAAAAGCTAATGTCAACCGAGTGGCATTGTGAGTGTTGAGATTGATTCAGGATTGCCAAATGCTGAGTCGACTTTCCAGAACATGTGACTATACACATAGACTCTATCTCTTATACCACTGAGATACTGTACTCTCTAGATTTCATGAACGACTTGCAGCATATATCCGAGGCCGATCACGGGCCTGTACTAGTAACTCTGAATCCTCCCAATGAACCTCGGCCGGATAGAGTCGTGGGTCGGTATACGTACGAACACCCCGTCCTGAATGCCAAGGTGCGCAGGAACACAAATGGCTGAGATTCCACCAATCTCACGAGATTGTCTCACATAAATCAGGCTTGGGCCTCTCAGCGAGCTTTGTCAACAATTCAGAATGTACGAAGCATTTCGTACGCTGGCGCATGGACCGCTTTTGGATTTCACGAGGATGGGTTCACGTCGGGTCTCGTTGCAGCGGCTGCCTCACCACTCTCGGCACGTCTTCCCTTTGATATACAGTACCCTCTACGGGACCCAGGGTCGCTATGGCCAGCATATGCCTTCGACATACTCGAAGGAACTGGGATACGAAAACTGATCGCTTTCTTTATGGTTATGGCGCTGAATACGATGAAGCAGACAGAGCTTACGATCCTCTCCTGGACCCACAACAAAGCAAAGACAGCATGACGCTACCACAAATATCTGTCGTGTTTATCTGGCTATTCGACCTAAGTTTCAGGGCAGGAGTATGGGTGTCATAGTAATTTTGCTGATACAAAAATTGTACTTTGTGTTCAGTTTAGTGAAATCCATGTGATGATATGCATGCACTATGTCAAATGATGCTAATGCTCGGATTTCATACGCAAGGCGAGTCTTGATACAGTTTGTCAACCCATTCCATTGTGAAGGGCGAAACAAATACACAGGGCTTAACGTCCCTAAACTGACGCATCGAGAATATCAAACGCAACTCAAGCTTGTGTCTCCTCCGCTGTAGTCCTATCACCAGGAGTATCGTCAGGGAGGGGCGTACCCAGCTGCGCTATGGGTGCTTGTGAGCCTGACACAGGCCCGGCTTGCCGCTCGTCTGCGAAACGGATAGACCGCGATGGCGACGCAGCGCGTATTGTGTCGTACCGCAGGCGGGAGATGGAGCCGTGCGGCGTGTGCGTGCCCGAGCCTGGCGGGTGGGCCGCAGAAGAGAACGTCATATTCGTATCTAACCGCAGCACGCTTCTGAAACCTGAGCTCCGTCCACGCTGGCGCTCTCGCTGCTCGAGTTGTGCGTCCTCTACTTCGGCTTCAATTTCGGTTTCAGCGGGTGATGCGTCGCTCCCTGGTGAAGGAGACGCCGACTTGGGCGATGGCAGATGCACGCGCGGAGGTGCACCAAGAACGTCGCGCCGGAAAGACTCGCGACGGTTTCCAGCGGATACTCGTGGATGTGAAAATATGGGATGATTTAACGATTTGTGTCGTGGTGATAAAGGGCGTTTCTTCGCAATAGTGGTAGTTGTTAGTGTTGAAGATCCTCCCGCGGCCGGTGGGGCACCGCTGCCTCTCATGCCTTCTGTGCCGCTGGTCTCTGTTGCATCCGTATCGTCGTGATCGCTGTTGTCAATGTCGAGCCAATCCTCTTCGCGTTCATTATCGTCCTGATGGTGGGTGGTGTCGGTATCATGTCGTTGTAACAGAATACCCTCAGCATATCGTAGCCCCTTCCAGGCCTTGTTCTTCAATTGTGAGGCACCGTCCTTCGCATCATGCAACTCTTGCTCAATCTCCTGTTCCACTTCCCTGGGAAGATGCCTGAGTTTCTGGATATACCTCCTCACCTCCTTCCGCACGCCTGCCCGACTTCCATGGAAAGTCGTACTCGTCTTCTTCTTCTTGCTGCCTTCCACAAATGCATCCTCGATAACCTCCACCTCAACCTATGCAAATAGCATTTGATTGAGCAACCCGCTCATTCTCAATTTCGGCATAAGCGCACCTCATTCCCAGGCCCACGACCGTGCTCAATAATCAAATGTGGACCCTCCCTCCATTCCGAATCCTCACCCGTCATGCCCCCACCATCCGGCGGATTCTCATCCCTCGGTGTCACCTCCCCCCTAGGCGTCTCAGGTGTTTTGTCCCTATCCGCAGTCACCGTCTCCGACGCCATCTTATCACTCTTCCCTAGCTCCATCTCATCTACTTCGTCGATCACCCTATCACGGTTTACCACCACGTCCTCCGCTTTAGCTACACGCCTCGTTTGTGTGGCCCACTCTGGGCCCATCGTCAGATCCACACTCTGGTGCCGGCTCCACGTACGCGACACCGAGTGCACGCGTCGTCCGAGGGAGAAGAATGGTATGCTCAAACCATGTACAGCAACGCTGCAGAGGACCATGAATGAGACGATAGGCTGGATGCTTGCGGCAAGGAGCTCCACCTGATTTTGTGGGGGGTCGTGTGGATGCGGAAGGTTCTGGACGGCGAGTGTGCTGATAAATATGGCACCCACGCCAATTGGGCCAAAGTGACCTGTTGTTACATCGAATGGACGTCAAATAACGCTCCTTCACATGGCATTAGAACACGAGCACACATACCTGAGAATATAGCTTCGCGGAAGGTTTTGATGTCAGGGATCCAGCTGTAAAGTGCTAGGACAATTGGAAGCCGACGCAATACCAGCACAAGGATAGCCAAAACAATGAGCCGCCACACGGTGAGCGTGAGCACCTCGGAGGAAAACAAGTTGAACGGCATCCATGCACCGATGTATACGAAGGCTGGAGAAGAAGTCAATCCTAGCAAGGACAGCAGATTGAGACAGCGGATGTTTACCTGCAATGTTGAACAACAAGTCAATGACAGAGCTGAATGCGCTGTCTTCCGTTTGCTTATTGAAAAACCCGTCCCAGGCAAACGCGGTACCGCTTGCAAATGCGGAAAGAAGGTCGTCCGATCCAAGAAGAGTGGTGGAGCCGGCGGAAAAGAGGGCAAGAGCCACATATTGGGCGACGTAGGACTTGCGGTCTATGAGATCCTTGCGCTCGCAGAAACGCATCAGGTGGCGGAAGCCAAAGCCCACCAGCGAGCCGAAAACTACGCCAAGGATCACTTCATCTACAAGACGAATGAAGGTGTTGACTGGAAGACAGGCTGGCCTCGACTTACATAGCACCGTGATCAAAAACCAGTCTTGCACAGCATGCGAACCACTCTCTTCAACAGAGAGGTAAAGAGCAATGAATAGAAATGGGAAGGCAGCGCCGTCGTTGCAGCCACTCTCCGCAGCCAAAACTAGCACATGAAACGTCAGCAAACAGTTGGGAACATATTGACGCTCCTACGTCGAATACCGTAAGTAAGGAGAACAAAACGCACGATGACGCAGGTGGGCTGGCACATGCTTGTCGGCATACTTGCCACCAATGACGGCTGCTGCGAGAATGGGGTCTGTTGGCGTTAAGCATGCGGCGACCACAAGGGAGGAGAGAAAGGAGAGGCCCGGGATGAGAGCAAATATTAGTCCTGCAGAAACGAACCATCCCTAGAAATTATAAGCCAAGTGCATAAACACAGCCACATGTCAGTGCTCACCCAGGTCATGATGGGCAGAAGGAGGAAGAATAGGCTCCGCCAGTGCCTTTTCAAGTACTGCTTCGGAAGTTCGACACCTATAGCAAAGACTCCAATTGCCAAAACTATGCGAGTAATTTCAAGAGTAATGGTGTTCATGTGCTCGGTGTTTTTGAGACTCGACTCCGAATGAGACCATTGACGGGGGTTAAATATATTTGCGCCCTCTGGGCCTACAATAACACCAAAGAGGAATGCCCAACACGCCTCACCAATGTAGAGCTAAGAATAGGAGGCATTAGAAAAGACCGTTCTAACTGGCGCATGTGACCACACACCTTTTCTCGCACAAAGAGAGAGAACATGCCAAACTGTCCAGAAAGAAATTACATTATATCTGCGAGCTGACGCGAAATGTAACACGTACCACAACGACAAAACCACCCAAGCAAGTGTATGCGATATGTGGACCCGTGACATCGAACTGAAGGAAATTGTGGTCAAAATCAGCAAGAGGATTTACGTACATTGAGCTTCTACGATGAGGTGAGAGTCTCCTCACGCACAGGATGAAAGCCCATTGCTAGTTCGTAACCTGAGTTAGTATATGCAATTATCCAGGAGGCTAGGGATAAGCGTGCAGGGTCGTCGTGAATAGATGAAATAAATGAACGGAGTCGTCGTGGCAAGCACGATGAAGGAAACGGACAATTTAAGCTTCTGTAAACGCCACGGTCACCGTCAAAGCCAGCCCCCCCATAATATTGTCTCGGCGGGTGGCGCCAAAACCGCGGAGCCCTGAGTATAGACGCTCAAAGCGCTTGGAAGTCCCTGAACATCAGGTTCACCGCCAGCTGACTATAATAATTACATTCCATCAGACCCTCTGCTACGAGTACTTTTACTGCAATAGGTATGCCACATAGCTCATTGCCACGACACCGATATTAGAGGTCAATGCCAACATTCAAAGCCCCCTAACGTTTATGCAGAAGCATGGAGTAGTAACCCTTACCTTATCACAGCTCCACTGAGAAGTACATTATCACCAGTTATCGCACCTTGCCATTTGTTCCGCAGCTCATAACTAGCAAGGTTTTGAATTATATGTCGCGGCCTATCGTCTCATGTCCTACTCAGCTTTCGGCGGCCTCGTGTGCCACGGCCGATCTTCCTTTTAAGCACTATCGCACACCAGTCGTACTAAGTTACACAAATGCAGAATTAGGTCACCAACTATTGATAAGCCATTTATACACTGACAGGCTTACCATTGCATGAATTCAGGTTGTTTTTATTCCTTTTCCTCTCCTTGTTCCTTTTTTTACGTTTTTTCTCTTTAATTACTCGGCATGCTTTACATAACTGTCAATAAACACACGAGTAATTGCGTTGATGTTTCGCAAATGGATGTGGTTGCTCCACCTCAAGCAGACAGTACCGCCTAGTACAGGAATGTGCATGGCGTGCGGGGGGCCAGGAGCGCGTGCCGAATTTGACAGATGCGTTAGGCTATGAGTCTTATACTTAAAAGGAAGTGACGACCTACATTCGATCTCTCGGAGGAGATGGGAAAAACAAACTGATCAAAGACCACTGACTTCATGATAAGGCGATATTGTTGGTCAACACCAGGTAATAACACCAAGACACAATATATAAGGCAAAGGAGAACAGATTGTTCACAAGATTTACGCTGCAGCTGAGACATCACTGTGCTCAGCTTCACGTGCGACAGCCACTATGAACGAACAGGAAGGGTAGCTCTATGTCTGAATGCTGCTAGTGACCGAATTGACCATCTCCACGCGACTCAGCGCAGTCGATGATCATTGCAGTTCTCTCCAAGCTGGTATGTACTGTCCTGTCCACATCCTGCTCGTCGAATGGTGATGTGTGCGCTGCATTCCGCAGAGTACGCGTGCAGTAAGTACCGCCTGATGAACCGATCCTTCGAGTCTGCGCGGGAGACAAGTTAAAGACTTGCTACACAGGCACGAACTCTGAGCAGACAGAAAATAGCATGTCTATGAAAGAATGGAAAGAGATCATCGACCAGATGTGATGTGGGACGGGAGTTGCACAGTAACGCCTGTAAGCGGTGCCATGGCTCGACTGACGTCCTTTGAAATGCATCTTTCCAAAATACACTTCGACTGTGCCAGGCGACATGGACTCGGAGGTGTCTGACGCCTGGTGCATGGAAATGTGTTCCGAGCAGTGTCGTCAGAGGGTCTCGACGATCCCTCGCTAACTAGTAGCGCTTCGGCACGCCACTATCCAAGTCTGTTGTATCAGTGCGGATTTCGACCACAGTGCATGCTTACAATATTGTGCACCAACATTTTCCGGTCCAACTTCATCCCATGCTCATGAGTAGTAACAAAATGTGACTCGGAGCTGAGACACATGGACACTTATCCAACTAACCGAGCATACCGCCAGGGAAGAACTCCAAGACGCTGTTCACAACCATTACGCTGCGGCATAAGCGAAAAGGGAGCCTAGGGAGAACGCAAGAGTAGTCCAGGCAGAATTATGCTCCTCAGAGCTGGTGCAACAGTGCGCAATGGAAAACGCGAGGGTGCAGTTGATTAGTTGGAAAAAATAAGCCCACGTCAGAGCTGACGTCCCAATGGCATGACCTTAATGATCGTACTGTTGTAAGAAGGGATGTTGCCCTAGGGAGAAAACAAATAAGGTCCGGTCTTCACTTTTATCTTTCTGTTTACTGTACTTTGCTTTTTCTTACTTACTTGTTTCCTTTATTCTCAATGTTGTTTAGATCTGGTTTCAGAGAGAGAGAGAGCAAGAGAAAGAGAGGGGGAGATCCTGCCCTTGTTGTTATTTGCCGGGTCTTTTTATTTACAACAGAGACAATAGGGTGAACTGTGTGGAACAGTGGGGAATGGGTGGAACGGAACAGACAATGGAGCATGTGGAACAGGTGGAATGGAACAGACAATAGAGTATGTGGAAATGTGGAACGGATAGTGCGGAAGCGGATATTGGAGTTCATGACACATGGAAGCAGAATTGATACCCATCCTGTCTGTTTTATAGTGATCATGAACAAATAGAGGAAAGAAAATAGAAAAGAGAGAAGGAAATTAAAGAAAAGGAGATCAAAGAAAAAGACCAAAAACTTGTGATCTTCCACTAGAGAGCGGCACTCTCTTACACCGTCTCCACGCGACCGAGACATCTAAGGATCATCGCTACTGTTTTCAAAAGGGCTGTATGCCTCTTGACTACGTCTTGGCCCCCAAGTATATATTCACGAGACTGCGAAGAAATCTTTGCGTGCTATGAGATACGATTAAAATCGACTCACTCCTCACGGCACGGAAGACTTAGACAAGGGGTGGATATGAACTTGAAGAATGGCGTATATTGCAGTCCGGGACACACGGGTACAGCTAGATTGCAGGACAAAGCACACAGAGAGCAGAGCTTGATGAGAAGAGAATAGAGGTGGAAATTGACCAAATACGATGTGCCAGTGGAAAGGCGCAAAGGGCATCTGGAGTCAAGCCAGTAGGGACAGATACTGAGGGCTCATAACAGCAGTACCCCGACGATCCAGACAAACGGTCACATCAAGAAAAAGATAAAGAATCCCGACAGTCTTCAAGCTCAAGGAGAAGCCTGACGCTTGAAGCGTTCGACACCTCGGGAAAGCAGAGGCTGAAACCCCTCTGGCAATGGCAGCGGTCTAGGACCAATTCGCTGGGCTTCAACTCGCTGGGCCGGGGCCGATTTATTGTTATTATTGCTCAAAAGTGTCGGGGACCTCTTTCGCGCACGCAGCTTGACATAATCAAAATGTGTACTAGATGACAAGGAGGGCGGCAAGTCTCCAGCGGGGGGCATGGACGCGTTCTGGTTGCTCGAATCCTCAACATTGTCCGTCGGAACCACTTTCTCCTGCTGGTCCTTTATGTCTTTCAAGAAAACTGCCAAGCGCTCACGGAAGGCAGCATAGTCGAATGGCATTTCTTCACCCTTGTCTTCCACGACCTCATTTTCGGCATGTTCGTCGGCTGTAGGGTGTGGGGTCGCCGTAATCCCATCACTTTCACTACCGCATGACCCAGAATAATGATCGCTGTTTCCAAACCGAGGAACATCAAGAACGGAACAGGGAGACTCGGGCGGATTGGGAAAGTCACTCAGTATACGCATAGATGCGCGGTTCGACATGTCTTCTTCATACTCCTGGAACTCCAACACATCGCTCCAGCTCTCGAGTTCGTTGTCTACGTCCCGATCGACGTTCCCGTCGACAGATAAACCCAGGCCACAGTGGATGGACGGTGCCGTTAGAAGTATGGTTGGTGTCGCAGGAGGCGAGGCGAGCTGAGAAACAGCATCGGTGTGTTCTGGCTTGTTGTCCAGGATGCGTCTCATGGGCGCGGACGTTAAGGCAAGTGTGGGCAGTATGGGTGTGATCAGTGGCGATGGGAGCTGAGCAGCAGTTGGCACAGGGGTGAGGGAGATATGATTAGACAAGGTGTTCTCAGAAGTACTCTCCAGTATGTTAACGTCCACTTGAAGGGGTGCTACTGCTGTTGTCGACGCCGTGAGACCATCCATCTTCAATCCGATGTCGAACAGGGACAAGCCAAGACCGACACATGGCGTCGGCGGGACAGTTGGTTGTTCTATGTCCCCCTCATCGAAGTTTATGAGATTCACAGGTGTAGATGGCGGGTTTTGAGATTCTTTCGTTTGAGGCGTGGAGAGCTTCAATGTTCCCAGAACGCCCTCGACGCCGCAGAGATCACCCGTAGAATGAGCAACTACCATCGGCGATCTGACAGCATCCAGGGTTTGACAATGCGGGAGACCTGGGGGGAATGGCACCCAGCCAGAAACGTAAGCACGCTCAGGTAGAGCCGGCATATCCTTGGAGAGGCAGGAGCTTTGAGAATGCAGGTAAGGAAGTCGGGTTGGCTCCCAATCACTGCATGAGTCCAGTTTCTGGAATGCGGTACCCATTTCTAGAGCGGCCATCTCAGAGACAGTCGTACCGGAACGACGCTGCACACGCTGAGTTGTACGTGTCTTCGTCGCTGTCGACAAGATTTTTGTGGTCCTATAGGCCATCCATAAGCCCCAGCCGATGGTAGACGAAACCAAGACGATAACAAAGGCTGCAGCTCCAGCAATGGCTTCGAATGCTTGTGAGTGTGAGTTGATTGACGAGATAGTTGAGACGACTCACCAAGACTGTCCCCTGCACCAGCTACAGGTGACAGTGTCCTGGCAGATAAGTGATGTAGGCTATCCGACATAGCTGTTAAGCTTGGAGGTATATGCAAGAAAAGCAAGGAACAAGCAAGACAGCCAGTCGGTGGATGTGGTCAAGCGCAAGAAGCAACTCAGCCTGGTGTATGTGGCTGGCGTCATATCCAAGTGGGCACACTACCACCCAGCCATGGCTGACCATAGGGTCTGTGGGCGTCCTCAAAATGTTATACTTAGAATGAGACATCCCAGTCAGAAGCAGATATCTTTTCTTCTGGTAGTGAGCACTTGAATGGCGCATTTGATCCATTTCGCTGTCAATTTGGTCAACACTATGCTGCCAGTGGGAGTACCAAATACCACACGGATGGGCAGAAAAACAAGAGCATGATTCGACAGTTACAAGTATCGTTAAGATGATCTAGCCTGCCGCGAAAGTAAATCAGCTTACCGTACGCCAGGTCACTTCAACTCGAGTTTTGCAACCTCATTCCAGTGCTCGTAACTCGACTAAAGATCACGAAAACGTGCATGGCTCCAACACAAAGGGGAGATCTAACGCGGTTCGCTCATTTAAGCGATTGCCGAAAATTTTTGCACGGCATCAGTCAATTAAGCTATCATAAGGGTGAAATTTCCAAATACCCTGATAAAAATCTTCAACTGGCCCTCAGGAACTGAAGCCTGTATATCACGTGGAAGGCCCTTCATGGCAACAACCTCCCCGTGATAAATAAATACCAGAACTGAAGTTCAAGAAGGGTGGTTGGGGCTGTGATCGCAATCACTCTTGCGACTGGAGCGATGAATTATCCTGTGTTGCCTCGTTGTGAGGGCTTCTAACAAGACAGCGTTATCGTATGCTTCTACTAGCACAGCCGCCACGCCAAATTGACCTTGAAATTTTGGGCGTCTGTTTGAAACCCCACAAAACCACCCTCGGACTTGCACCCCTTTAGACTTGTTAGAGCTCCCATCTTCGTCCTCTTCATCCCTAGATACCTCATAAGGTCCGGCTTGCGACGAAATATCCTAGACTAACATCATGACCACCAAAAGACGCAGTCCAGAACCTGTAGAGCAAGTAACTTACATCGTTCCTGATCTCTCCGTCAAGGATTTGCTTTCTGTAATTCCGTAAGAATCTAAAGTATTTAAACTTCTGTCTTGTCTGTCCTAACCAGGCTTCCAGTGCTCACTGCTTCAAACGATCTGCTTTCAAGTCGTCACTTTATGTGTGAGTTCGTGGGCCCTCATGTCCTTGAGTGAAACAGCTTATATTAATATTTCAGCGTTTGTGATTTCATCCTACTCTATGTCATATACACCGCAACGACCTTGATGGAATCATGTATCTCTCCCTCCTACCTCTCGCTTCCCGATCCCAGGGTTTATGCAGCTGCCCGGTTTGCGCTTTGGTCTGTGTACGGTTTCTCTGCCGGCCTTGTAGCCACTGGCTTATGGGTTATCGCCCATGAGTGTGGTCATCAGGCGTTCTCCGAGTACAAGCTTGTGAACAACACTGTGGGGTGGATCCTCCACTCCGCGTGCGTCCTTCTTTTGCTTAATGTATTAACCCCCTTAATGCTCTCGCCATTTAGCCTAGGAGTCCCTTACCATTCCTGGCGCATTACGCATGGGAAGCACCATGCATCAACCGGTCATCTGACCTCGGATCAAGTATTCGTGCCGCCTACTCGTGCGCAATTGAATCTACCCAAGTTCAATCCCTCGAAGGAAGACCTGGTCGGCTCTTCAGTAGCAGAGGAAGTTCAAAAGGAGTTGAGAGATGCTTTGGGGGACAGCCCGATAGGTTCTGCCCTTGGTGCAGCCGGTTATTTGGTAAGTGTTGATGTCATTACAACACCAAAAGCTTGAGCCTCCTTTTTCAGATTGTTGGTTGGCCCATGTACCTCATCAGAAACGCTTCGGGTCAAAAACATTATCCTGCGGGCTCTAACCGTAAGTATTAATTTGTTAAGGTCGACTAGGCTTGCGTTTGACAAGAGGCTACAGACTTCAACCCTACCCAGCCACTCTTTTCGCCTCACCAGCACACACAAGTGCTCATTTCGGACGTCGGCATATTCCTTTGGCTCGCTGGTCTGGTAGCTTGGACAGTGACTCGCAGCTTTGGAGAAATGTTCCGCGTTTACCTCGTGCCTTACCTCTGGGTCAACCACTGGCTCGTTCTCATCACTTTCCTCCAGCACACGGACCCCCTCCTCCCTCACTACCGTCAAGGTGCTTTCACGTTCCCTCGCGGCGCCCTCTCAACACTCGATAGGTCGCTGCTTGGAGGACTTGGCAAGTTCGCCGGATGGATCGGAGGGTCGGTCACCCATGGTATCTCGGAGACACATGTGCTGCACCATGTCAGCAGTAAGATCCCACACTATAACGCGTGAGTGTCTAATGTTCAGGTTTTGTTGATCAATTCTGAGGGTGACTCCGTGATGGGTAGATGGGAAGCTTCTGATGCTCTCCGCAAGCGCCTTGCAGAAGCAGGCTATGATCTACAGGGCTCCCCAGGTGGCTGGAGTGAAGTTGTTAGAGTCTTCCGTCAGTGCAAGGTATGCGGCAGTAGAAGATACGTTGTAATGAAGCTAACGCTTATACTTTAATCAGTTCGTCGAAGACACAGGCGACGTGGTATTCTACAAAAACTCCCGCGGTATAGCGGCTGCCAGAGGGGTCTTCACGGATGGTGCCGTCAGCGACTCGGGCATTGAATTGAGCAAATAGACTTACTGCTTCTCGAGGCACACTCATGCCCCCATTCTTCACTTTTCTCCCTTGGGCATCTGCGGATGTCATTGCCTCTTTTGTAATCTCAGTTTCGTGTCGTTGACGCGGCACCTTCTTGGTAAATTGTTCTCACTGTCAAATTCAGGCAGCCGTGGGAGAAGGAAGGGTGTCAGGCAAGTATATACCTTAGACAACAACTGTTTTGCACCTTCTGTCTTTACAGGAATATCGCAATAGCATCGTGACTGGGTGGGTGGGCTGGATTCTTTCGTACCACATCGTTATGTACCATAACCATCAATGTCCGCTCCTTTGGATGCGCAAGTTCCCAAAAACTGGCTACATGAATCAGATGGGTATGAACAACAAAATGGCCTAACGAAAGTAAGGAGACGCAGCATACTTCATCCTCGACTGCGACAAGCACGGAGAATGTTTGAATACTTGTAGAACACAATGGCAATCTAGCTCTCTAAGATCCCCATATCCTTCCATTTTTCCCACAAATCGCCTATCCCAACAGGGGCATTGGCTGCTCCCTTGACATCTTTCACCTCAAGCAGCTCATATTCCCGACCAAACGCGAGAAAGTGCGCAAAGAGCGAGTTGAAGTGGGGCTCGCTGCGCAAGTGCAGAATGTCACGATAGTGTGCGTGATATATGTGTGCAAATACGCGCAACATCTGGCGGTACATATGTTTAGTAGTCGATGGGAATGCCTGCTGAAACTCATGCCCTGTGTAAAACCAGTGGAGTTAGGTTCACTGAAATACAGGGAATAGACAAGACGACAAACCAGACTTGGTGGGAAAAACTGTCTCGTCGTCCAGGAGATTTTGAAGCCATGTCATCACGTAATCTATGTATGTAGGTGCCGGTAGCTTGACCTGTTTTCGACTGTGATCAATCCATGTGTAGTCGAGGCTAGACGTTGATTTGACGGGAGGTCAGACTACACGAAATGAACACAATGCACTGTTTACGCCAAATACATACTTAGGGCCTGCGGCCATGGTAGGACACGACGTTGCGGTGCAGCATTCGGCAACGACGCCATAGAACAAGTTCAGATTTTGATAGAAGTCAAACACTATAGTGCGTAAGGATGCTAGGACTGGTCCACGCGACATATGTATACTCACTATTTACCGCAACCCACTCAGTCACATCAACATACTTGGGAAGCATGACGATTGTTTTAAAGTTCCCCTTGACTAATGCGGCTTCAACGAATGGGCTGCATAGGTACAGAGGCTTCTGTCCTGCGGGCGAGGCTGGCGGAAGTGGGGGAGGAAGACCAGGGCTCTCGAAGCTGGCAGAAGTCGGTGTTGTAGGTGAGCGCCGTGGATTGCGAGGCTGGCGCCCCATGGAACGACTGCAATGGACGTAAGTGTCTTGGCGGATCTGGGGCATGACAAGCCGATTGACGCACCCTATGGAGTTGAAGAAAGACATTTGAGAAAAGAGAGAAGCTAGTTGATTGCTTCAAGGATGGAACAACGCGCCAATGTAGGAGAGACCAGGACAAAATCTTGACCGAACCCGCGGCAGAGGTGAGACGGCGACGCTAGGCAGGAGAAGGTTGTTCTGGTCCAAATTCGGCAATAGCCACGGGTTACAATCACCATGTCACACATGTCACACGGTCAAAGGTCAACAAGGCATGATCATCCTCCCTGGGTACCATACACACCCTGTTGGTGCCGAACCCCACCTGCGCTATGTGTACCCACAGCCAGTAGTGCCCCCACTCTCGAATAATATTTGAACAGTGCCTCCTTCGGACTACCCAAATCAGCCTCCTTGATCAGTAATCCCTGCAGCACATGTGTTGGAGTCAACAGCGGCATCGGTGCATCATCACCAGTTTGAGAGTTATTGGCCTTGGTGCGGCCGTGCATTTCACGAGCAACTGACACTGCTCCGCGAACGAGGTCTTTTATGAGTTGTTCCAGTGTAATGGCGAGTAACGCATGTGGTGAGAGGGTCTGTTCGACCTCTCGCCGGGTTCTTCCAAGTATAATTCCATCCTCAAGTAGCAATCCCGTGTCTCGCACTGTTTCAGGCATGACTCTGAAACACGACAGAGACAGAGACGCGATTTGTTGCCGAACTAGTCGCGTAAGCTGCGGATGTGCAACTGTTACGAAGTCACGAGGTTTCGCTGCAAGACTGATACGACCAGAGTGAGCTACCCAGCGAGGGGTTCTAGATGGTGCAAGAAGTGCATAGACATGAATAATCGGGCTCCGACGCCGTTCCATTTCGGAGGGGCACTGGAACCCAGCCAACTGGTCCTCTGAAGCCACGCGAACTCCTTGCTTATGGTGATAGACATTGACTCCACAGACGGAACAATATCGCGGGGGAACATTCAGGCTTTGACTCGACGCAGTTGTGGACTTTACAGACGTGACCTGGGCAGGTGGCTTCGCAGCACGAACACGAGGTCGAGGAAAGAGCCCTTCTACGTTCAGCCATCGATATACATCAGCAGTTGTAAGGTGGACATTTCCCTCCGATGTAGAAGACGCGTGGAGGGCTTCAAATTCAGTTCGAATGGCCAAAGCCCGTGCCCACTGTGAGTGCTGTCAGTCAGCTACTTTCAATCGGACGGAGAGACACGAGCTTGCCTCTATGGCTTTCCGCCTTCCCGGAACTTGACCTAATAGTTTAACCCGAGAAGGATACAAGGTATAGGGGAGCACCGGCAGTGGGCGGGTTCCAAGATCTAGGACTTGTGTGTGAGATCTAACGATCAGATTTGGAGGCTCCACTACCTGCCTTGCATGGTCATAGGAAAGCGAGGAACAATACTCCTCAAAAGCTTGACGTACACTGGTTCTGGAATGCGCAATCAACGTTTGCACCATCAAGAACGCACAGCTCTAACCTGACGCGCCTGACCCATCAACTGTAGTCGCACGTTGTGAGCTTGAGAGGCGGTCATCGAGCGCATCATTCTTCGAATAATCATCGTCGCCATTCCAAGACACAGTATTCACCGTATTCTGCACCGGAAGGAAGACGGTCCTTCTGTCAAGCTCGACATCAATGACCTGCTCATCACCTAAAACGGGCCGTGCAGCTTTCAATTGATCAAGCTTCCGTATATACCCGCATAAGAAAGCATTTGCCACAAGCCGGAATTGTAGATCTTACCTCCACCCAGTGATCAACTTCAAAAGTGTGGTTTTGCTCCCCGACCCACTCAAAGGTCAACCGCCCAAGAAATGGCCGATCTGTAGTGCTACAGGCAATGAAAGGGGGACCAGAAACCAAGATGGGGGTTGTGAACACCGGAGGTTGGGTGACACAAGTGACGATGAGACGTGATAAGAATGTAGTGACATGGTGTCCCTGTGAAACACGAATGAGACTTGGAGGAGTGAAAGTGAAAGATGACTAACGTATGAGGGTGATGAAACAGAGATCTGC
Source organism: Cantharellus purpuraceus (assembly GCA_025174535.1). Classification (NCBI taxonomy): domain Eukaryota; kingdom Fungi; phylum Basidiomycota; class Agaricomycetes; order Cantharellales; family Hydnaceae; genus Cantharellus; species Cantharellus purpuraceus. The sequence continues at coordinate 688,534 of JALBUN010000049.1, forward strand.
CAGCGATGAGTATGCGTCGTTGACGTAGCAGGTCGCTTGACTAGAAAACATCCGCTTAATTGTGATTTATATGAGATAGAACCGTATACAGACCTTCAGGAAGATAGAGACTCCTATCCGAGACTAAGATACGCCGAATAACATGGAAACGAGTAACACCCTCAAGAGGTTCAGGCGGTAAATCTTTGGGGCTATCAATATCGCCGGTCTTCTCTGCAGCAAGTGCAGGAAGATTTATAGACAGATGACAGTCATTATCGCGTCTAGGCCGTTGCTTGACATACAGAGAAAGTGGCGAATGTGATGACTTGTCGTCATCATCATAGGAAGTGATATCGACAGGCTCGGGGTCATCGTACACATGGATACATTTCCTCTTTGCTTGTTTGCCAAGGAAAGGGGCCAATGTCGGTGTGTCTTTATGGTATCCGAGAGTCTGGGAAAGATGTGTCGATATCCCCGGCAAATCGTCAACCGAACTGGATTGAGCTGTTGCATTGAGGGATGAAGTGCTCGTTGCAGGTACCATCCCAACCGCACGTTCAAACATGCTTTTAAGAGACGGTAGATGAATGGTATTGATTTCAACACCTGATGCCAATAGAGCTTCTCGCTCGTCATCATTGACTATTACTCCGGTTGCTTGGATGCATTCATCATGAGTACCATACACTTGAGAATGGGCCAGGCGGCAGTGATTAATGAAACCTTGCATGGTTGGGAAGTCACTTCTCGAGCAATCAGTACATACGAGCTTGAGCGTGACAGGACTTGTTGTCGAGCGTTCTTCGAACAATAAAGGGCCAGCTGACAACCCCTGTGCCAGACCAAGGGTAACGCGTTTGCGTGTACGTGGAGCTTCTGGTGCGATGATAGCAGGTGTGGCAGGGGACTTTCCGTTAGGCCACGGCGACAGAGGCGAGTTGCTAGTTGAAGATACAACCTGGCATGGGGCTTCAATGTTCTCATACGCCACTAAAGCAGCGTCACGGAATGCATTAGGAGGATGACCACGGATAACATCTGCGCTCCTGATATCACCATATCCACACACCCAGGTTCAGAGCAACATACCCTTATCTGAGTCATCTATCGAGTTCTTCAGAAGCTTTGCCCACTCTAGACGAGCATGAGCAGCGGCAGCCAGACGGTTTTTCAGTGCGATTTCAAGGTCGATTTGCTCAACAAGGATTTGACGTAGCGATTCACCTATAAAGTAAGCTGTTGATACAACCATGTAACAGGTAACTGCATCATACATTGCTGAGGTTCTAGCTGCAAGGAACGTTTGCGCTTGCCCAACATGGGGAAAGGTCTTCTTACGTAAGAAATCAATGAAATCAATCCAGTAAGTACTGTATAACTGTAGCCGACACGTAATAACCAAATCTGGAGGAAAGTCGAGTGGCATTGACCTGGCTTTTCGATAGACCCGGCAATCATGAGATATGCTGTCCACATTGCCGATATATCACTTAGATAGAAAAGATGTGCCACTATAGATGTCGCCCGAAGAACTATTGGAGTGCACTGGGTCGGAATGGTGGCAGCAAAGAGAAGTAGGTTTACGGACTGAAGCAGAGGCCATACCCCCGCAAGAGCAGTGGTGTATTGTAGAATGAAAGCGAGTAGACGCGACTGGAAGACGAGAGATATATCGATCATGATACAATTAGAGTACAAAAACAAAACTGTAACCTAAATAGACACGTCAAATGCTCAGACGAATCACGGGCTCCAAGCGTATCGAGTTCATCTCTTTGTTTTCTTGCTGCTGCCTTCCTTCTTGTCATCGGATTGCTAAAAGAAGCATGATATTCAGCACGAACTCCATATGATGAGTAGTAAATCCAATTACCGTGCGTTTCTTCCCCTTAGCATCAACTGCATCCTTCCCTCGACCCTTCCCTGGTTTTTCCTTCAATTTATCAGGCGATGTTTTTGTCTTGACTGTGAAAAATCCGTCTAGGCGACCTTGTTGTTTGGAATTGAGGAATTTCGCCAGTTTTTCCGCGCCCCTGCGCACACGCTCCTCACTAGGAAAGGTGAAAGAGGATAGATCAGCAAGCAGCCTATTAACAAAGTATCAGACACACTTGAACCCTTTTTCCTTCACCAAAAAATCCACCAACCCATCCACATCCGGGTTTTTCCACTCTAACTGGTAAAAGATATAAGCCGCTTAGAATCATTGTTGTCAAACGAAAAGAGGACAGCCTACCTCAACCTCCTCTGCTGGCATGACATCCGGCTGCTGGAACACCTTCTTTGCCTCTTCCCAGGGCCAATATTCTGGTACAGCGACACCTCCCTTTTTCTTTTTCCCTTCTTCAGCCTGCTCCTCTCGTTCTGTCGCCCTAAAACAATAACATCAGACCTGTTAGGAAGGAAAAGGAGTATTGTTATACCTTTCTCTCAAGTGCTCTACCACAGCTGCCAAATCACCGTGTTCCCTTAACAGTTTGAGCGCTGACTTGGGTCCTATACCTTTGATGGGCTCCAAGTAATCGCATCCGAGGAGTATGCATAGGTCTATAAACTGCTCGATTATTGTGTAGTGCAGATAGCGAGTATGCTCAGGGAGACGCACCTGGTTCCTATCCATGGCGAGGCCTTCAAGTGCTTTTTCAAGACAAATCTCACTGATTGGTTGCTTCTTAGCTTCAGAGAAGGTAAGATGGCGATACAAAATTGGAGCATTGAACGTGAGTGTATCCATGTCTTCTGACCCAGCTGCATAGACCTTAATGTACAAAATAGGACTTAGCACAATGTGAAACAAGGACAAGTAGAATGACAGACCTTTCCCCCGCGTGCTAGCTCTGCACACTGAGCTTCAGCTTCCGAAGGTGCCTGACCAGGATAACGTGGTGAAGTGGTTTGACATAGATGTATGTGTATATAAGACGCACAACAACCACTGGAATACCCATTAACCGAAGCAACTTCCGACACTCTTCATTATGTTCTTTTGTAACCTTAACAGTCCGACGCGCAAATCGGTCAACATCCTCCGCAGTCCCTATTTAGTAAAAATTGATAGAACAATTAATCTGGAAGTAGAGAAATAAGGTCAAGTAGTTTCACCAGTTTCCTTAGCCTCCTCCCCTTCCTCCTTTGCCTCTTCTCGTCTCTCAAAACGTTTTGCCAACTACAATCAAACAAGGATGGCTAGGTTAATGAAAGAAATAATGTTCAAACACACGGCACACGCACCACGCCAGACTTTAATTCCGGAGGTTTTCCATCAAATATATATGCAGGTTTAATACCATTCTCAACAATTCGAATCGTCCGATAGAAGAAACCCATAAGATGACTTATAAGCAATCGTCAGTCGTCGCATATTGGGACTTTCATAGTATCACTTACCTCGTAGTCTCACCCTGCTCATTTGTAAGCATCTCGCCATCTCTCTGCCTGACTGCGATAAGGAACTGATAGATGGACATGGACGCGTCAATTGCGACTTTGCGACCGAAGAGGGTCTTTATGTCATGTTCCTATATTCGTAGGGTGTTATCTATACCTGACAAAGCTATAAAATTTCCATACAAACCGTAATAGATTTAGGTGCATGCTCCGACAGAAGAGCAGTGAGACCTTTGATCCCCATGGTGGGGCTAATATCGAGCGAGGTTGGGAGGAAGGGTACACGGTCACAGTGTGACTCTTCGTGACGCCAGCGCCAATCCTGTAATCATCTCAAGCGGCGCCACACACACGGCACCGAGCCTTTTCTTCACGAAATGGTGCAAGGACAAACCAAAAACCTCCAGCGCAAGACAGCGTCCCGAGCCCAGCAGAAGAAGCCTGTTCCTAAGAAAGGACAGCGAGCCATACCTCCCAAAAAGTCTGCCGCTATCAAGCAGGCCACATTACAGAAGGTTAGTATTTACATACAACCGAATAAACCTGAACGGCTCATAATTTCCTCGTCGATATGTAGTCTCTTTCTGCAAAGATAAACAACTCCATCGAACGCCAGATAGCCAGTGCGACCGAATCCTCTGGAAGACTTTCAGTGGTGAAGACTGCCTCACAGTCAGTCATACCTGCCTTTGTCCTCGCATGCTTCCCGATAAGCATCCCATATCACAGACAGTCAGGGCCATCGACATCGAAAGTCAAGCGGTGACAACTTACCTAGACATCTCTCACGCGACCATGCGAGACGCGACCACATTAGACGTCAATAGAGGAACTGAAGCAAGTCTCCAGCGCCACACAGGCGTCAGATGCCAGGTGTTCACACATCAATGAGACAACAAAGGCCTCTAATTTATTATGATGGATCATTACTATCTGAAAAGCCAAATTAAAAAGCCACACTTTGACGCGTGCAAGGATGAGATAAGGTCGTAAAAGTCGTAATTTGAGACAGAAAAGGAGCACTACTAGATTCTACAGCAATCTGAAGAGCACTATTGTGCCAGATACTACGATGGGGAGGGGGATATGAAGAGAACGTGGAAGTGAGTAGTCCAATCACCATGCGCTGATGGGGCGTACGGGTAACATATGTGAAGGTATCGATGGACCGTTGGTAAAGTAGAGCCGATGAAACCATGTCGAGCCAATACCGTGAGGTCGCCGAATCAGTGAGACCTGAAAGAGGAGACGAAATGGATGAATGAATGTCGAATGGATGATGCATATGTGAGAAGCGATGGATGAAATGCATGTAGGTGGAAATGATTGCCAGATGAAGAGATGGAAAGAGCGCCGTAAAACGCCATTTTTACACAAACCCAGGAAAAAAAAACACGTGGGTGTAGACGACACAATGTGTGGATATGGGTGGAATTGTCCCTGAAAGCGATCGAAAGCAAGGTAGACGAGAGTAAAAGTTGATACGTAGTGCGAAAGGAAAGTCGCACAAGACACGTTGCGACGAAGTAGCTATCGTTTAAGTCTCTCCAGACCCACTCCAGCCAGTGGGAATGGAGGACGTCGAGTGGTGGTGACGAGGAAGTTCTGCGCGGCTCATTCTTCTGCTGAGTTTCTTGAGGACGGCAACCTCTTCAGGCGTTGCGAATCCGTGGGGTTGGCTGCCAATGAAATCAATCGCTGCATCGAGGCCGGCAGAAGCCTCCCGACCATCAGAGAGAACAACAATGGTTGACGAATTAGACGAGGGTGACGAAACATGAGATGACCTGGCAAGTGAGTTGTGCACGACTCCGCGAGGATTAGGTTCATGCTCGGCTGAGGATGAGGTACCGGCGACAGTGGCTACGGTGGGAGACACAGTCACGGGAGAGGTGAGTCCATTTGGAAGATGTGCCTCGGCCTCTCGCGCCTCTGCCAGAGTTCGACTGCGCGTCTTGCGCATCCCAACGCCCACTCTTCCCCCCTCTTGCCGAGAAGGTGTTCGGTCAATAGATGTTTGTAACTGGACAGGAGCAGCAGGATTGAAACTGGGGTCCTTGTTCTGGTCCGATGCCGAGGTGACCGGTTGAGCAATTGCAGTCTGGTCAGACATCGTCTGGGACGAGGAAGGAGGTGCATCAGACCCCTTGGCTTCCTCAGCATCGTCGGTTTGACTCTCGGTAGTCAACTCCTGACAAGCTTCTTTCCCGGCATGCTCAGAGCTCGAGGATGGGTCTGGTTGCCAAACCATTTTCTGATCGTTGATATGCTTTGCGGAAAGAGATGTCTCATCCCCTTCCGAATCACTGGCATCGGGCCAGGGCTCTCGGCCAATGTACTTGCCCTTTCGAATGCCCACCCGGTGCTTGAAATTCTCGAGCCAACCAGAGGACGCCTTGAATTTGTCCTCCATTATTCCCAATCGTCGGGCTTCTTCCTTGGCTTTTGAACTGGCATAAAAAAGAGAATACGACGTCAGGAAAGGCACGAAAAATAAGAGATGAAACGCGTGCACCGAATGAGAGCGTCAGAAAGCAAAATACCCTGAGGCTTCATCCCTTCAACCCACTGTTTGAGTACAAGTTCGAGGTCATCAAATCTAGGTTTCCTGTGAATAAGTAATTTCAGAATCAGTTGTGGAGGAAAGGGGGTTACGATGAGACAACGAGGAGACAAGAATGAACAAGTGGGGCATCAAAGGAAGGGAGCGGATGCCTGATGACGAGACCAAGAAATCTCACATCAAATATCAAATCCATGGGAGAATATGAACAAAGGAGGGGGGATACAATAAATAGGCAGATAGTGGGGTAGGCAGAACGGTAACACGAACCCTACGCACCTCTTCCGTGCAACCTTGGCATCATCGTCAGGACACCCCAACCACCTTTCCTTGTTTTTAAGGATCTTGCTAATCGTACTCCTCTCCACATTGTAGCGGGCAGCGATATCCTCCTGACGGGCACTCGGGTGTTGCTTTGCGTACAGACAAATTGCCTTACGGTCGGAGTTTGCAAGCTTTTGCTTGCGATGTGGAGTCCGAGTCACCGCAGGCTTGGTAGGAAACTGTGCATGTGTCCCATCTTGTGCCATACGCTGCCCCGATGGTGGCGAAGGATAGCCAATATTGGGGACGTGAGGCTGCCACATGGACTCGCGGGAATCTTCCATGACACCTCCCGTCATGAAGGCTCTTACGCCCTGCTGATGGACGCCTTTGCCCGATTGAGGTAACAGTGCAGAATACGCACCCATGGCAGGGTGTGCCGTAGGCATCGAGAGGGGAGGGTGGCTCTGAGCTCGCACCTGCTGATTGTCAGGATCGAGGCATCCATCGCCGCGTGGTGGACCATTGGCAAATGGCATCTGGACGTCTCCACTGTCCCCGAATGTGGTCGGGCTTCCAACTGGGCCAGACGTGGATCCTGGAGCACTACCGGCACCTCCAGAAAGTGACGTAAATGCACTCGTGACACTGCTTGCGGGGGAGCTGCTCCTAACACTCACGGTACTCACTGTACCATAACTGCTGGAGCGTGTATGCCCGCGGCCAAACCGTGGGCCGGGAGAACCGCGAAAAGAATAGCGGGTGTTGCCTGATGAGTGAGAGGATGAGGAAGACCCTTGGGTGTGGTGTGAAGTCGTTGGGGTGGAGGGGAAAGCAGGAGATCCAGCATTATGAGACATAGGGTAATACGGAGACGGATGCATGTGTGGATGGGTGGACAAATGCAGAGGCTGTCCATGGGATGGCGACATCTGCTGCTGTCCTGGAGATGCGTGAGCGGGAGGTAAACTGACGAGAGGCAGTGATCTGCTGGCTGAAATTCCAAGTCCATGAGAGCTAGGGCGGAAAGTACGTGTTAACGACACAGAAGAGGGACTAGATGACGTGATAGCTGAGGCTGGGCTGTTGGGCTGCAGATCTGGGTGAGAGGAAGCTTCCGGAGGTGTCGAAGCACTAGCTGGGGAGTGCGGAAACGTATCCGAGTGCAGATAGTATTCGGAATGCGATGAAGCATCGGGAAGCAAACCAAACATCTGGACGATGTGTGTTTAACAATCATGAATAATGTGGACGATCGGTGAAAGACATACGTGTTGAGACAGCGTATCATTCTGTCCCTGTCCGTGACCCATTCCGCTGCCGATCAAGCCATGGTTACGGCCGTCATCGACATGCATCTGCATCTCCCCAGATTGCATATGAACGTCATGCATGTCACTTTGCTGGTGCTGGTGCTGGTCGTCGTCGTGGTGCTGACCTTCGTGAGTGTGCTGATGCGGTGACTGGACGTGGTGTTCGTCAACCTGGATCGGGACCTGCAGCTGTTCTAAAGCTGCCCTTGTTCTACGTCGTGTGGTGACACCAGAGCTAAGATTCGGCAGATTATAAGCGGAGAGACGCAGCGAGCCGGTGGGGGTGGTGCTATTGCTGCCGCCAGTGTTGGCCGAAGAAGGACGCGGTTCTTGGTTGGAATTTGAGCGCAGGTCCAGGGTAGAAGGGTCAAGGGTGAGTTGAGGCGAGTCATAAACGTGGTCAGCCTCGTGTTGATCTCGTCGATGCGGGGCCCCAAAAGTATCCGAAGAGAGATGTGGTCCAGAATGGATCATGAAGGAGGTGGGAGATGTACTATAGGGGTGCAGGCTGGGAGGGTATATGGTAAAGGTGTCGTCGCCACTGTGGGCATGCATCTCCTGGTCGTGCTCCATGAGGCGTACTGTTGCGCGAAGGCGACGAAAAGGGCGCCGTGGCGAGCAGAACAAATATCTCGTGTACAACGCGCTCCAGCACACTTTAAGGAGAGTGGAAAGAGGATGCAGAGGCCCGGGAAAAAGCCACGGCGGCTGAGTGGAGAAGGACGAGTTCGCACGAGTAAGGGACAACTCCGACTAATTATAATTGGGACTGCTGATTACGTTGTCACTCTATCGCTTCTTGTCTCCTGCTTCCATTCTTAAATCCACTCTTCTCTGGCGCGCCGACGTGATCGTCCCAGTTCCGCTTTTTTTCTTCAGTTCCCACATTTGCCGGCCTCGACGTGCGCCCGACACCAGGGTCATCATCTCACTTATCCGACAGCGACCGTTGATAGAAGGTCCGACACGCATCGTCACTCGGAAGCATATGCTAGACCGCACGGCTTTTGACACAATGTTGCTCGTCCAGTCCCCCTAGCGCTTCTGGCGTATGTCACAGTGGCAGCGAGGCAGACACATGTTTCGTAACATGTGTGCACGAAGGGCAGGCACTGTCCGGAAACCAGGAGAGCGATCCTCGTCAAAGGCATCACTCCGCGAAGGGATCTTGGGCGTTATGGAGTGGCACTGATGCACTTATGATATTAATTGTCTCCGCCAGCCCAAAGTAGGCGTCTAGTTGTGCCCTGGCATACAGTTCGAAAGAACCCATTCAATAAGCTTCATGGGGTGTACCTGCTCGTCGGACGCAACGCAACGCACCGCACCAACGACGAGCAGCCGAGAGGCAAGCAGCGCTCATGTATCGGAAGCCTTGTCCGGAAATGAACACCTAAAAGTGAATAAATACCTGAAAGGGGATGAAAGGGAGCGATGCGACATGACCGTAGGAATCGACAGATCCTTGGATACCGATTAGACAAAGTGCCCGAAAGCCAAAGGCTTTGTGGCGCACCACACTTGTACCGTACGGTGGTGAACAAAGCAAGCTTTACTATATGAGGGTTGGTTGCTGATGTTTCTCAAAGGCTGAGATTTGATCTTCGGTATTGCCGGCAGTGCAGGGGTGCCCGAAATCACCGTCAGCTGTCTGGTTACATTCAACTTTGCTTCTTACTGGGACTGCGCAGCTGAGCGTGCTAGGAAAATGACATGCTAGTCCGTCCTACAAGATTGGGAGCACCATAGGTTCAACAACCTCACATCGATCACTACCTTCGTTCATACTCGACAGCGACGAGCAGTCGACGCGTACACGTGTCGTACAGGTCAGGGTGCTGAGCAGAGATCTCAAGCGCCTGGTGTGACAGACGCGTCCATGTCACATCGTCACACCGTGTTCAAGCAGTCCTTACACCGGGGCCTCGGCCTGGAAAGCCAGTATAGAAGATCATCCGCAAAAGGCTAGCGAGAGGGCGAGAGGCCTTCGCATAAAAACTGTACTGGTTCTCTTAGCAACTCACGAAACAGGTTCTTGAGACACCTTCTTTTGATGCTCGACCAAAGTTAGTAGAAAAAAAAAAACAAGAGGCCGCTTTGCTAATCTATTGCCCCACTTGGTCTGGATTTCCAGGTCAAGGGGGTGCAGCTGTCTGCCGTCACTCTTGTTCCTGGCCGAGACAACTCTATCAAACCATAACCATTCCAGTGATTCCAACCGATTGGCTCCTGTTCGGAATTTGGCGTACAGGGAATTCTGATTGCGCCAGCATGGGCGTCGGTTTGCTGTCAGAAATCGGAGAGGCCTCTGGCCCTTGAGGCGTCAACGCAGTGGCACTCTCATCAGCTTTCAACGGCCTATCGGTGTTGTTGTCCAATGTGGAAGAACCCTTCTCTTCAATATGTGGTCTAGCAACCATATAGATTCCTTCTGCTGCTTCGGCGAGCTTGAGCCCTTCAATAAGACACATAAGTGCCTGACGCTCCTCCGCAGTTGAACTCGATATGAAAGCGCCACCAAGTTTTAGTCGTTCTACCGTAATCGTTTCAGATTTGGAGATCCACTCGCCTCTTCCCCTCTGTTTGGAAGACGAGGCGTAACGTGAGAGCTCCAAGGTGTCTTGTTGCCTGGAGAATTTAATTTTCATTTCGACAAATGAGTCAGCAAGCTTGCCAGAGACATAACGTTTCTCCTTCAGTCCCTGGGATGGACATGGAAACAATACTTGAATGTCGCCTTTCGGACCGTTGGACATTACAGTAAACTGTGCTTGAGGCGTGTACCAAACCATCTACTTACTGTCATTACCACGAAACGACCTAAAACATTGAGGCGTCAGGCGTACCCATGGCGTTCGCTTCTTGACTGATTCTAGATACTTTGATGCGAATGTGTACTTCTCCCAATAGCGCTCCGGCAGCTCATCAAGAATCCACGTCTCCCGAGGCTCAGAAAGTACACAGGGTGTGCTTAAGTGAGGTGCTTCATAAACTTTGATCTAAAGACATGAACTATGTGACTAAAAGCTCGTGGTTCTTATGTTGTGAGATTCGCTTACCTCCTCACCATCGGGGCTGATACATAATATGCGATCGCCCCTCCCCCCACCACGTCGATCTCCTTCTCTGAGGTCCACCAGCAGATATCGGGAAGGCAGAATGACTAGCTGGCCATGTGCAATTTTGTGGGTACGGGGCAAGAGTGGAGCGACCTGAAGAGCCATCGGGGAGCTTGTCCTGAGAATAGGTACAGGATGCACATACGGCGACATTGACGGCATAGTCAATATGTCCTTTGGTCGAGAATGCCCACATTGCTTCCAAGTATGTCTTTTTCCGCTTGACGTTGCTTGCGACGACGAAATAAATGGTGCATCACATGAGCTCTCTTCATCGAGCAACGTCTGGCCAAGGTGTGTCTCTGGTGGGGAAAGAAGACCTAAGGGGGGAATAGTTTTATCCTCCTTTCCACGGAAGTCCCCCGACATTGTCTCCACGCACGCTCCACTGCTCGCTGCAGAGCCTCTGAAGGGTCGTTTAAGAGTACTCACTTCCGCCAGTGCTTGCAACGCAGTCTCGACCTTTTCAGGATTCGGACCCGTGACGTGAGTAATAGCAAGCGACTCTGCCCGATCAGAAGGGCTACCATCATCGAACTGTTGACGGAAGGATAACCTTCTCCAGGTATCATGTATGCTGGACGATGCTAAACCAGGTGACGTCGAATATAGGCGTGGGCGAGGCGAAGGCTTCGTTCTATCCTGTCTCATAGGGTTGGTGGTCACAGTCGATGTGGAGACGCCCAAGGACGGCATGCGATACGAAAGGCTTGTAAGGATTGTTTTCGTCGGCAAACTTTCCCTAGTGTATCGTAATGCTGGTGAGAATCCTACATGCTTCCTCATACAGCCACGCTTGACATCCAGAGAACTTTCCGAACATGTTTTCCTACCCTTAAAGTAATTGAGCGCTGTGATCAGGCTTTCCGTTGGCAATGATGGATCCAAGAAGGCATGTGAAAGTACGCATTTCAGAGACATTCGACACTGCGGATCCTAAACAGTCGAAATAAGACATGAATTTACGAATAAAAAAATTTGAGCGACGAACGATCTGCAGAAGACTCGTGACCAGATCTTGAACATGTTGTGAAAGCTTCGTGCTTTCAGGAAACTTGTATGGAACATTCAATTTATTGCGCTGCAATCGCATAGAATCTTCTGTCTTGGTAGGGGAATCAGTTCCTTTACACTGCCCTGAAAGATCTATCACACCTCGAACGGACAAGTACCAGTTAGAACCGTAACGATCAAGCACCCGAGGGACCAAAGGTCAGAAACAAAGCTGTATGGACCGTTCACAGCTATTTCGCTGAAAGACGACATCGTTCATGAGTTACAATCGCCAGATGGGGTGACAAGTGAAAGCTAACTGACGGCGCAGTGTAACTTGACTTCTGGCAAAGTGTCGTATGAGGTGCTTCTAACGTTCCATATGACTTGCGGTTCGATTTTAGCTGGCCGTGACCTCCGAGTTTCTGTCCCGATTGAATTAATGTGCCACTTTAAGTCGCCGTGAGTTGGGCACAGATTATTGCTGCCACTTACTATGCGTCCGTCGCCTGTGACAAATAGATTGTGAGGGCGGATATCTCCATGTACGACGTTGTGTGCATGTAAATGTGCGAGAGCCTCGACGACCCTACGGATGATAGGCCGCGATTGGGCTTCAGTTAGAGGGTATGTCCTTGTTTCTCCCGATCCTCTATGTGATAGGTGATTGAGTAGTTCGCAGAGATTGCCCTCTTCGCAAAGTTCGAGAACGAGGTAGTAAAAGCTTGAGTCCTTAAAGGAGGAGTGTATCGAGATCAAGGAAGGATGGTGAAGTGACCGGATGACAGTACTTGAAGCTTGTTCGACGAGACAGGGGCGAGAATGGGTGAACTATTTTTTACAGGTTGTTACATATAGAGAGAAATGGGTGACAGATGAATGCAGGCTTGTTAATCCAAGACCGCATTGCGCTACTGACAGACCTGCTCTTGTGACTCACAGCTTTGATGGCTACTTTTCTGCCCTTCAACCGACCTTTAGTACAAGTTGCAAGATAAATGGTCGAGCTAGAGCCCCTCCCAATCAGTTTTTCCAGTAAATAGCTCTGAATACCAGAGAAGTGGTGATCAAGTCTCCGAAACATCCTCAAGTCAACGAGTGACTCTTCGGTCAAACGTACCTCATGGCCGTCAGGATTATCAATACTTGTGAAAGTAGAAGAATTCATTGCATCGTTGTTGGTAACTTAAAAATATGCCTTGTACTGAGCGGACTCAAGAGCGAACGCGCTTGTGGCGTGCACGTGATCGCGACAACAGGCTCGTTGGGAATTCAAAACTTATATAAATCTGTTATATGTCCTCGAGAATTAAATCCCTCCCAATATTGGTGATTTCCTCGCAGAAACTCTCAGAGTTTAGCTCCACAGAAAGCACCATATGCATTACTGTGTCTTCTTAACTCCTTTAGCTTGTGCTTGAGCCAATCTGAGTGACCCAGCTATGGCGTTATAAGAGTCGTAAAGGAGAGCGAACGGTATAACAACCCATCTATACATAAGCAGGTATGAGTTTGCCAAGAGAGTCAGATCAGGTAAAATACTCACATGACATTCATGAACTAGAGTCATTATATTAGGTACATTGTCGTCAGCTATTACAATCAGTCACTAGAACGGTTACGCACAACGAGATAAACCCAGAGATATAACCAATTGGACGTATTAAGAGATGGTGACCCATCGAGCCATGAAGGTCCAAAAGTCATAAACCTAGAATAATGCATGAACCTCGCTATGCACCCCATATAATAAATAAGCAATGTCTAACCCGCCATACAGCTCTGCTGTGCTTATGACAACAATCCAATAGTGTCGTGCCGGGTCACTTTTGACAAGGAGATACGCAATGTAAACAGCCATAGGTCCGGCACCTAGCACTGTGAGGAGTTCCAGGGAGACAACCTGGCGCAGTTCAGACCAGACATCAGATTCCCTTGCAAGACCAGACGTACAGTTGGGTCTGCCACACCCCATTTGGCATCCGCTCTAGCGTACTCCTTCCCTAACCTCTTCTCAGATGCGCACCGAAACGAGAGGCATTTTGTTACGCACATAATTCGGCAAATGGACCTGTAGACGTTACAACTTGACGGCCAAATGTCGAAAGGTAGAGGAAGGAACCCTCGAAGCTGAAGTGGATGAGAGCATCGAAGACCTATGTCAAGTGGTATAAGCAGAGTGTTAAACACACTTTGACAGACTCCACCATCCAGATGAACGTGGCCCTGTCTGACCACTTGGCATCTTTTGGAAGAAGTGTTCTGGATCCTATATGCGCGAGTATATATATGGCCAGCACACCAGACAGGGATGCCAGAGAGGTGGTCGTAAAAATCGATGGGGGCTCGGAGGCTTGAGCCATGTCTTACAGCAGAACGATGTCGCACGCTCGCTTGGCGCCTATCTACACTCAGGCCTGAGCGGCCTGCAAACCATGTCTCCGTGACAAACTTGTCCACTACTCGACGTTGTTTCGCTAGGTTAATGTATTGTTAAATCCGTCGAGTGAAACATAGCTATCAAGGTTCCTTCTCACCCCTAGCAAGCAACCATGTATCGGGAACAGCTTCCAGCATGAAGCTATCAAATTTTCATCAGTTCATCATACCTACAATTACAGTGGCGTCCCAAAATGATAATAATAGTGAGTCGCTGCTCTTTAGGTCATCAGGCACTAATGGCTAATTTAATTGCTTATACAGATTTCAGCATGACAATACAGCAGAATTTAGCAACTGTGGCTAACGTGATCATAAGTACTGATCCTTGATATAAAATGAGCTTTGCGCCTAAGGCCTCACTGCCGAATTGTTACTCAGAGCGACATTAATTAAAGGTACTACAAGAAGGAAGGCGTATTTATGGAATCAATTGTTGGGCTTCTGTGAGTTTCATCACAAAAGTGATAAAAATACGAGGTGTGCCCACATCAACTTCGACTTAGTTGTGATTGAGTTGCTGACCTGCCTCAGAGGTGACATTTCTTTCCTCTCTGTACTGGAATCCATACGGAAATGCATCAGTAGGTGAAGACCGTGTGTGTGAAGCATTTCATCACTCCCTCATAGATTTGATGTCGTCCGTGGGGACAATATCCATTTGTCACTGTAAGCTTCTACAATATATCCAATTAGCGTTACGTCTAAGTACGAGAAGTTGCCATATACATATGGTTATTCACGATGTAACCAGATGTGCAGGCGTGAAATTCGAGCTCAAACCTGCTTGATGCAAACCTGTATGCTATGATAACACGTTGTGATGGCTTTTCAGAGGTGTAAACTCTGGTTGTTGTCATAATTCACAATGACACCGGTATGAAAAGTATTTGAAAGGCCGGACACGAGTCACCCGGTGCGTTGGGGTACCCTGAAGACAAGGCTGTAATAACTTTTGCCTCATATCTGCCTTGAACATGCTTGGCATGTGCTCTCTAAGGACGGTGTGTATACGTCCATTGCAAATACCAGTTGCACGAGGCTGTGCCCAGAAAGAGAGAAGGAACGAGCGCGAGAATCCCACCAGTTCTTGTTGCCGACAAAATTGAAATTGTTTCCATGAAATTAGTGATTGCAGCAAGTGCTTGGCCGTCTCAGCCATGTCTAGAGCGCTCTCTAACCTCAGTTCCTTGTGAATGTGTTCTAGCCTAACAAGCTCAGCGCAACGTCTGCGTCACGATAACTGCAATGCTAATGCTGGTGCAGGCTATGAAGCCGCCAAGAGCTTCTTGCGGTGAGGCTTGGGTTCTGTCAACCATAAATGGAAGAAGATTGAGGGCACGAAGTGGTCATAAATTCAATGAAGAGAGCGCTGGACGTACAGATGTCCTATCTGAACAATTAAAAAGATGCACTGGAGAAATGTTAAAGCCTAAAGAACAATGCGTATTGATCTACGTCGAACCCCAACAATTAGGACTAGATCCAAGCATGCAGCGTGAAGTGGCATCTAATGCCTCGAGGATAGGCAGCGTTAGTACACTACCTGGCACGGGCAATTTGTCCATCCATTTTTTACGTGCTTCTCACACCTAAGAAGCCATTAATAATGGGAGTGCCCTTCGCGTGCCTTGGGGCAGTACGACTATTGAGAGAACTGTCGCTTGCATGGATCAGTGGAGCATGTTCCGGTTGTCTATGCATGAGGCACTTTCTTTCCCAGTCCAAGGGAATCACATGGTCCCCCTGTCATGTTTTAAACTCTCATGTGTGCGAGGTTGGATAACAGCGTGAACATCCTGTATGGAAAGGGGTAAGGCACTCTAGAAGGTCGCGTCACCAGTCATCAAGTAGCCTCATGTACCACGACTGCACGCGTCGAGTGAGGTTGATTCTGTAGGACATCACTTCCTCAGATTGAACATAATAACTGTCTCACCAGCTCCTGTTCAACAATACCGCACCATCGCCAGCCTTATAATTTTAGCGAATGGAGTTAGATCCGTCATGAATCTCTAAAAACAGAATTGCAAGACGTTCTGGCAAATAATTTCATATTCAGGGTGTTCGGAAGTCGGTGATGCGCTTTAGAGCGCTGGGAAAATCAACTCACACAGATCAGTTAGGTTCTGATTCCGCAGCTAGTGCCCTAACATTAACACGCGAGAAGGTTTGGGCAAAAGTTTTTGTTAACAGGCGAAGCACTGGTGTCAAGAGTGCCAAGCGCGATATATCACTGGAGGCATGACAAAGGAAAGGAAGGTGCAAATCTTACCCTGGATTATAAATGGCACTTGGAAAAGTCAATTGTATAGTCTGCATTCCTTTAAAGTTCAGAGATTGAACAGGGTCTATAATTCAGGGATCCCAACCAACGCTGCCGGTAGAACAGGTAGAACTAAAGAAATACACAGGAAAACAAGGCTAGTTGAAACTCCGACAAACATTGTAGCAAAATGTTGCTGGCAGTCCTGCGAAGAGAGCTACAAGCACCTCGTATCTCTAATGTTTTACGATATTTTACCACGGCAGCTGCATCACGTCCTGTTCCTCCTCGAGGTCCGATTTGCTTTCTATGACATTTACTGTAAAGATGGATGTCTAACATAGTAATGACCACCCATAGCAGGTTCGATCCAGAGTCCGACTGACTTGCTTGCCGCGATTGGACGGTCATGCGAGACTAAGCTGAAGGTGGAGAGCTGGGATGAGCTGTGGAAGATGGGAGGGGCTGGGATGAAACAAGCTGGTGTAGGCATCAAGGATCGTCGGTACGTGTTGCATTCATGAAACCTCACTCTATGGTCTTGACTTGAAATATTGCCGCCATGTAGCTACATACTGTGGTCATTAGAAAAGTTTCGTCAAGGTCATGACCCATCCGAATTTGCGTATCCCGAGCGTCCAAAGAAGAAGGTTCGAGGGTGAGAGTTCATGACAGCTTCTAAGTGTGACAACTGATTTAATGACATGTCCAGCTGGGGACCCTCTGTTCAGTTTGGAAAACGTATACGTTCTCGTCGGCGTCGATAGCAAGCTACACAAAATCTAACCAGCAGTATGGAACTCAAACATAAGGATACAAGTAATGGGGCTACCAATTCTTTTAGAACACTGGTGCATCACGCAAAAACAACTTTGTTTCCTCGCGTTTTGCCCATCGTGCAACCGCATTTGCAGCTCCTACGGTAGCGGATTTGGGTAGTCGAGGAGATAGTGCAACGTAAAGCTCGAATGGTTGGGTGATCTAGTATTTGTAGAGTTAGCGAAGCAGCTTTGACGAGCAACGAAACGATCGTACCCAACCCAGAACTGCTTCCTTGTCTGTTCGAATATATTGCAGCTTCAGTGTGGTGCCCTGCCCCGACTTTGCATGGATAGCATCATGAAGAGTCTGATAGATGGTGATCAATCTGTTGGTTTTCAGCGAAATAAGAAGTTAGAGATGGGGCTATCAGTATGCGTCATCAATCCATCATCCAAATAGACATACCGTCGTTGGGCATCCAAAGATTCATATTGATCATCCCAAATGGGGCTGGTCACCTGCACATGCACTCGGCTCTTATACAGAAAATGCCGGAGACCTGGGATACCCAATTCGGAACATCCATAGGGAGCAGCCTTGATTGACGTGCTCAGGGAAGACATGACCCCCGTTGTATCAAGGACCTGGTGTAGATATGGCAAGCTAAGAAGCTGCACAAAAGGCAAAGGAATATTTACCTTGACCACACCATCACTCCATTTTTTCACAGCATCAAAGTCACCTCCCCCGCTCACAGTAACAAGGACCAATCCTCCATCATAGCCAGATATCTCATGATCCGCAACACTCTTAGCTTTACCTTCCAAACTTTCGCTATTGGATTGGCGTTCATCCTGATTACCCACGGTTGTGGTCTTATTGCTGAATGGATCGTCGTCTGAATGGCCCTCACTGTCAGAGCCCGGCATGGAGGAAGCCGCGGTAGACGACATCGACCTCGGGACCGAGTTCGAGGTGGTTGTAAAGGTAGCATTGGCTGCAGCCGGGTCTTTGTTTTCCTTACTGGGAGCCGGATCTAACGGCTCGTGTTCCAGGAAACATACGTAGGCGTGTACAAACCCTTGTGAATTGAATTTGGGGAGACAGATGGGCAGCCAGGATGCCGGATTCGCTGCGACAGATGGAGTATGCACGGTATTCAGCAGGATATTGAGATCTAATAAACAAAAATAATTTCATTGAGTGGAATGCTTGGTGAATGTCATGTTACACACCAGTGGGGTGCACGCTGTGCTTCCTTGGTCGTACTATGGTGACGACGCTGTCACCCGAAATCAATAGCGCATATAAAATATCCTATAGAAATATGGTTGAACGAAAACCTTCAGATTAGGGAAGGGGGGAAGGGTAGCAGTGGTTTTGTTTGTGAGGTTGAAAGAACGACGTACCAACCCCCCTCCGTTCTTGGAGCTCGGGACAAGTGCCTCGCCAGCGCGATTTCGAATGGAGGAGTCCAGCCGTAGTGATGGCAATGCTGACAAGGTAGTGGAGAGTGCGAGGGTCGACTGCAAACGAGAAATCAGAGTATGTAGAAAGGTTTCTGTGCCTATGAGGTAGAAGATGTACAAGTGGCAACATTAAGAGACACAGGACAGCCGTACCTTCCAACAAACGTCGTAGATCAAAATTGGTTCGACGTTCAAATATACGCCGTAGTTGCGACGCGGTCAGAACGCTGATGATTTGGAAATGTAGGTACTCGAGGTGCATACGAGCCTGAAATGGGGAATCGCATAATCAGCCATCCTCCACCATCACCTAATTCGCAAAAATAAGACACTCACGACACTTTCAGGCTCTTTCCATTTGCTGACGCACACGTAATACAGCGGTGGTCGCAGGTAAAAGGTGATCCGTGTTGAACCTGCATTAATGCATCGTATTTTGTCCGTGTTAGCAGAAGGATGTGGTGACGGGGAGAGCGTGTTGTCTGCAAAGACCGAGATTAAGGCAGACGTGATGCCAGTGATAGTTGCGACATCCTCAGTGGAACTGGGTGGACGACTAGATGGTAAATAAGGATAACATATTAGAAAGAGAAGATAATGGTATGAATAAGAACATAACCTTACGAAGACGGGCTTCCCCGCATCAGTGAATACAAAATACTGCCTCTGAGGAAATTGTTCCCCTGTGCAACGACACCCATTTAGCTCCAGTTGACTGAGACAATTCAAGGGGCGAGTTGACGTGCACTTCTGCCACACTTGCAGACACTGCTCACACAGCTAAAGATGGTCCTTGACCAACACGTACCTGAGGGATATGATACCTCATTGACGTCAAGCGCCGATCGGTCCTTTTGCGTCTGACGGAGACTAGAATCTGATTTCAAACTCATGGGTTGTGAGGATTGCCGACTTGTATTCGGAGGCGTACTTGTATTCTTGCGACTTAGGGACCTTCTCAAATTGTCTCTTAGTATCCTCTTCCGCTCCTCTCCGTCCTCTATTGATTCGGCGAAGACCCCCTCGACCTGCTCCTCTGACTCGGCGACATCTGCGTCTTCATCGTCTGGATCTCGGAGGATGATGCCTTCGGTGAGATCGACATTGTACACAGACGAGGCAGGACTTGAGCCTGCTGTCGATGCGTGGGCGGTGACATGGAGACGTGGTGGGAGAGCGCTGAGAGTGGCTTGAGACACGGAGCGAGAGGGAGTCAATTTAGGCTGAAAAGACGGGGTAGCAGGGTGCGCTATGGGCCTTGGCGATGGAGAGGGCGTATGAGAGCGAGAGGGAGTACGAGGCGGCGTCGACGTCATGTTAGGCAGCGCCATATCACGGCGGTGGCGTTGCAAGTACTTTCAATTTCCGACATGCCGTAACTTGCAAGAAGCCTTTGCTATCTAACATCATGGTGAACTGTTCCAAAGAGCGTATTTTCTGAGCCTCTCGGCAACAGGAATGCTTATTCACTCGGTGTTGACGAGCTGAACGTTTAGCGGGGCATGCGGGCCCAGGCCCACCAATGGTCAATTCCGTCCGACTGGCACTCGCATTGACTTGCAGCCTATACGAAGAAGAACCGGAAGAACCACATAGGACCGATCCCGGGGGAGCCCTGTGCTAGAGACCTAGTGGGAAACATGACACGCGTTGGCTCGGTTACACACACGGTGTCCCTATCGCTGACCGAGTTGTACCTTGATACCAGCTGACTTTCACAAGCAAACTGCTGTAATGTCATATGAAGTCAAGTGTGCAGCTACTGTCGGCCACGGTGAGCAGGTGTCTCGGAGAGCAGCCGTGCGTTTGGCTCTTGTCTCTCACGCTACAAAGTCAATGTTTTTGGGTTGCTTCGCTAGCGTAGGCCAGGTCTCAGCTCGAGAACCCCTTTACGTGAAGAGTCTGAGCGGATGCTGAAACCGTAGTCTATACGCTCCAAGGGCGCTGCGGACATCCAGGCTTTCAACCGACGCCCAACATGTCGTCTGACACGAAACGGCCTACGTCTGCTGCACCAAAGGCGACGCCCATTTCTGCAAGCTTGTACGAAAGCACAACTGCACCGCTTACGGGTACCAGCAGGGAGACATCCAGGCACCCCGTTATACTTACCGCACATCCCCACCGGGTGACGACTTCATTTGAGACGAGCATGCCATCGCACAGCATTGCCCCCGGACCTGTAAGGAGTCGCACCGTTCCCAGGCCTACTTGGTCTCCCAGCCTGTCCAGAAAGCTACGATGGCGCTTGCGGCAGTACACACTATGGGAGATGATCCTCTCTCTCGCCTTTATCTCTGCAACCGTGGTTTTCTTCAGGGCGCTCGCAGGTATGGGTTATGTCCCAGAGCCAGATTATGTGGCATCGCGATGGCGTGTGCCAGGGCCAGGAGTTCTCCAACGAGGTGTGACCGCAACACCATCCTCAGCCTCATCGAAGATGCTTCACAGTTTCCAGCGACTCGCTGCATTTGGGGGAAAGCTGGCGGGCCTGGAGACGGAGGGTACAGAGCTAGGGGGGGTGTCACACAGTGTTGCAGAAGAGGCAACACTGCCCAGAATCATGCGCAATCACGTTTACTACCGTCCCCGTTTCGGCGCAATGCCAAAGACACGACAGCGCGTCAGACGCATGGATGATGACCAACCCATTCGTGGACCTGATCAGCCCGCAGCCGCATCTCGCGATGACAATCTATCCGCGGAGGAGCGATCTACATTGCCACAGGCCCACAGGCCGGACGGAGAACGGCGATCACTACCGGGCGACGAACACCAATAGGGCTGGGAGCCCTGGAGGCGATTGATCCGGGATTCTGAAGGTGGCTCTATTGCTACATTGCACTGATTTACACTATAATTTGTTTTGTGGAGTATATACATTAGCGTCTCAACCACCTTGATTTGTGCTGTCCCTTATCTTCGGTGACGGCTTGAATGGCAACAGACTAAATTGGCTTCGCTCGGCTAGGCGTGGCGAGGCCTACGGGGAGAAAGTAAGCTGATCTGGTGCAGATTCGCCCCCACTATAAGTCATGTCCTTGACGAACGGAGATGCCGAGATTATGAGCGCCTACCGGGAACCCGCCGGGAGCGAGGCGAGAGGATGATAATATCATCCAACACAGCTTGCCATAAGTCGCAAGATCAAGGTCGTCAGATCGCCGACCGTTGATGTTGTCCACCGCGAGGGCGGACCTGGCCGGACGTCCAGTTAAAATAGGTGGGTCGGAAGGACTGGCAAAATGAATTATCGCGGCAAGCCAAGACGTTGATAGGCACAGAAGGAGGCTGGCCGGCGTGACCAGCTTTGGCAGTCTGAAATGAGGATCGGTGCCGAGATGCAGACTCCAGCTTCCCGGTCCCCGCTGCACGTCTTTGCATGTCATTTAGATATTGTCTCAATGTCATTGATGGACAATGAAGACATTTGGGGAGCCGGTAGATGCGATTTCACTGGCGATATTGAGTCACAGTGAATGGGCCGTCCGTGGGATGCTCGGCAACCGGGAGTTCCTTTATGGCCGGTAGGGCGTGCCAGGTGCCATGCGAGCTTGCGATAGTGAACCGAGGCAATGTTGTACAGAGATTGAGGCTATACTGGGACATTTCGGAGGAGGGAGAGGGAGGGTCTTGAATCCGATGACTCCGACGGTTACCTTTGTGGGGGCCATTGCGGGGTGGGCCACGCGAGAGACCCCTTGGGCGTCTGCCGGAGCCTGCCGAGTAGCCTCGATCAGTAGTGCTTTTGGAGGACAGAAGCACACTCAGCCTGGCGGTTGAGCTCGCGGCTACTCTCAATCTCTCTTCGCCGCCACTCCCTTGTATCCTCCTCATCGTTCTCTGCAATGTCTACCGTGGTCTCTATGCATCGGTACCACGACGATGCCACCCTCCAGCGCGCCATGGCCGACGCCTACCCGAATCAGCACGGGCCTTCCCAAGACCCACGCCTCGCGGCTCACGAACATCGCTCGTTTCAGCCCGACTCGTCTTTTCAGTTCGACTTTCGTCTGGAGAGCCAGGATCTCGCCGCCATCAAGCCCGACGACTCGCCCACTGCCAGGCGTGATGCATGTATGTACCGATTTTCCCACCAGTAGTTCCTGTCGTGACTCCATGCCTCACACAGTCGAGTTTGGCCTCTCAGCTTTCTCGGACCCCAACCGCGGTGCGCACAGTGATGACAGCTCGTACTCCTACCCCCAGCACTATGAGCCTTCCCCCACCCATATTCCTGCGCAGAGCCACTCTTCGGACCACTCCCCCTCCACGTATATACCATCGGCTTCATCCAACATGCCTCCTGGCACATTCTCTTTCCCTCCCTCTTCTCAGTCGCGCTCCCTCTCCCCGGGGGACCACACTGGCTGGACAGACCACTCCTCTTCACTGTCTCTCAGCCCCCATGATGGTGCCCAAAATAGCGGCCTTCCCGATCTCGCATTCGATACACAGCTGTCGCACATGTCCTTTCCGATGAATCTCCAGTCCTCGCATCCTTCGCTGCAACTTTTACCCTCCTCGGGGGTGTGTGATACCCGTCCTCATGAGGCGAGTGGCCAGGATAGCTCGACCCAAAAGGACTCCAACACCCCTCCTGTGAAGCTGGGACCCAACGGTCTCGCTGAGGATCAACCCCCCACGGCACAAGGAAAGCTGCGCACGAGGGTTTACGTTGCTTGTTTACAATGGTTTGTCTGATTGATCTCCATGGCGTTCGAATTCTCAATATCACTCCACCTCCCACCCCACAGCCGCTCGCGCAAAATTCGCTGTGATGGCGCCAAACCAAAATGTCAAAAGTGTGCGCGGCGTTCTAGTGACTGCGATTATGACGCTGCGCCAAAGAGGCGAGGCCCAGATAAGAAGCCCGGTGCGAGACAGCGTACGAGCAAAAAGGCAAAATTAGCGAAAGAGGAAGAGGCGGAAAGGCAGGAGATACTGGCTGCTGCAGCTATTGCCAACAAGCCGGCGCACAGTGATGCCAATGGCCCAGACGCCGCGACCAGAAAGCGCAGAAAGGCCAGCACAAGCGGACCATCCCCCAATCCGGTCTGGCCTGCCGAACGAGAGGACTTGGAGAGTCTGCGAGGCTCCACTGTGGCTTCGAGCTCTTCCACTGAGGGTGCAGCGCCTGCAACGCCGAGGGATGTTCCAGCTGTAACATTGGGGCTCTCCTCCATCGCCGACCTATCCGAATATTCGACGGAATCGGCACATCACGAAAAGCCCGAAGCAAATATCCTGGATACCATTTCACATTTGGTTAGTCTTTTAGTTATACTTTTATCCCGCGGGCTAACGCCTTGGCCTGTAGCCCACCTCTCACGATAGGTTGACGTACACCCTCCCCACCGCTCACATTGGAGATGGGAGTTCCCACGGTCTGTCTGCGTCCCTTGGTCAAACTCGGCATATACCTCTGTGCACAAATGCCACTGCCAGCTTTAGCTTCCCCTACATCCCGGCTACAGCCCACATCAAGTCGGTGGACGAACAGGATGAAGAGGAGGAGCGGGTAGCCTTGCATCAGAAACGCAAGTGGAGTGTGTGCGAAATTGGCTCGGAGCCGTCTCTGGATTTTAGTCGGAAGACGTGGTGGGATAGCTTGTTAAGCACGTATGCGCCGGGATCTGATCGATCAACCGCGTGAGTATTTCAGGGGAGACAATATATTTCCTCCTTTATGATCGTCGATCAGGTCGCTCACATATTTTTATCGAAAGTGCTCGCCAGATTCACGCCGATCTGCAGTTTTTGTGAGTCCCCGTGGGTTTGATGCAGCCTTGTCCGACTAATCACCGGCCATTAGATTCAAATCAAGCAATTACTTTTTGAGCTTTTTCAATGTTCCGGTTTGTGGAATTTACGTCAGGCCTCGGGCAGCCCACCTTGACATGGCCCCATTAGCTCTTTTTTAGCATTTTCTGTAATCCCGTGGAGCGGGACAAGATGCAGCCATCGCTTATTCTCGCTTGTCTCACTTTATCGACTTTTATGAAGTCAAGCGAGCTGAGCGGAGGGAGTGTCGGGCGCTTACGTGCACTGTGGCTGAGGGATGCAGCGCAGAGCGCATTGGATGCTAGCTTCAACGCGCAGTGGATCGAGCCCACTCTGGCACAGGCGGCATGGGTGAGTTGTGCCCGTAGAGTCATTGGCCAATATACTTACCCGCACCGCTGTCAGCTCCTCGCTCTGTTTGAGCTGTGTGCCCATCCGTTTCATTCCGCCGAGCGAAGTAGTTCCTCAATGGTCATGCTCGATTCTATCATCCGCTCCCTGGCCCTCACGACCATCGACGCTAACGAGCCTTCTGCCTCCCTGTTCTCCCCCTGCGCTGTTCCTGTCGTCCCCGTCCCCTCCCCCGCCCGGGTCAAGCGACAGGAGGGTTGCTCATGTGGCGCCCTGACACTCGGCCAGGTGTCGCGCAGCAGCCATGAGCACACGCCGCTGTGGGTGGCGACGGCGGCATGGAATCCGGACTGGACGTACGCGGAGATACGCAAGGAGGAGAGTAGGCGGCTGTGCTGGAGTGCGCTGCAACTTGCGGCGGGACATACGTCGCACGCGGCTGCATTTTCGGCGCCGCCGTTGGATTATTATTGTATCCAGCCCGCCAATGTGCGTTGGGTGTGGGTCGGAGATACGTATTGACTGATGTTGGTGATTTAGTATGCACTGCTGTTCCCCGGCGAGGCGTTGCTGCAATCCTCCATGTTCCAGTCGTCGCATTCGGGAAAGGACACCGTGTGGGCGTTGTACTCGCGCGCGATGCTGCTGTGGAATAGCTGCCTGCGGATGCGCGGGGACGACGTAAGCGATAGCGACAAGGCTGCGTTTGCGGCGAATGCGTGGATCGAGTCTACGGCGATTGAGGAGGCACTGGATGCGCATACGTGTGGATGTGATCAGGCGTTTATGTTCCAGGGGAGGGAGTACTTGTTCATGTGCGTGTGGCGTCCTGCCGGGTTTCGGCGGTGTGGCTGACCTGTGGGACAGCACGAGAATGTGTATATCACACGAGTTCCGCCGGTTTATCCCACATCCCGAGTCGTAGGTGCCTTGTCTGATTGTGGGGGCGGAGCGCTGATGATGTGATACAGAGAGGTTAGCGGACTGTTCAATCGCAAGAAGGCCGAAGCATGGCGTGCGTGCAGACTGTTTACTGTTCGTGGGATATGCCTCCTGATCAAGCGTAGTGCTCCACCAAGCGACCGTGGCGAAGCGCATGATGCTAGGGTTGCACACCGTCACGGGCCACAAGCAGAACGTCCTCGCCCAGCGACCCTTTTTTGTGTGGTGGTTCATGGGCCAGGTAGCCAGGTACATGTGCCATGAGTGCCGCTCACCGCACCCGCACTCACCCTGTTTTCGAGGGCATTGAAACTGTGGCAATGCGACAATTCCCTGATCACTGCGCTGGAAGTGTGCCAAGCGTTCTTCCCGCCGATTGACTATTTATCTTGTCTTTGGCCTTGCCCCGGTATGGCGCCTCCTATCTGTCTCCTCGCGTGCTTCTGACAGGCATCTGCAGCGCAACGGTCGATGTATCTACGTTTACACGCGCGACTGGCGCAAGCATGCCGTACTGCACGGCTCCCACCCCCCCCAGCGCCGAATTTCGACCTGCTGGCGCCGGGGTCTCCTCCGGTAACGGTCGTGTGACGGACATATAGCTATTTAACCCCTTTCGGCCTCTCTGTGCTTGTGTTATTCCATTTGTGTATTTCGCCGCTTGCTTTGATGTATTCCCTAGTCTTCTTTTTTGGAATCGAAAGAAGTGATCTAAGCGTGCGTTGCCAAACGAGGCCGAAGGGCGCCCACGCGGTGTGATGTTGGTGGTTGTTTGGTGAAACGAAATAAGGTTCATGTTTGGGTGGGAGATTGTGGTCACGTGACTGAGTGGAGAGAGGTATAAAGCAGGGCAAGGATGCGCGTCGGTATCCCCACTCGTCTCAAGCACTGCTCCAAGCACCACCCATCCTCTACTCTCCATGGCCCGTACCAAGCAGACCGCCCGCAAGTCTACCGGAGGTCGGTGGCTGTCGTGTCTCTGCTGGGCCGGCCGTTGACGTGTTATATAGGCAAGGCTCCCAGAAAACAACTGGCCACCAAGGCCGCACGCAAGACTGCCACCTCGACTGGTGGTGTCAAGAAGCCGCACAGGTTCAGGCCTGGTGGGTGCTCCTCTTTTCCCTGTTCTTCTCCTGCTCATCCGTTGCGTGCAGGAACCGTCGCTCTTCGTGAAATCAGACGTTACCAAAAGTCGACTGAGCTTCTCATCCGCAAACTCCCCTTCCAACGTCTTGTCCGTGAAATTGCGCAGGACTTCAAGGCATGTCGTTGCTGTCCCGTGATGCGCTGTGGGCTCACATGTGTTTCAGACTGACCTCCGCTTCCAATCGTCGGCCGTGATGGCGCTCCAGGAGGCGTCAGAAGCTTACCTTGTCTCTCTATTCGAAGACACCAATCTTGCCGCCATCCACGCCAAGCGTGTCACTATTCAACCAAAGGATTTGGCGTTGGCGAGACGACTGAGGGGGGAGCGGTCATGAGTCTTTGTCTACTTTGTACTTTCATCCCTGTTTGTGTAATCTATCCACGCGTGTGTCGCGTTGTGCTAACATCGGGGCGCGACTCGTCACGGTGTGTCACGCTGTCAGTCGCGTCCGCCGTTGTGCAGAGTGGCTGTGTGGTCTTTTGTCTTTTGGCAGAGTATGTGCATTGGAAATGGTACGTCTCTCCGACCGCGCGCTCGGATGCATCGGGGGTGCCGTGGCCCTCCCTGTGTCGGCTTCTCCCACCTTCAGGCCAGTATGTGTTTGCGTGGAGTCCCCATGCTTCGTGCTCATGCAAAGAGTATTATCGTGCCAGGGCTCTTCAACGACTGGCGGTCTGACAGACGCTGTCCAAAGGCTGAGTGGCGCACGCTTTGGCGTCTAATCTTCACTAGGGTCGTGAGAATGTCGCCTCTGCAGCTCACGCCTGCATCCGTGAAACATGTGGAACAAAGACGTTTGTCTACGTCCAGCTTGGTGTTCAGCTGTGGGTACTAATGGAGGAAAGAGGCTCCCTTTTTGTCGACTCAGAGGGCGTGGGAACTTTGCCGGAAGTGACGTACAAGAATCTCCGACAGCTCATTTAACGTGTCTCTGGATTCTTCCTCTTCTTCTCCCTTCTCGTCTCCGTCCATGCCGCCACCTCCCTTGGATGTCAGCAGATCCTACAGGGAGAATCTCCTCTCTCAATCCCACTCTACTGCGTTGAAGCGTCCCCGGGCGGCCTCTGCGCCCTGCGAGACCGAGGAGGCTCGACAGAGAAAGAGACCACGGGGCATTGCCTTTATGAACGAGAGTATTCTTGAAGAAGCTGCAGGAGAGGAAACTAGAGACGTCAGTGTGATAACTGGCAGGTCAAAGGGCAAAGAGAAAGAGTCGCCATCACCTGCTGCACACGGTGTCCTGGGCGGCGGCGTCACCGCTGCGGTGATAGAGGAGCTAGCACAGGTTTGCGCCTGGTTTCAGGTCTTGTATGTTTCTCACATCGGTCTCTCTCCAAGGAATTGAAATGTGGATGTTGCACCGAACTGTGCTACAACGTGCGTGTACCGCACGCCACCTCTAGCTACACTCTGATCAACATGATTTCCTTGTCAGCCTGTCATAGTAAACCCTTGTCAGCATTATTTCTGTGGAAGGTACGTCATACGCTTGTTTCACCGACATGTCAGCCGATCAGTCATCCCTCAGCTGCTGTGTATTGTGGGTCCGCGTGCGTGTACTCTCTGCACACGACTATTCAGTTATTGACTCGACATTTGTTCCAGAATGGAGGCACAAACTGTCCAGCCTGTCGTGGCGTATCTACCTCTGTAACACCGTCCCGCGTGCTCCAGTCCATGATCGATCTCCTTCTGCGGTCAGACCCTTCCAGGGCTAGGACAGCGAACGAACGCGCACAAGCTGATCAGGTTTATAAGGCAGGAACATCTCTTCGGGTAAGTTTGGCCAGTTGTTGCTTGTCTAAAGCCTCGACTCACATCGCCACCAGCTGCCCACGCCTAGACCACCCACACCAGAGCCCAATCTGGAATCACCCAACGACAACTTTGCTCGACCGTGCCCTACATGTCTCGCTGGGAATCCCTATGGCTGGCGCTGCCCCATCCCCATCCAGGATCCGGCAGCTGACCCCGAGAATGCATTTGACCTAGACGACGGCACACCACCCGGACACGCCTTTTGTGGCAACTGCGATCAGCTTCACAATCTCCAGGCCCCCATGTCGACCAAATGCGACTTTTGTCAAGTTTCCTTCTGCGGTATTGGTATACAAAGTCGTTGCTGCGCCCTCAGTCTGCTATCACAGCAACCGCATGGCATGTCCGAACTTCCTGACATCATCCTCAGCGGCGCAATCTACGAAAGCTTCCATGGAAATTTCGTCGAGGTAAGCTGCCTTGAGCCATGACTGCTGGCTGTTCACTGACTCGCGACAGGTCGATATATTGGTCGATTATCTTCGGGCAAACGAGATAACCTTACGCGCCGTGTATAAAGAGGTGAGCTCGTCCGTGTGCGGCCGTTTCACTTCTCATTTTGACTGTTACAGATCGTCACACACACTCTCCAACAACCTAATGCGTTCATGACTCTCATAGATAGCGGTGTTTTTGACGACGTGCATGGCATAGCTGGCGGTGATGATCCGGACCCAACATCTCCACGTCGAAGGATCTGCAGACTCTGCGCGGCTCAGTTGCTAATACATTGTTTGAAGGACTGGTGGATCCGGGAGCGGAGACATGGGAATCTTCCCGACGACGTTGTCAACCGAAAAGATTGTCCCCAAGGGAATGGATGTGACAAGCAGAATGACCCCGGTAAGGTTTCTGCCATATCTTCAACTATGGTGCTGAGCTGAGGGCCATCTCATATAGCACACTGCAAAGAATGTCAGTCACATTTTTCCATCGATGTGCTGTATTATCGCGATATTGACATCTCCAAAGTTAATCATGTTATAGCGAACGCCACAGTGCCACCAGCCGATCATCCGCCCGCTCATGGAACCATGAACTCTCTTCCTTCTCATCACCACGGGCCACACTCTGAAGCATCACATACACTTGGCTTGTTCTTCCAGGAATCCGACATGGACATCCCGCCACCGTCGCCACCGACACCGACACCGTCACAGCCACCGCATGACGGTGCTTCCTTCAGCAATGCTCTATTTTCATTGCCGCCTATGATGGCAAATGAGCAGGAGGAACGCGTGGAAGACCGGTCACACGAGGGCTTGAACAGCACCCGGACTGACGACGTGCGTGCAGGTGGTTTGAACTTTAGCAGTCGGGACACGTGGAGCAGGACGGGAGTGAGCGGAGGGGAGTTCGATACTAGTCGTGGCGAATCGTCTTCGTCGACAGCGACGATGCTGCCAGGGATACCACCTGGGCCATCCGCTCCCAACACGATGAGTGTGGCGGCGAATTATGGGGAATCGTGATGGAGAGGGAAGAAAAGATGGTCTCGTTCTTGTGAAGATAATTGAGCGCTTTTTATGAGATTGCCGAAGTGCTGGCTTTTTTGAAATTGGTCTTTTCCGGTGTCAACTCGCTGAGTGGCGACGTTTTGTTTTCCCTCTTTAGCGTTTTATGTTTCCATACATTTTTCAGTTGTCTTTCGCATTTCGAGTTCTTCCAAGTGTAAGCTTTTTCTAATCATGTCTAGGCCTCCCATTGTTCTGCTTTTGCAATAAGATTTAGATATGCAGAGTCGATTGCCAATGTCAACGGACTGATCATAGCATAAAGGTAGGAAGTTTGTATAGCTGGGAACGCGCAGAGGAGGATCAAACGTGTCGTTGAGCACGTGTGGGAACAGCAGTACATCGTGAGATTGGAACTCGCTGATCTTTGATGTCGTCATTAACATGCACCTGTCGCAAACCTAGCATCTAATCTTTTGCTATCACCGCATGGCCAGTCTACCACAGCCAGTCCTTGCAAGGTCCGTGCGCTTGTACTCATGCACGCGCCAGTGTGCTCAGTTTATTGCAATGTGAATCCTGGACTGCAGTAATGCATCACGACAATTGTGAA
Source organism: Cantharellus purpuraceus (assembly GCA_025174535.1). Taxonomy (NCBI): domain Eukaryota; kingdom Fungi; phylum Basidiomycota; class Agaricomycetes; order Cantharellales; family Hydnaceae; genus Cantharellus; species Cantharellus purpuraceus. Next base: position 719,203 of record JALBUN010000049.1, read on the forward strand.
TGCACGATGGATCTTCGCGATGGAGATTAGCAGCGGTTCTGGCGTAGAGTCCAATGCTCTTCCCGCTCTGCATAGGTGGGTCGATCTTGTCTTGCAGATAACAGAAGTCGACGATTACTCAGCCAAAATTGAGTAATCTGACCTTGTTACGGTCACAGTCACAGGCGATCTTGGTAGACGCCACAACGGTTCTAAGATGGACGACTTGTACAACTTCGAGCTACTTTCATTAGTAGCTAAAATCACCCAGGAAATATACAATCATACCGGTATGTGTTTCTCGTCGTTGGTACGGGCGGTTCTCCCTGATTAACCTGGCAGGCATGAATGAGAAGACTTTGGCTGAATACGTTGTCGCTTTGCACGACGAGTCCAAGACTCTGGCTGATTTCAAAGCAAAACTTCAGGAGAATGGCGCACCATTCCCAGAGTCTGTGATCGAGAATATGGATCGACTCATTTTAAGCATGCATCCTAAGCACAAGAAGAAGTCGGCTTTAACCAACGGGAAAAAGGCCAAAGCCGCGAAAGAGGCAAACGGGAGCTCCTCATTGTCAGAGAAGGATAAAAATGCTCGTATATTCCCTGGCCTTGCTTTACCAGACCAAGAGTGGCAGCCGCCACCTAAAAGTAAGGGTGAAGAGAAGGATGCAGTCATGAAGGAGGTTGACGACATGATGTCGCAGTTGGAGGGTGTCTCGAAGAAGAACAGACCAAAGGCGTCGGAATTCATGGGAAGGGACGACAAGGAACAATCACCGCGTCGACAGAACCGTGACGGTCGTGATTGGGAACTCCGGTCTCATTCTCCTCCACCCCCACCTCGTCGACGCAGCGCCAGTCCTCCAAGGCGAGGTGGAGATAATGGATATGGCGACAGGAGAGGACGGTATGACGATGGACCTAGAGGAAGAGCTCCAGGAAGAGGTCGCCAAGCCCTGGACGAACGACCCATCCTCTACAAAATATATGACGCTCGCGTTACTGGATTGAAAGAGTTTGGCGCGTTTGTCAGTCTGGAAGGTGTGATGGGACGTGCCGAAGGCAGGTCTTATTATGTCGGGATTCTGTCACTCGTTTACTTACTGTCTTCGATACAGGACTAGTGCACATATCGGCCATTCAACAGGGAGCGCGTGCCAACTCTGCTGCCGATCTATTGACTCGCAATCAAGCCGTGAAGGTCAAAGTCATGAGTGTGGCTGGCGGCCGTATAGGCCTTTCTATCAAAGACGTTGACCAAGCCACAGGTCGTGATTTGACCCCCCACCTGCGTATCAAGACTGAGGCAGAAATGCTGGAAGAGGAGCGTCAAAAAGCAGCCCGTGCCTCTTCTGGTGCCAATGCGATGCCGCTAGGCGGATCGGGAGTGTCTATGAACTCGTCAGCTCCAGTTCGATCAGCAAGACGGCTGACTTCACCCGAGCGTTGGGAGATAAAACAGCTCATTTCATCAGGTGCTGTGGATGCGTCGGAATATCCAGAGCTCGATGAAGATTTCGCGTCCCCTATGGCTCGAGCTGAAGTGGAACAGGAACTGGACGTCGAAGTACGAGAAGACGAGCCATCTTTCCTTGCAGGCCAGACAAAGCGGACACTTGATCTGAGTCCCGTTAAGATCATCAAGGCACCAGACGGATCCTTGAATCGCGCTGCACTTGCTGGCGCATCGCTTGCGAAGGAGCGTAGGGAGTTGCGACAGCAAGAAGCGAATGAACAAGCTGATTCAGAGGCGCGAGATTTTAATGCGCCGTGGTTGGATCCTATGGCCCAAGAGCACGATAAAGTCTTTGCTCAAGATCTACGGGGCAACCTCATGGGACAGGGTCAGGCGCCTCAGTGGAAGGAGCAGACCTTCAATAAGGCCACCACGTACGGTAAAATCACAAGCCTGAGCATTCAGGATCAAAGAAAAAGCCTTCCCATATATAAACTTCGGGATCCGTTGTTGCAGGCAATCAAAGAGGTATGTCATATTATTTTGGCAGGGATGATTTCAGTCTTTTAAGGAAAAATGGCTGCCCACAGCATCAAATCTTAATTGTTGTTGGTGACACCGGGTCGGGAAAGACCACCCAAATGACACAGTATCTAGCTGAAGACGGATATGCCGATAGAGGCAAAATTGGTTGCACCCAGCCTCGACGTGTCGCTGCCATGTCGGTGGCCAAGCGTGTGGCTGAGGAGGTTGGGTGTCGATTGGGTCAAGAAGTGGGCTACACGATCCGTTTTGAGGATTGCACGAGTCCAGAAACAAGAATCAAATACATGACCGACGGTATGTTGCAACGAGAGTGTCTCATCGACCCAGATTGTAGTGCGTATTCTGTCATCATGCTGGACGAGGCCCATGAACGGACGATTTCTACCGATGTCCTGTTTGGCCTACTAAAGAGTATGTTCTTTTCATTGTACTATGGCGCATTACTAATAGTTTCCACAGAGGCACTGCGGAGAAGACCCGATTTGAAAGTGATCGTAACTTCCGCAACACTCGACGCAGAAAAATTCTCCAAGTACTTCTTCGAGTGTCCTATTTTCTCCATTCCTGGTCGAACATACCCTGTCGAAATTCTCTACACCAAGGAACCGGAGAGCGACTACTTGGATGCGTCGCTCATTACTGTCATGCAGATCCACCTCTCTGAGCCTCCAGGCGATATCCTTCTTTTCCTCACTGGTCAAGAAGAGATCGACACAGCTTGCGAGATATTGTATGAGCGTATGAAGGCTTTGGGACCACAGGTTCCTGAGCTGCTCATCCTCCCTATTTACTCTGCTCTCCCTTCCGATATTCAATCCAAGGTATTCGATCCGACACCTCCCGGAGTCCGCAAAATTGTCATTGCCACAAACGTGGCGGAGACCAGTCTTACCATCGATGGTATTTACTACGTTGTAGATCCTGGGTTTGTGAAGCAGAACGCTTATGATCCTCGTCTTGGTATGGATTCCCTTGTCGTTACACCCATCTCTCAGGCACAGGCGCGACAGCGCTCTGGTCGCGCAGGTCGTACAGGACCGGGCAAATGCTATCGTTTATATACCGAAGTCGCATATCGCAACGAAATGTTACCGAATCCGATTCCTGATATCCAACGTACAAATTTGGCGCACACAATCCTAATGCTGAAGGCCATGGGTATAAACGATCTGCTCAATTTTGACTTTATGGATCCGCCGCCAGCCCAGACGATGTTGACTGCACTAGAGCAATTATACGCACTATCGGCGTTGGATGACGAAGGTCTACTCACACGTCTTGGGCGGAAAATGGCCGACTTCCCTATGGAACCGCCACAGGCAAAGATGTTGATCGCTTCCGTCGACTTAGGGTGCTCAGAGGAGATCCTATCGATCGTCGCAATGCTGTCAGTACAGAATGTGTTCTATCGACCAAAGGAAAAGCAGGGTCAAGCCGACTCCAAGAAGGCGAAGTTCCACCAGCCGGAGGGAGACCATCTCACGCTGCTCACCGTTTACAATGGATGGAAAGCGAGCCAGTTTTCGAATCCTTGGTGTCATACCAACTTCATCCAAGCGCGAAGCATGCGACGAGCGCAAGATGTTCGAAAACAGTTACTGGGGATCATGGATCGGTATGTCCATTGTTCGTCTTCTGTATTGCTCTGCTGATTGTGTCTAGCTACAAGCATGATATTCTGTCTGCTGGACGGGATTACAATCGTGTACGGCGGGCGATTTGTTCAGGATTTTTCCGCAATGCGGCAAAGAAGGATCCACAAGAAGGATACAAGACGCTTGTCGAAGGCACACCCGTATATATCCATCCCTCGTCGGCATTATTCAATCGTGCACCTGAGTGGCTGATATATCACGAATTGCTGCTCACGACTCGCGAGTACTGTCATACGGTGACAGCAATCGAACCCAAGTGGCTGGTTGAGGTCGCTCCACAATTCTTCAAGGTTGCAGACGCGAACAAGATAAGTAAACGAAAGAAGCAGGAGAAGATTGAGCCGTTGTATAACAAGGTGAGTACAAAATCACATTGCAAGTAACCCTTCATGGTTTACATGACGTCTACAGTACGAGAAGCCAGACGAATGGAGATTGTCCAAAGTGAAACGGAGTGCACGTTCAGTGAGCCATGTTGTCCAATATCCATTCCCACATATCACTCATTTCTTTTCTAGAGTCAAACTTTTGGTTAAAGTTCGCTATATTTTATTTCACCCCATTGCAACTGCATTGTACGCTATACTGTCCTGTAACAATCAATTTAGAGCAGTCGCTCCTCAACCTTCGCACATTGGTCATAAGATATTACTTACTAGCATCCAACTAATTCTAGAATGATCAACCTGGCGTTTTTTTTTTTGGTCATCAGAGTAGACGGAATTCTACGCTTGTTATCTTTACTAATTTCCCTCGCTCACCTCTAATGGCATTGAATTGATACAGTGCCGCAAATTATAGCGACTGATAATCCTTCAATTCAGGTTTTGTCAGGCTGAATACCTGTGGCACAGAGGTTTGATCGGCAACACGTTCAGTGCTTGACGGTACGGAGTTGAGTTTGCACTGATCATCCATGCATCGGTAGCTTCAGAATGATGTAAGACAACTTGGGTGAACGGCTCGACTACAAAGATGAAGATAGGGGCTCTGCAAGACGCGGATCTGAGCCGCCTGTCATGTTGAGGGATCCCCATTCCTAGGCTAGTCTACAAGGAGGAGCCGGCCCCACAGATTCGCTCAACAAGAACCGCCTCCTTAATGTTTCGAGCTGGTACTCGAATTGGGTGCGCAATATAAGAGGCTTAAGCTTTCACTGGGGTGAGATAGAACCAGATCCGCGACCATGTTCACGTTCTTCGCTGTTGCGTTTCTTTGCCTGAGTCTGCTCACTCCGAGGGGGTTGGCACAAATCCCGGGACCTTTTGGGTTGTATACCATAAGTTCTAATTCCACGTAAGTGCAGCCATGCCTCGGGATGCAATTTAGGTGATTGAAATTGGGATGGTATTACAGCTTGAATAACCGTCCCTTGTCCACAAACGGAGCGCAGCCATGGTTCATACTCGAGGATCAAGTGTCCGACCCTTCCCAGATTATCCAGAACAATTTCTTCATCAATACCACGTTGGTACCATGTCAGAGTCTCCACTTATGCAAAGTCTCACATGAAGCTCTTCGCAGGAATAGCCCAGACTTACCCAGAGGATTTCTGACTTGGGGCGCACAGGGCCCAATTTCCGACCTGTACGCCACGATCGACATCATTGATCCCATGTCGGCCTTGCAGCCTGTGGAGTTTAGACTCTTGAACAGCGGTCTGCCTACGTACGCGGGATCGTTTACTTTCGGGCGTAATGGCCAGCTCGTCTTGAGGGGTGTGTCGCGTTTCTATGTGAAGACCCTTGACGAACCGTTGTTTAACAATGCACCCGTCATATGGTGGCAATTTGGTGATGGGGCAGTGACTGATCCTACGGCTGTGGGGGTTACGATTCTAATGCATGTGCCTTAATGGAACAATCCCCTCAAGCCGAGCGTCTGTATTCACTTGTCCTTGAAATTGAACAGTACATCCAACGGCGTCGTTGGGGGAAAAGATTAGGACTTGATTGAGAAAAGCAAGTTGTCTCTGCCATGAACATCACCACTGAGTAGAGGAATGCGCCGTCACGTGACGGCTCCCAGCGTCTAAGCGCGTCGCAGAAAACTCTGGTGAGTGACTATACAGATGCCCGAGCAGCAGGCTAGCCCCTCCTCCTCCCAGCCACCATCTACTCTCCAGAATGATAGTCAAGGTCCAACAAAAGGTACGGCCTCTGTTTGTCCGTCTGCTTCATCCTGTTCAATACTACGCACGGATGCCGCCCCAGCAGCAGAATCTGCGAAGCGCACTTACCTCTCACTCTTACCGCCACCACAGCTGATTGACCTCATTCTTGCCATTGATGTAAACCGCCAGACTCTCATCTTCCCGCATGATCTCGACAGTGCCATCAAAGCGCTTCAGCGGCCCCAAAGACAGTCTCATTCTCCACCTCAGAGCACTGACGCTGTACCTGTCACTGTTAAGACTGAACCTACTCCTTCATCTGTTCCCTCCCCTGCACTACCACCACTGCGGAATCATGCACCTCCTGCTCAGTCTCCAATAGTACAGCCGCCGCAATACAAGCCGCCAGCGTACAAACAACCTCCACACTCACAGGTGTATCCATATACACATACACCATACTATCCCCCTTCTCAACCTCCTCAACCTCACATACCAGCATCTTCTCCGCCGCCGCAGCCACCACCACCAGCGGCACCAGCGGCACCAGCGCGACACCCACTGTTCACTTCCACCCCTTTGGCGCGAGATCCGAATAAGCCCCCGCTAGCACGTCCTACTCCTCCTCCTGCTGTCGTGAGTTCACGAGATGATCCAAATGCTATGCCCAGCTATGAAGAGATGATAGTCGAGGCGATTATAGATGTTGGAGATGGGGAGGGTACAGCACCTAAAATACTTTTTGCATGGATGGCTTCGTGAGTTTTATTCCCTGACAAGTTTGCCGTCATGGGAAGGATATATGTACAAGAAGAAACTGGTGACTGACGGTTTTCATGGTAGACATTATCCATTACAGCAGAATTTTCGTCCATCTGCTTCACAGGCACTTCATAAGGCACTTAAACGGGGCCGCCTTGAGAAAATCGGTGGCAAATACCGATTGAATCCCAGTTGGGGTGGTGGACCTACTGTATGTTATTTCTATCTTTCTAATGGTACACTCCATACGTGTCTTAACGCGTGTTTGATATACCCCGTCACCCAAACCCTTTAGACCTCAAAGCGTGCAACTCGACGTCCAACAGCGAACCGCGCTGTTTCGCCGCCTTTGTCGCGCCCACAGCCTGGGGCCTCCCATCCTCCGGCTATACCACCACATGGGTATACACACATGCATCCTCCATATGGCTATCCGGGGTATCCACCTCATCCTTCCATGCCACCCCATCCGTTCAACACTCCGTATGTGCCTAATGGTGCACCATGGGCATCAGGTCAACCTCAGCCATATCCGCCACCCGCCCCTGGCGTCGAGAATAGGACAGATGAGATGGAGACAGATGATGGAGGCGAGAGTGAGGAAGGGTCAAGAATGCGAGAGGAGGCTGTGCAGGAAGAGGTGGCTGATGATAGGATGAAGGAGAAGATTAGGCAGAGCTTAGTGAGGTTAGCCAGGGTGTTGAAGCGATTTGCGAAAAAGAGAGAGGGGACGCAATAGAGGCGGAAGGGACGGAAGTTGCCATGTGGTGCCCGCTTCAACCGTGTGTGCGCATCTCTCAATTGGGTGTATATGATATCTAGGGCTGTTCGAGTTGCATGAGTTAATGACTACTTCCAAAATATGGTGGATCTAGTGGTAGCTTCGGCAGAATATCGTGAAAGCAAGAAGACCTTGATTAAGCTGGTATCTATCGAATTGCAATCATAAGGCCTTAAGGCTCAAAGCTTCAAGTTTTAAGCTTTAAGATTTGGATGACTATCTCACAAATATACTCTATAGTATCAATATCATCGCAAGTTCAACCCTGTGATCCTGCCAGATGATCCATTAATGTTGTCTGACGAATAAATAAGGGAGGCAAGGACAGCGTTAGACGCAGACCACCAGGATTGTTTGATTTCTATTAATTCAACCCTTCGCAGCCAGTGAGAGAGTATGCGTGATTCAATTAAGGTGCTCGAAGCGCTCGCAGCCCCGTGCCCGACCAAGGGTACTTAACTGCAGGCTCATGTTCAACAACAATTGTCTGCAATTCAGACTCCGCCGTTTTCGCAAAATGCATCTCATGTACACCTTGGACGAGGCTGGGAACAGGATATATACTCTCAAAGTATGTTTGTTTCGATCTACTATTGATATAGCAGTCCTTTAGCGTATTTTTATTGGCAGAAAGTCCTCGATTCGGGCAAAATCACAAAGTCGGCACATCCAGGTTGGGTCGGACCTTGTCTAGGTTGTCCCCTTTACTCATAGGTTTATTCATGTCAACAGCGCGGTTCTCGCCTGATGATAAGTTTTCGCGGCATCGTATCACAGTGAAGAAGCGGTTTGGGGTACTTCTCACGCAGACACCGACCAAGCCATTATGAGAGTGGATTTATTTTATTATGGTGTGGTTTGTCTTTTGTCTTTTGAGCAATCCTATAGTCACTTTTCTTACTAATGCTGTAATGTAGCTGGCTAGTGCTTAAAAAATCGACGATGACATGTGTATGCAATATTGTAACTCTGTGGTAATACCTACAAACTCCTGGTATAAGTGAAGCTATTGTAGTCTGTCATCTATGGCGAGAGTCTCTCAATTTTCCATTCTGGCGTGTCCTCGGGAGAAGCTTCCACGCGTAAATATCGTACCCGATCATGAAGCCTAGACGGCTTTCCAGCCCAGAACTCGACTTCGCTGAGGGTACCAAAAAAGAACATCAGCACGGGCTGCCTCCTCAGGACACCGAAACCACTTTACGCACTCCGGGACAAGTCTCCATCCGCCCCAAGATTCGGGCAAGGGTATATCCGCCTCGCTGGCTCCGTCCGGGACGTCAAACCGCTTCTTGACCTCTTGCACTCGTTCTGCAAGCTCTCCCTCCTTCACGACGTTGCTCTGTGCACTCGCCCAGGCACCGATCCTGCTACCCAGTGGCCGGCTCTTGTAATAAGCCTCGCTCTCCGCTCTAGAAACCTTCTCGACCCTGCCGACTACCCTCACCTGTCGTGAGACCTCCCTCCAATAAAACGCAAGTGCCGCATGAGGATTCTCTGCTAGCTCACGAGACTTGCGCGAGGTGTAGTTGGTGAAGAACACGAATCCCCGCGCGTCGACCTGCTTGAGGAGTACGATGCGCGAGGAGGGGATGCCGACGCGGGTGCAGGTTGAAAGGGCCATGGCCTCAGGCTCTGTAACGCCTAACTCATTTGCGGCTGTGAACCACTCATCAAATTGGACCAACGGTGAGGGCTTAACTGAGGTCGGCGTGAGGATGGTGCTGGATTCATATTGCTTGTGAGTTGTGACACGGAAAGTCTTTGGGTCGGTGTGTATGACGGCGTCCATGGCGTGCAAGCCTCTTGCTGTGCTTGCCGGACAACAGACAGGATGGCGTAGATTGCGAGACGGACGTACCACTTTGGCATTCAGCCTCTCAAAGGACGCCCGGGAGGATGGCGCCGTCAGCCCCTTGACTCGACTTGTACGGCGTAACATACTTTCTATGAAAAGCTCTTAACTGGGTATAACAGATGGAAGGCGGATATCGACAAGTGGAGGCTCAGTTCCTCTGCGGTCTGCTACTATAGATGCAAGATTGAAACATGTCACCTGCCTGCGCCAAATTAGTCACGCTGACGGTTCCAACAGCTACGCAGTACCATACAGTGTAAAGAAGCTCTAAAACCCGAAGCGTGTGGATGGTGCTGCGTATGAATGAATAGATTCACAGCTCACCTTTGTCTGCTGACCATTATCAGTCAAATCTTGGCGTCTCATAATATGCATCTGCTCCTTATTCGACTGGTGGAAAGTCCTGGTCGAACATACTTAGAGACGAAAACAATACGGCAGGTTATCCGCAGTCCTCCGAGTCCATAGTGGGCGAATGGGAATGCAGCGTCTCGGTCGCCAGGCCCTTCTGCATTCTGAGCTCGGCGCTGCGCCCTTTTTACCCCGGAAGCCCTGGAGGTGACCAAGTGAACAACAGCCTTGGACTCAGAATAGAGCTGGACATTTCACTGTTATGCACAACATGAGCAGTTGAATAACATCGTGCTCAACGTCTGGAAGACGATACGTTGAACCCACGAGTTCAACCGTAAACCCTGTGGCTGAATTGCCAATCTAAATCGGCCGACATCTAGATTTCGTCGAGGCACCAAAATTGGCAATGGTTGGTCAAAGCACTCCACGCAAGAGAAGGGTTCAGTGTTCCATAGCTGGCTTCCCGCGATCGTCAGGGAAGTGGGCTGAGACACCTAATGCCTCCTGACGCTAAAAACAGAGGAAAGAAAAAGCGAGAGAAAACTATTTCTGAACTGATCTGACCAATTTAATAATCAGAATGGAATTTTATATCTGCTAAAACGGACATGCGCGACCGGGGAGGTTGGTTTCATGTAACATGCCCAAATCATTTCCTGCGTGCGCTATACCCGCAGCAGATGGGAGGTGGAACCCTGGCAGAAGTGCTCTTTCGGATGTGCTACTCTCGGAGCATCCCGAAGCGGTTTACATCAGGGAAGCATGCCTGTGCAGCCGCTGGCCAGCAGGAGGCTGTAGCAGGGGTGACAGTGCAGGAATGCTATCAGCGCGCGCCGGGGGGGGGGGCGGGCGGGCTCCACATGAGATGCCAGACGGGGGTACCCTCGCTTACCCTTTTCGACGATGGGATGTGACAGTTTCACTAGCCTATATGTAGTTACGCCGTACGCGCCAAGTTAGCACTAGAAGGGGCACCGTAGAAGAGAAGGGTTTAGGCAGGGGATCTTAGCCCATGAGGAAGGAAAGGCGCAGATTTGAATGTGTGACTTTTGAGACAGAATCGAGCTGAATGTCGCTTTCTGTTATCATCTGTCAATAAATATTAAAAAGTCCTCTATCATACGGTACCGTCTACGTACGCGGTTCCTGTGCAAGTTGCCCGTAGATATAAATTCCCATCGTTGTCACGCCCGTTTCTGGTTAGGCCGACCCACTTCAGGCGCCGCCCCAATTGCCTATCCCAATAAACCCAGTATATCTCAACCCGAAGTCAAACTCTTCTTTCCTTCCCCCCCCCCCTCGCTTGTCCTCAAGCATGAACGTCCACTCCGTCTCCGCTGAACTGGCCACCATCGCCAGGAAGGCAAAGGGGACAGTGCCCCCAAAGCTTGTCGTAAGCCTTTTACTCCCCAGCCTGATGTGCGTTCAGCACGCTGACTTACCTAGGGCGCGTCCACGACCGTCGTCGGGGACAAAATGTATCTGTTTGTGGGTTATGTCGTCTAGATCCTTTGCAGTTTGGTTTGACACGCATACATTGCAGGGTGGCCGTTTAGTTGTTGAGCACCGGATGCTATCAGATCTTTACGTGTTCGACATACAGACATTCACTTGGACGAAATTGGAACCAGCTTCAGATGCTACTAATCCAAGTCCTCGTTATTTTCACAGTTCAGACACGTGTGAGTTTTTGTGACGCGAGTTGTTCCGTATTCATCACTCACACTTGCTCAGGGAACAATCATCTCGTGATCTTTGGCGGGATGGGTTATAAAAGCACTGAAGGGGCTCCTGGCACTCTTTGTGTACTCAACGATGTCTGCTTTTACTCTCTCGCCGAGTCGCGCTGGCTTCCCGCGGACGAAACACCACCATCACCCCTTGCCCCACACTCTCTTGTTCCTCGTGCCAGATATGCACACCTATCATCCGTCTCCTCCGACATGCTTTTTATTATCGGCGGTCAGGATCTCGAAAACGGTTGGCTGGATGATATTCATGTGTACAATTTGCCTTCGCGGTCCTGGGTCCACCGAAGCGATTATCCCCGTCATTGCGGGACATATCGCAGCGTGGCTCTCTCCTCTCCTCTCTGCGTACGAAACCCAACTTCTGAGCCTGCCCCCTCACCGGCGCCGCGATTCCGTTCAGAAACTGCTCCATCTGTATTACCTGTGACTTTACCAGATACATTTGTCCAACTCCCGTACTCCGCCACCCCCTCCACCAGTTTCCCTAGTGAAATATATCTCTACTCTAACTATAACGTAGGTTTTCTGGTTTTTTTTTCTTTTACTCTCTCCTTTGTAGTTTGCTTGTGTTCACCGCTTTGTTGCATGCAGTTCACAGATGTCAAGCGCGAACTGGAAGTATTTACTCCACAACCTCCATCATCGTTCATGATCACGGATCGCTCTACTTCTATGACTGGACTCGCCTTACCTCCAGGCCTCCGGTTCCCTACAGGGGCCCTTCTGGGCACCTCGCTCATCATCGCCGGCACCTACCTTGCTCACTCCTACCAAGCATTTTCGATCTGGTCACTTGATCTACCGACTATGACATGGTCTCGCATTGAACCAGGAACCGCCCTTGCAACGGGCAGTTGGTGCCGAGCTGCGTTGTGGAGGGAGTCCAATAAGTTGCTTGTCTTCGGTAATCGAGAGGGTAATTTGGTCGAGGACTACAATCACCGCCTGCTGAGCTGGGATCACGTGGCCTACATAGACCTCGAAGCCTTTGCGATCTATCAACCTCCAAGTCCCGGATTTGGATTTGGCCATGAGGCCCAGGCAATGGGTCTGGCTGCACTCGAAGATGGGGCGTTCGCTGACTTTGAAGTCGTTTGCGATGACGGTCGGCGAATCCCGTGCTCTCGCAAACTGCTGGAAGACCGCTGGCCGTGGTTCCATAATCAGCGCACACGATATTTGGCTACCGCTTCTAGCGCTGTTGATACCTCAGGGGCGAGCTCAGTTTCTCCGCTGCCGGTGCCTGCCGGGTCGACCGACGCGACCCCCCTTCGCCCGGATCCTCGCTTAACTCCTCGGGCACTACACCTAGCCGAGCCATACCCAATAACCATTGCATTTCTACAATACCTATACGCTCAGGCGCTGCTAACTCCTCTCCAGCATGCACCGGCTGTCCTTAGCGCTCTTCTGCTGCTGAGCTCTACGTATGATCTGACTCACTTGCGGGATCTTGTCAAACATGCTATGCACAGAGCATTAAGTGCTGGCAGTTCGGGCGTGACCGGGGTATACGATGTCGCTACACTTTGCGATTGTCAAAGTTTGAGGCTAAGGTGTGTTCCCATTCAAAAAAATTTCTTTGTGAATTTTTTTACCTTATATCTGTGAAATGACCGTGGCCGAGACTAACTTGCCCAATAATCTTCAGGGCTATGCGCATGTTCAAGCAGAAGCGTCCATCGGGGCGTGTACGCACCGGCCGTTCTGATGAACGCCATGGAGGAGGCGGGAGTTCTCATGGACGCGGATCAGGGCATCACCATCACGCAAGACCTCGAGGGCTCTCAGACGCCAATCAGAATCAGCCAGGATCCTCTGTATCTACCTCTGCAGATGCAAGCCAAGTGTCTAGTCCTGGGCAGAGTAACGGGAGTGCGTATCATCGTCATCATTATTCTCGTTGCGTGGCTGAGTTTACCCTACTATTCAAACAGCAACATCGCATTCAGACACCATTCGTCTTTCGACGCCCCCAAAAGGTAGTGCAAGGACGACATTATCACGTAGGTCCTCAAGAAAGGACTCCTCCGGGACGATATCTGATCTGGATCCCATTACTCCAATTTCGACTCCATCTGGTGACTCTTTGAGCCTGGGACAGGCTCGTTCTTCCGTTGAATCAAAGGCAGAGCAAGCACCGCACAGTGTAACGGAATCTTCGGTTTCAGATGACGACGACGAATATGATCTCGAACTTCTCGGATTAGATTCGACTTATTCGTCTCTTGACACGGCATGGTTCTCTACTAGTCACAGTCGCGCATCCTACAATGCACGCCCTTATATGCAATCTACTCCTAATCCAACAGATTCGGAAGACTACTACTTTGGTACACAGCCAGACCTCAGTCCTCTCACCAGTTCGTTCCCTCCTCCAGAAAAACCGGCTGCCTTCCATTTACCATATCCATCTGCCTATCGGCCATCTCGCAGCGCTAGCATTAGCGATACGCCTTCTATTACAGACACCCCTTCACTCGCTCAGGCGTCTGAGTCATCCCACTCCTCAGGAAACCTCTCAACCTCTTCTGCCAATTCTAGTGTCCCGGTCACACCACTCAGCCCAGCTTTGGCTGAGATCGTGGATGCAGTGGCAAAGGTAGCTGTAGCGTCGCCGGACAAGCGATTACCAAGACAACCTTCATTGCAGTCCATTAATGAAGACGTCAGCTACGATGTTCCCCGACAATCAATTGACTCGGAGCATGAAAAGCAGAGTCTCTCCAACTTCCCTCTACCGCCCCAAAATGTCCACGTGGGCAAACACCAGCTTCCCTGGATCAAAACCAGTCTGAGCAATATTTCCGAAGTCGAGAGTACGCGCACTCAGGATTGGCTTCGTAGTAATACGACGCAGTCGGGATCACATTCTCCTGACGAAAGTTTGTCAAGTCTGGACTTGTCGTCCCCTAGGTCTTTGAGTGGCAAGAGCTCGTTCGACCGTTCAACGACATCTGAACGCAGGTCGAGTATGACGCCTGTGCCACAATCTGGAGGTGGCCTTGCACGTATTCTCAATCCTAAACGAAGCAGCTCCAAGTTGGAGAAGGATGCTGCGAAGACGCGACTCAAGGCTGATAAGTTGGAGCAGAAATTGCGAGAAAGCGAAGAAAGACAGTTCTACAAGCAGGACCAGCCAGAGAGGGAATCATTGCAGTATCTCGCTGGATTATGGTCCCCAAAAGGCCCCAAGTTATTCAAGTCGGATGACAAGAAGCGGAAAAAGGAGCTGGAGAGGCAGAAGGTACGGAGTGTTACTGAGGAAGCAAAACTGCGTGCGGAACGTCGCGTGTTAGAAAACAAGGTCGGAAAGCCTGCTGAGAGCTGGGCAGTGTCAGGCATTGGCGGATTGTAACGTCCCTTTTTCTCATTTTTTGTTCTTTTATCTGGGTCTCGGATATGTACCACCCATCGTCCTCTACGCCACTACACTCTTTCACATCATATCTTTTTCCTTTTATTTTCTTCTAGCTTGTTTACTTATGTATCATGGTGCCGTTAGATTTCGATACTGGAGAAGTAAAATCATATATCATCTATAACATTACATGACCCTCAGCTGGTTCTGTGGGGCAAACCGCATATTTCACTGGCGAGGAGTTACCGCCAATGGACCCGTTTTCTCCACGGCGAAACTCGTAGATTGGCGCTGTACCACTTCTCACCCAAATCAAAACCCACTTGTGCTGAATAGGTAAATCAAATTTGACCCTTCCACAGAACAGTCGATGCTAGCAGCCCCGTGGGCTATGTCTCATCAAAACATGCATATCTGCTGACAACACGAATGACCATATGGTTCCTTCTACTGCTGGCAGTGAGTAGCGTACACTAAGTCATGTGCCATAAATCCCAGTATATGCGGACCGTACACAAAAATACTTCCACGCCAGTCTTCTTTTTTTATGGGTCTCCTCCTTCTCTCACGTAACTATACTGCAGATATAAAGTGGTTGTTGAGGTACTGACGCGTGGACTCATCCCCTTCCCTCGACCCCGGCCTCTCGGAGAAAGCACTTTCCCGACCGTGTTGTCCTACTTGCTCAGATTTGTATACAATGTTCGGCTACCTCCCCCGACGCCTTCTTTTCCTCTCCTTGCCCCTTGCAGCCATCATTTCTGCACTACCCCCTGTCAAGAACTTTGTCGTTTTCGGCGACTCATACTCTGGTAAGGATGAGGCCGTTCGAATATTTTGTAAATAATTCATAGAATTGTCTTTTCCCAGATGACTGCAACTTCTGGCGATTGACCAACTCTCCCCAGACTGTTGCGCCCTTCCCGTTTCCCAATTGTCCGGTATTATAGCATTGCTCACCATCGGTCTGCCGATTTATGCTAACACGAGTAATGATCCGGTTAGCCTCCTCCTACGGGAAGAGCTGATCATGGTCTTGCTTGGCCGGTGCGTCCCTCAGGGGAAATTATTGTTACTCGTCTTCTGATCACTGACTACACAGGAAACGATACGTAACATATCCAACATTCGAGTGATCAATTTAGCATTCAGGTGTTTTAACCCATATAGACTAGGTTTAATTTACTGATTTTTATGTAGCGGGGCAACGTGTAATGTACAACTGTTGTCTTATCGCAATGTTCCAAAGTGATTAACATGCTGATCCCCTTGAAGAATACGGATTTCCCTCGGACACATCAAGGTACAACTGACCACCATCAAAGCTCCCAATCATTTAATACACCGTCTTTCTCCCTAGGAAGCTTTAATGGCACCGTCGTCGATCCGGTGCGGCAATAGGTGCCTGGGAACTCCTATTCTCTGCTCACTTTCAAGTTCTCAACAGGATGTTTCTTCACAAATTCATAAATATGTGGCGCTGAATGACCCATCCATGAAGACTCCCGAAGAAACCGTTGCAGCGATCTTCATCGGTACCAATGACCTTGGCTTCTTCCTACGTATGACCATCTTTCTCTTGCATATATGCTACTTTACGGAATTCCCCCGCAGAAATTTTCCGAGACAACAGGACGTCAGACATACTGCCTTCCGGCGTCCAAATCACAAATGAGGCCGATTGTGTAGTCAAGCAGGTTCAATCCCTGCACAGCCTCGGGATTCGACGTTTCCTCATCTTCCAAACAATCCCCCTCCAAGATGTCGCTCAATACTCAGCAAATGTTGTCAACGGCGCTTCCCAGCCGGTAAGATGATAGTTTCCCTCAAGAGCCTCACGGCCAATATAAGAAATAAAATATCTTAGGGTGCATTCCTTTCCGCCTTTATGACCCAACTAGTATCCGCAAACAATGCCCTGCAAGCACTTCAGCTCGGCAGCCTTCAGAAGAGTCTTCCTGGAAGTGATATTCAAATCTTCCCCACGTTTGACTTTTACGCACAGAGGGTCGCCAACCCCAAGGCGTTTCTTGGACCGAATGGGACGAGCACTGGATTCTGCAATATGAACCCCGGTCCTTGTCCAGATCCTCAAGATTTCTTGTTCTGGGATGCTGTAATTTGCTTTTCATTTTGTGTCTAGCGTTGTTTAATTATTTGTTTACAGCTCCATCCAGGCGCAGTCGCGAACAACCAGCTAGCTGCTGCTGTAGTTGCTTTCCTCAATGGCCAGAAAGACGTGACTGGTCCGGGTTTGTGACATATCACTCATATGTTTATGATTTACTGGTGGAAATCTTCTTCGACACTTGATTTGTCCACTTGCTTGGGTTTATTAGCTCAACGAGCCTCCTTTGCGTCAGATTTTGTTATATAGTTTGGAGGCAATTTGGGCTGAGTAGAGATACATAATGACCATTACCAGGGTTCAGAAGCAAGACGACAACATTCAAAATTTAGATAATAGTGGGGTGGGTAGGAAGACTCTGTTAATGCCACCCGGCGGTGCCAGCGTTACGTGTTGATCGACCTGATCGACCGACCAACCTGGTCCTGGATTAATGTCAGGACGTGCGCTTCCATTGGCAAGGCGCGCACAAATGGGCATCTGTCGTTTGGCGCCATTCCTGCGCCGAATATATATCCACCAAAGGAAGTGGGGTGCCAATGCATCAATGGCCCGTGATGTTTTCAAGTTCCGCCAGTCACTAGGCATACATGACACATGGCAACATGGCGACATGGACAGATCTCTGCGGGGCATCAGGGGACTCTGCTAAACTGCTATAGTTCCGGTGCTTGTCACCTTCCTGTGGTCCATCATCAACATTTCAACCACGATAACCTCTATTTTGCGAATTGTGATACAGTAACCAAATCCATATAGTGGTTCCGCAGAAAAATATGTATGGAGAGTATGGCAGTAAATATAGGAGGTAGTAGGTGCGGCTGTATGATACAATGGCCAGTGCGCATACACAAGTGCAACGACAATGCAACAAAGGAAGGACATAGGCGCAATCGATTAGGCTACATATGCAAAAGTGTCTCTTGTTCCATCGACCCGCTCAATATATTCCTTCTCAAGCAGCGTATCAATCGCCTGCAATGCGTGTCACTGACAACGAAAACAAGATAATTTAATGAGAAGTACCTTCTTGATGTCTGGAATCTTCGGCGTAAATCGTTGAGAGATTTGTGAGATGACCTCTTGGATCAAGGGTTGATTTTTCATAGTCTACTCATGGTTGTATGGTTAATCGCTCTCGCAACATTGAATGAGATCTTACTTTGCGAGCCTTCATTATTCTGCGAATTACCAGATTCAAGGATTGCAAATAACGAACCGTGTTGTTGCCACTCACCGAACGATAGTAGCCTGGATCACGTATTTGCGATCTTCGTCTACGGTCTTGAGAACGTCAGTCGACTCCGCTTTGACTTCTGCCTTTATTGGCTGGTTGAGGTTCACGCGGATCTATAATCACAATATTTGACCTCATGGGCATACAGGAATCCTATGGACCGTGCAGTTACCTTCTTGGACTTGAAGCCTGGAAACATCAACTAAGTTCAGCAATCATATTTAGTGACGGATAGGCGAACAAACCAGGATTTAAATCATATTGATCTGTTTCCTCACTAATGAGAATCTTTGCCTTTGTGAGCAGACCCAATACTTGACGTAAAATCTCCTTGCTGATCGCAGTCGCAGTCACCATCTCATCAAAGGAAAGCGTGTCATGGTCATTGTATTGGACCAAGACTGCCATTTGGTAGGAGCTTGTCATAAGAATATACTTCTGGTTGAGGTAGTTGGTCCGCAACTCGTTTTTAGAGTAGTTCCAAAGCCATGTCAGTTTGCGACCAGAGTGTTTGTCCCCATAATACCGTGTAAATCGGTCGTACGTCGGTTGAATCTCCCGAGGGATTGTGTATTCGTTTGTGGGCGCATTCAACGGCCAGAAGTTAGTTCCGAGAACCATCACACTGAACGTCACTTCCAAATCGGCAGGGTCGTGTGTTGTTTGCATACGCTCCTTGAATTGATCAGTCAAGTCTTTGCTAAGACTCATGTCTATGTGAGCGGGCGAGTAAGACATGGGTGACCGATGTGTTGCAATTACAAAGGAAGACAAACCTGTGAACATCCGTTGAAGCTTGTTCGTGTATTCGAAGCCACATGCTTCCTTAAGCTTCGAGATCATACTCGCCTCGCTCTCATCTGATGCTGACACACCGTGAATCAGGCGCTTCGAAAGCTTCGTGGTGTAGAATGTTTGGAAAACATCTTTATCCTCAATGTACTTGAACAGAACCATCTTGGAGCTCGGTCAGTCTTCCGTGTGGATGGAGTAAGCAAGTAATCACACACCACTTGATTAAGAGCTTCCTCCAAGTCACCCTCTTCACTGAGTTTGTTGCTCTTCCTGAGGAGTGCATCGGCATGTTTGGCTAATAGTTCAGGGGACTTCGTAGTTGAAGACCCTGTGGCAGCATTGCGATTAACAAACTCTCGGCATGCCTAAAAAGTCCACATCAACATCCGATCATCAATTATTGAAAGTGTATGATAATCACCTTGTCAAGACTAGCAACAAAACCCGCTTCGCCCTTAAAACTCCGGTTAACTGTCTCTTGGTTCTTCTTATGAACCTCGAGCAACGCATCCACGTAAGCCTTCGGGTCCTAGAAGGTTAACACATTAATACAATACAGACGACATAAAACATCATGTCACCCACCAGGGTATCTACTGCTGCTCCACCGTCGCCCACAAGTTTAGACACAGCAACTAGACCTGCTTGCTTTACATGTTCTTCGAACTTCTTTCTGAGCGGCTCCAACCCTTCCGGTATGCGTGCCAAAAGAGCATACATTCGTTGCAGATCCTCATCCTTATCATAGTCAAGCAACTTCTGGAACTCCTCCCACATGATCTCAGAGTGCTCCCGAATGAGTACATGCTCGCAGCGGTTGATCAACTGTTAAACGAGTGAATGAGTAAACGACCGGGTTATGCCATAACCCAGTACGGACTATTTTCCTGGTATTGGTGTTCAAAAATCGTTCCACTCTGTCCTCCTCTTCTCGTAAACGCTCCTCAGCTTTCTTCAGATATTCAGACACACTGTTCTCAGCGAGAAATGCATCCGACTCCTGCTTATAATACCTTTCGGTTGCTTCAATGAATGGTCCCTCTAAGTGTTCACGATACACCTCTAATGAGGCCTTGTTTGAGTCTGCCTCATCCAAACCCAAGGAGACTGTGGCGGGTACTTAAGCTACTACAGAATATTGGATTATAAACAACACGCACCGAAAGAGTCGACAACCTTTTTCACAAGGCCTTGATCAATGTTTTCCCCATTCCGCTGTCGTTCGATAAGCTTGAGTATAGCGCCAGCAAGTTTGCTATTCTTGGACTGAATATGGAGAAAGAAGTTGGTTTTCCATTGAACGAGTGATAGCTAAATAGAGAGCACGTGTCAGAACCCATATGAAGACAAGAGGCAACTCCTCGCTGAAATACAATGTACGCACAGTATATACTGTGTAGACCCCCTTGCGACCTTCGTCCTTTTCTCGCTTCACCCAATGTCGGTTGAGATACGTGAAAAGGCGGTTGATGTAATTCGCCCCAGTGGTATACCTGTCCCATTCCTGGGCATAGTAATGAAGCAATGCCTCATCCACTAAAGGGTCAGAGTGCTATGAGAATCATGTGAGACAAACACAGGGAACAGTGGCACTGGTTTGAAACGGACTTCACGTAAGCCCTTGAGATGTTCAATGAAATATCGGATAAGGTTGTTGTAAAGGTCAGATCCCATGAGGTTCGCGCCCGCTGTTTCAACGCGTGGACGTCAGACTCATGTGGCAAGAGATAATAGGTTTGATAACATACTTCGACCACCGCCTCCAGCTGGCTCCATTGTGCCCTGCATACGCGACGATGTGCAGTAATTGTACGAAACGGTGTACAAACTCATGTATTTTGAGTACGATACGCCTGTGTGCAGTTTCGTCATAATGTGATCTACGCCCTCCTCCAGAAAAGCCCAGGTAGTGGCTAAATCTGAAGTTGCTGGTGGCATTGGAGTCTCCCCCGCTGAGGTCGAGGCTGATGCAGCAGCGGTGGACATGTTGAATAGTGAGTATGAGATTAAGGAATAACCACAAGGCGTTTAGGCGCCAGAGCCAAGTCCCTATGTATAGGTACAAGGTCCGAACGGTTGAACCCTCTTGCATCTCATACTTCTAAAGTACTTAGGCCTCTGACTATGTCCACATTAAAACAGTGCCAATACATGTGATTGTAAGTGGCTTGAGCAGTCAATGGAACACTGTTGGTGGACACCCTCGAAGAAAGGAACCATTGCTATCGTGGTTTCATGAGTATTCAGTCGCTCACTCGAATGCTAACATCACCGCTGCAAAGACGCACAGGATGATAAGCAAATGTACGGTCACGAGGTAAACACGATTGCATACCCATTCAAATGCGAACTGCGATAACATTGTCACCAAAGTGATCTCCGTTTCTTCCTGATTGCAACAATCATCTCCTTTCTCTCTCCCCATCTACTTCTATTAGCTTCGTGTTCCTGATCCCTTCGCGCCAACGCCTTTTGCATCTCTGCCTTACTTAGCGGAGCGATCATGGGTATGTAGGCAGGTAAACATCCAAACTGCTTCGCAAGTTTCATGCGTGTATTTCCAATGGGATCCTCCGATCGTAGCCGCCGTATTTCTTCAATCTGCTCGCTCGTAAGCTTGGCCTCCGGCCTTTTTTTTGGCTTCTGTATCGGCGGCGGTAAACCTGTCATTTTAGAAGTGGATGCCTCAAAAGGGGGCAAAGGTGTAGCTGGCTTGAGAAGCGGAGATGAAGGGGCTGTTGTGAGGGAGAATGGGGTAGGAGCTGTCGGTGGTGGACGATGAATAAAAGTTAGGTCCGGGGCAATTTGGTGATGAACCGCGGTGGGAGAGACTAGTGGATCCTTGATTTTTGGCGGAGGGCGTTCTGGTCTCCTTGTCGCGTATCTACGCGCCGTTGAAGGGAGCACACGGAGAGGAAGCCTCATGGTCGCGCTGGAGAATGAAAGTACTGTACTCTTACGACCCGAGTCTTCAGTCACGCGTCACGCACCCCCCATGAAGCCGAAGAGATTTGAGGGGCCTTGCACCCACGCCACAGCTGTGGCCTTTTCCCCACACCCGTTGTGTATGCTCCGGTGAATGTAAGTAATCGCTGTATACCGTCCGACGTCGATGCTACATGCAATGGCCTAATTGAAAAATACACGGATGCTTTGTCGTTCTAACCTCAGCTACACCACTGGAGCAATATAGCGGTGGCGGCAACCTACCGCTGCCAGATCAATCGATTAGTCGTGGTGTATCTAAGAATTTACCAGTACAATCAGATGCATGGTTGAGTGATGAACTGCAATTCCGGACCCGTTACATCTGTCTGACTATTGAGGAAGGCGACTACAGCAGCCGCCAGTTGGTTGCTAGCAACTGCGCCTGGATGGAGCTATAAACGAGTATATAAACAATGCTGAACAACGAGGTAAAAGCGAAAGCAAAAGCGAAATTACATCATCCCAGAACAAGAAACCTTGAGGATCTGGACAAGGACCGGGGTTCATATTGCAGAATCCAGTGCTCGTCCCATTCGGTCCAAGAAACGCCTTGGGGGCGATCCTCTGTGAGTACAAGTCAAACGCGGGGAAGATTTGAATATCACTTCCAGGAAGACTCTTCTGAAGGCTGCCGAGCTGAAGTGCTTGCAGGGCATTGTTTGCAGATACTAGTTGGGTCGTGAGGGCGGGGGGGAATGCACCCTAAGATATTTTATTTCTTATATTGGTCGTGAGGCTCTTAGTGGGGGAAGCTGCCATCTTACCGGCTGGGAAGCGCTGTTGACAACATTTGCTGAGTATTGAGCAAAAATTGGAGGGGGATTGTTTCGAAGATGAGGAAACGTCGAATACAGGGATTGAACCTGCTTGACTACACAATCGGCCTCGTTCGTGATTCGAACGCCGGGAGGCAGTTGGTTTGCTGTTCTGTTTTTTCGGAAAACCTCTGCCAGAATTGTAAAGTAATCTATATGGAAGACGTAGACATACTGAAAAAGAAGCCAAGATCATTGGTACCGATGAACATTGCTGCAACGGTTTCTTCTGGAGTCTTCATGGATGAATCATTTAGTGCCACATATTTCTGAATCTGTGACGTAACATCCTATTGAGAAGGTGAGCAAAGCATAGGAGTAGTCATACCATCTAGTTTGTCTCACCGGATCGACGACAGTGCCATTGTAGCTTTCTAAGAAAAGAAGACAGCTTGTTAGATCACTGGAATAAGACCTCGGGTGTTTAGTTGTAACTTCATGTGTCTGAGGGAAATCCGTGTTCTTCACGAGAGTCAGAAAGTTATTTACTTTGGAACAGTGGCAATGGATGTACATTACACGTTGCCCCGCTGCCACAAAAGTCAGTACATAACGATGAGTCTACATATGTTGGCATACCTGAAAGCCGAGTTAATTACTTGAATGTCGGATATTTTACTTATAATTTCCTGTGTCGTCAGTGCTCAGGTGACGGGCGACGGCAAGTACGACAATTCCCCGAAGAAAACGCACTGGCCATACAAAACCAGTATCAGCTCTTCCCTTGGGAGAAGGCTAAACATACTCGAGTCAATATAAATAGATAGAAGGGTGTGAGCAATGCTATAGTACCGGACAGTTGGAAAACGGGAAGGGCGCGATGGTCTCGGGAGAGTTGGACAATCGCCAGTAGTTGCAATCATCTAGTGAGGGGATAACCACATGGATCATTTATTCGAACGACCCAATTTCTTACCAGAGTATGAGTCGCCGAAGACGACAAGGTTCTTGACAGGTGGTCGTGCAGAAATAGAGTCTACAACAAGCAAGGGGAAGAGAAGGCATCGGGGGAGGTAGCTGAACATTTTATAGAAATCTGAGTGAGTAGTAGGACAGCATAATCAGAGGGAAAGTGTAGGAGGGAAGAAACCAAGAGTTAGTTTTTGAGTTTATACCGTAGTACGCCCATTCTGTGGCACTGCTGCATTACTGGTCATTCCAGTGATAGAAGGAGAACTCTGAATTGTGTACAGTTCGCACAGGCGTTGTGCTTTGTGCCACATGACTTGTTACTTTATGTATACTATTTAGAACTGTGAGAGCGGAGTGTCTTTGGCGCTGTTAATTTTGGGACGTACCAAGAGGTCGGCTCTCTCAACTAGAAGACGCAGTCCACACTCCGTCTACGCTGCAGTCATTGCCATGATCCATGATGCATGAAGGTTAAACAGAGATTACGTCTCAACTCTAAGCCGGGAGGTTTTGGTATGTGGCCTATTAAACTTGCTCTGTTCGAAGCTGGTTCCTAGACTCACTCTTTCTCGTTGCCTCCTTGTGTTTCCCCTCAGAGTGAAGCAATTGCAGGGACGATCAAAATTTTACTCACAAATACCTCTAAATGGTTTACATTGACGTCTGCGTCATTACAGGAGATTCGTGCAGCGGACTTATTTCCTGCTCTCTAGCTGCAGCGCAATGGTAGGACATATTGTGAGAGGGCAGAAGCAAAGTGCCGGCGGTTGAGACCCGGAGATCGCTGTCAATGCCAGAGCCCAATATCATTTGATTCAAGTACCTCAATTCAGGCGTGTGGCTATCAACTCGCGGCTCAAGACTGGACTGGACCTACTGGTGCAGCACGGCAACGATAAATGCTTGTCCCGCATATGCATGCAAGTTAACTAATACCATGGTTTGTGATTCTCTATTGGATGGAATGAGCGTAAATCTATCCCCCACAATGGCTATATAATCTAGGAGAAGGAAGAGGAGAAGGAGAGGGGGGCAGAAAGGAGAGAGAGGTGGAGAAGAAGAGAGAGGCGGAGAAGAAGTCGGAGGCGGAAGAAGTCTTCTCAGCGATGCATTTCAGTGCCTTGTCCATCTATGGTCCACCTCGCCACGCGCTTCCATCTTCGAGAGCGCTCAGCATTATGGATCACCTTCGGACGCCTAACGAACTTCTAGGTTGCTGGTTATTCGACCATACACAGAGAGGTCTCATCGACGCATGTCAACTCACCATCAGATTCATACAACTAGAGCAAGCATGATGTAAGAGACAGCAAGTGTATATCAGATACAACAACTGGAGAGCTGGATGGCAGACCGTGGGCGACCACTATTAACACCGATTCCATTCTACTGTAAAGAAAATCAAAGTCACATTTTGTCTATCCTCACCCTCGCCTGCCCAATAGCTCTTAATATATTACTTCCTGCTGACTCTGGTAACTCAAAGACCGTCAGGATACGTCGAATGGCATCGCCATTCAGTAGCAGGCGAGGTTGAGACGAAGTGAATGGATGGCCTGTTGGTTCGGGGTGACTATTTTGAGAGGTAGGTGTGGGTTTCTCATCTGCAAGGGCTTGGGACAGGGCAGAAGATGCATAAACTTCATCAAGTCTAGGAGAAGGCTGAGGTAAGACGTGATTAGACGTGATTAGACTCTGCAGGTATTCGGAGGCCTTCCACGCTGCGTGGAGTTGTGGTAAGACTCGCGGTGTGTATTAGGTATGAAATAAGGGTACCTCGATAGTGCGACCACGCTCGCCATGCTGCGTAGAAGAAAGGGAGATTTGGTATAACAGCTACATGCCAAGATCGAAGGTGAGATCACATCACGTTTTGGTATGAGAGCTTGGCTCACGGATGAGAGCGAATGGAGCAGTCAGTGGAGCAATAATTAGCCATTTATAAAAACCTTTTCTGTGGTAAGGGGTTCGCCTGGCGAGTACCAATTGCATGTGCGGTAAGGGTGATTTTGACTGATGCCCCAAGTCGACTGATGGAGGGTAATATATGGGGATCTATTCCGGTCATTTCAGAGCAATATGTTCATATACATACCATTAACATTGAAACGGCACCCACTTGTATTAGCGATTTTTCTTCCTCCGTGTTCCCTCGTCTCAGCTGTCCGATGCGGGGACCTAGTGATGGGTCAATCCCCTGTAGTGATAGCTCCTCAAAATCTATTCGGTCAACAAGTTTTTCCCCATAGACAAATACCCTGCGCTTCATAACAAATATTCAGCCAGCCGCTGTATATTACATATTGCTGAAGGCGTTTCCTAGCTGTGGAATCACATACCTTCCAGTTGCCCTGGGGAGCTTTTCCCCAACCTGCCCAAGTATCTGCTGCTTTATTCATAACTCTCTTAACAATGCTTTCCCCCCTTTTACCATCGGCTTTTTGTTCTGAGGGTGGTTGGAAATGATAATATGTCAAGGGTAAAACAGCATTGGATGGATGAGAACTAGTCCTAGTTGCTCGTGTGGTTAGTGGTAACGCGATAATTCGCATGCCACTCCAGCCGGCAACCATTGGATAAGACAATCGTGCCAAGTCCTACAGCGGACTGCACTGACTATCGCGTAGAGGATATGATGGTTCACTTCAACACAGACCTTCGGCACCATGATCCAGTAGTCTGGCGCAAGCAGCGCGCATTAAAATCCTTTTGGAGTTGTGTATCTATTATCATGCAGTTATTGTATTGCCATGTCACCATACTAAGTGAACTAGTCAAAGATTGACTCGAAATCTAGTTTTAGCAAAAGGGTCCGCTAAACCTTCTCGGTACAGTGATCCGAGGATCCAACTAAAGTCTCAGACACGGATGGTATCCCTTCCACGCCCCTTCCATTTCAGCACGAGGATAGGCTGGAAAATAGAGCGGTTCACCTCTGCTTGGGGAATGAAACTCAACATGGGCAAGAGTGACTCTGTCCCAATCCAGGCAACATCAGCAGAGCGACTTGCAGTTGCCCAGAGCTTTGATGATCCACTTACATCTGCAGTCTTTTCTCAAGTGAAAGGGGACCGCCCTTCTCAATCATTAGCCATCTTTTTTACTTCTTCCCGAGCTTTTCGTCGGCCTCCCATCATAAGCGTCACGTAATCTACGCCCCCTAAAACTGTCTCTTCATTTGTGCGCAAGCCCCTAGGTTCTTTGTTGCTATTCGCTGCCTGAGCCTTGGCCTTGAGATTGCTCGTGCGCTTGACCTGGCTTACAGACGCAGTAGCTTTGTGTTGCGTGCTGACTTGTGGTTTGGATGTCGGCTGCGACGTCTTTTTCTTCGGCTGTATATCACACGCCTATGAGCACGACGACGAAAGGCTGAAGAGTATATCACTTACTATGCGCTTATGCATTTTTGCGCTTCGACCCATGGTTGAGATTGAGAAGGCCTTAGTGACACTTCAAATTGAAACTCCGCATTTACCATCCTTGATCTCATGATGTCACCTTAATGATATTTCTATCATCAACTTAAAATCATTTGCAAGCTGCTGCACCGCAATGGATTGTTGTATGCCGGCAACGCAATCTCAGGATTCCTAGATGTTTATAACACTACTCTTCATCTCTGGGACTAGTCACTTTCTGTAATATTTGTCTGGAATATCTACAACCCTTGGTCGTGATGCGCCATTGCAGCGACTTGGTAGGCCTAGAGGGCCGTCATGATCACCTCGAACAAAGGAGCAACACTACTCAAGGAGCTACACCGAAACATCAGTCAGACAGGCTTAAGTATGTAAAGTGAAAGATTTCACCGAAGCAGTACTTGCTCGCCTTTCTGCAGGAAGAACCAGGGGGCGACTATAATTTTCACTGAAACAATTGTCAGAGATGACCACGGCTGGGACGCCATAGAACTGGACTTACGCAGAGCGATATCGCTTAAGGTATTGGAGAGCAAATGTCTCAATCGCGTCAGGATCAACGCCCAATTTGCTCCAGTCGCCGGGAACCTCGGCCTCGCTCACATCGTTGACATACCTACGTTCAACTTCATCAGGACTTATCATGGGCCACCAAGCGACCTGGGAGACGCGTGCTAAGAGGGTTGCGACGCGTTTTGGAAGAGTAGGGGGGGAGGAAGGAGAGTTATAAGTAACGCTAGCGACCAATTCTAGCAACTCCTCGTATGTATACGTCTGAGGGCCAGGGAGAGAGTATATCTGTGGTTGAGGGGGAAGATCGATAAGGTTGTGCAGAGCTTGTGCAACATCCAGAACCTAGAATGAAGATGAGCATGCTGTTACACGCTGGCACAGCGTAGAAATAAGCTCACATGCGCTGGTCGAACTTTCGTCTGTCCATGATTGAGATGCCACCAAATGGACCAGACTACACGCAGAAAGAACATGTTGCAGGTGACAAAGTATATACACCATCGAAAGAACGACTCACAAGCCATGTTATTGAGTAGCTTATCTTCATGCCCATACATTATTGCAGGCCTGACTATGCTCGCATTTGCAAATTCTTGTCTAATTCTCTGTTCTCCCTCGTACTTTGTGCGGTAAAAGGCCGACTTGGATTCGGGTGAAGCATTGAGATGGGAGACGTGCACGAAACGTGGAATTCCAAGCTCTGTGGCTAGTCGCGCCATCATTGCTGGGCCTTTCACATGGACATCTTCGTAAGAAAAATTCCTGAAACGGCGGTCAGGCCAAGTTTAGCGTAGCAGAAGCTGCAAGCACGCACTTCGTCTCATAATCTCTTCCAACCAGATTGTAGACAATGTCTGAGTGACGCATACATTCCACGGTTTGCTTCTCATCCCTTATGTCCCATTCCTAAAGTGCATGGGTGAACTGGCATGCCAATGCAGGGTGTCAATGCTTACAAGAGAGACAATCTGCCCCAAATCACCCATGACCTTCAAATGTCTTTTCTGGTCCTCTTCCCGGTATGGAACAACAACCTGTGTCCCTTCCTTGGCTGTCCGATCAGTGAGAGTCAGGATGAATATTCCAGGGATGAGAACTCAGTCATACCTAACTTATGTACTAGGTACCTCCCGAGGAAACCCGTACACCCGAAAACAGTTGCGACATGACCAGCTTACACAACATTAGGAGTGTGAAGCGAACGTAACGAGGACAACATACTGTCAGCACTGCGTCCGGGAACCCCGTACGCGATAGTGGGCTTGTCAGTAGAACCAAAGGTGGTCAAGTCGTGGAGTAATCGACGCTGGCTCACGCGTCATAATCAGCCTAGAGCGATAACAAAAGGGTGATGCTTACCGTCTGAGAGTGTGTTAGAACTGTGCGCACCCGTGGTGCGTTCCCTCTCAGGAAACTCATCGCAAGCGGAGTGCAAGGAATGCAATAAGCGCCTTGGCCTTCAAGCGATTTCCACCACTCCTCGTCTGGTCGGGCAACCCAAATGACTTGAGAGCAATGTTGAACAGCCTCTCATCATTCCGTCTAACTCCTCATCCCACGGCACGCAGCCAAGCTGTGACGACCTCCTTATTACCTGCAGGCACAACCATCTTGTCCACTGAACCACTAGCCGCAGTGCTTATAGAATCAGAAAAGGGTCAGCGTTGCGACTTTTGTTTTCGCGTACGGAAAGGGCTTCATCGATGTACTGGCTGCAAGCAATATTGTTACTGTGACTTGACCTGTGCGAATATCCTTTTCTGAGGCTAAATAATAAGGTGACCTTCGCTCTCGACACAATTAGGTCAAATGAAGGCATGGAGAGCCAATCATCGACGCTTATGCAGGAATTTACCGGGATATCTGGGCTCCACCTCATACCTACGTCTTTCGCCGCCAGAGCGAGCCCACTCTCTCCTGCTAGCCCATTTACTTGCGGAGCACGCGAAAGCCCTCTGGTCAACATTTTCGAAACAGCAGTTTTCATCTGAGGATATCTCCAACCCAATAACTGTGCTATTATCCTTACTTCCGCGAAATGACAATGAGCACATGCCTGACCTTCCGCCTTTGGACGGAGCTCCTAAGTCGCTGGTCAAATTTCTATCCTGCCGTTTCGGAAATAACAATTTCACGATCCATTCATCGAGAATGGATGTCTTTGCTCATGGTATCTTTCCATTAGCCAGTCGATGTCTCAATCACTCATGTGTCCCATCCGCTGTGCCTGTATACATCATGTCCCCGAAGTCAACGACTGTCAAGATGAAAATCCAACTTATTCGCAACATGAGAGAAGGGGAAGAGGTGAAGGTTCTCACTTTTTTATTATCGAAAAAACTAACATTCTTGTAAATTAGATCACCATACCGTATATAGACCCAGCTCTTCCTTACTCTTCTCGTCAACGCGACTTGAATATCACATATGGTTTTACCTGCACATGTTCGCTGTGTCAGCGTACTAACCTTAGAGCCCCTGGATCCTTTGTCCCTCCATCCGAGCTCGCAGAGTTCGAGACTCGCCTATGCGAAGGCGTGTTAACATCTTTACTCCAGGACGATGCACATATCGAGTCTGCGAAACTGAGAGAGGAATTTCTTCCTGCATTTCATCCCTCCTACCTTCCATCACTAACGGAAGTATTCAGCCGTACCTCCCACGATGGACCGTACGACTTGGCAGTCCAAAAAGGATCCACATTACTGGCTCTGTATTGTCTCATTTACCCAGCGAATTACCCCTTGATAGGCCAGTCTCCGAAACCTGATTCAATTCGACTCACATCTCATGCTGCCGGTGTTTTGCAAGCAGGTTTACATGCCCTGGAACTTGCTAAGACTTACTGGAATGCATACCTCACAAATGTGATATCTCGACCATCATTGCAGCAATTAGTAGCCTGTCTATCATTCGCCGAACGAACCTTCTTTGTTCTATTCGGGCGCACTGAAGAAGCGACAGACGATGATAAAGAACCTGCTGAAGAGCTGAGGTCGCTGAGGAAATTAGTCAAATTGGAATTGGAATACTAGTATGACACGAGATCTTGACATTTTACAGAACTTTACTTGAAAGATTTGGCAATTCTGCTTGGCACTCCAATCTTGGCACTCTTCCATGTGAGCGCAAACACCCATTAACGGGCGTTGAAGATTACCTTGCGAGGGGCTGTGAGCATCCTTCCCTTCGGTTAATCGCGTCGTTGCAACTTAAGAGTCCTGCACGCTTCATGGGTCAAGCACTCACGTTGAAACACCACATCGACATACATGGGCTGCATATTTGATCAAGTATGGATCTCTGCATAGTCACCGGTCGCCCTTCAGCAACGGAAAGTATTCCTTAACATTAGTAGAGGAGCCTGGGTCCACTTTCAAAGGGGCTATCGAACTACTCCGAAGACAAGAACAACTTTCCGCTTTATGTGAGTATTGTCTTCCTCTAGAAAGGAACTATAACAACAGTCAATCATTACTGCATGCTTGAACTGACTGGTGAGCTTCATTCAGCCTGGAGCAATAAGCAGAGTCGATCACGCTGCCGAAGAGAGATGGGGGAGTGGTGGGGAAGGTCAATCAATCAATCGTTCAGACGTTTTGATCTTGATCAAATCTCATCTGAGGACCAAGAACTTTTGTTGTCAGGAATCTCAGCTGTAGCTCTAGCCTCTGGCAATTATCAATCAAGACACTAACCAATCATGCCCAGAAAAGTTGCATACGAGCTGAAACATGGGGGTGAATAGGCAAACGCCGAGGAGTTCAGGTGCGACAATGTGTGGGAGTCGCTGGTCTAGCGAGTCATGGACGATGACCTCAAAGTCACAGGAAATAGGTGCCGGTGCTAGCATCTGAGATCTTGAAAGTTAGGCATCGGTACTTTGGTTTCAGTTTCCAGTAATAAATCTGGAGAGAACAGCGAGAAATAAACGCAGGCAGTCGACACGGAGTTAGTGTCACGAAGAAGAGAGAGAATTGAATTCGATGGGTCCGCCTGATCAGATAAGCCATGCGGACGCCTTTTTGAATTAAAAGAACTCTTTCACTTGTATCCAGTCACTTACATCACTCCTTATATAGCAATCTGTCTGCGACCATGATGGCGATACAGGAGAGCTCAAGAACATGTACGAGTCTTGAACCCATAAATAAGGCCTTCAAGTTCCGCCACAAGCTACGCGCCGGAACATCTCCAGCGCCCTCCTTCGTTTCCGTGGATTCTCCTTGGTCGCATTCTTTCACTCTGAACCCTTTCTTCTTTGTACACCTCTTCGCTCTTCCGTGAATATTACCACCACACAACCATGGCTGATGCGTCGCCCTTAAACGCTGGAAGTTTTCCTACCCGCACTGTGGCAATCATCAAGCCCCATGGTGCGTATCTGCCCACTGTTTCACGGCCCTACTGTTCATTACTAGGCAGCACTACCCCATCGTCTTGATATTGAACGTCGCATCACCGAATCCGGATTTGAGATTGCGAAAGAAAGGCAGATGATGTTTCGCGAGAACGACAGGGATGTTGAAGAGCTCTTTGGTGTAAACAACGCGATTTCTCTTGCAGAGTGGGTGTTAGATCTCCAAATGACCATACCATACTCATGTCTCGAAAAGAGGTCCATGCTGGGTGTATGTTTTGGAGAGACGACGCGCCGTCGAAGTCTTGAAGACTCTAATGGGGGACGAGGATCCGGATATTGCACGTCAATCGAATGCAAACTCCATCCGCGCTCTGTATGGCACATCCCCGCACGATAATGCACTGATAGGCTCTCCCGACAACACCACAGCAGAGCAGCAGATATCTATCTTGTTTGCCAGCTCACCACCATTCCGGGCTACCGATCTCCCTGACTCTCCTTCGCTTGTTGGAAACACCGGATCCTTACGCTCTATAACATCTAGTATACTCTCAGCCTTAAACCGTGAGAACGGTGACAATGGCTTGGTAAAGAGCACCTCACAGTCACCAGTTTCTGGAAAGGCGACATCAACCACTGGCCATTCTTCTAAAGGAAGATCCACGGGGAGTAGCTTTCGTGCACGCCCAATTCCTGCTACTAATGCTGCACCGTCAATTGAGCCTCGTTTATCTCGCGCTGCTGCGCTACGTGCGGGCCTTGTGCAACCCAGTGTCTCTATCTGGCACGAAGGTCCTCGCGATGCGATATCAAAGGAGGAGCACGACCGTACTTTTGCCAATGTGCCAGGTCACAAGCGCTCTGAGACCATCACGGTCGCGTCTACCGCGCCACCTGTGGTGGCCCCACGCATGACCAGGGCAGCCTCACTGAGACAAGGCATCAAAGAGCCTTCTCCTACTAAACTACGAGTACGAAATGTCGAAGCTGAAAAGAAAACATTTGAGGGTGTACCAGGTCATCGACGCAGGGAGACACTGCAAGTGGCCAGTGTGCAGGCACCCACAGTTGCGCCTCGCATCAACAGGACCGCTGCCTTGAGAGCAGAGAAGGACAAGCCTCCCCCAAGCTCCTACATGTGTGCGTGCCTTATATTGCCTTTTCGACACATTTACTGAAACGCCCTACCGCTATAGTCCGTGCCCCTTCTACGCAGGCACCATCTGTTACATCCCTTACTGATTCGCGTCGTCCAAGCTCTCGTTCATCCATGTCTTCTCAAGTTATGCCGTCTGCTACCTCCCGCCGTCCCAGTACAGCACCGGCACCAAGCGCACGTCCTGCTTCAGCTACGCTGTCACGCACATCTTCCAATGTTTCTGCGAAACTGTCACCTCCTAAACGCGCCGCGTCTACTGTCCCCGTTGAGCCTCCCGCGTCGATCGGCAAGCCCACGATCGAGCCTCGACAGAATAGGAGCGCTCTACTCAGGGCAAAGAAATTGGAAAGCGCCCGTGATGGAAGCGGCAAGATCAACGGGCGACCTGTCTTCGTCTGACCACAATATGCAGACTGCTACCACTCGATTATCGATCTACATGCTAAATGCTTATCCCTTTGGCTCACATGGTGTCCTTGTATATCAAGACGCGCAGGCGCTACCCTATACCTGCTTTTCGTTCTTTCTTCATTTATCGTTGTCATATGCTGTGGCTCTGCACCCTAGGCTGCCGTTCCTTCCAACTCCCACTGCTTTTTTGACTCGTCCATTCAGGACGGTGTTGTACCATTGATTAAGTGCTATTTGAGAACATGTGCAATTGTCCATTGCCCGGTCCACCAACGTCGTTGAACTAAGTCACGTCCTGTTATGTCTGACACGCTGGATTCACCGGTAGCAATTGATTTCGGACCTCGTTTCGGGTCATCACATAAGCCAGCTCCCCCCTGATGTCATCGTACGGTACTATTTCTCCGGCTATTAAAGATGGGTATGTCTTCTTAAACACAGGACGAATACCTGACAATGACAACGAAGGAGCAGGAAGAGATCACGATTGGTCAATATCTTTTGAACCGTCTTGGGCAACTCCATGTCAAAGTTTGTCGAGTCATGTCTCCTACGTCCGCGTCTTGATCGATGATCCTTTAAATATTTGCAGTCCATGTTTGGAGTCCCGGGTGACTTCAATCTTGGATTCTTGGTGAGCTCCGTCTTGTGTGCTTTTTGAGTGAGACGAACGCTCCTGTAGGATTTGGTAGAGGATCATGAAAGTATTGACTGGGTCGGCAATTGGTAAATTGCACTTGGATTAAGGGTTCTCGTCATTCTAATTGTTTCAGCAACGAACTCAATGCAGCATATGCTGCCGACGGGTTTGCCAGGGTGGCACAGTCAGTCAACAGCCGTAGCATTGGAGTGGTGACTACCACGTCAGCTCTACATAGTACGAACAATACCTGGTCTGATATGATATGCATACATGCATAGATTCGGGGTCGGAGAGCTCAGTGCTATCAACGGTATCGCTGGAGGTGTGCCCCGACTTCAGCCGGCTTGCCTATACTGACCCAACCTAGCGTTCTCTGAGCATATTCCGGTTCTGCATATTGTGGGGGTCCCTAGTACCGTGCAACAGAAGACGAGACCCCTGCTGCATCACACCTTGGGAAACGGGAGGTACGCTTCATACCTCTGCATGTGAATGCTGGCTTAGATGCGTCTAGATTTGACGCATATACGAAGGCTGCGGTACAATTCACCGCGTCTCAAGCTATCCTGAAGGACACACAAACGGCCGCAGCTCAGATTGACAGAATCCTCCGTGAGTGCGTGCTCTGGGTACGTAAATCCGTTCACTTCTACGAGTTTCATGTCAATCCACATCATAGGCACGGCCTGTGTACTTAACCCTGCCTACTGATCTTGTCTACGCCAAGATCCCCTCTGCTCCCTTGCAGACTCCTCTGGACTTGGACCTCCCGCCCAACGATGAGGACACTGAGAAGTATGTCTTGGACGAAATCGTCAAACGCATCGATGAAGCGGACGGTGATGTCGCTGTACTGGTGGACGCATGCGCCATCAGGCATGGAGTGGTACAGGAACTCCACCAACTGATGCACACTACTGAGTTCCCAATTTACTCGGCTCCTATGGGAAAATCCATAGTACCTGAGGACTACGAGCGTTTTGGAGGGGTCTGTGCAGTTTTCTGCCAAAAGACGTTGTGCTGACGAAACTCTAGATCTACAACGGTGCCAACACCAAGCCTGCTATTTTGGACAAGGTTGAATCAGCAAAATTGATCATCTCGGTTGGAGCCCTTAAGAGTGATTTCAACACCGGTAATTTCACCTACCATGTCCCTCTTAATGCTACTATCGAGGTAGGGTATAATCAACTCAGTCAAACAGAACCTAAACCCGGCATCAGCTGCATTCTGACCACACCAAGATCGGATATGCGATTTTCCCGGATATCAAGATGAAACATTTGATCCCTAAATTAACACACCGTCTCAAAGGGTACAGCTCGAAAGGTCGCCAAGTTAGCATCCCCGAGTGGAGGAACGTCGTGCCACAAGAGACCAATGATGTGATCACCCATGCATGGCTGTGGTCCAAGATGGGTTCCTTCCTCAAGCCAAAAGACGTGGTTGTTGCTGAAACGGGTAAGGGACTTTTGATTAACCAATGGGCAGTTCATCGAATTGATACACCTGATAGGAACATCGTCCTTTGGTGCTTTGGAGATTGTTTTTCCGCGTGACACAATTTACGTCTCTCAGGTACTCTGGGGAAGTATTGGTTGGACAGTGGGTGGGTATATGTTCAATTGTAAAGGAGTCAAGGCTTTTAATTCGTGTTCAGGCAGTACTCTTGGTGCTGCACTCGCAGCCAAGCAAAGGGGTCTCGGCAAAACCTGTTTATTTGTCGGCGACGGTAGTCTGTAAGCTCCTTTAACTCTGAGGAAAACTGACTGCTCAATCGCATCCCAGGCAACTCACTGTGCAAGAATTATCAACAATGATCAAAGAAAACGTTAAGCCTATAGTCTTTGTCCTCAATAACAAAGGGTATACAGTTGAACGATATCTGCATGGTAGAGAGCGGTGAGTCGGGAACCATGAAGCTCAGGTTTTGCAATCTCACCACCTGCATAGAAAATACAATGACATCGCCGACTGGTAAGGCTGCCTCTGTGTCATGGAGCTGCTCACTTATACCGTTGTCTAGGAAATGGGTTTCTCTCTTGTCCACGCTTGGCGGGATTGAGGGTGAGACCTGTCGTTCATACACAGTTCGCACCAAGGAGGAGCTTTCGACACTGCTGAAGGATGAAAAGTTCGGCAAGGCAGACATGATACAATTGGTGGAACTCATCATGGACAAGTTCGATGCCCCCGAGATGCTGAAGAGAGGGGCCCAGTTGAGTAAGATGGCTAATTGTTATACTCCTGAGAGCGAGTCTTGGGCGCGAGAGGTTTGAATTGGACTGCGCGCGGTCGTGTGCACGTATTGTATTAGTAGCTCTTTAACTGAAGACAGGCTGATGAGCGAGCGGTTCCAATAGCTAGCCTTGAAATTGTGTGCTGTCGCTGAGCGACCTGGGTACCGTACGTTACTCAGGCAGTGGATACTCCGGGGTTATGACCAGTCAAAAGAAGGCGAACTCTATTGGAAGAATTCCGGCATATATTTGCCACTGGCAGTACAACTCAACAATTCCAGAAAGCATTCTACTGAGCTCGGAGCATACTTATAGCAATCATGTGCTGAGCGCTGCATGAAGTTTCTGGGAGTTTCCGTGTAAAAAGGCCATTGGTACAGCTTGTAATTCGAAATATTCATTTGTTGCCGCAACCGTGACAACTGGACTGTATTCAGTGCTTGGCACGCCGCACACCCGCGGGACAAGCTCCCGCCAATCTGCTGGTGACTATCCTGCTCGTCGGCGCCCCACAAGGATGCGTAGGGATGTAAGGATCGTGCTAGTTGGCGATGGTAAGTATAAGTCTCTAGTGCGCTGGACCTTGCACATCCTTCAACACGACATCCGCAGAAGCTGTAGGGAAAAGCACAATAATCACGTCGCTCATTAAGGAATCCTATGTTGCCCATGCAAGTGCCTACGTCCTTGCTTGTTTTTAACCTATATCTTCCTCACACTACTAATGTGGCAGGTCCAGCACGTGGTTCCTGAAGTCACCATCCCTCCAGAGGTTACTCCAGAGAACGTGACTACCTACATCGTCGATACCGGTGGTCAGTTCATGGTGCCGCGATTAGACTATGTAAATTACCAGCTGTCTAACCAAATTACAGCCAGTCCACAAGATCGTCCCCATTTGGAGTCGGAAATCCGAAAAGCACACGTCATTTGCGTTGTGTACGCTATTGACAACCCCAATTCTTTCGATCGACTACCGACTTATTGGCTGCCTTATTTCCGGTCTCTTGGTGTCAATGTGTGTGTGATCATCCTACTGACCTTATGTGAATAAGCCGTTCAGTAGTCGACTCTTTACAGGTGCCGGTCATACTTGTCGGAAACAAGATCGACTTGCGCGGGGGACAGGTCACGAACCAAGCATTGGAAGATGAGATTTTGCCCATCATGAACGAATTCAAGGTTCGATACACAATACCAGTTGGACTTAATACTGACGTTTGGAAACACGAACCAGGAAGTAGAGACCTGTGTGGAATGCTCTGCCAGGATGCCTTTGAACGTATCGGAAGTGTTTTACTTTGCCCAAAAAGCAGTGCTTCATCCCACGGCTCCGTTATACGACTCGCGAGATCATGTTGGTCTTTTACAGGTGTTTGGGTGTCACACTGCTGACACAACGTTCAGGTCTTGAAGCCTGCATGTGTCAACGCGTTGAGACGAATATTCAAACTATGCGATACTAATAAGGACGGCATTCTAGACACTGCTGAACTCAATGAGTTTCAGGTGAGCTCTCTTTTCGGTTCTATTTTTGTTTCGTATGCAAAGTGATTCATTTTAGCGGAAATGCTTCGATGCTCCTCTACAACTCCAAGAGCTAGAAGGCATCAAGGAAATGGTCCGGGAACATATTCCTGGCGGAGTCCGTGATGACGGCCTTACCGAAGCTGGCTTTCTATATCTACATACTACGTTTATCCAGCGTGGAAGATTAGAAACAACCTGGACTGTTTTGAGAAAGTTTGGGTATGCAGAGGATATGCGACTCACTGAAGCATTTTTATCTCCCAAGTAAGCTTTTCTACGAGCTTTTTTAATGAAATAACGAATTTGTTCCAGGTTCGATGTTCCTTATGACTGTTCAGTGGAACTCAGCACTTTAGGCTACCAGTTCTTCACCGACATTTTTCAAATATTTGACAAGGTATGACATCTAGTTGTAGTCAAAGTTATGCGATTTGACATTCATAGCTTTATGAAGGATCAAAATGGGGCACTCGGTATCATGGAGCTAGATGATTTGTTCAAAACATCGCCTGGAAATCCTTGGGCTAGTCAAGGCTTTCCTGATACAACTATCACGGATGACACTGGGGCTGTGACGCTCCAAGGTTGGTTGGCGCACTGGAGGTAGTCATGAATTTGTCTACTTTTGTGTTCTTGTTCTCAATCGCCTTGTTATAGCATGACTACCCTTCTGGACCACAAGATTACTCTCGCGTATCTTGCGTATCTCGGGTATCCCAGTGACAACCGCACAAGCGCTTTCAAGGTGACGCGACCACGCAAAGCAGAGCGGAAGCGGGGGAAAGTAACACGGAATGTCTTTTTGTGCTATGTGTGTGGTGCAGCGGGGTCCGGAAAGACTAGCCTCTTGCGGGCCTTCGTTAGGAAGCCTTACAGGGATGCTTACGAGCCAACGAGCAAGCCAATCAGCGTAGTCAACTCGGTCGAAATAGATGGTGTTGAGAAATATCTTGTTGTGAGTGATTTTGACAGTTTAGTCTCGACAATGTATCAACCTTTGCACCTCAGCTGCAAGAATTCGGGTCAAAATACGAGGCAGAAACTCTCCGAAATTCGCGAAAGACTGATCTTGCGGATGTGATAGTTTATGTCCACGACTCGAGTGATACAAATTCATTTTCATATATCAGCAACCTTCGCGTAAGCTTCCGAGTCATATCACTGTTCGTTCAGCTCAATAGAAAGTTTCAGCAACAATATAGCTTGGATCATATTCCCACCCTATTCGTAGCAACAAAGTCTGAATTGGATTTAGCTCAACAACGGCACGAAGTTCAACCAGATGTTTACTGCCGTCGGCTAAGCCTACAGGTTCCTGTGGCTGTCAGCGTGAAGACTTCGCAGATGGCGGATGTGTACAATGCTATTTGCGATATTGCTATCCATCCGTACGTGTTTCAATTCCGAGGGGCTGAGGCCTGAAACATAACTTAATATTATGGCTCTAGATCCACTGCAATACCGGGTGGTGCTGACCGCGCACTGTCGACAGCAGGCCGTCTACGCGTGTATTTCACAGTGTCTGCGCTGGTGGGCGGGTTTGCAGCAGGATTGATGTTCATGTATCGGTCGCTATTTCGATCTAGCAGCGGTACAGGGGTTTTAGGGACGGCACAAGTCGGTATTTGGCTAGGCTGGTTACTGGGTAGACGGGAGCTTTAACTTGGTGGCGGCTGGAACCCGTCTAGTAATTTACGTGTCAGTCGGGACGAGAGGATCGATGGAATGGCACGTTTATTGTACACGTTGTGTAGGCGCGTGGTTGTCAGATCGTCATTAGCAGCCCACAAGTCGCTTAGATCCTCGACCATCCCTAACAATTAACTTCAGTGACAACACAAACAAACCCTCATAAGACCAGCTTTCACTACTAAGACCTGCATAGTATGGATGACGAGATGGATTTTGAGGGTGCCATTGTACCTCCTCAACCCCCGCAACCAACCCCAGTGTACCCACAGGCTGATCCAAGCCCTCCAGCCAGCACGAGCCATCCTTCAGACGGCAATGCCAAAATGCTGTGCGTGTACGGTTGAATTACTCGACGAACACGTTTTTCTCACATGCTGCGCTGACAGGGATCTTGTCTTCATTCAGGTGGGTTCAACCATCTTTGTATCGTCGTGCGCTTGACATTGACGCCTATTCTTCCATTCAGGACTGTACTGGCAGTCAAGGGTCTTACATAACTTCTGCTACCAAGAACATTGA
Source organism: Cantharellus purpuraceus (assembly GCA_025174535.1). Lineage (NCBI taxonomy): Eukaryota > Fungi > Basidiomycota > Agaricomycetes > Cantharellales > Hydnaceae > Cantharellus > Cantharellus purpuraceus. The sequence continues at coordinate 759,186 of JALBUN010000049.1, forward strand.
GGAAATTTGCGCCAATATCTTTGCTTCAGGCAAGTTGGTACATCAGGAGGATCTGAGAGTTGGTTTAGTCGCTTTTCGGGACCATCCTCCCCAAGATCATACTTACGTGACCAAGACCAACCCATTTACGAGTGATATTAAACAGGTGCATCAGGTCCTTACGACCTTGTTCGCATCGGGCGGAGGAGACGGGCCAGAGGCGGTCACTGCGGCATTAGGGGAGGCTTTGAATATGGATTGGAGGGAGAATGCAAGTAAGATGGTCGTGTTAATTGCAGATGCTCCTCCTCACGGGATTGGAGAGTATGGCGATGGTGTGTCACTGTATTGTGTCTTGCCAATCAACTGACCTCTTCGCAGGATTTGATGAGGGGTCTCCAGATGGTTTGGACCCGTTGCTACTTGTACGACAGATGGCGCAACGAGGTATTACATTGGTATGACACTCCTTTTAATTTACATCGTATATACTGATGCCATATAGTTCTTCGTCGCATGCGAACCTGCTCTCAGTGGCTATGCGGTAAGCAACCATGGGTTGATTCCTTTCAGATGCTAAATTGTTTTGCTTCACAGTACGCTACAGATTTCTATCAAGCTATCACAAACATCACCTCGGGCTTGATGCTGCCGTTGACCACAGCTAATCTACTCTCACACGCCATTATTGGCAGTGTGCTGGAGAATTTGGATATGGAACGCCTGATCCGCGAAGTTGGTCAAGCTGTTGCGCAACGTATCCTGGGTAATCAGGAAAGTGTGGACGACGTAGCACGAGAACTGCACGAGAGGTTGCTATTACGAAATGAAAGCACAAAGAAGGTCGTGTTCGAGAATATTTATCGCGAGTCAGAAGAGGCGAGACACAACGTCCAGGTGTTCTCTGAAGCACCTGATTTGACAGCTGCTCGTCCTTTACTCAAGAAGGTGAGTATTGACTGATATGTGTATGACAGGGTTCCAATAGATCATTCATGAAACCCCAGGTCCATGGAAGTCGCTTCACAGAAAAGTACTTGTCAGTGCGCCAGCATGGTCGTTCCTCATGGTCGACATACTCAGGTTATAGCTATGCACCTTCGCTACCGTACCGATCTTCATCACCTACATCACCCGCAGCCTCAACTACACCAGCATCATCGCCTTCCCGCAAAGTATTGTCAGATTTTGCTGCTTTCGGAGCTCCCACTTCTAGTGTTTTTGGAACCAAAGTGGCCTCAACTCCTTTTTCGCTTGCGGGTGGGACAGCAGCGTTTGGAACAATTAGGAATGGTTCCAATAAGGGTGTGTTTGGAGCGGATGAAGATGATGAGGAGGAGCCGAAGATACTGTTCAAAGAAGGAGCAATTACTTTTGATCAAGTGAGCTTTCACATTTGCTATGCAATAGGTTATCTGACGTTGGTTCCAGGCAAAACGTATCGCAATGCAATCGGCGTGGAGAGGAACTCGGTCGTAAGGACGTATGCTATCCATGCGTTTTCTCCTGTGCATGTACTGTGGCTTACCGTCGCATTCTTGTTTTGCTGTCCAACTGCACGTCATCTGTCATGCCTAATACAAATTCTATCTCATCCCATCCCATTCCATATTACCCACATGCAACGTCTCCCACTAGTATTAGGATCATTACTCTTGTACTACCTGTGAATACATGAACCGTCCATGAATTGGTTTCAGCTTTCAATCGGGGTTACCTTTATGCCGCTGGTCATCGTTTCCAGTCCTTTCGCTTTACGTCGCTCTTCCTTCCGCCTCCGCCTCTCTAATTTGGCAGCCTTTCGTTGGCGCCTCTCCTCCGAGGTTTCAACGCGGTCCTTTGGAAGTGAGATAGGTATTAGCGAGACTTGTCTTTCCTCGGGTTTGTGCTGACTCTCAGCATCCCTGTGTTTCTTCCTTTTCCGATTCTTGATGATTGTCACATTGGTACTTGTTTCTTTGTGTTTTGACCTTTTCAACTTCTTGCGCTTCTCGTCTTCGTCTCCCGTCTCGTGTTCTTCGTGTTTGCGATTCCCTTCTTTGGTCACGTCATTGACATTCCCTGTTTTGAGGGCCTGGAATGTCGAGGTCTCTAGAGCCACTGGAGTCGATCGAGTCTCTTGGGGATGATCGACTTCGGGTCCTAAAACGGGTCCCCTAAAAAAACCAGCATAGAGTCTTTTCCGGGCACTTTCGCGTTTCGCAGTGGCTATCAAGCTCAGACGGGAAGCAGCCTGATCAGTGGGTGTGGCAGCACCTGAACTAGCAGGCGTTCCTGAAATAGGGCGACGGTTAGAAAGTATCCCTGTGGCTGTACGATGAAGAGAGGAGTTGGAGAGGGCCTGCGTACACGCGGTGCAATGTAGATCAATACGATTGAACAGGGGGGTCAGCAGCTTACTGCATCGTCATCTGCTGCTTCGTCTTCAGAGTCTCCAGAAACCTTGATTTTGATAGACTTCGACGCAGCCGCGAATAAACTGTCGGTGTATTAGTTCATCCAGCTATTATGCGAGACAGCTTGAACACTGACTGGTCCCAGAACGGAAAGGCATCGTCTCGATCTTTGCCTAGCCCAGACAGTGTGCGTTTTTGAGGAATGGCCAAAGGACGCGATACGCTTCCCTGGCGTAATCCATTCCCTTTGCCTTGCCAGCCAAACGAGGACAGGTACCCTGCTGTGTCGAGCATAAAATACAGCCTCCGACTTTCTGCCAGCGCCTAATACTATGCCTTCAGTTAGGTTGTTACCTATGTCTACCACACTGTCATCACGCTATTGCTGGCGGGGTCGCCAACTGAGGCGTCTCTACTCATCGTCCACGGAGACAAGCCAACCACAACCACGTCATGCCCCAATTGCTATTGATCTCGGAGGTGTACAGATTGGCTGTGCGTACGGTTTTATCGGTTTACAATGTTATCCTGACAGGAGCATTCGTGGCCATCGCTAGCTTCCAATTCACGCTCTTCGCGTCAAACCCGTCATGCGGGCGCCTTGAACCTTAGAGAGTTCAAAAAGGGCAGCCTTTCTCAGCGCCTTGCTATCAGAGAAATAGCACAGAGGCAAAAAAACACACCCCAATCTCGGACTGCCACAGAAAGCCAGACAGCCGAAAACACCGATCCGTCTCGCCAGCCTCGGAATGGTTTATATGCGCGGTCAAAACAGTTAGAACGGCGTCAAGAGAGTAGGCAGACGGATATCCACCAAAATGAACGACGTCCTGCCCGGCAACGTACAAGGCCGCAACGCAGGCCTCGCTCGGTCGGGAATGAACATGAAGCAGCTCAAATGATGCACATGGAAGAGCAGGAGGATTGGTTCGATGCCATCGAGGATAATACTGGCACTAAGGAACCACGTCTCGTGCTACGACGAGCAGACCCTCCTCTTGCCCCTTCAAAACCCCGCTTGCCTCCCTCTTTCACCGTGCTGAATCATGAGATATACATTGATGCTCCGACGCGAAACCTGCAAGAACAAATAGGAGGAGACTATGCGCGGTATTTCTCTTCTAATGAGTGGAGACTTGCACATGCACAGGTGTCGGGGCCGCTTAGTGTGGTGGACTATGCACGTCTGATGCTTCATTTGAACCGGACGGTGCCCATGCGCCAGAAGGCAGAGAGTATAGAGATAGTGAGGAAACATGGTGAAAGGGCAAAAGCAGTCATCACGGGGTCTTAGACATGTAGTTTTTCAAATAGCTGCTATGGTCATGATTCATCACTTCTATAAGGGCAGCTATTCGATGCACAAGTAATGACGCTATTCTCCCACACCATACTTCCGCAGCGACCCTTTCCAGTCTACGACATCTTCGCTGCCCATGGTAACGATCGTGGCCTTGTTGCCTTGTGAATCAAGTCTACCCGGTCCAAATACTCGGGCAGCAACACGTCGAATATCCGCTGGTGTGACTTCGTCAATCCGATCGCACATCTCTGTAACAGGAACCTTGCGGTTGTGGACTAGGATCTAGATGAACAGGGTTTGAGTGCTTGCTTAAGGCAGTAGTTATGTGGTCGTACCTGTCGTCCGAGGTCTTCTACCTCGACGGACCGACTTTCGAGAGCCATCATGAGGCTACTCTTGAGTTGGTTTCGCGCACGACTGAGCTCGACGTGTGGTACGTCTTGATACAGAAGCAAGCTGAACTGGTGCACTAGGTGGGGGAGGACCTGCGAGGGTGTGCTATCGTAGTAAGATGGGGACTTGCGTGTGGCTGAGGACGATGGAAAGAAAGAAGCAAAGAGGCCAAAGAGGGAGGAGTCGGTGTACAGATGGTGAAAGGAGGCACAATGGTCAATTTGAGGATGTTGATTGAGGATATGGGTGTATAATCGAGAATACATGCCCTTTCCAGGTCCACCTAGAGATCATACTGAGGAGCATTGGCTAGAGATGTCACTTTGACACATACCTGCAGAAAAACTGCCGCCACCTCCTAGCAATATCTGCATCGTGGCTAGGGCGTAGACATCATTATCATGGATGCCCACTCCTTCAAATGCAAGATAGATATGATTAAATTCCGAGCTCGGGGAGTAAATAAACTTATGGCCCCCAACGTAGCTTTTTGTGGACGTTGTACGTGGTGACGGCTCTGAAACCGGTGAATAAAGATATGAAGATGCAGCACGTGAGAGTGTCTTGTATAATGAGGGCGAAGGCGACGGAGGTAGGAGGTGCGGAGGAATGTTATGTGCTGTGCTGCGTGAGAGGGGTTGTCGGAGGGGCTCCGGTGAGGTAGCGGATGCCTTGACGTGGGAGAAGTACTTGTCAGCCCACTCCACTAGTTGTTCATGGTTCATCCCAGCGCCAGCGATGACCATGCGTCCAGGTCGATACCACCGCTCCATGAATTTGCGCATAATGTCCCCGTCCACGACGTCTACACGATCGTCTGGACAGAGTAACGGATTTCCGAGGGAACGCGAACCATACGCTACTTGATGCAACACCTCTGGAAGAATCATTTCCGGCTTGGTAGAGATTTCACGGATCTCGTACCGCGCAGCTTCGCGCTGCTCGGATATTTCGTCATGAGTGAATGCAGGCTGTAGTGCGGCTTCTGCTATCAGGCCGAGCGCACTGGAAGTGGACTGCGTAAAGTTGGAGGACTGGTACATGATGGCTTCTCGGGAGGAGGAACAGAAGATTTGGCCGCCGACTGCATGGACAGCTTCGGCCATGTCCTCGCCAGTCCTCTTGGACGTGGACTGGTCCGTGCAAATATAAGCATGTGAGTATCAGGATCAGCGAGAGGGGATCTAACCTTGAAAGCCATCCTATCGATGAAATGGCTGACGCCAGACGTCGATGGAGATTCGTAGCGGGATCCAGCATCAACATATAGTCCAACGGAAGAAAAGTGGCCAGGCGTAGACTCTGTGGCAACACGAATATTGTTGGGTAGGGTGGTTATCTGCACAGGTGGGTTGGGAGCAGAGTGTAGCCCACGTTGCTTGACAACGTTGCGAGCCAGGGAATATGGTAGCTTTGGCATGAGCACACAAGAACTGCAGAAAAAAATTTGTTTCCAAGTCTAACGTAAGCGGGCGCAAGTATCTAATAAAGTTACGAATCTAATATTGTCCATGCTCAAGTACCACTACAAGCCTATATAAGACGAATACCACTGTTACACTCGTACAGCAGCCAGTCACTGTAGTATCGATCCACCAATGACGATCAACAGGCTCATTGGTGGATTATCATGTCCGCGTCAGCTTCTGCATCTGCATCGGCATCGACATCGACTTCATTCCTGACAATACGCTCCTCTGCTTCCGCAGAGGGCGAAAGAACAGCATCCGTCACGGTCTTCAGCTTCTCTTCGGTGGCTTTCTGGGCTTCTTCCGCTCGTTGACACCTTCTCTCGAGTTCCATACGCAGCAGGACTTCCTCTTCCAGCTTGGCTTGTATCGCTTCAAATTCGGAACGGTACTTCTTTGCATCCTCTTCTGCTTCCGCCAGCTGCTCGGCGAGTTTCGACGTCTGCTGAGTCGCAAGTGTGAACTGTCGCTTGGCCTGAGCTAGCTCGTGACGTAGGCGGGAAATGAGGGCCTTGGCTGGGTCATTTCTGCCCAAGCCACCGTCGTCCGGACTTGCAGAGAGTGAGGGGTCGAGAGAAGGGTCTATGAGGGATTGGTCGCCAAGCTCGCTCTCTCCATCATCGCCGAAGCCGGGAGGTATACCCTGACTGGGGGGTCCATGCATAAAGTGATGAGGACTGGGGACGGGATGCCCTGGGAAGCCGAGTGACGGATCGAAGTGATGAGGTCCGGTTGGAGGCGGCATCGAACCAGATGGACCAGAAGGGTCAGGGGAATGGTGTTGATGTTGCTCATTAGGGACAACAACATTGCTTTCATCGGGACCATCTTTGGAAGGACGGCCTTTGCGCTTGCGTGGACGTTTCGCACCACGTGCGGTGACATTCACAGTCCAATAGGATCCGATGCCTGGGTCTGTTAATGGTCTGGGAACTTTCTCGAATAGTTTATTGAGGGAAAGATTATGACGAATAGAGTCCTGCAATGGCGTTCAGCGATAACGACAGCAGATACAGATGTGAATACGAGACCTTCCAGTTGACCTCAGTCGTCCGGAAATACGGAAACTTGTTCTCAATCGCCTTGTAAATCTCCCGAATGGTGAGCTTCTGCTTGGGCGAGCCGAGAATAGCAGAGCGAACGATGACAGGCAAAATGTGGTTTGGCTTCTCGTTTGTATCGGGAAGGCAGTTCAACGAGTTTGGACAGTCTGGATGGTGCGGGTGAGGGGCGCCGACCATGGCCGCATTGCTATAGTAAGAGTGGGCGTCGACTGGGATTGGAGGTGGCATGCCAAGTGGGTGGCCATTTGACGAATGGAGGTGGCCTGGAGGACCTTCCGCATTTCTAGCGACATCATGGAAACATAAGGACACACATGGGGCGGGGACTAAAAATTTGAATAAAAAATCACTCACTGCTGCTGCTGTTGCTGCTGTTGCTGCTGGTCGATGGGGATAGGAGTATCAACAGAGTACTGGCGGTGTCTGATATCCATTGTCGCCATGATATCCTGGCCAGGGACAAGTGAGAAAGACAGGTTGAATTGAGGTTGAGTATGGACGCGTTGCGGGTAGCAGTAGGTAGTCGTGGGCGAACGTTGGCGTCGGGAGCGAAGAGCGTGGCCAGGACCCCAGGACCACCCACACCAACAAACACCCCTAAGGACCCCGGACTCAAAACCCTTGATACCACAAGACTACAAAAAAACACAATAAACAAAACACTGCACACGATTAATTACATTGACTCGAGTCCCTGTCATCCTCCTTCCCATTCTCCTCCCGTATCGAGCTTGTCGGTAGTGCTGGTCGGTGGGACGCGTCCACGTCCATAGCATCGCCGTTTGGCTCCTGGTCAGCGGTAGCATCGTGAGGCACAGTGGTGGCATGCTTGACCACACCGTTGAGCAGGCGAGGGTTAGGGCTGGCACTCCGTGTTGTACTGCGCGGGCCCATTTTGTGTATATGTTCCAATTCACTCTGAGTAACGAGCCAATCCGGCAATGCATAGTCGTCAATGATTTCCACCATCTGCGGCACACGGTAGCCGAATGCAAGTGTCGTGCGTGAGGTCTGCCGCGCCAGAGGCTGCGCCGCTTTACGTGCTGCAATCTGGAGCAGCACCGAAGCCGTGCCAGTAAGCTCGGGGGTCTGTGGTCGCTTGGGCTGCGAGTCTACCCGTTGACGCTTGCGTGGAGGAGGAGGCGCACTCACTGCGTCCTCAGTGGGAGGAGAAGAAGCCTCGGGAGTGAAATGCTCAGCTCTGGGCGTTGGGCTCCTTTCCGACTTGGCACGCAGAAGGAGGCGACCCGTATCATCCCGCACACGCTGCCCCGTGCGCGTACTCGGCGCCGCAGATGTCGCATTAGAAGGCGTGTATGTGTGCAGCATGACATTGGGCTCGGTAGCCGCCATAGCGACCGTGACGGCAAGCGACCTCGATACCGTACTCGGATGAAGCGCGAGTCGGGCGGCTCCTGCTCTGTTCGACTGCTGGGGCTTCGGTCCAGTCGATGCAAGACGCGCGACATCTTGTACGGACTGTTCGACGGCCTCATCTTCCGAGTCGGCGTCGGCGTCATCTCCAGTGGTCGTGCCCGCCCGCGCTCCTTCACTCCTCCCCCTCTTGCCGTTCTTCTTCATCCGCTTGCGGTCGGGAGGCAGCAGCACAGCATACCGCATCTCCAGACCCACGGCCACATCGAGCATCTCCCTCCGCCTCGTCTCACCTCCCACACCGAACGCGCTGGCGTCCATCCCCTTGAGCTGCTCCATCCTCTCCTTCAGCTTGTACTGCTCATGAACGAGCTTCTCCTTTTCACGCCTGCGCTGGCGTTTCTCAAACGTCTCGTACTTGCGATGCCGGTTGATGTAGGCCAGATCGGACGTCTCAGGCCCCTCCTGTAAATAAGACTGAGCACGCATTCGTGAGCATGAATAAAAGATACAAGTAAACATACTTCTTCGGCTCTGGCCCGCAGCCGCCCCCCCACCGCATCGTCCGGCAGGGGGGAGTACTCGGGCACCTGAATGGCCCGTTGTGCGAGATAAGCCGCCTTCACCTCTGGCTTGTCAAAGTAGCTCCCCGCCGCCTCGCCGTCGGATACGGACGACTCTGGGGGGGGCGGCACGGCCTTTGAATGAGTCGTCAAGAAGAATGCCTGTGTGGGGGGTATCACGGGCCTTCCCTCTCCTAACAAAGGCGAGAGAGAACTAGTATGTCAGAACCAGCTTTTAAAAAAAAAAAAAGCAAGAGAGAGAGAGAAAGCAACGAGCAGAAAGAAAAGAAGCCAAAACGCACTTGTCCGTCTCTCCGTATCTATAATCATCATATCCACACTGCAGCTGCCCACGCCCGGGCCCCCCCTCCGCGCCCTGGACGGCAGCACACGCTTTTGTCGGTGGGTGTCAGGCGACTGAGGCAGCCGAGCACTCGTACGGGGCTGAATCTCCAGCCCATCCACTTGATGGACTTCAGGACGCTTGCCCAATTTCTTGGGAGACGGCGATTGCATCCGACAGAGATAGTCGAACGTTGTCAAGAGCGGCGGGTGTTCAGTATTGATCGTCGTGCGCTGGATGCTATCAACGCTTTTTACTCAGGTTGTCTACCTTGCGGTGTTTCAAATCCGCCGGGACAGCGAGGGCTCTCGAGTGTATGCGTAGTATCATAACCCCCCAAGGGCAGATTGTATTAATAAAAATCTGTAAAACGCATTGGTAGCTACCGATTGTGTGAACTAGGCGACTAGGCGCGACTATGTAAAACAGGTTGGGGAAAAGAGGGGGGAGCGAGGAGGAAGGGGAGGGGGTAGAAAGGGGTAGCGGGCCCAGAGAAAAAGATGAAGTAAAACGTGAGTGTATAAGGAAGGTGCATACTGGAATATAACTAGGTCCGAACAAGACGACTTGAAAGCTGAGAGCAACGAAGGTGGACGACAAGTGTGTATGGCTTTGAGTAAAGGGAAGGGGGTTTGGTTTGTAAAGGTACGAGAAATGCAAGGAGTTACAAACGAAGCGGTCCACGGAAAGAAGGTAAGGAGGGGGGGGAAGAGAAACGATGCGGCGCAGAGCGACGACGCACACGGCTATGACTGGGGTGACTGCGACGACGGCTGCGTTCGCTCCTGACGCGGCGAGCCAAAGAGCGACAGCACCTTCTCCGCACCCTCCTTATACTTTTTCATCTTCTTAAGCTTGAGCACCGGCTCCTCGCTCGACGACGTGCGCACGGGGCGCTTGCCGTTCTCAGTCGCATTGCTCTCCCCAGACGGGGGCCCCCCCCCCAACGAGCCTCCAAACGAGCCCCCCAACGAGCCCTGCGCACTCAAGTCCGCCGCAGACTGCGACAAGCTCCGTCCATCCCCCCCGTCCGAGGACCCACTGGGGGACCCCATAGAGGTCGTCGAGTCTTTAGACTTGAGCGAGTGCGGCGACACCGTCATCGTGGCAGGCGCCACACTCGCGGGCATCGACGACGACGGTGTGAGCAACCCGCTGCTCACGCTAGACGCGATCGGGGCATGCTGGGACGACGCGATGGTCGTGCGGCTCGTGCTTCTCGTCCCAGAAGAAGAAAACGTCGACGGCGGAGACCTGGCACGGAGAAACTGTCGAGTGCTCTTTCCAATACTCAACCCAGTGTTCCTTCCGCGTCGCTTTTCAGAAGGCGAGGGACTCGCCGTCGCAGGATCATGACCACCAATGTCCGAGTCAACCGACACGCCTGAGAATGACCGCCCCTGGCCCGCGCTGCTGTGCGTCCCCGACGCCTTACGGAACACAGCCAGCCGGTAGCGGTCCACGACACCACGAGCGAACAGACTAGTGCCCTTTGCACCATTCCTGTCCTCCCCACCAGGCGTCTCGACAAAGTCCCAGTCGTCATCATCACGCTCAGTGACCGTCCCCACATCCTCGTCTTCGTCGATAACGCGACTGAGGTGACGATCCAACGCAGGGACGCCCGACTTTTCGCGCCTGCGCGGTTGCGGGCGTGGAGTGGCTATCGTGACGGCTTTGGACGGCCGCGGCTCCGTAGACTTCAACGCCGTCTTTGGCGGTGGCACGGGAGGCTTCACGGGTTCTACAGGTGCAATAACGGCCACGACATCCCTTGCAGGAAGTTCGGGGGGTGTCTCTTCGACGACCGCATCGATGAGTTTCTCATCATCCTGCGCAACTTTGGGTTCTTGGACAGCAGTGACATCTGTGGCAAGCTCGGGGGCCACAGTAGCCGGCTCTTCTTCCGGCTCCGTGACCTCCACCTCGTCTTCGTCCTCGTCTTCAGCATGGCCATCATAACCGTCGTCGTCCAAGATGACTGATTGCCGGCCCTTGAACGAGTAGCCATCGAAGACGTCCGCGTCGTCTTCCACAGGCAGTTGCGTGGGACTACGGGACGGCGTGTCAGACTCCTCGCGCTCGGAGCGCTCGCGTTCCGAGTCTGTCTGGGTCTCCGGCTCCGGCTCGGTATCGATAATAGGATCCATATCAAGGAAGGCCTCGTCAAAGTTTTGCGTATCGCTGGCATTCGACGGGTCGATGGGTGGGATATAAGGTGCTGCGAGGGTAATGAGCAAGGAAGCTTTTGGCAAAAAAAAAACAGCCAGCTCACGAATATAACGCTTGTAATAGACGTGTGACCAGTCGCTGTCGGTTCAAGAATGAGCCGTCACTCGGGGCAAAGTGTAAAAACCACACACATCATGGAAAAGTAAGGATGTCGCTTGATGCGCGGCTCGCTCATACGGAGCGCGGGATTGCGTTGCAAGAGCTGCAGCAGATCAAGGGTGAACGCTTCGCACAATGGAACCACAGCCCAAGACACTCACACCGCGAATCAAGCTCTTCGTATCCTGATCCATGGCCTTGTCGTCTGGAAACTGCAGTTCATCCTGCAGCACACGAACATACATATCGGAATGGTTATTCGCCCAAAAGGGTGTCTGTCGCATGTCCGTCAGTGACCCTGCCCGCACCACACACCCAGGTGGACCACTCACGATGCCCGTCAACATCTCATACAGCATGGTGCCAAAGCTCCACCAATCAACCTCGTAGCTGTACGGCAGACCTTGGATGACCTCGGGGGCGAGATACTCGGCTGTCCCGCAAAACGTGCTCGTCACGTCCTTGCTGCCGCCCGCGCCGCTCACCCAGGGGGAGCCGGGACTCCCGCCGTTTGCGTCGGCGCCATGATGCATCCAGTGGGGGAGCGCGGTGGTGGGTGTCCCGGGGGTGGACGAGTAGAATCCGTCCGCCCCGTTCGCCTCGCCGCTCTTGGGCGTTGAGGGGGCGTTCGCCAGCGGCAGGCCCGCAGGCGAGCGGCGCGGGAACTCTTTGGACAGGCCAAAGTCGGTAAGCACAATGTGTCCGTCTGAGCCAATAAGGATATTCTCGGGCTTCAAGTCTCGGTAAATAACGCCGGCGGCGTGCAGGCCGTCCACGCCCTCCACCTACGCGGGGCTGTCAGCGAACGGCAAGAAAATGCACTAGATGGACTGACGATTTCTGCGGCGTAGAATCTGGCGCGATCGCGGCCAAGGCGGCCCCAACGGGCCAGCTGTGTGGCCAGATCGCCTCCTGGGTGAAAGTCCATGACAAGGAAGAGATTCTCCTTGTCGTGGAAGCTCCACCAGAGCTTGACGACGAAGGGGTCCTTTGCCTCGTGCGCCATGCGCTTGAGGACGGCCTGCTCCGTGAGGGTGTGTTGCAGCTCCTGATGTGCCAGGACGTGGCGTTTGGTGATGGCCTTGAGCGCATACAGACTGGAGCTGGCGCGATGGCGCACGAGCAAGACCTTGCCGGCGCAGCCCTTTCCCAGGACGCGCATCATCTCAAAGTCGTCGATGACGACCTTGCGGGCGGGCCTGTTCTTGGGCTTGGGGGACATGCGCTTCGGCTTGCGTGGAGGGGTGCCGGGGGCGGCGTCTTCCTCGGGTGGCCAGACGCGGGAGAGACGGGACGCCTTGTCGGGATCGGCGGAGGCGCTGCGGGGTATGCGGGCGGCGGGGTGGGGGGGGGTGGGGGGGGAGGGGGAGGGGGTGGGCAACGCGTCCTGTGCGGGCGGAGGGGCGGAGGGCCCCGGCGGAGGGGAGTCCTGAACCACGGGGGTCGCTGGGGAGACGGGGGTGGGCAGAGCGGACTCGATGGGCTGGTCGCCGCCGGCGACCAGCTCGGCAATCTTGGCGTCCTCGCGCATGGTGAGGAGGTCCTCGTCCTCGTCCTCCTCCCTGATGCCCTGGCGCTGCAGGCCGCCGACGCCCGAGTCGCGGTCGAGAGGGGGGGCGTCGGCAGGGTCGGGGGCGAGGTCGTCGGCGGTGCTCTCGGCATCGCTTGTGGTGTGGGGCGTGACGGCGTCGGGGAGATGCATGGCGAGGTCGGAGCGGACACGCCTGATGGCGCGCTCGACCCGGACGGACTCGAGGTCGTCTGTGCGGACACGGACGAATCTGCGCCAGGGCCGCGCGGCGCGGACGGCGGGGTGGTTGGAGAGGACGGTGAGGTAGGAGGCGAGGCTGGTGGAGGCGGCGGACGGGGACGACAGGGGGTTGGCAAAGGGGTCGTCGCGCTCGCCGCTGGGGGAGACGGAGGGGGTGGGGAGGGGGTGGGCGGACGGGGGGCGGACGGGCGGGGGGGGCCTGGCGTTGGCGAGACGGGAGAGGGTGTGCAGGAAGGAGGAGCGGCGCTTGGCGGGTGGCTGGTCGAGGGGGAGGGGGGGGATGCCGACAGAGGGAAAGGCGTCCGCCAGACGGGCATGCAGGTCGGCGACCTCTGCCGCGGTGCGGGTGAGGGTGAGATGGTGCGTCGGTGCTGCAGAGCACAGCGATGAGAAAGAAGAAAAAAAAGACGACGACGACGACGACGAGGAGCACGCACTCTGGATGTAGATGGAATAGGTGTTGGCGTCGTGCGGGTGCTCTGCGACGCTGACGCTCCAGGGCCCGTCCTGGGAGTCCATGCGGAGGGGCTTTCTGCGGGCGGGATGGTGCATGGCGGGCGGGTGGGCGTCGTCGAGGACGGCGTTGCGAGGAGGGGAGAGCAGTCTGGCACTGGGCATGCCGAAGGAGCGTGGATGCCTCGAGGGCGGAGAGAATCAATGCCCAAACAGGCGCCCGTGTCCAAATTTTACACGGGTGATACCAGTGCTCTATATGGCAGCACCGCCATGTGTCCACCCGGTGCACCACCGACGCGTCGTCCGCGGACCCACTGGCTTTCTCTGCGGATCCCCGGCCATCCATGCTTTATTGACTACAGACTTGCGTACATGCATCCTCACAGCACACTCAGAGCATACACCGCACCAGCGCCCGCAGCCCCCAACGTCACCCCCGGCAAGCCCAGCGAGGCCCTGGCCCCATTCTTGGACGATCCCGACAGCTGCACCGTCGTCAGCACCGTCTGGCGCACGCGGGGCGGGCACCCACCTTGACCGGGTCAATCGGTGAGCCAGCCTGCGCACATTCTGCCACGGATTCTGCAGCCGCATCTCAGTCCCCGGATCACGACAGCAGCATGCATCACCACTCACGGTCGGCCAGGGACTGCAGCTGGCTCTGCAGGGAGGGATACACGCCGAGGACGCAGTCCGCGCATTTGATAGTGTCCGTGCGCACGGCGCTCGTGCACAGGCAGGACTCGACATTTCCGCAGCGCTGCAGCGTGCACGCTCAGCGTGTCGAACACCCTACAGACGAACACGCACCTGCGAATCCGACAGGACCGGCGCACACGCAGAATCACACTGCATGCCGTGTCTCGCCGCGGGTAACAGTGACAAAAACAGACCGGAAGCGCACCTGGGACGGGATCTGGGTCTGGCCCAACTGTCGAGCGACGACACCGGTGCCAGGGACCGCGCAAACAGCTGCAGACACGCTTCAGCAAGGGGCCGTGTGGGCTTCTTGCGCTCACCATGGGCAACTAAAAGAACGAACAACAAGACCAGCTTCATAGATACAGATATAGTCAAGGCGCAGCTTGGGGAGGGATCCGCCTCCCCTCCTGCCTATATATACTGGTACGGGAAACACGCATGCACCGGTACATGATGCGCGCGAGTGACATGTTGATAAACGACCCCGCGGCTGTCAACGCTGTCTGGGAAACGGTTCATAAACAGCAGCATATTCCCATTCATCGGTCAAGGTGGGCGCTGGACTGGTGCGTCGCGTACAGTGGCAGACACGTCCCATTGCAGCACCGCTCGATCACTCTGTCCCCTAAGCGCAGCGTTGCTGGGCGCGGCACATGAAAGATGCCATCCGGTGCGTGGCTCTACATGTGATAGTGTGTGGAATACCAGACGGTCTGACTAGGCATACAGTAAGATGAAACACATGGGTCGGGTGGACGTCGTTCTAACATCGGTCTCCGATGAACAAGTCAATCGGGCTATGCTGCTGGCACCTCAGCCCCAGCCTTTGCGAGCAATATCTACTGTAATGTTAATACCGATGGCAGCACACATGGGACAAACCACGTGCCTCGAGTTCTGCCGGCTTCGCGCCTAGCATCGAGTGGATCTTCTGTCCGTCCTTGAACGCCGTAAACGTGGGCATCGCGCGGATCCCGACCTCTTGCGCAATATCCTGCAGAAAGGGCTCCGTCTACGCTGCCCGCTGGTGTGCAGCAACACTCACAGGCACATCGTCAACGTCGACCTTGTAAAACTCCATCTCGGGGTGCTTGTCCGACTGTGCCTCGAATATGGGAGAGATGACACGGCACGGTCCACACCATGTTGCCCAAAAGTCGAACACGACGACTTTGCCCGAGTTGATCTATGTATGACTTTATTAAGCCTGCGGCATCTCCTCACCGAGAATGGGACGCACAATGTCGTGAAAGTCTTTTAGCGTAGTGACTGCGGTGACACGGCCCATGATAAACTATGTGGTTGAGCTTGAGAAATTCAGGAGGAGGGGGGTAAACTAAGTAGCGTCCTCCCTGAGCTTATATAGACCACGCTGCATGAGTCAGCTACGCACGTCATCCGTCCACAAGGTCCTCTTTTCCGACCCCAGGATCCCTGCGCCTCCAACACGCAAGTCCCCGTTCATTGGAGCCTAACCATGCATCGCAAATACCCCATCTCCAGCGCCAGCCGCCTACCCCGATTTCAAACCAAAAGCTTACAAATCTACAACACTGCCTATCGATTCGCCCCTACCAATGCACAACTGGCGCTGTTTCGCATACATTATTTTCAACCAAGGTTCAATGGCCCCCTATCTTCAACTAACTCATCTGCTGGGTTGGTGTGCCCCCCGTGCGACAGAATGGCGGGGCACCAATCCTGCAGTGTGGAGAGCTGCATGCCATCACCGCACGTCGTTACAACGATGACGAACACTATGTGGGCAGCCCGCGTGAGCAAAGAAACGTGAACACCCTTTGCAAGTGGCCCACAACGCTGTGCACCCACAATGCCCGCTATTATTCAACATTGTGAGATCACTCTCGGGTTTTCGGATTGAATCATGTGCTTTACATAACACATATGCCTCTTATCATGGAGCTTTTCATTCAGCAGTCGCCAAGAGTCAAGAGACACTCGATTGGTCACGTTTGAACAAGGATCCAAACCATCTCCACTAGGCACTCTTCTATAATCTGACAGTCGAAGAGAGATTTCATGGCTGCAGTTCAATGGACGTCAGTCGAGCCATGGCACCGGGTGTGCCTGCGGAGAATGATGACTTTGGGTCATGCCTGGCATGGCACTAAAGTGGAGCTTCATCCTCGATAAAAGGGGTCCGTATACACCAAGGCTTCATAGTCGTCCGACGGTGGAAGATTCCTCCAGACAAGAGCGGGGATCAGCATCAGCCACCGCGTGGGTGGATCTGCCTCAAGGTCTGAATCCCACGTGCTGTCAACCCAAGTGAATTGGTAGTTTAACGCACAGGGGGAGGAGACGTGGTGTGCGTCCAACCAACCTGGATGTATACTGCACTTGACCTGGTGAAGGGGTTGTTTCGGTGGAAGATGCTTAACCTAGCACAATAGAGTTACCTTTGCCAGACGTGTCAACCGCTGTAGGTGTAATTCTGCGGGTGACGGGTAGGGCAGAAACGCCGGTACGATCATATGGAACTTGGAGACAGCCAGAGCGGCAGCGTGCTGGCCCGCTTTTATTTGAAAGACGTGAGTGTGACAGTCACAGACGTCTTGGCTGCGACATCATCAACGTTTGGGTGAAGGCGGGTCTCACACTCTCTCCGTCCTTCTCCCAATGCCATTGCTGGCCTTGTTTTCGAAAAAGAACAGATCGAGCTCAAAGGTCTCCACAGTTGCTCATTCAACCATCTCCATCGACGATGACGAATATGTCGCCGTGACCGCGCCCAGCCAGGCGTCTTTGCACGCACACCCGCCTGCCTCCTCCAGCAAACTTGCTCTTCCATTTCTCAGAAAGCACGGGCAGACTTTGCCAGAGCACCAGTCCCGTTTGGTTTATTCAGATCCGCTCCTTGATCCACCGCCACGTCGGTCGTCCATCTTTCAGACCTATCAAGACGACCCCAATGCCCACCGCTCAACCCACTCTTTACCAGATGAACCAGGCCACCCTTCTGCTCGCCCAAAGCCGCCCTCCCACCAGCCTAGCACGCCTCCAGCACCCAGTGCCACAAAAAAGCCCATGTTCCCTTGGAGTTCGCACAGGGACCGTGGCAAGTCGGGATCTCCAGAGGCCGATACGTCCTTTAATCTCAAGTCCTTCCGCCACGTCCGTCCAGACTCCCCCGGCTTGGCGGCGTCAGGACCACGATCCTCTTCCCCGGCCCCACCCGTCGTCCCCATCCCTACATCGACCGTCCCCTCCCCCCCCGTTTCGTTCCAGGTCACTTCCCGTCGCCCGAGAGGAAACTCGGTTTCCGAGCCTACACATCCAGGCTCGTCGCCGGGAACGGCTTCGCAACAGAGGATGGCTGTTGGGGCGTTTCGTCAGGCTGCACGGCGCTCTTCAACCTCGCTTTCTCTTGGTGACTCGCCTCTACTGTCACCTGTCCGCACGTCTCTCGATGACCGTCCCCCGCCGTCCCTCCTTCCTCCGTCGCAAGCGTCCACAGACGCACCATCTCGTTCATCCCGTCCCCAGCCTCCCCCAGCAACTTATACCCCGAAACTGACAACGTCGCCGATTTCTCCGACTTCACCGAGCATTACAACATCATCTCATTCACGATCCGCGGCATCGCCGTCGCCAAAGTCGACACCTGTCGTAAAACCGCCATCTATCGTAAAACCGCCTCGGACACGCACAAACGCGTTCGCAGACACTTCGTCCTCGTCCTCTTCTGATGAAGAGGAGGAGGAGGAATCAACTAGTGATGCCGGTGTCGGACCCCCGCGCATTTCACGTCGCCGGACCATCAAGCAGAGTCCGTCTCAACTACCTACTCTTCCTCCTTCCGTGAGGCAACAGATCCAGCGTGCCACGCCTCCAGTTTCGTCGATTTCAATGTTCGAGAGTTCCCTAGCCGCCACGAAGGATCCGTTTCCGCCTCGCCCACAGTCGTATTTAACCCCCGGCACAAGACCTCGAGCGAGCTTGAGCGTGGGTGCACTTACGCCTAGCGCAAAGGAAACACGCGCGAGCATAGCCCTCGCAGCCAACGCACGACTGGCAAACGGTGAGCTCTGATTTTGCTTCCGATTTTACAATGACATCATGTTGGGTCACAATTAGCTTCCGCCACACCCAAAGCCACACCTCGTCCCCTTGCCCGTAACCTTGGCAGCGATACGGATGAATCTGCTCAGTCTGGCTCTGACTCTGAAGAAGACGCACCATTGTCGTCGTTGGTCCTACCTCGGCGGCCAGGCACCTCACACTCCTCACACTCCACCCATTCTACCGCACGAAAGCCTTTGCTGGACTTGGATGCACCAAGCACGCTCACGGGAAGGCCTGTGAGAGCCCCACCACCTCTTGCCAAAGACGATGAAGGGCGGCCAAAATCCAAAGCGAGTGTCGAGTCTGGAATGCGTTCAAGGACTCTCCAAACGACAGGACCACAGACTGCCAGGAACCCTCAAGCTCGGGTCTTACAAGGCTCGCAAGGCACGTCATCGTCCAACTCCCGGGCATCGCAAGCTCTGTCCGCTCGCACTACTACGAGCTACGAGACACCTACCACTCCCTCCTTCAGCGGCAGCAGTGGACGGCTCAGTTCTGTCGCTCTCAGCGGTGCAAGTGACAACAGGCTGAGCGTGGGCAACAAGCTAAACTTGTCGCCTGTCGCGCCGCCTACTCGACCCTTTGCGCGACGGGAGAGTCCTGCTAGTTCTACAGGCTCTAGTAGTGGGAAAGCACCTCTCACGCCTCGTGACGGGAGTGACACGCGGAGTGCCTACACTGGTGCGTCTGCCATGTCGGCGAGTAAAGGACGTCCGGGTACCCATGGGCGGAAACCAAGCGTCACTTTCGAAGACGAGAAGGAGAGTCCCGGGAAGGGGAAGCAAAGAGACAGCGCTACTACGGATGAAGCCAGAAGGAGAGAAAGGAGACGGGGTGAGGCGAGGGCAGCTATTGAGGTATGTGGTCTTGGTGATTTTGCAGACCAGTGGTAACATGCCGCCCCTCTATAGCTTGGTCATGTGGTCAATGGCCCGCCTCCTGTGGACGATGACGATCTTACTCTTGGTCAACAACCTATGGGCATGCAGGCAGGCTGGCAGCAGCCTGGTGTACAGATGCCCATGCAGATGCAGATGCCAGCTGTTTCCCCCATGTACAATATGGGTATGGCGATGCCACCTCCTGGAGGATACGGCATGAATTTCCCTCCTCCGGCGCCAGGTGCAGACCCCGCATCATTTCTTGTTGCACACCAGCAAGCTATGGCCATCGCGAAACAAACGTTCCAGTACGCAGTCGCGCAGCAGGCTCTCGCGGCGGCCAATGAGGAATGGGAGCGCAGCTCTACGATGACTGGGTTTGGTGGACCCACCCCTGCGCCGCAGTGGGGGTACGGGATGGGCATGCGGCAGAGCACCATGTTCCCAGCTGCGCCACGCTCGATGTATGCGGGGAGTGCTAGCGGAGGCACTGGCGGCTGGGGGGGGACGGGGAGTGTGTATGGAAATTCGTTTGGCCCTGCGGCAGCTGCTGGCGGGAGGACCTCGACGTACTCCCTGGCGGATATGTCGGCTGGTGCACAGAGAGCCGTGCGGCCGCGCACCAAGACCGCACCCTCGGCCGCGACTCCGCCGCCTGGCACGCCTGGTGGGCGTTTGCCAGTGCCCCCGTCGAGTTACAGAGGCACGGGACGTTGAGGCACGGACTTGATCAGCCCCGCCTATACTTTTGGACCTTGTTAGTAGCGGCGTATAATTTTTTTCTTGACGTATTCTCGTCTTTTACATCTCTTGAGAGGCTTTCGGGTTGGCGTCACATTTACTTTTTCTCATGACATTTTCCTTCGTCATTCTCATTTACACTGGCATTTTCATGTCTTGTCTATTAGACGCACCACACGCCGCTACCATACGTTTCATCTCTCCTTACATAGTACCAGTATTAGTGTGTCTCACAACAAGTAAAACATTATTCTATTCACATTGTTGAGGTATATAGTGCTGTGTCAAAACTAATTTCATGTTGCATCAGCACGTGAGTGGCAGAACGAGTCGCTTCTGAAACTCCGTATACTCTTCTACGGCTTTGAATGAGCCGATTCTATAGGCCTGTCCATTTTGGGACTATATATACGCTCTGCTTTTGTTCTTATCTATCTGTATACAGCTCACGCCGAACAACACAATTGAATGAGCACTGGCCAGTGCTGACAGTTGCATGGGTGGCTAAACGAACATTTTCGTCCTGGGATGGTTCAAAAATTTGACTCGTAGGCTGCTATCTATGTTGTTGCTCCCGCAGACTACCTCATACATAATAGGATCTCGTTGCCTAAAGTGCAGCACTATCGAACGTTCGTCCTGGGGTGCCCTTTTTGGCAGCGTTTGACTGTTGGTAGAACCAGGCATTGGTGTCGGGGGCCCCATGATACGTCAAGCGATTCAGAGCAAACAAATGGGACGCGAGGGTGTACCTCTGGATCGTCTCTTGACGTTGCGTTACTATAAGAAGCATTATTACCCTACTGCGCGGATCCGACTTTTTATTGTCCCAAGCGACCAGTCTGTTTTCGACATGTTGGCCCTTTTTGCAGATGCCCCTAGCCCACGTATGTCATCGAGCTCAAGAGCTTCTCAGAAGCAGGATCCGCCACGGTGGTAAATATACTGCAACCCCTTCACGATCCATCCATCCATATGCAGAACAGCCCTGGCCAACGTGACCAAACAAACCCATGCCGATGCTAAAATGCTCTGCAAAGTCGGTGTGTTTTCATCTGTTTGTGAAGACTCCTGAAGCTGTGGTTCGCCTTCTTGCTTCGCCCCCAGTTATCACTTCTGTCCCTGGAACCATAGCAAATGAGCCGTATCTAATTCGCCCCTCTCCTTTTTTGTCTGTCCTCCAGGAGTATCACACCATTAGTTGCCGGAGGGTGATATCTGGTGACATTCATCGAGTGGTAGCAAACGGGCCATCCTGCTGCGGCAAGCCTCCCCTAGGCCTCGCCACGTCAGACTGCTTGACTGTGCCAATTCCACGCCCAGATTCTCCCAGAAGACTTCCGACTCCACAGACAAGATCCACGTCCGATATATGGGACTGTCCGCGGTCTCTTGTATTCCCGTCAACCCTGTCTATCTCCCTCATACCGCTTTTGCGCATCGACTAAAAGTGGCTATCACTGATTCAGACTCACTCGATCTAAGGGAAGTATACTTACAATGAGCGACGACCTCCGGCTTGTCCCAACAGTTCATTTCATCTCACGGCACTTTATAGACCCAGGCAATCACTCACACTCCCGCGTCTCGAGTATCAATTCAATTCTTCGAGTTTCTAGCAAAAATGCACCATCTGCATGCCGTCACTGTTATGATGATCCCCTCGTCTCCTCAACCCTGCATGCAGTGGTCCTTTCTCTTGTCTACTCCCCGATCGCATTGTGCAACCCTGAGCCCCTGGTGACTCACGTCCACTTTCTCTGTACCAATACCCACGATCAAGGTACCTGCCTCTCTACCATGACTGCCCCCCGAACACTCGCATCCCAGTTTAATTTTTTGGCTTTGTGTATTCTGTGTAATTTCTCGGAC
Source organism: Cantharellus purpuraceus (assembly GCA_025174535.1). NCBI lineage: Eukaryota > Fungi > Basidiomycota > Agaricomycetes > Cantharellales > Hydnaceae > Cantharellus > Cantharellus purpuraceus. Next base: position 780,913 of record JALBUN010000049.1, read on the forward strand.
ACCTTGGCAGAACATCTTGTTACAGTAAGGTTTACATCTCCCGGCACTTCCTACATCCTCCACACGAATGGCGCTCACGGTTTTTTTAGTTCAATGTACCCCTTATTCGATCACTGAGCTCCGTATTTTTGCAGGGCTGATTTTATATGTGAGTTATGCGGCGCACTCTGTCTCTCCCGACCCGAGCACAGTGTCACCCTCGCCGGCGACATGCGTGTGGTTGCTTGCCTCCCCGCCGCATGGATATCTTGACCAATCGAGACGCGGGACTACCTCAGGTTTGTTATGTTCGGCTGTTCAACACCGATTATATAACTATGCCCACTGCTGAGCTCGCTCGGTGCTTGCGATTGAGCCATGGCGCATCTCCTACATTTGCAACAAAATGTGACCACTGGCAGAGTTTCAGACAACGGTATATCTTGATTGATCGACGACCTGATCGGTTACCACCATGGCTTCACATCAGAATATTCCGCTACTATCCCTCATATCTCTCACTCTGATGCTATCCGAAAATGCCAGCGCTGCACAGCTGCATGGCTGGGAACCGGTCGTGTCATTTTCAAAGTAAGCCGCTGTGGCTGGAAGCGGGTGCATGCTCCACGGGAGATGGGGCTAGCATGATCGAAATCGCGCCGTCTGCAGAAAAAAAAAAAGATACGGAACCACACTTCTCATTGCGTTAAACGAAAGGATGGCTACCATGAACTTTCATGAACTCTCATCACCGCTTTGTGAAGACCACTGTTTCGCTGAGTGCAACCGCGCTGCCTGGAAGACCCAACACCCTCTGGGCCAGCTTCTGAGGCAGGGTACGACTCCATGAATAGACTACGTGTATGTCAAGAAATTCCACAATGAGGGGTCGTCTCATATAAGCGCTTTTTCGCAACAAAGCCCGTTGGCTTACCCTCCGCATCATAAATAATGCAGTATCCCGCGATTAGCCACCTTGTTTTTACCATGTATTTTTATTATATGCATTTGCTAAATGATAGCAGCAATATAACAACTGAGGCAGATGATCAACGTCAACGACCAGGCAGTCCCTCTTGCATGCCCCGTTCTCGTGTTTATGAACATTCATAGAATGTTCACACGCTCTCCACATTGAGCGCAGGAATTTATAAATACGTGTCGATTTACCTCTTGTCCATCACATTCCATGTGTCCAAGTAAATCAAACTAGCTTACCAGGCATATAATAGCTGTCGGTGGGCGCCGCTCAAGATGCATACGGAAATGGCACCTGTCACATCAGGCTTCAATGAGCTGGCGGCGAAAGACGCGATGAATGGCATGTCAACCGATGCTGTGAGAAAACCTTGCTAAGTACAGACGGCATTGTGAATTGTTTGGTGAAGGAGGAATGGAGGACGTTGCAAATTGACGAGAGGAACTTCGATTTATGATGGAATGCCTCGTGTACCCGTGACTAATATTGGGACCTAGGTATAATAAATTAAGGGTGTTCGCCCCGATGTTTTCTAGAGTGCAACAACTTTTTATGTAAACCCGGTCCGTATATGTGGCTCAAATATCGGCAGAGGGTGCGCCTTTAGAAATGAAGGGAAATGGGGTCAATACATCTGAAGACCGGAGATGACCCGAAATCAACTGACTTCGGTATTAAATACAACGCCTGGCCAAAGGAGTCACCGGGTCAGTGGTGTATCAACAGGATGATCGAAATGCTTACGGTCCAGTGGCAGCACCGAGCTGTCAGAGAAGAGGAGGAATAAGTACTTGAGAGTTTCGCTCTGCAGAAAGACAGTTATTGTTTTGCTTTGTCACAGGTAGACATGTTTACCATCAAAAACGTTTCCATTTTGTCCTCATGTTCAACGGGGATGCCATCGACGTTGAGGATGGCAGCATAACCACCACCTGGCACTTTACAGTGTTCCTCGATTGCAGAGAATATCTCCCAACCCCAATTACGATACTTTTGATCACCAGTCAAGCGATATGCTATGAACAGTGATTCCACAGTCTCGGGTCTGTCATGCGTCAGAAACTCTCTGAGTAGCTCCTAGATAGGACCGACTCACCGCAAAATATAACGGGCATCATAAGGAACAGATCCTCTGACGAATGCATAACATTAGAGAAATAGATTACAGAGATAAAAAGTCCCCCCACTGAGCGCCCTTGATATACCAATCGCCAGTGACGAGTGATGAAACACTCAAGGGATCACTAGGCAACCGGAAATGTACTATTTCGGGTGATAAATGTCTATTGAAGAAAGATCAGTCTGGTGCGGTGGGAGTAGTTTAAAATCCTGACATACGTGCGTGTGTCGTGCGTGGCCATACACGTCTTGATCAGTTCGACACCCGTGTTCCAATCACGCAATTGCGTTGGTGATAGCTCCAAGGGTTTGGGAGGGATGCTGGCATGTGCACCATCTGTTGCTCCAAGCATTAATGACCCACCAATGAAGCACACGAGGTGATCCTGCTTCGGAACCAATCTCCACGAGCTGTTGTCAAGTTAGTAGAACGTGAGCGACGATATCATGTCAAACTACAAGGTACATCACCTACATCTCTCCCCCGTTTGTGCGTTCCGGAATCAGCTCAGAGGTGTAAACGAGTTTGTCATGCATAGAGCGTTTGATTAGATGGTCGTGAATGGCCGTCATAGCGTCGTCATACATCTACGCCCCTCAGTTCGGATCAATGCTGTGAGGAAAATACCACCTACTTCACGGTAGACGGATTCCCGTCGCGACTATGGTCGTTGTTAGATAAACGCTAACGATGAGTTGCACATAAACGCACAGTTTGTAGATACTGTTTTAGCAGGTACTCATAGTAAGAATCCCCGCGAGACCCAAGACGAATGGCGGATGTGACGAATTGCCCTAGGTCCGGACTGCGCCATTGTAAGATATAGGCCATACCAGACGTTATGTACTGACGATATAAAAATAGGGGCCAAGCCAGGCGCATTACGTGCGTTTTTCATAACACTCATAACCTGTGAAGCAGACGGGAAGTGAGATCTTTCAAATTCCTACATTACAGTGAAGATGACCTTTTCAACAGCTTTCCAGTACGTGTCGTCATCTGTTAGATAGCTAAGATACTTGAATTCCAGTTGAAGAGTCCCGGCCTCGGCTGTGCTGCTAAGTCCATTGTTGTCACGGTCAGGGACGCCCTTCCGTTGACCTAGGTTGACCATTGACCACGGTACACCAGAAGGCGAGTCGAAAACAGGCATAATTCGGTCAGCTAGTTCAACAGCTCGCTCAAGGTACACGGTTGCATTGGTGAGGTAGTGTGCTGAGAGTAGCCCTCCCAATACTCGAATAGTTGTCTGTTTTGAAGCATGATAATGGTTTCTCTGGAAGGTAGGCGAATGCGTACCTCAAATGTATTATAATTCCCATCGCGATTGAAATCGAGCCTTTTCTCCACCCACTCACGAGCTCGCTGCTCTTCGTCGTACAGACCCATAAGGACCATCGTGTCGATAGAATCGACGACAGTGTAGCCGATTCCTCCAGCATCCGAGAGATTCGTCCCCTCTCTACTAATTGGGTGGTATTCGTCCTGTCCAAATGCATCTCTCTCTTTGTGTAGTTTAAGTGATCTTGTGAGTTATTGCAACACTGTCAACAGCTCACCGTATGCGCCCCAAGCATGCTGGATGAGAAGTTATAAAGATCATCTCTGAGGCTCTGAACAAGCAATCACCTTGAATGCATTCACAACAGCATCACGTCTAGGCACATCTGTGATGATGCTGACGTTCTGTCTTTCTAATTCTGATAATTCCGATGCTGCGCCGTCCCCAAACTCGTACCATGGCTCAATGAGTTGCTTCGCCAATTCAGGGTACTTCAAGCAGCGGTCAGCTTTCCTAATGGAAGAGGACATGCGTTAACACCTTGTTAATGAAAAGGAAGAGGAATCCTATAAGGATCACGAAGGCGAGAGGGTAGACATTTGACCGGATTCGCGACTTGTCCGATGATTGTGTCAGTGTCCGATACGAGAAACATAGGTGTTCCGTCTAACCTGGAATGGTTTGCGTGGACTGTCAGTCTCTGCCGTAGTGGCCTGCACTGGTGCCTCCTTTCGTCGACGCTCTCTTAATCGTGGCTGTGACATAACCACTTCATTATAAGCGACCGCTTCCTAACTTGTAATGACTGGGCACGATCAAGGCTCTGTCTACTAGTCTACTAGTAATCATATTTCTTATCTATCTACAAATACGGCTCGTCAGTTTCATTTGCGACCTCATGAGCATAATGCGTTGGCAAGACCAGCACTTCCTATCCTCCCTCTGAGTCCCTTGTGCATAGTAGTTTGAAGACAGCCGTCGATGTCTGTTGCACACGCAGCGCGAGGGTTACAGTGCACCACTCATTTGTTTCATAGGGCAATTCTTCGCGCAGTATAACAAAATGGTTGATAAGAATTTAACCCTGGCAGAAGAAGGCATATCAAATCGTCTCGTCGATTCCCAACGCGAAGTATGCCTAGGATAGTGTCCGGACTCCACCAAAAGAAGGGAAACACAGGGGACGTAAGCAAGAGCACCGATTATGAGTTGCCTTATCTATGGCAGCGCAGATGATCATGTTGCTTTGGGCGACGCTTGCCCATCCACCATTCTTAAACCAGTATCGAAGCGCGACACCAAGGCCATGCATGACTCGGAGCTGACACTATGACCACCACTGCACATAAATATGATAGAAAGCCATGCCGAGGTGGTAGCTGACTAGAAGCCGCCATTCTGGAGCACCCAGTTACTTGATTCATCATCGGGCCTCGTTGCTTGCTGTTGAAGCACTAGGTTCGCATATGCATGATCACTCATCGGTGGGCTGCCTGGATGCTCCGGTGGGCCATATACACTGCTGCATAGCAAACCTATATGCATGACAGGGAGATTGGCCAAAAGATTTGGATGGCATAGGGTGGCTAGGAAAGTGCTAGACGGTGCCTGGTCTGCATAGACATGGCATGAAGGGAGGACGGAATGGTGGTGAAGGCTGGAGTTGAGCTATATAGCCTTATATTCGAATGGGCGTGACATCACGCTACATGGATGTCCTCGGTCGTGCGCGTGATGGCGCCGCTCCCCCTAAATCCTTCTGAAGCCAACTATCATGACCATCAAAGTGGAACCGTTCTCTCTGCCGCCAACGGCTGATCCAGAGAAATTCAGCGAATTCGGAAGAGTAGTGACTGGTATAAACCCTACGAAGTTGTCTGACAGCGAATTCAAGGAAGTTGAGAACTTGCTGTATAAGGTAAGTAGTGATGTCCAGGCTATTCAACCAATCTCGTTATCCTGGTCCGTGTAGCACAGTATTCTTCTGTTCAAGAATGTGGATTTGTCACCTGATGATCAATATGCCCTGACCAAAGTGAGCTGGGCCGTCGCCATGTAGTCGACGTTCAGACTTATTTGACTTATCTCAGGCATTTGACCCATCTTCAGAAAGTTATGGCCATGGGAACAACAAGACAGAAGGCACAAAAAAGTCCATTCTACATCCAGATCTCAAGACCATTCCTCGCGTACCCCAAGTACAACTTATTGGCAACGGAATGGTTTACGATCATGAGGGTTTAGCTGAGGTTTGATTTTATCTTGTTTTCATCTCATGGTTGTCCAGATATAATTCCCTATAGGCGAAACTGAAACATCCACATCATCGGTCGTTTCATAAGACTGCCATCTCCGATGAGGATGAGGCGAAAGGCTATACTCGATTTTACCGTTGGTCAGGGTCACATTAGCCAATCCTTTTGTATTTGACCCACTTCTACATAGGCACATTGATGCTGCGCTTTATGACCTTTCACCGTATGTGTCCTTCGAGAATATCTTTGTATTGATCCCCATGTCCTGCACAGGCCAAAGGCAACTACCCTTTATGCTCTGAATGTTCCCCAAGGTCCTCCTCAAGTAGTGAGATATGATGATGGCACCGGGGATGTATTGCCTGTCCCATTGGGAACAACAGCGTGTGAGTAGGCCCTTAACAGGATATTTGTCGAGCGAGAACTCATAGTGAGACGTCAGTCACTTCCGGGATCAACTCCTTTAATATTTTACCGCCAGCCCTCAAGTCCTTTGCCATTCGTTCTCGAGTTCGATACTCTCCTCACCCTTATGTCTGGATGGCACCAGCTCGTGCGCTCCCGACAGGACTTGGCATTGTTTCAGAAGGCCTTGAGCTACCTTTGAACGAACTTCCCCAATGGGATGAAACTAAGATCAAGACTTTTCCCATGGTTCGCATTACACTCATCCTGTGATACGTAGTTGACCTAGCAGCGTGATTAGGTCTGGAAGAATCCTGTTACAGGGACTCTCCATTTACAAGTGCACCCCTGTGGTGTTTCAGAAGTTTTTGTCGATCCGCTACCTGCAGGTAATGCAGGTAAGAGCAAGGACGGAGCCATATACCCCGATGGTGCACATGTGACGGATCTGGTTGAAGTCCGACGAATACTGTATGACATGCAGCGGCCAGGTATAGCTCCAAGTGTGAGTGCGATTGTAATTGGATGTATAATATGACATCATCTCATACTTTGATGCTTAGCTGGTTTATCCGCACGACTGGTGAGCTTTCTGGAGACTTCAACCTTGACACAATCTTAGCATTATAGGCATGAGAAAGATTTGGTCATTTTCCACAATCGGGGCGTCTTGCACACCGTCGTCGGCGCTTTCAAGCCCGATCAAGTCCGAGCCTTCCACCAGTGCAATTTGGCGGCTTCGGACGATCCTCAAGGCCCAAGTGCAGAGGATGTTGACCGATTTGCATAAGACATATATATGCATATAGCAAGGAAGGCCAGGCTTTGTTGGCAGTTTTTGATGAAATTGTTCTGGAATCGACTGATATATCCTTGTCTGTACCAAAACTGTACAACCGTTTTTCCTCTTGTTGTAGAATGCGGACATCGCATGTAGGGATGTTTTGTCTCCGTAAGCTTGATAGTGTGATAAGTCTTGGCGTGCTCGCCTAATACACAATGGGACGATGAGTGTATTCCGCCCTGCACGCGCCTTGCACTATACTTCCTTCTTCCATGAAGACGCACCAGTTGCGCACGTACCCAGCACCTGGCACCGAAATCAGGCCCAGAGAGTATACTGCGGAACAGCTTGAGGACATTGACGCGTTGCGGGAGGTCAGTATTTCGTCGGTTTGCAAAATGCCACTGATCAGTTACGATGGCAGTACGCCCGATCAATACAATTGCCACGAGATGATCCGTATCATGTATGGGAGGAGCGTTGGCTGGACTGGCCTGACTGTTGTGGAAGATACATGCGTGCTTCCAAATGGAGATTTGACGAGGCCAAGCGACGAATCAAAGGAACGTTGGAGTGGCGAAGGGAGTATAAGCCAGATCTAATCAAGCCAGAGGATGTCAGAATCGAGAGTGTGACAGGAAAGATGTGAGAGTTGGCCTTATGCGACATGGCACCGACTAATCCTCTCGTCGCAGTGTCATCAATGGCTTTGACGTAGATGGGAGGCCGATTTTGTACATGCGACCTGGGAACGAGAACACAACTCCTTCTCCACGTCAAATCCAGCATCTGGTGTTTTGTTTGTATGTGAAACTTGACATCCACATGTGTAGTCTTATTGGGGTTATGCATCATGTAGAGAGCGCGCCATCGAGTTCATGCCTCCAGCTCAAGACTCTCTAGTAATCATAGTCGATTACAAGAGTGCCACTCTTCGCACTAATCCGTCTATTAGCACGGCCCGTAAGGTACGGTGGTTATTCTTTCCGTCTATAGTTGCTGACAATCTACATGACTCGTTAAGGTGTTAAACATCTTGCAAAACCACTACGTGGAACGACTTGGCCGTGCCATTGTCGTCAACCTACCCATGCTACTCAGTTTCTTCTACAAAGGCATTTCACCGTTTTTGGACCCAGTAACAAAGGACAAGGTTAGAGTGAATATCACTTTTCTTGATCATCTCTGAACTAAAATCATCCACCCAGATGCGTTTCAATCCGGATTTACCATTGTTAGTTCCAAGAGAACAACTCGACGCCCAGTTCGGTGGCGATAACGAGTATGAATTTGAGGCGGACAGCTATTGGCAACAAGTTCTTGAGTTGGTTGCGAATGCGTTTTATTATTACAGTTCCACTAATGTCGTGGTTTAACAGTCGTTGCGGAATGCGAAAGGATGGTACTAGAATGGATTTTCCTGTACGGGACGAGAAGTCCATCATAACATTTGGAGCAGAGGCAGAGAAAACACTGGCAATTGATACTAAAGCCACGACAGGGTACGAAGCCAGCCAAATATCGCGCTCATGCCCTACCTGAGCGTTATCTGGAAACAGCTCAACCGCATCTCTAGTGGACGATACGACGTTGAGGCCGCAGAGCTCGGAGTATCTTGATATGTCGATGCCGAAGGTGCACGGAATATCGGATCCGAATAACCTTGTACTGCAGTCAGTTTAAATGCATCGCTTGTCTATGTTCAATCTTGTATTTACTGGTATATACCGGTAAGTAGTACTTATTAGTCGAGTGCCGCCCGTGGGTGGCGCAGTCCGCCAGCGCCTCGGCTCGTCGACATTCGAGCGTGACCAAATTTCTTGCAACCGTCAAGGCATCCGTCGCTGCATCCACGCAACAATACCCAACGTGTATCAGGTGGTTAGCCACGCGCATTAATCAACTAACACTTCTTTGGACAGCCAGATTTGTGTTCGTCGGTATATCAGAGTCTAACTTGCCTAGTCACCTCAATGCCTTCGTGTTCGCCTTCCAAAGACGGTGCAAGTGATGGGGTAACAGACCCCATTCTGTTGCCAACACCTCCGACGTCTATTACGCCCACGCAGCCCATGTCTTCTCGTTCTCCTTCCCCACGTGGGCTGGAGGATGAGGAGTTGCCCACACTTCAAGTTCCAGAACCTAGCTCGCCATCTCAGAAAAAAAAGAAGAAGAGAAAGTCCAAGAAGTCCAAAGCAAAGGATGGAAGGGGTGCAGAAGACGTAAAGTCTCAACCCAAGCTTCAAGAAGCAGAAAAGCCTCAAGTTCTTTGCATCAGTCGGAACAAACATTGGCGCTACATTAGTTCCTATCATGTCAGACGTTCTTATGAATACCGAGTCAAATCATCACTGACATGGCAGTGCTATTGTTTAGGGCCCGTGGCTGCAGCTCCCGTTGGAACTCTTGGAATCACTCCTGACGCTGAATATGGATCCTAATACTTTCGCCGTGCCTGACAACCGTCTTGCACATCTTATCTCTGGTTCATCTACCCCAACTTCTTCTATCTCTTCGATAAAACAACGTGGATCACCACCTTTGGATCTTTCTCCACCCCCGTCTCCTCCTTCGGTATCCATTATCTTACCTCCACCCATGGCCCACGTGCCAGATCCCGGAAAACCCATACCGCCACCCATTGACCCCGGGGTGTTCCGCTCTGTGACTACAATCCGTCAACTAATAGATGAAGCTTCGGATCTGGCCGTCCGTGCAGCATCGGGATTGTCCTCTGCTGCTCTTGGGAGCATCCGTTCGCCTGGCACAGCATCAGGCTATGGATTTGTCATGAGTTCGGGTCCTTGGACCACGGCACAGTCGTTAGGCATCAATCCTATGGGGGACCAGGGAGGAAACGGACGAAACACCGCGATGTCAGCAATGAGGGTACATCGCTTAAGAGCTCTAGCCGTGCAGAGATTGGCGGCTGCATACAAGGCTGACGAGATTGCGGCTAGTGTAATGGTTATGCAAGGCGCAAGTGCTCTCGATGACATAGCAGAGCGCGTGCTCAAAGTTGGTACGTGTTGTAGTGCCGAGCCTCAGGCGAAAAGTCAATCTATCTGTGCAGACCCTAATGACTCCGACGCTTGTTACGTTCACTTCTTTCATGAGAAGATACCCTCTAGGCAGGCATTGAGCTATATACTGTGCTTCTTGTCATGCTGAATTCCTGATACCGTCGCAGACAATTGGCTGAGTCCACTACAACGCACGTCCTAGACGAACTTATAGCTGCTTATCCGCAGAGGCTTGAGTACTATCGCACTCGAGGAATTGTGCATTGCTTCCGAGACGAATACCACCTGGCCACCCGTGATTTCACTCATGCACTCAAGGAGGCAAGGAACATGCGAAAGGCCAAGCATGCTCACACAGCTGCGACTGACCCAGATCGTGGTTCGAAAGTCAAAGGGAAGAAAGGGAAGAAGTCGAAATCTCATGGCCAAGCACCTCCTGATGGCACTGCTGTCGCAGAAGGGGTAGACGGAGAGTCGTTGCCGTTCCATCCATCCGTATTGCCCGACGCTCCGGATCCAATCGAACCCCAGGTTCTTTTCCTCCGTGCAGCAGCGCACCTTCAAAATGTAGTCTTCCTCATTGAGAGTGCTATTCTCAATCTCGAAGGCATTCGCAAAACTTCCCTCGCGGACGGAACTGAGCTCAGATTGTGCTATGTGGAAAATGGGAAATATGGCGGCGTCGAGATCGGAAATCCCAACGGCCCTCTTGGAGCCTCCAATGGACTCAAGGCGCAGGCTTATCGGAAAGTCTTGGGCGACGCCGCGTTCTGCGAGCAGGTAAATGCGCTGCTCAAGAAGAGCATCAGAGACCACGAGAAGTTTTTATCTCATTTCGACTCATTGAATGCACCGATACCTATCTTTTCCGGAAACTTGGCAGAACGCACCCGGTACGCATTCCTGTTGACTGAATCGCTTCGTCCAGGGAGTCGTTCGCAGCCACCTCCTTTGAACGCGCCGCCCGCATTCACGACATACCATCCACTCCTTGTGGAGTCGCATTTTAGCATACTTTTATCGACACTTCTGCTAGGCGACTTTGCAAGTCTTCTGCCTGCATTCGTGAGGGCTGCTAGACTAGTTGATGGTCTGGAAGGCTATCCAGTGTTCTTACCTGCACGGTCGATGGCGCAGGCGGAGTTTATTGAAGTACTGGAACGGCTCGCTGGTGGCTGGAGTACAGGTGTACAGTCTCACTCGCTTGCATCGGAAACGTTGACTATAACAGCGCCAAGCCCTAATTTACAAGCAAGCGGTTTAGACGTATCCACGCCGTCGTCGTCGTCGTCTACAACGCTACCCATAGCGGGGGATACTAGTACGTCTCTTCTACCGCCATCCGGTGGAGGTAGCTCCCGACACAGCAATTATACTGGACTGGCGGAGAATTTGGACTGTGCCCGGATCCTATTGGCACCGGTTGCTCAGCGGCAAAAGGAAAGAGTGAAGAAAGCTGCTGCAGAGAAAGCCTCAGGACTCGATAAGCAAAAGACCATCAACATCAATATTCCTCTGCATGGGCCCAGGGTAGAAATAGTATTGGCTTGGTTGGCAGCGGTGCATTTACCCGATTTGGAGAGCGTGGCATAAGCGAGAGAGCAGCCGGAGAATACAAAATATGTCTGTTAATGACCAGATTGTCCAATAGATTAGAAGTGGGTGTTGGGATGCGAGAATCATATACAAGCACCACAACATACTCTCTATCCACGAAATGCATTATTGGTGCTTTTTATCCGCTTCACCCCTGGCTTCTTCAGCAACTTGCGACAAATGTGACCAGACTCGTGACGCAACCCAAGAAGAAACCCCGATAACCACAAACAGGAACAATAGAACAGGCATAATACTACGGGGGATGGCTCCCCAGAGGAGGGGCTCCACTATGAGATTAAACTGAACCATACTGCCGGTCTGCAGATTTGCAGAATCACGAGTGACTCGGAGCTCCGTACGGGAAGCACGCAGCCGAGCATACCGAGACCAGGGAGCCACTTGCTGCATTGCAGAATTCGAATCCATATGCGACGCGGAGGGCTTAAAGATGGTGATATCGAAGTCTACAGCCATCTGAATTGTGAGGCATGGTCAAGCATGAGGACGTGAGCACAGTTTTCACAGGGATGTACCGATGCTGGCCAAGACAATCGCAACGTGAAAGCCTGCGGATATAGGCCCTCCTTCCTCCACTCATCGATCTCCAAGACAACCCAGAAATCATGAGCCAAAGGCACGTTGCTATTTTTGCTGGCATCGTCAGGTAAGATAGGACCAATTTGAAACGTGCCCGAGTTCCGCCCTGGAAGCGTTGATAAGACAGGCCTAAATTGCGGTATAGGACCATCAGCAATCGTGTAATATAAGAATACAAAAAGACTATTGCTTCGCAAAGGTACCAGGTTGGGGAAGGTTTAGCGGGGAGCTCCAACGCGGACAATTCTGTCAATTTGACAATCGCTGTGTTGCAGCATACCGTTCCGGCCCAGACAAGAACTAAGACAACTGTTGTTGTCCTCATCTAGAGCTGGCTCTGGACCAATTGTATTGTCGGAGTTTCAATTGGTGCGTGGACCATCATCACTGATTCTGGCACAAGTGTCGAACACGCCAACTCTACGCTGGTGCATACTCGACTACCAGCGATCTGATCAGGGAGGATCTCCGAGTTGTGGAATACAGAACCTTGTACTATCTACGAGCAGGCTGACTTACCTGATCTAGTTATTTGCAGTCTTCTTGGATATTCCTCAAAAGGTATTTTGCACATTTTTCGGATTGTTCCTGGTTGGGAAATATTCACCCAATGCCTGTGTCCGTATCTGTCGTGGCTGGCATGGCCCCGCGGGGAACCGCGTAAATCGCACAGCCCCATAGTATACTAGTAGTGCCCTCGGATCCAACTTGTCAAGCGACATGAGCAACCAGTCCTTGCGAGTCATCACAGCGACCTTTCTCTCCGAATGTAGACTGATATACGACAGTTTGCGGTGTGAGTTGCAGCAGCGGATCGCATATTAACACGTTGATGGAGCTGGCTATACTGCCCCGCTTGAACGCTCGTACGCTTGGATCAATGTACCATGTGATGGCGCAGGGTCCGGAGCCCTCCAAGATCCTATGAGTTTCCCACGATACTGAGCCCCAGTGAACTTGCACGTCTCGCCGAGCAAGCATGCGTTGTAATTCCAGATCTTTGTCCTTTCATCTCTGACTCCGCTTGTGCGGAACCATCGCAAGCGAGGTGCGCTCATTTCCTTACAAGGATTATATTGTTTCTTCGGCATCATTGCGGTGGCTTTTGGCGATGTAGGCCACTAAGTCTCACGCAGCGTGTTGTCTTGCAATTCGAGTCATGCAAACATGGATGTCTTTCATTTCCGTCTCGGCCGGTTTTGGTCATATTACTCCTCCTTTATAAGGCAAGTTCCGCCTTGTGGCTGCCACTAGATACTCAATATCAGATCTGGGCAAGAATTCAGCATGGTCGAGAAATATCAACTCGCTGAATAGCTATGCCGCCCAGAAGCTTAACCGAGATACGCATTCATTCTGGATCTATCCGTGCCGTGAACGTCATTCTGACTGCCTATTATAGGATTCAGAACTTCTCCGAGATAACTCTTCGCACCGCTGTGTGAAATATTTCCTGGACGTCCACAATGTTGGGCACGCTCCCCGCCCAATGTCATCTGGCTCACGGCGGTCCCGTTCCACCATGACTCCGGATACTGTAGTAGTAGGTGGTGTTTCCCACATAGCATCCCGCTGTTCTGTGGCAAGATCAGAACACAGGTTTGAAAGGTACGTATTCTTGCGTGTTGTGTTTTGCCGAAATCGCTATGAGATCTTGCCCCAAGGCCCCCCGAAGACCCGACTGCAACAAATCTTTTTTATTTATGAGGTGTGGGCCGTGACTCTAGAACTTTCCTCGGGCTGTCACAGCCAGATGAGCCGTGTCATTGATGTGGCTTGCTCAATGTCAATTGAGGGACAGAAGGGTGTACTTCAACTGGAGGCTCCTGCTGTGTCTTCTAGTGCCCTCACAGTGTGCATTTCCAGCTCAATAAATTCTCGACACGTGTGGCGCCATATTGCCTAGTGGACACGTCTTGTTATGGCGTTGACATTTACGTCTCCTCTGACTCAGTAGCTCCAGTCCACGGACTGTCAGCACTGCGGCGGGGGCTACGTAGCCTTGTTCTCCGGTCCCCTCCGCCCCCTTCTTGTGTTGGCTCTGCGCCATCTGCTTGCCAGGCGCTGGCTTCTTTGGCTTGTGGACCTGATGAACGCTCTGACGGATCTGCGATAACCAGTCCCAGAGATGCTGATAGTACAACCACCCACTGGGCGATTGCTGTGGGCTGTGCAAGGGCGAAATAACTAATTGTGATATGTGACTTGGAGAACTAGTTGTTGTTATTATTAATGATGAGAGCTAATAAAGTTCTAGGTGTCCGAAATATAAGGGTGGTCATTATGCACGTGAAAGTGTGCCCTGCATATGACTGGAGAACACAAGTAATGCAAGATATCGACGAAATTTTCTCTTGGAAGTCAACTTTAAAGCTGCGGTACTGAAGATATGAAGATGTGACTAAGTAAGGATGCACTTCCGGAGGCAATGTGGGGTTGGTCGGCATCGTGTTCATGTGGACCAATTCAGATCGGCCAAGCGTGGGATCTGGAGCCTGAGCATGTGTCGACAATGGAATAAGAGGGAGGCTTATTTAGGGAACGGTGCCACTGTCCCACCGTCCCATTTGGAGGACGTCACTGCCAGGTTTGAACGGCAGTGCAGTGGGAGTACCATTGCATATACGGGGAGGCATCGAGACGGGATATAGAGCCGCCAGATTGTGGACCTGTACGAACATGCACATACGACACGATGTCTCTGAATTATGTGCCCTCATGTCGTGCATGTCCGGCAGGGGGACCGATCATTTCCGAGCAGGCTCGTGATTAATCGGAAATACCACAAGACCTCAGTATATGAACAGGCCAGAGACACGATCAAGCCTAGGGCAAAGTTTTAGAGATTGTAGATCATTAATAGTCTTTTCGACATCCAGGGACTAGATGTTCAGCCAGATGGGATCCGGCCGTGAGCAGAGCGGTCTTGGCTAAGGCTATCGCGCCCAACGAGCGCACTACGGTCGATAGGCTTGTGACTCCATAATCGGGATGGCTGGGGTAGGTGTAGTACATACAGCATCTTGTTCCTGTACACGGAATCGGATTGATGCTGCAGTGAAAGATCCGGCTTGGTTGGGTGCCGTCGGAGCATACGGCAGGTCACAGTTGTCACGCATCTTTTGGTCAAGTCAAGTTTTGCACAACATCCGTTCTGACCCTCGTTGAACTCACCCGTCAGCCTACTCGCCATGCATTGCGCATGTAAGTGGTCAGACATGCTGATATTAATGATGCGAGATCGGCGTTTTTGCAATGTCCTGCTGTCGTTCTTTCGCGTTGCCTTTGTGTCTACGGGCGGGACATTCTCTGTGTACTCTGCGGTCTTGGCAACTCTTTGACTGTGCATATCACCGGTTCTCCTGTGCCTCTTGATGACACGGATGCCTGGTTTGTCGTGCGTCTATGTGGACCCTGACACCGCTGGCAATCTAGAGTCTGCCGCTCTTCACCCCGGTGACCAAGCCACCCTGAACCCTATGGAGTACAGGTAAAAAACGGCGTGTCATATTGTTCTACTTTTGCAAGGTTCAAAGCATACAGATAGACGGCTCCAGTCACCCTCGGTCCTCGTGCCTTGATTGGTCCGGCGAACGCCGGCGCGCTCCCTTCGAAGCCCGTGAGTCCCGATCTACAGCGCCTCGTAATAAGCCCGCTCACCGCAAAACGTGTCACAGCATGGTCCACCGCGGAAGCTGTTCCGATAGCCGTTAGCGCGGCATGTGCAAGGGGCGCGAGGCGGCTGTCATTGCTATCGCCGACATGATACGAGAGACACTTGATCGCCGCGACGTTTTTGGGGTGGAACGCATGATGATTTGGAGCCCGTCGCACGGGGAGGAGCATCGTTGTGCACAGACCATCACCTCCGGCGGTCATGCGCCATGGGCTTCGGAGAATTGATGGCTGGGAAGCGCGCGCCCTTCCGCCACGAAGCTCCGGATGGCCAGCGGCCTGGACCTCGGTCTCGCCCACTTTGTGCTTCTCGCCATCGTGACTTCCCACAAGAAGTTCCCTGGTGCAAACAGTTTGGACAATTCGGGCGAGCAGGTATAGGGTCAGTGAAGCATGCCTCCTATTCTGCGGACAGACTGCCCAAATGGATCGTGAATCAGTCGAGGGTGGGTGACGAGACCAGAGCTGCTGGGAATACTGGACTCGCGACGACCCTTATCCGAGGGGGCGTCTGACAATCGAGATTGGGTGGAATTCAAGAGGCTCCGCACGTCTTTGATGGTGTTGACGTCTTGATAGCCTGCTTGGCCGGAATAGGCGCGTGTGGTAGTACGTCGGCCAGTTCGGCGTGGTGCCCAAAGACGACGCGACGGCAGGTTTGCAGAGAGGGTACCGCAAAGAAAGATCGGCGGGCACGGAGTGTATTTTTGACGTGCATGGGACCAAGTAGTGCTGAGCGGCCGTCATGTGGGGCAGGGTAGGATGGATGATCCGGCCACGGATCGACGTCGAGGCAGCCACCGTTCTCAGGGGCGCACCTGCGCCTGGGCTGCAAGCAGTAGGTGGTGTATGGGGCGCGGGGGAGGGACGATGCTGTCAAGGTGTTTACACCGGTGTGACTTGCGGGAAGGACGCTGCCTTGTGAGGCGGGGTTCGCAGGATGATCCACCATGCCGATTGATGTGTGGTGCAGATGGAAGCGGCTGGGGACTCCTTTTCGTCGCCACAGTGGATGGAGACTGGCGGTTCTGAAGATAAGGTTGAGCCGGGCGGGTGGACCCGTGGGCCCGGGAGGAGGTGAGCCCCTTTCCTGGAGGAGAGAGCGCGATGACGCGGGTGCAGGGCAAGCGAGAGAAGGAGCGGGAATGAAGAGGGCGGCGGAGGATGTGACTGGGTGCAAGGGCTCCGCGGAGAGCGAGGGCGGCAGACCGTATTTTCAATAAATAACACTGGCACCAGCCATCGGCACATGTGACGCTGCTGATGACATAATAATGTCTCGCCAAGGCCCGGGAAACGTGTGACACGCGGGGTTCCCGGGGTCTTTCGGCATCGGAAATCGGGTGTGCTTAACCGAATTTGAGCGCAGTCGACATCGAAACATGAGGCTCCCTGGTATCCCCGTAGCCTGGCCAGGCGGGCGGGCTCCGGCGCTTCTTCATCGCTCTCTCGCTTTCTTATAAATACCTACCCCGCCTTCGCGCCTACTCTTGTCTTCCCCCCCCTCCCGTCACGACCACACACACTCCGTCCTCTTCTCCGCCGCCCACGACTCTTGACGACGACGCCTGCGATCTCTGATTGTATGTATACACTCGCGTTTTGTGTGCCTGTATTCACTTGACCCCCACCCCTCCCCATTCAGTCCCTTCCGCCACCATCCGCGACTTCCGCTCCCAGCAGCCGCCTGTCTGAAACATCCTCCCTCTCATATCTACCATGGACATTTTGTACATGGCATCCCATTACCCCTTGTCTTCCCGCGACCACATCCACACCTATCCTGAACACCATCCAGAGCACGAAGTGTTTCGCGTCGATATGGACAGCAACGACTATTCCCAGTCAAAGCCCCTCCCCAATCACCATCTCCATATCCCTGCCGCTACAGCTACCCAGTACACGTCATCGCCCTCGCTCGATTCGCAGACAGACGACGAGGAGAAACTCTTTGACGTCGACGTCGATTTCTCCCACATACAGTCAAATCAGCCCCAGCTGGTCTATGACCACATGTCCAACCCTCCCTGGGACAATATCGCAACCCCCCGCGCATGGGACGGCGAGCCTCACAAGGTCCCCGCCCTTGAGCCAGACTCCAATTCCCCTTTCGGCTACCCGCAAGACACCATCCCACACCATAACCCCGCCGAGAATTCCTCCAGCATGCTATATTCGCTGTCCGATTACCTCCAGACTGCCAGCCCTGCCCATTCCCCGCCCACATCCTATGTCTCGACTCCCGGCTCGACCGGCCTCACAGCCACAATGCTACCCCCAGCCTCTTACTACTCGGTGCCTAACGCTGACACACAGCCCCAGCAATCCCCGTATGCACTTGCCTCCCGCTACAATGCCGCCCTTCAGACCCATGACCTGGGCTGCGACCCGCGCTTTGTTAGCCCCGCCTCGGCATCCCCGCATGCCGGGCCCTCGTCGTTACCCAGTCACCAGGATGTGGGTATTTCCTTTGCTGACGTCTACACCGATCCCTCCCAGATCGTCAAGGTCGAGCAGGACCAGCAGTCTATTCCTATGGCGTCTTCCAGCCTTCTTCACCAGCAGCAGCAACAGTCCCTCTCGTTGTATGACTCGGACAGCGGGGAGGACGAGAAGAGCGAGAGCGAGTCCGACCCGTCGTACATGCCCTCGTCTTCGCGCTCGCGTCCCATGTCGCTCCCCAGCGCTTCGCGTATGCGTCCGCGGCACATGCGCAGCAGCAGTGCCGGCAGTAGCACCACAATCGGCCTCGGCGGCGACTCGCTCCACTCGCAACGTCCCGCCCGTACGCCTGCCCCCGAGCCCGTCCCCAATCTGACTAAGAAGAGTCGGGGCAGGCGGGTTCCCACTGCCGCCGCCCTATACGGCGGCTATGGCACCCCTTCCGCAAGTACCTCCGGTCTGGGAATAGGTGGCAAGAATGCTCGTACGTACGTATGCAAGGTCAAGGAGTGTGGTAAATGTTTCGCGCGCAGCGAGCATCTCAAGCGTCATGTTCGGTCTATACACACCAATGAGAAGCGTTCGTACCATTTTTTTGCTTCCCCTGCGTCCCCTCGTCGCTCACACATCCGATTCCTTGTAGCCCACCGTTGCCCGCATTCGGGATGCAACAAGGAGTTTAGCAGGCACGATAATCTCTGTCAACACATGCGTGTGCATCGCAACTTTTCGGCGCCCAAGGACGGCGCATTCGGGTCCTTTTAATTGGGTCGGTCGTATATCCTCGTCGCCTTCTACCCTGCACTGTCTGGTTTACTCTTTGCACGCACACTTCCACACACTCCCACACATGTCCATGCCTGTATCGCTCAGCTTTCATCTCTTTGCGCCTCGTACCATGTATCGCGTCCTCGTCGCCTCTCCTCTCCGTCTCTGTCTCCTCGCTCGCCTCGCCATGCCATGCCGGACCTGGACCTCTACCTCCCTATCCTATCTCGATTTGTTTGCGCCCGATGGCCTTACCCTTCTCTCGCCCCGCGTGCGCGTTTTCAGTTGGAAACGTGGCGGACCCGCACCGGCACCACACGGTCCTCCACCCCATCCCCCACCCCTTCCTATGATCATTATTACACTTTCCTTTCATTTTGCCAGGACAATTAATATCTTTCCCAATCCACTCCCTTTCTCAATTGTCTTTACTTTTTCTTGTTCGAACCAACCCCGTCCTATCCTTTTACCGGGTTGCGGCTCCGACAGCTTGGGGTGACGAAGATGTCTCTCCTGCTGTTGTGGGCATCGAGGACGCTGTTATTTGCTGTTGATGTTTTCTCCGTCACGACCGTCACGACCCTATGTACTATCCTAACCCCACCTCTTCTGAGCCTAGCGTACCTTTAGACCGTGTGCTTCTATGCTATTGGCTGCGTTCTTTAATGCCCTCTTCGGCATACGCTCTACATTGTTGCGGTGCGGATCTTCATCTGGGACTCGAGTGTTTTTTGCCTTCTTTTACAGGCTATTTTCTTTTACTTTGTTTTTTTTGTACTAGTACATACATACACGTATTGTAAGTCTTGTGATAGTGTGTATCCATAGATTTCCATGCGTGAGGGATGGAAAATAAGGCCTAGGATGATGTGTGGATCCAAGGGTAAAGGGTACGCAGGTAATTAATTATGCATCGTCTGTCATGATAGCAAAGAACTCTTGTTCACTGATTTCCCCATCTTGATCTAGATCGAATTCTTCGATCATGGCTTGCCTGTGAAGAAGTGAGGGGGAGTATACGCGTGTGGCGTGAGATGATGATGGGCAGGCGAAGAATACAACATTTTGCAAATGAACGCCGCGTGAGAAGGAAGCAGCAAGAGAAATTATGGACACGAACAGCTCTTCATCATCAAGTTTCTCCCCAATCTCTTTCGCGACGCGCCGCAAATTGCGGAGTGATATTTTCCCCGTATTGTCGTCATCGAAGAGCTGGAATGCGCGGCGTATTTCATCGAGCGGGTCGCGTGCGAGAATCTTTTCGCTCACTAATGAGGGGGGGAAGAAAGGGGGGGGGGGGAATGTCAGTCTTGCATGCGAAAAAGAAATGCCGACGCCACGCCATGACACACCATGACACGAAAATCTAAAATAATAAGAATCAAGGAAAGAAAACACATGCACTCACTAACTTTGGCGAAATCCTCAAAATCCATGAGGCCATGGCCCGTCTTATCATGATCGCGCAGGATCTTCAGCACCTCTGCCTTCTTCAGGTCAAACCCTAGCGCGCGCATGGCGACCTTGAGCTCGTGGTAGTCGACGCACCCGTCCTTGTCCGTGTCGAACAGCTCGAATGCCTCCTTGACTTCCTGCTTTTGCTCGTCTGTGAGCTCTGGGCGAGGGTGCGCGGTGCGGCGCTTGGATTTGGACGCGGAGGTAGTGTACATGTGGCGATGATTAAGGGCAGGGCGCTGGCGCTGGGCAGGGCAGGAGAGGGTTTATGGTAACCACCGTAAGACTTGCGTGGTGCTGGCGTGGCTTGCGTGCAGGTCTGACTAGGTTACGCGTGAGGAGGCGTGTCGCTAGTCGGAGGTCGAAAAGCGCGTGTGTGGGCGAGGCGGAGACCGAAAGCGTGTTTGCCGCTGCCAGCGTGGTGGAAAAGGCTAATATATGTCTCCTTCCACTCGCCTTGCTTCGATTTCTCGCGGTTGATCAAGATGTTGCAAAAGAGTATATTGCATTCAATGATCTTGCATCCAGCAAAGTCTGGGCTATGGGGTGATGTGATCGCACAGAGGGAAGCGCTGACGGGTCCGGGAAGAGCCCAGTCGCCATAACAGGGAGGCAGTCAAGATAGACACCGGGGCAGGCACCGTAGTCCAGCTCTATCTATTCACCCTTGATATCGAATCAAGCTGCTCTAGCGCGCACTTCGGGACGACCACCATGGGGATTTGGAAGGCGTCTGGGCGTCGTAACGAGGGTTCATCATTCTCCTGGTTTCTGGGATTTGATTGCTTGCCGCCAACGATGGGTCTCTGAGGGCTCTGTTATCGCGATCAGGTATGAGATTGGGTTACAATTTCGCTTCTACAATTCCGAGGCGCCGTGCATTGCGGATCTCCTTGGCTAGATGTATGAACTGTGGACGAAACTCCCGCTGCTCCCGGAGCAAGGTAGTGGTTTCTGACTCGCTGATGACAAAACCACGCTGGCTGATGCCACGCCATTACACGTTCCTGATTCAGCGTCAATGACAATCGACATGCGAGACATGCCATTCTACGCCTACCTTAAACATCAAAGACCATGGCTGAGACATCCGGATCGGGACCCTCAACCACAGCATTCCTTGCCACATTCTTCAAGTCACCCATATGGCTGCGATGCTCCGGGTCCTCCCACAAAGTGATTCATAAACTTTATTTTGACAAGGTACTTTTATGGGACATTTGGCAAAACTTTTTTCATACTGTCTCTGGTTTTGGATGGCATTTTGGTGTCAAGACTTACGTTCCTCTACTGCCCGAAGCTGACACTGCGCGCCATCATGATTGGGTTCCACATGCATGGGCGTATCACATAGTCCTTATACGACTGCCCTACACCCCGGCTTTATTCGAACTTGCATTTCGACGGGCGGGCTTCTGCGCTATCTCGACGTATTTCCAATCCCTCCCCAGGCGTTGACTGACTTCCTCGACATCATATGATATCATAAATATATATATGGTTCTACAGGTATGACAGCACCACACGCTTCGCATTTGGCAAGTTTACTCAAATCACAGTGGACGTCCGTGGAGTTATATACACAACTTCATCCACACGTGACACCATCCTCAAAGACACGCCCGCAGCGCTCACAGGTCACTCTCCTGTCCAGCAGACACAATGCGATTCCTAATGGGAACCAGAACACGGCTGCCAGGGCACCTGCAAGAACTGCAGCTTCAAGATCATGTAAAATATTTAGCCGAACTGATGACGTACCAAGAAGACCAAACTTTGTTTGCTTGACATGGCCGTTCTGAAGACACACCATTTCTGGGTGATTGGGGGGGAGAACAGTAACAATGCGTGATCCATTGAGTGGGTTCACGTAGTGATGCATGCTGTGTTGTGGTGCATAGCAAGGTCCCGCATGCATTGTGTGTGGTGCTTGCCGGTGTGCATTGTGTGTGCTGGAGAAGAATCGATGTTTGGTGGGTGAGGGAGGCACGGCTGTTCGAGTATGGGCCAAGAGCGAAATGAAAAGTATCAAACACCTACCGCCCTGGGTGACATGGTCGTAAGAAGGGGGTGTATCGTTCATGGGTGGCATAATCCAGGTATGATTGGGAGTCAAGTAATTATGCGTGGATGGTGGGAAAAAAGAAAGAGCGTGAGCTGTGCCGCAGATGCCCCGTCTCTATGCCGTCATAGATGTCACACAGGTCACGCTGTCCTAGCCATGCACCGCCCGCTGCGGCCACGGTGCGACTGCGAACGGACGTGATTCATCCATCTAAAGCCACTGCTAACCACCAGATTGGATTCGTCATTATTTATAAGTGTGCATCCACTAACCGAAATAGGCGAAGAGTCTATTTCATGTATATCACAGGAGCAACGAGGCGGTGGTGAGTCGACATATATGGCTCAAGTGACTAGCTTGCATTAGACCCTCGGTCTCTGTATGCGTTTTGTAGATCCTACGCTCTTGCCCGGGTCATCGTCAACAATGCACAGCCCAACCCCTGCTTTATTGTCCTATGTGCATTCGGCGGGGTTATTTCCCTAAATGACGAATCCACACGTGTCGAAAGGCGATTGGTGTGGTGCATGCGCAGGCACTGTGCTTCGTCTTGGTGGCGTCGCTCAGCGCTTCACAACAGAGTTCTCCCAGTGCCTCGTATGTATCGCCCCGTCTGCATTTGTTCATCGGCTATTGTTCTCACAGGACACGCATCTCTTAAGTTTCCAAATAACACCAGTCGCTCCAGGCTGTCAGCGGTCTTCCAGTGCCTCCGTGCCTCCATGTCTGCGGGACTCACCGAGCAGTGCATTGTGCTGCTGCTATTGTTCCGGATATGACATATGACGGATGTAGTATGTGTTCGGCCGTCAATCGACGTAAGTGATGCCAGGTTATCAGTACTCCACCCACCCCCCTTCCCCTTTTGCCAGCTAAGTGCTTCCAGTGCCCCCCCTGCAGTCTTTGC
The DNA here is from genome assembly GCA_025174535.1 of Cantharellus purpuraceus. Lineage (NCBI taxonomy): Eukaryota > Fungi > Basidiomycota > Agaricomycetes > Cantharellales > Hydnaceae > Cantharellus > Cantharellus purpuraceus. The sequence continues at coordinate 804,248 of JALBUN010000049.1, forward strand.
ACTCGCATCGAACAATAAAGTGTCACTAACAAGGTGTTATGCACAAACTCTCGCACCACTCTTGTCGATCAAACCCTAATTTTGCATCACATGGGTCCGTCTGCACTGACTACACTTGTTCTCTTCCCTTTGTTCTACATTGAAATGTGTTCATGTGGATACGGCCTCAATCAACATAAGTTTCGCCAGGTTAGCAGTACTCCCTTCCCCCCTCCCCACTTGCCAGCTGATTATTTCCAGTCCCTTCGCAGAGTCTTTAGACTCATTGTACAATAAAGTTTCACTATTAAAGTGTCGTGCACAAACCCTCGCTCAAGCCTTCAAGTTGTCGATCAAATCCCAATTTGTTGCATCACATGGATCCATCTACACTGAATACATATTTGTTCCCTAACCTTCCCTTTGTTCTACAATGATTTGTGTTCGTGTAGATAGCCACAACTTTATACTTCCCGCCTGATAATTTGTTCCCCCTTTCCCTGCACCTCATCAATAGAGGAGTACCCAGCCAGACCTAGCGTCGCTTCTAGATCACACAACAAGCTTCGTATCACAGCCTCCACGCCGTCTTCACCCGCCAAAGCGAGACCATACACATATGGCCTTCCCACTGTTTATGTTTAGGTAAATTGGACATCAATCAGGTGGAGCGACGTAAAGGAACACAGGTACACGTACACATGACTGCCTGTGCCCCGAGTGCCAGGGCCTTGACGACGTCGCTGCCTGTGCGGATACCAGAGTCGAATAAGATGGTGAATTTGCCTTCAGCTTGTGCGCTTTTGATGATAGGCGATTTCATGATCTCCTCAAGAGCCGCAAGGGACGACAGAGCACCGTCGACTTGCCGACCCCCTTAAATGACCACCACAAATGGATAATAAGTAACTGCTGGAAGCAGTTGGGGAAATTTATTACCATGGTTTGAAACGATAATTCCATCGACGCCTGCTTTGTAGGCGAATTCAGCATCCTATGTGACTATTAGCATCGTCTCACGAATAAGGACGCGTTAGAAAACACTACTTACTTCAACCCTCTGTATTCCCTTGAGTACTAAAGGTCCCTCCCAGCTCTCTCTTAGGAACTTCAGCTCCTCCCACTTTCTAAATATGCCAGAATTGATTTGCTTCATCCATTCACTCCCCAGTTCAACTTTTTTTTTCATGTCTTCATCGCCAGACCAAAAGAGCTTATCGTCGTGAGCAGGATCATAAGGGAATGATGGATATTCATGAGTTGACTGCTGCTTGTTCATCTCCATGAACACGGGGTCACTGAGGCCAACCTTGGACAGCTCTTGAGCATTGAGTTGACAAGTGGGTATTGTGCCAAGAAGACTTACCTGGGTGCCAAAACCGTGAATAAAGGGCAAATAGACTGTCTCTAGATCATGCGGCCTGAATCCGAGTAACATGGTATCTAAGGTGACTACTAGAACCTACGCCAAAAGCATAAACAGACAGGAATTTAGTGACTGCAGGGACAACAAACTTTAAAACGTTGCTCTTTGGCGCGTTTCAGTATAGACAAGGTAATGTTGTCATTCCGCGGCCTTTGGACATGATCAATACGATTAATACAAAAAGGTTCGAACGTACCAGTACAGCTGATACCAACGAGGTCCTGCGCCATTTGCCTTGCTGACGAGTTCAATGCACCGAGAGGATGCAGTGCTCATGGTGTAGGGAACACCAACTTTGGCTGCTGCTCGTGCGGACGCAAGTTCTGCATCGGGATGGAGGATTCCTTGAACGCCAACAGGTGCAAGAATGACGGGTGCTGGGTACCTTGTGCCAAATAGGGTTGTCTAAGGGAGACAATTTCACTGTATGATGGACTTTATGAAGATGGTCAAACAACGTTACCTCAATCTTCCGATGAGTCGCATCGACAAGCATTCGGGGACTTGAATGGTCAGATCAGAGGCCTTAGAACAAAATAATGTAAATCGGCGCACTCACACGATTTTCCACTTGTCGAATGCGGCAAGGTTTGCACGATATGTTGAATTGCTACCTGCACTCCCAGCAACGTACATAAAAGCACCTAGATAAACGATTAGACACCGTTGAGAGGTTCGTGGAAACAGTACCAAGGTTGTCCTTGAATTTCTCTTTGACCTTCTCTTCGAGTTCCTCCCCTAATCTGACTGTGCCAAGCAAAGGTGGTTTCCTGGATGCATACAGTGTTAGAGCCCAGGATGTGAATGCCTGCGGCGTCCTGAACTGGTCCTAATGTGAAAGTTAGCAGGAGACAGTGCAAAATAAATGCTAGAACGCAATGCACTTCATCGTGTGTCATCCTGCGGGGTCTGGTCTTGGGTGCAGCCATGGTGTACAACGATGGTAACTTGTGAGAAGAAAACGCCTCGACCGCTTCGAGCCTGAAGCGGGATCTTTCTTTTAAATGCTATACTTATGCAGTGACCCTGTGTTTCCGAGTCCGGCGTGCGCAACATTGCGATGTATTCCTCAAAAGCTCATATTTTGCGATTAGCGAATGGCTGCCGCCTCAAGTCATGTACGGCTTGATTGACCACACAAAGCGATGGTAGTCACGAGATAGTACGTGCACACGGACAGTCCCTGAACGTTGCTTGCAAGTCCTCCATTTAGAAAGTGGAATGGAAGCCGTTGCGTGAGGTTGAACAACACATTCGCTCAGATTCAGACGATTTTGTATGTCTATATTGTAATGCTGATACTTCAATTGATGGGTGTCGACTAGCATTTCCTAGGTTGCATGTTCAACGCTCATCCGGAGGTCCAGTAAGTCGGTTCGACGGATGCACACATAGCAGAGAATTCGTCGTGCGGTGATTATGAATGCCCATGAATTGGCATTAGGATTATCAAACACTTGCAAGTCTTCACTTGTATATCGGATAACCAGATTCCGGATTCTTTGAGCTCAGTCAGTGTTTACTACCTCCTCTGAAAGGGCGATCTGAAATAGTTGTGCTCACCACGACAAAACGCACAGAGATGATCGTGTAAGTGGATGCAACATGCTACCAAGTTGACAATGCATGGTTCCATTACGCTACCAACCTTTACAGGCTTCAACTGAATATTGCAAAACCAGATGACAGCATCTGTGGAAACTTCTTGGGAAAAAGCTATGGGACTCAGCCGCGATGTGGTGGCGGCATCTCAGGTGGTGCGACAACTCGATCACTTATTTATGTGGATCCGATTCGTAATCAACTCCCAGCTGGAAGAGTGACAACCTGAAATAGCAGGTGGGGAAGTAGTAAGTAATGAATATCTTAGACGCCGGTAGCGGAGTCCAAATCCATCATCTGTCTGTCCACTCTCCAACATAGGGTGTGACCATCGCCTACAAGCATCGAGAAGAGACTGATCCTCTACACATTTCTGGTGCCTGTGGTGCACACAGGCCGTTTGTCACAAGCACAACATATCTTTTCTGACGAATAGACTTCGGACGACTTGAGTGGCGTCCAGGTCCTCCACATCCAATGCAGCGTGAACACATTAGAAGAGGTTTCTCCATATAAGTCTTTATCTGCGGGTTTCGCGTTACTTCAACTGACAATTCTGTTGCGTCTCTACTAGCCACCAAAAGGTAGTCCTTGAAGTGGACTTTGCCGGATGTCTTCGCGTATGGTTTCCTCCAGTCCTCTCTCGCGTTTCCTTACTTTCCCGACAGGGATATACGGAAATATCGATTCTACCTACTCTCAAGGACCTCCGAACTATCTATTTACATTCCCGGCATTGTGGTATGTCACAGCTCATTCTGATCTCGAGGCAAGGTCATTCATGGGCGCATGTTATAGATATCGAGAGCGTCACGGTCGCCTCACATCCAGCAGAATTCCTGCAATATGATCCGGTGTCCAATATGAATGTCTCTGATTCCACAGATTTTCACACATACCCGGAAGTAAAGCGGAAGTTTTATTCTGCATTAGCGGAAGGAGACGAGGGGGAGCTAGCTATTTCCATACCACATCAGGTGGCTATTAGGCAGGTGCGTATATGTCGCGACCTGTATGTATGAGTGTTGTCATGACCATGAATGATCAGTCGGGTGGCACCACGACTGCGCTGGTGGCGAGCGAAGGTAAGAAACCTGGGCGTTGAGCCATTCCTAAGCCTGATTTGTGAATTGAAGCTGCCACGCCGGAACCTGCCACTCCAGGCAATCGTCATTCCACGCCTATAGTGCCTGAGTTTGCTGCCATAACCGTAACCATCGAGTACACGTTGCGCCATCCCGTCGATGGTATCCAGTTCATCTTACCCACAGAGTCACATCCCTATGTAAGCGAGAAAGCAGTACTGTTTTTTGTTTAGATTTTCACCTTCTCGACGTATACCGTAGCGTGTTCCCCATCTGTATACAAGTCCCACAGGTCCTGATGCGGCACGTTGTTGGGTCCCTTGCATCGACAGCTTGTGGGAAAAGTGTACGTGGGAGTTTGAGTTTGTTGTCCCCAAGTTTCTGCAGCAGGAGGTGGAAGATGTGGATGGTTTAGACGTTGATGAACAGGACGACGCAACGGAGACAGAATATCCAGTCGTGGTGGTATGCAGTGGGGAGCTTACTGAGCAAGTGCGTGAACTGGCAATATTCTTATTCCTATTCTTTGAATTATGGCGACTTCTAGATTGCCCATCCCTTCAACTCTGCAAAAACTATCTTCCTGTTTTCTCAGACCGTCGCCACCTCTGTTCAGCATGTTGCTTTTGCTGCGGGACCTTTCCACGTCTTGCAGCTTCCAACCAGTGAATCTGAGGATTTGGCCGGACAAACTGCCATGCATGCCTTTTGTCTCCCTGGTTTTGAGTCTATGCTCTCTCCGACCGTGTCCTTTCTTCGTTCTGCAATGACCTTCTACACCAGCGAGTTCGGCTCATACCCATTTGGTTCGCATAAGGTTGTTTTTGTGGACGAACTGCCAGTGCAACGCTTTGATGCCTCGACAATGTCAATTTTCCACGTCAACATGCTGCACGGAGAAGACGCCATTGATCAGGTATACGAGACACGACACGCCCTTAGTCATGCGCTGGCGTGTCAGTGGGTTGGAATTAACATCTACCAAAAGTCATGGTCCGATACATGGCTCATCAATGGCTTGGGGCTGTATATCACCGGCCTGCTCCTTCGACGTCTGTTAGGTAACAACGACTACCGGTTTAGAATGAAGAAGGATATGGAACGTGTCGCAGAACGGGACGTTGGAGGAATGCCACCTATTTGCCAACCTGGCACATATGAGCCACCCGACTCCTCCGTACTGCCATTTATCAACCTCAAGGCGCCTCTCGTGTTGCATATTCTTGACCGACGACTAGCAAAGTCGGGCACCTCGTTGGGTTTATCACGCATCCTCCCTAAGGTATTCCTGTCTGCGATTAGCGGGGAACTTCCCAATAACGCGCTATCGACTCATTCATTTTTACGAACTTGCCGTAAGGTGAGCGGCGTTGATCCGCGGGGCTTTGCGGAGCAATGGATATATGGGAGTGGGTGTCCGAGGTTTGGCTTCGGTGCACAGTTTAACAGGAAGAAAATGGTGGTCGAGATCACGATGCGTCAAGAGTCTCCTGCTTATAGGGCCAATGAAAGTGACCCCATCAAGCTCGCGCTTCTTAAGCCTGTGCAGGTCTTCGAAGGTCCCATGACGATTCGAATTCACGAAGCTGATGGTACACCGTATGAGCATGTGTTAGATATTCGCTCGTCGTTCAAGCGGTATGAAGTACCCTTCAACACCAAGTACAAGCGCGTGCGGAGAAACACCAAACGCTTTATTGCACGCCAGCAGGCAGCCATCGCCGCAGCACAAGGCGACACGGAAGCGAAGGAAGCTATGGGGATGATAGACATGGGTTTTGGACTGGATGTGTGGGAGCAGGAAGCAGAGCGCGAGAACTGGAAGGTGGCAGACTGGACGGAGGAGGATGAGCAGACTATGGCTGGTGCGACGTATGAGTGGATACGCATGGATGCAGATTTCGAGTGGATCTCGTTTCTGCACTTCGATCAACCAGATTTCATGTGGGTGTCGCAGCTTACCAGAGATAGAGATGTTGTTGCCCAGCTTGAGGTAAGTGTTCGATTTGTTAGATCCTGTTGTTGTGATTACCCATGAAGTAGGCCGTGTATGCTCTTGCGCGACAACCGTCTGCCATTGTGTCAAGTACGCTCACCAAGACGGTGCTAGTCACAAATTACTACTATCGGATACGCGTTGAAGCTTCATTGGCTCTAGTCACAGTGTGTTTCAGTTCACCTTACGATGACAGACGTGGTCTGAGCAGTTTCGTAGTGTGCATCTCTTCGTCTAGATTTCCTTGGCTTGTTCCATTTGTTTAAGATCTTTACTCGCTACTGTTACGATGTTGACGAGAAGAGTCAAGATCTATTCACTCGGTCTTATGTCCCGAAACCCAATGATTTCTCAGATTTTTCCGAGTATTTTGTGCGAAAGGTCAGCGTCTTGGTGCCCTTTATCTTACCGTTCCCTGACGGGTTTGTTCTAGGCCGTGGTGTCTGCTATCTCACAAGTGCGACTTAATACTGGCAAGTCTCCGCCGATTGTCCGCCAATTTCTCATCGACCAGCTGCGACACAATGACAACACAACCAATAATGTGCGCTTACAATCCTCACCAGGCGTTGAGTTCTCGCTCACTTCTGTCTAGTTTTCCGATGCTTTGTACATCAGCACCATCATCTCATCTCTTGCATGCGCTTCTGTCTCTACTGTCCCTCCAGAGCGTGGCGAGTTCCTTCCTGCAGAATCTAGATCAGACCAAAATGCTGAAGACCGTGAGCTTCTGCGAGTGGCACAGGCTGAGGTAGAAAGGTATCGTAGCATGGATCGTTTGGTTCCTTCGGCTCACAACATTGTCACCGTGGCTACGCTCGAGGTAGTCTGACAAGCTTCCTCTCAAGTTGGCTATATGTTCTAATTTCTTAATCAGTGGAATCTTATCTTGACACTGGCGAACCTGATCCCTCCCGATCCGAAACTCTACTTGTCGTTCACGCGGTCTGTTTCTCCTTTACTCCCATCTCCGAACTTACTGTGTACACAGGGAAGGCAATGAGAATCAGGTCCGAATTGCGGCGTTCGACGGGTTGATGCTTATGAATAATTGGTATACGCCTCGGGTTATCAGTTATCTCCTCACCGTTGTTGCTCATGATCCTTCGCGTGCCATACGGCGACACGTGGCGCGTTGCATGGCTGAGGGTCTTGCCATACTTTTCCACATCGGAGATGTCAAGCAGTCTTCCAAAGACGATCCATTATTGATCGAGGAGGACGGGAATGTACCAGATGTTGTGAAGGAATCGAAAAAGAATGAGGCCGACATGTTGGTGAAGTCGCTTCGAAAGGGAAAGGACATAGGCCGGAACGACGTCTTACGGCAAGACATTATGCCTGTGCTACTGTAAGCTTATTATTCCTTGTCTAATTCGGATGTTGTGCAGACAAATTGTTCCAAGCAACGGCAGTGTCGACTACGAGGTTAGGTTGTCAATGTTGAAGCTAGCCGACTTGGTCTTCCGTGGTGCGGAGGAATCGCCACCCAAAGTAACTATACATATTCCCCGGACGCCGGTCGTAGAGGCGTCTCCATCTTCTCCGAGTCCTATGCTTGGCCCGAAGTCTGGAATGAAGGGCAAGAGATTGAAGATTCCTCTGCCCGGAAAGGCACCGGGAGCACAGTCCCCATTGGCTACACCGTCTGGTAAAATTAAGATACCTTCTTTCCAGATTCAACCTGAGGCAATGGCGACACCTCCCGCTTCGGCTGCTACTTCTGTTCTTTCTCCCCCTCCCCCTCCCCCTCCCCCCCCACCGTCAAAGCCAGTTGGCCCCAAGAAAGAAGTTGCTTTTGCAACTCCTAAGCCAAAACCCAAGCAAAAGGTAGCTCCACCCAAGAAGGCGAAGGCTGTTCAGAGCCAAGCAGGCGGCATGTCCACTAACGACTACCGGGCGTCTCGAAGTGCTCTGAAAAAACTTCAAGCCAATAAACACGCGAGGCTCTTCTCTCAACCCGTGGATCCTGTTCGGGATACTGCTCCCAAGTTTGTCTCAACAGTTTTATCTAGCTGCAAGTTTTTAACTTTAATTTCACAGCTACTTTGTAGTCATCAAACAACCTATGGATTTGAGCTCAATGCACGCCAAGTTGGAGAATGGTCTTTATTCCGACCGGTTTGCCTTCGAGGCTGATTTTCGTTTGATGATCAACAACGCGAAAACGTATAATGCATCTGGCTCTTGGGCCCATAATGAAGCGGTGGCTCTTGAAAGTTTCTTCGACAAACGTATGTACGACCTTGACTTGTTGGAATTTTCCTGATTATTTGCCGGGCCTTAGAATGGGATCGCATCAGCAAGACGTTGGCTGCGGCAGACAAGGCTACACCCATCGCACGCTCAACACGGCCACGTCCGCCCCCGGAGGCGCCAGCCCCTGAGGTTGAAGAAGACATCGATGCGATGATCTTACAAGAGATTGCTGAAACGCCACCACCACTGCCGCCGCCACCACCACCTCGTCAGACTGTAAAGTTGAAAGTCAATGGTCACGTCAACGGCACGGGTCCCCCCAGATCGTCTCAACATTCGAAGCTACCCAAAGCCTTGAAGCCGAAGCCACCTGCAGTGCCGCCGCCACCAGATTCAGATGATGATGACGGAGCTAAGGATTTGCTGGAGGAAGTATTAGCGATCGAGGAGGAACAAAAGCAAGAGAAGAAAAACAAACCGCCACGGTTGACCATGTCTATTTCGAGAAAAGAAAGGTCAGGCGAGGATCTCAGCGAAGAGGTCGCGCCCGTCGCTGGACCTTCTCGTTCTGCACCGACTCCGCCCACATTGAAGATCAAGAAATCGGCCAACGGTCATGGTCCTCCATCGTCGAAAGGCAAGGAGAGGGAAGTCACCCGACCTACTGCAATCCCAAGTCCAAATAAACACCGCAATGGATCCTTAGCTGACGGCACCCCTATCAATGAGAAGAAGTGTAGAGAGATATTGAAAAAACTCATTGCGATGCCCCAAGCGCTTTTGTTCAGACAGCCTGTCGATGCTGAATTGTTAGGGTGTCCAACGTCAGTGTGATGATAGCAATAGTTTTATTTGGCTGAATCAACCCTTCACAGTTATTACGAAGAAATCAAGGAGCCAATGGATCTAGGCACCATGAATCGCAAGTTGGACAAGAAACAATATTCGTCAATGGAGCAGTTTGCACGAGACATGCTGCTCGTGTTTGACAATTGTCGACAATTTAACCCTCCGGGGACGGAGCCTATCCAGCACGCGGAAATGCTCGAGAAGGTGTTTCGCAAAGAATGGGGGAAAGCCATGGAGAAAAAACTAGATCCCGGCGACAAGCGAGCACTGCAAGTGATGCTCACAAAATTGCGTGCCGATGATGCGTATGTCCGACTTTCTCTACTTTGTGATCTTTATTTCATGGCTTCCCCCCAGTTCTCTCTTCTTCCGCGAGGCCGTGGATCCGATCAAACTCCAAATACCGCATTACTTCAATGTAATTTCGCGAAAGGACGCGCGGGATCTGAAGCTGATTAAGGACAAGTTGGACGCAGACAAGTACGATAGCTTTGGGGCTCTTGAAGCGGATGTGGACTTGATGGTGCAGAATGCTGTGACGTTCAATGGCGCAGAGTCATTCGTCGGTATTGCGGCCGTCGCACTTCAACATCTGTTCCAAGAAATGCTCAGTAACGTCAAATCCCAGCTCCGGAAACGCAAAGAGAAGGACAGAGACGCATCCGCTAGCAGCCCGACAAAGAAGGCAAGAATCAGTTGAAATGCTATTGATATAGTTTTCTTGGCTCGTTTTTCTTTCTCCCCTCTCGATGTTTTGCAGCATGTTTGGATGGTTCAGTTTGTAATTTTACCGCATTATTTTCTAGTTACTGTACTCTTACACCGAGGACTAGGTGGTTTCCCCAGCACATAATCAAAGCTTACTGGGTGGCTTTCTTGCGAGCGTAAACACAGTTCATCTTCAGCATCATGGGTGTCTTTGCTTCTTCCAGTTCTCGCTGGGCATTTGCCTGTAAAAAATCAACAACTGCTGGGCGCATACCGCTTCCTAAAAGCAAAGGCCGTCCACTCCGGAGGAAGCTCTGAATGGCGAAAGATAAGTTGATATGAGATGGTCACGGTGACCACTACACACCTTCAAATCGTCATGCATCATCTCTACAACCTCTCTCAGGAACGAGTGGTTGTCGCCCCATTCTGTTCTATTCTCAAGAGGGCCTATGGGCCACCAATACTCTTTGTGTACAATATTCTCGTTCACAAAGCTGCGATGTTGTCGAACCCACATGGGTAGCAGAGCTGCAGCATCAATATGCCCTCCTCGCTGACGTATGGCGCTGCCGAGAGCGAAGACCCAACGACACAGAAATGACGCGTCTTGTCCGGGGTGGGAGGGTGACCAAGGGGCACAGAGGGTTGTGTCAGGGTTGTACAAACGAAATTCCATCTCGTAAAGAGCTATAAGTCCACCGGGGCGGAGACAACGAGATATGTGGTCTATTAGGCCAGCGTAATCCTTGATCTAGAGGAACCAAGCTGAGGACAAATACTATGGTACGTACACTTGCCCGAGAAAGGACGTACACCTGATGAGATTACACGAGCATGGACAACGTCGAACCTGTCATAAAAATGTTCGAGCCCTAAATTGATATCATCTACTTCAATTCGGCAGTTTGGCGGCATGGCCCTGTAAGGAGTTAGTTCATACGGGCGGGAAACACTTTGACCGGGACGCACTCAGTTTGGACTGGCACGAGGTCAACACCGACCACCGAACACTCTGGAAATGCGTGAGCGACATCCGCTACCCTGTTACCATAGCTTAGAGGGTTACACTTGTAGCAAGAACAGATGACACAAACCAAGCGCCAGTGCCACACCCCAGATCCAGTACAGATTTTACCTTACCCGGTTCTGAAGTCAATACCTCTGGGAGAGGTGGGACCCACGGACCCAGCATGAGGCTGAACATTTGATGCTGTCTATCTGTAACACAGTGAGCATGCGTGGTGGAAGGCAATAGCATACGCCCACTTAGACGTGCAATCTCCTCCCCGTCAGCTGGCAACCGGTATATTTCAGAATAATTATTCACCTCCCTGGAAGCATCGTTTCAGGGACTTGCGAAAAGACAATCGTGGAACGGTACTGACCGCCCATATTCCTGACGAAAACTTTGTGCTCTCAAAGAATTCGTCAGTGAATAGACCGAAGGTGCTGGGCTGAGCATCAAGGCCGACTCGGGGTGGTCACCACGGGGCTCCTCCTGCTCATGGGATGTAGCTGAAGTGGAGGTGACGGGGCTGGACGGCGGCAGAGAGAAGACGGCGTCTCTAGAGTCATCAGACAGGTCAGATACATGTGATCCGTCTGAGGAAGCAGGACGGTTGGAGTCACGGTCAACGTCTTGAAGCATTAGAGAAGAGAGAAGGAGTGAGGATCAACATACAAAGAGCCTGTTCGGGGAAGGGACATAGATCGGACTTTTGGGTGTTTGACATGAAGTGAGCGTGCGCCACTGTCTCACTTCCTTAGCGTCCATATATGTATACATACGCGACAATGCCCTGGCGTTGTTGTTGACTACGGACACGGCTGTGTACCATTGAGTCCGTAGGTCACAAGCGGTGGCACTTATAGAGCATTCATAATCGCCACCGTCAGTTTCCGATGGCCTCGGACTCCGACGACCCCAGAACTAATCCAATGACTCTGCCCTGGTCTCCGACGTCCTGGACAACAAAGGACGTGGCTCAGGTTTCATTTCTCACAGCATCTCCATAGCTTCTTTGTATTTACCTCGTTACAGGATGTCAAATATCCAGATCAAGCTCACCTTCAGAGGTGCGCTATGTTACGTCTCATCAGGTAGCTCTTTTCACAACCCTCATTGTTTAGGGTGCTATCAAAGATCGAAAGACTACCCCCACTTGTAACTCCTTCAGAGGTCGGTGTCTTTTTATTTATTTTGCCCGTCTCTAATGATGATCGCCGCTCAGATCGAACGACTGCGCCATCAGCTATCGCTTGTTCAGGAAAACAAAGCTTTCATACTCCATGCTGGAGACTGTGCTGAAAGTTTTGATGCATGCACTCAGGCAAGTGAATTGTTCTTCCCAGTTCTGTTTGACCCCGTCTTGAACAGGTATAGTAGGAAAACATAACCGCCAAAATTGGTCTCATCTTGTCCTTCTCGCTCATTTTAATCTGGGGTGCACGGCTACCTGTCGTCCGCATTGGCAGAATAGCAGGTCAGTACGCGAAACCCAGGAGCAGCGGCTTCGAGAAGATTGGTGACCGACAGGTCCTCAGTTTCCGGTACTTCGGTTGGTTCTGGTGAAAATGATCTACTCACCGTTTCTCCAGTGGCGATAATGTCAATGGGTTTGCATCTCATTGTTTATCATCCAGTATAACCCCCTTAATGTGCATACATCTAGCCTAGATCCCGATGACCGCACTCCAGACCCCGAACGCTTGTTGAGGTTAGATTTGTTTCTTCTCGTGTCCATACGGTATTGATCAGTCTAATTAGTGCCTACTTTCACTCAACCACCACTTTGAATCACATCCGCGCACTCCTAACATCTGGATTTGCTTCGCTCCATTTCCATCATCCACGTGATTGGTCATTGTCCCATGTCCGCTCACCCACCCTGCGGTATGTCCCACGTTCCACACGCTTGTCGGCACCTCTTTAATCCTGATTAAGATCCCAATATGAGCGTATATCTTCATCCCTTGCGGATGCGCTAGACTTCACCTCTACCGTAGGTGCTGGTGACGGCCAACGTTACGAAGCTGGTGGTGGCCGCGGTGTTCTGGGCGAAGTCGACTTTTATACAAGGTAAAGACCAGCAGGAGCCTCTCAGTCCGACGTTAAACACCTCTCTAGCCATGAAGGCTTGATGTTGCCGTATGAGCAGGCTTTAACGCGACATTTGTCTATCCCACATTTAATGCGGCCGGATGCTCCTGAAGCGCAAAATCCTATGGCATTTTATAATACCTCTGCCCATTTCCTTTGGGTCGGTGATCGCACCAGACAGCTCACGGGAGCACATGTGGAGTATTTCCGCGGTGTGCGTAATCCCATTGGAGTCAAAGTAGGCCCCTCCATGCAGAGCTCAGAGCTAGTGGAGCTCTTAGATAGTGCGTGTGGCAAGTCCTGCAGCATTGAATGCAACTCATCGCTACACAGTTGTTAACCCGAACAAGGAAAAGGGCAGAGTGACATTGATAACTCGATATGGCGCAGCCAAGGTTTGTGGCGGATCCACTTCGTGTATCTTCGTAACTCACTGTTCCCAGATTGATGCTCACCTATCATCTCATATTGTCGCCGTCCAAGGTTCGGGTCATCCAGTAGCCTGGATATGTGATCCCATGCACGGAAAGTGCGATTTCACGTTTGTATGTATCCTTATGGGAGCCCACGCTCAATTATATTCTATAGCACCCAGACTTCAGCTTCTGGGCTTAAGACGCGGCAGTTGTCGGATATTATCTCAGAGCTGACATCATGTCTTCACATACACGCGGCAACTAATTCCGTATTAAGTGGCGTTAGCCTTGAGTTCACTGGTGAACTCAACGATGAGGGTTTCAGCGTCACCGAGTGCCTCGGTGGAAGCATGGAACTGAGTGAGGAAGAGCTTGGCCTTAGATACCAGGTTTGTTGATCCCTCGGTACCGATGCATAAGCTGATGGTTTTCCCAGACCTTCTGTGACCCACGACTGAATTTCGAACAAAGCTTAGGTATGATTGCTTCTGTTGTCATATCCGCTGGAAATTGATACTCACCCATACCTCGATTATTCTAGATTTGGCATTTTTGGTTTCAAATCATCTGAAAGAGACTAGGCAAGGAAGTACCAAACACAGAGATATCCTGTTGTCGGAATTAGGTGGTAGAAAAACCAATTAGATAGTGTCGCTTCTCTAGGTGTATTATAGCCAGAAGAATTAAAGTACAATCAAGAGAGATCAAAACCTGCGCCTGAGTTTATAGCTTGGAGTAACTTTTCGCGCATTACACGCTCACTCTGATAGCGGGGTAGCTGCATTGTTGCATGTCAGACGCATAACATCATTAAGTACTAAAAATCCCTAACCTTCAACAGATTTACACAAGTGCTGGATGTGGGCAAGCGTTGTTCGTCGCTGCTAGAGTCACGGATACAGAACTTCGGATTCAGCTCCTTGAACCCTAACAGAGGTGGGCGGCTACAGCTTGTCACAAATCTCAATAGCCCACGGCGCTGTTCCTGATCAAAAGAGTTGACCACCTGTTAAACAATGGGGGGTAAGGAGATATCTAAACCATGCCAAGCGACAGACATGCCTTCCAGAACATACGAATGGTGTCTTCGTTATCATCGTACAGACCTCCGTAGTTACAATTCGCCCGTAAATCGTCAAGATCAATAGGAGCGTTAACGCCGCCGACTATAATCTGCAACTCTTGCTGGTTGAACATTCTGGGCATCGAGCCATAGTGTAAGGGACTTCTTAGTTCGAAATGCAGACGCACCGTAGCCACTTCGGGTCAATGATGTCTGAGAGACCTTCGAAGACTATTAAAAACATCGAGGATTATTATCTGTGAACAGGCGAAAAATTGTAACCCACAAGCCTCGCTCTGTGACTTGATTTGCCGGCTAAGGCGATAGTGTGAAACGAGGTAAATGTATTGCAGTCTGTTTTCTTTCGTGACGGAGATCTGATCGCCATTTGGAACAAGGTTTACCACCTGAGAAACGCCAAAGTCTAATCACAATATCAACACAAAAGCGAACAGTAAAGTACATGGTCTCACCATCTTCGGAAATGGTAAAATTCAAGGATAGGTCCTCAAAGTTCTTGTCGTAATGTTTGAGAAAGATAAGTCCATTATACAACTCGGGATCGAGTGATGCAAGGTCGTCAAGGTATGACTGCTTTCCTAACCACTTTGCGAGGAAAAAGGGTGCAAAGGCCACATCCACCAATATTCCGTCATAAAGAGCTTTTCCTAGTATACGACCTATGAATCTGTACCAACTCAATTGATGGGCTAAAAAAAAAAAAGGAGGCAAGGCTGAAGACATTGGGCCACAAAGAAAGATATGAAGCTTACGTTCGGTCGCATAAGAATGAGGATTCGGATATAGTTCTTGTTGCTGCGTGGCGAGCCACAGCCCTCGATTGGCATCGAACACCTCTTTAGATAGTCTGAGCGTACAATCAATACTGGCCCGCACGGATAGAACAGTCTCTCACGATGTCAGAAACTCTTTGAATACACCACCGCCATCGATTCCAGCCCTTGTTAGCGAAAAGGGAAAGGGATCAATAACGGCTTGTCGTGCAGGTTTAATCACTTACTCCTCTTGACCAAATTGATCTATGAATTGAATCTCAACTGGTCCCTTGAGCTCCGCACCCAAACTGGAGAGTTGATCATAACCATCCCGAGCAACGTTCCCTCGACGAACTGCTGCCTTCTTACGACGAGGACGATTGAATGATTCAAGGGCAGCACCAATTCCCCGTATGCCAATTGGAGCCAATCTATAACCAGGACCAGTGAGACTCAGTCTGATAGTTTCACGAGTTAAAACCCACCCATCTCTCCCTGGGTTGAAGGTGCGGTCAAAGTCGTTATCAATGAAATGCCTCATGATTTCAACCCTCACTGGCAATATTTCAGCGGAATTCCATGTTGTAAGTGTATATTAGTTACCTTCGAAAGGAATAGCAAACGGGGTGTTGTTAAGGACCCCCAGACGGGGAGAAATTTGAGCCAGTTGCCGTGGAGACAATCCGTTACGGCGATGACGGAGTAGAGAATTGTTCGTCTGAGTTGAGTCTGTGCTTGACAACGCTTGTTCTTCTAGGCTGTATGAAGATCAGTCAGAGATAAATGACAGCCCACTTATGCGTTAAGCCTTACACAGCAGCTTCAACGAAGGAATGAAGGTCCAACTGCGATGTGATAAGCCAATGGCCGGCAGGTGTGAACTTTCTCCGAGAACTTTAAGAACAATTAGTGTTGTGAAAACAAGTAGTTCGAAGTATGTTCTTACTCTCTCGCGTGAATGCCTTTTAAACAATCGGAGACAACCTCCCTCACTTTCTCCCACGTGAATCGAACTCCTGCTGGCCCACTCTCCTTCACCTTGGTTTGATCTTCAAACCAATACAACGGAAACGCGATGTGTAAAAGCTGTCGTGAAAATGCAATTAAATCATCGATGGTTAGCGGATTGCGAGGACCAGATGTCGATGATGAAGATAGCGAGAAAAACTCGTCGTCCCCAACGGTGAGAAGCGAGTGAGTATATAACGACACCATGAAAAGTAAAGGCGGCCATGACGATGCATAGGCAGGATCTGAGTCATTCGGGAGAATCAGCGTGTGTTAAGGCAAATATATGGCACACGAGATACCCATGAGAGAGCCGGCAGCGCCTTCGTCTTCGACCTTTCCTAACGGAGAACGTCGAACATATTCACGCCAGCATTCACGAATGATCCCTGACCCACCTGCCAAATGACAGTATAGTGAATCACATTGACTGAGGCTCGAAACAGTTGCATGTTGAGGAGACTGCTTACCACTAGGACTAACACTGATAGACGTCCAGATGTGGTCCCTCTCGTGTGGAATGGCAATGGATAGACTGAGAACGAACCTGTCTCGTGAGATCAAGTTTAAAAGTAGACAGTGTCCCTTTGTCAATATGATACGCGTAACAATGAAATGTCAAGAAACACATGCCTGAAGAATTGTTCTCGAGATATGGGATTCCGTAATGTAGCAGATAGGAGGGAAGAGAGATGACCCGGAGTCGACAAAGTTGCTAACCGCGAGATAGTCCGGCTGTCCAACACATTGCTGAGCTGCATGTCTTTTGACCTAGAATCAGTCAACTGGGAGTGGTGAGGAACATCCACATCCATAGCAGAATCATCATCATCATCATCAGAAGAATCCACATTCATGGTAGACTTCTTGACTGTAGAAGGTCCCGCACCCGCTGTGGTACCGACTTGTGGCGATACTAACTGTCCAATATTGAGGCCATCCAGCAAGGCAGTATACATCTCTAAGTAGGACGCGAGTGCTGAGCCCGATAATTTTGCATACCGTGATGGAAGAAAAGCTAGCAAGTTTGCTAGAACATGAGGGCGTGAAGATCTCTCAAGCGATGAAATAAGATTGGTCATAGTTGGGGCGAGAGGGTTATGCTCGTTAGGCAAAGAAATGAGGGGAATTTCAGACCAAGGGATGTGTGAGACGAACTTGGGAAGCTCAGTCAGTGGGATTCTGTTGGGTAAGATGGGAACGGAGAGGATGTGTTGAAAGAAGTGGAGAATGACAATGGTGTAAATGGAACCATTCGGTCGGATGATGGCTGACGAGGGAGAGGAAAAATTTGACAATATTGAGGAGAGGATTTGGGAAAGATACAGTGAGGGTTGGTTCACAGCTTTCAACGATGGGGGCTAATATATGATTAGTGAAATAAGGATTCGAAGCAAATAGACACACCACTTGTTCCAAAGCTCGCCCAATATATATCATCATGTCTCTCCGAAGAAGATATGTCATGATGTCAATCATGGCGTTAGGAAAAGGTGACACAGGTGTGGCCAATGTCTCTATCCAGGAAGAGGGGGATAGGAGAGTCGCGATGATTTTTAAATGCATTGCTGCTGAATCAGAACTGATAACGATGTAATATCGGGAAGATGAATATGATCACGAAGCTAGCATGCTAAGTGCAAACACGTACCACGGATCGCGGGAGACGACTCGAAGTAGCAAGAAGGCAACTTGCCTTGTTAACACCGTCCAGCTGTCCTTATATCTTCCTTTGAATGGGCTCATGAGGAAATTGTCTCCTCTACCCGACATCTCGCGAGACCAATGATTCAAACGACCTTCATCAGCCCCACTTAGAAGAAGTAACCGCGTCCATGTCACATATTTCAAATCCTGAGGAGAAAGCATTAGCCAATTAATTTCGACAGGTCGTAAGAATCTTACCGTCTCCTCATCTTCAGCCGAGGAACAATTATTTGGTTCCAGGTCAAATTGGGATCTTAAGTCTGCCCGGAGGGCTTGTGTCTCCCGTTGAGCTGTCAGCCACTTTTGTATCTTAAGAGCTGCGTCCTCTTTCTTCCGTTCGTCTCGTCGTGCATTCCTGAGGAGACGGGCACGACCTAAGATGGCAGCGTGTGAGGACTGTGATGTTGCGCCGCCTAGATTGATGTTTCGCTTCGCAATTGACTCCTGAGACGTGAAAGGAAGCATTGACGATCAGGTCAACTGAAGCAAAACCAGAGAAGTAGATGCTTTAGACAAGTCAAGCAGCAAGTCGCAAATTGTCGGTGAGCTGAACGCGCACGCTGTGGCGTAATTACCACGATACACGTGACCTCTGCGTTGGTAACGCGCTTACATAACGATGGCTTATCTTACTGTAAACTGAGTGTATCTAATTCCCATAAGTCTGTAGGAAGGTGGAAATTATGAATAAAATGGCAATTGGTTGCTGGACATGTGGGCCCATCGTGTTGTAGTGGCTGCTTCGTTCAAGATTTGGCTTTACTACAGTAAGTGTGGCTTGCCCGAGGGGCACGGTCAAAATATTTGAAGTCAAGCGCCAGTCGAGCGCACATGCTCCGCCGGATCGAGCTGCCGTGCGTCCACTTCCCACACCCACTGCACTCACGCCTACTATGGTTTGCCGGAGGGGCACAGCCAAAATTTCTAAGCTTGGTGTGTGACACTCACTTGTACTGTGTTAAATCTTTCAGACTTGATTCACACTAGCACAGAACTCAACCAAGTACTATTGGTTGGGCAATGTGATATACAGTGTGGGTGTGTCAAAAAGGTCTATCCACTATACATGGACCCACACATGTACTTGGGTCCACTGATTATATAATAACTATATATGCACCCTGTGGGTGCATATACCTATCAAGAGAACAGCATTGCTTAAGGGAATGCTATATACATTAATGTATAACTATGCTACACTGAGTAAGTACCTAGGGTACTGTTTTGGAACCCACAAAATTATGGTGTTAGGGCAAACTCTATTTTAGAATCTGTACAGACAGATCTCAGTCAGTATGTAGAGAATATGACTGAGGGGAAGGTGTATGGGAACCACCTTTTCCCTATCTGTTAAGGGCTGGAATGCTTGGGGGGTCAAAGGGAATAACTGGAGTTTGGCTGCTAGTGGTGAAAGGGAGGGGACTTTACTGTTCCAGTTCAACCGGAGACAGAGTAGGGACAATAACTATTGAGTTGGATTGAGTGGACTTGGCTTCAACTTGTGTGTTGCACCCCCTCGGATCATTGGTCCAATATTTTGGAGTTCAGAGTATGGAGTTGGATCAAGGATCCAGAGTTCAACTTGTCAAGGAGGTACTTGTCAAGAAGCTAGCAACCAAGAGGTTGATGGGGCAAATCTTAGTCGATATACAAACCACTGTAATAGACAGAGAGTAGCCCATATAAGTATGTGGAGAATTGAATGCTGAAACCAAAACAATAAGACAATAAGATGGATATGGAGTACAACATGGAAAGGAGTTCGGAGTTCAGACTGTTTTGGAACCCGCAAAATTATGGTGTTAGGGCAAACTCTAAATCACCACAATTCCGTGAATGAACAGCTGAGAAGAATATCAAATCCTACTGCAGCACAACTCCAGAAACGATTTAACGTTTGTACTTTGGTTACAATCCATTGTAATGGTCAATGCAGACGATACGCAGGAAGGTGGTACGTTTCTTAGCAGTAGGGAATGAATAAGACTTCCAGAGTCTAGAGTTCACGGACGCTTAGGGGTCCAGATATTCCAAAAAGAGGGGAATGCACTTAGAGGCTAGAGGAAGTAGGTGGATGAATCCGACCGTCCAACCAGTGACACTCTGAAGCGGGTAACAGCAATGTGTGAAGTAGTCTAGCAACTGCTTCACACGAGTTCAAGATTCTAATGCTCTGCAAAGGCAGTACACACTAGTAACTTAAACAAGAGCACTAATGGCAGGACTATCGACAGACAATCTCACCCTGTAGATTCGTAGTCACGCGAGGTAGATACTACACTCACGCCCAAAGCAGGACAATCACTACTTCGAGTGCAATCGAATACAGTTACACAACTGTAAGCGACCCTTGAACTGGACAATCAACAGTTACTGAGATATAGAGGATGACACTGTATGTCACTCTAGTCACACTGATGTGCAAATGATGGGGTAGAAATGGTTGTTTATTCAGAGGCAGAATGGGCTCCTTTTATATTGTATTTACAGGAGCTGACTAATACTACTGGAAACTTCTACCTATTAATAGATGGAAACTACTGGAAGCTAGTGGAATATGTGAGAAGGGGGTGGAAGTTTCCTAGCCAATGAGCTGCTTGGATTTGCTCTGACTCATGGCATGAGTCATGGATGGAGTCATAGTGTGACTCAGAGCAGGAGTCATAGTATGAGTAATCACAGGAGTCATGGTATGAGTCATGGAAGGAGTCATAGCATGAGTCATGGCAGGAGTCATTGCATGAGTCACCATTACTCAAATAACTCGGTCAATACTTCGTTTCCCAGGCTGATTAGCACAGCTATGGGTAGGCATGGCTTCTATTGAACTCTCCACTGAAAATGGAGTCAGGAGGTGCAGTGGTTGCGAAGATATTGAGCATTTACTGGCAGTGGTGACCAGATTGAGTCGGAGATTGAAATGAGTCATGTGATCGACAATGAGTCAGTTGTCCGGGTGACTCCGGCTGACTTTGAGGCTGCTGACATCTGCGAAGGTTTGTGGGTCCATGTGGGTCCCAAAACTTCGCCCAGCAGAACAATAAGTTTGTAGACTCATTTCTGCATGGAAAATTCCCAAAAAAATATGAAAAAATAGAGAATATTTGAATGGCCCTGAATCAAGAGAAAGCAGCAGATATATGCTGATATTTTAAGGCCATCAAGCGAAATTGTACAGTTTCGGGACTTTAAACAAGATCTTTTTAAGGGAAAACCAGTTCCCATACACAGACCCAAGTCTGAACTGAAACTAAACATTAAAAAAGGAGGTTTGTTGTTGTATAGGAATCACCTTTTCACTATCAAATCCTATTTATGCAGCACCAATGTGCTATACTTCACTTTCCCATTCCTAAATATCAGCATATATTTGGTGTACCTGTAATGGACTTATTCAAATATTCTCTATTTTTCCATATTTTTTCAGAAATATTCCATGCAGAACTTGGCCCAGAATAATTTATTTCTGCCGTGCTACAGTTGTGGACCCATAGGTGCCCACAAACCTTCACACAGTTGGCTCTCCACCCTTGGACCAGGCATTTGGCTTGAATTCAAGCTCAGATGTCTCTGATCAATAAATATTCTCTAACTTGACAACCACAGCCTCTCAAGGCACAATTTTCCATGGAGATCATGACCTGAGATGTGGCTATCCATGGCTATGCAAACCAGTGCAGAAAACAGGGTGGATACCCTCCTTTTTGCCTGATCAGTGTATAATTCAGGGATCAGAGCAGGTGATTGATGATCAGATCAGGTGATTGCCTTCTACCCCTTTCCATAACATTCTAGCTGTTTCCTTCTATTATTAGATAGAACTTTCCAGAACCATTATTCAGCTCCTGATCAGTGTTAGTCCAGTGATCAGAACCTGTGATTGGCTTGGAATATTCTAACCCTTTCTTCCACCTTCCACTACCTTCCAGTAGTTTCCATCTATTAATAGGTAGAATATTCAAGAAGCATTAGTCAGCCCCTGTAAATACAATATATAAGGAGGTCATTCTGCCTTTGAAATAATAACATATTCTACCACTTTGTTATGACTATATTCATTAATGCCCAGATCCCCGTCCGATCCACTCAGATCCCCACACATATGAAATCTATACTCCATTTGGAAACCGTCATGTCTCCATTTACCTGTCCGATTGTCACCGCCGATTCCACCCATCCGTCTCTGGTTCTGATTGATGCATCAGCATCACCATAGGAACCTGGACATCCGTCCCTGTCAGACTCAGACATACTCATATAAGGCCATCGGCCTCAGAGACCCATCACCGGAGTAATTATTATTAGATTTCAAATATGTATTTAAGCTGTCCGACTGGGGACTTCATCCCCAGTTTGAATATTGAATCACGCCTAGTTCCTAAGTCCGATCCTAACTCTCTAAGTCGTACTCCGTCTCCAAAATCTCAGACACCAGTATTAGTGAGGGCACAGCACATAAGCTGAAGCCAAGTCCGTTCAGACCCCCACGACGTACCCCGACTCCTTCTCCTTCTCCAACCAGACCTCCGACCAAACCTCTGACCAAACCTCCGACCAAACCTCCGACCAAACCTCCGACCAAACCTCCGACCCAATCTCCGACCCCGAATTGGACCTAGTGCGTAACAGTATATTCAAACTGCCATACTCACTCCTACCAATGCCATGATCCACTGCCAATTCTGAATGCGCATGAACTGTTGAGGTGCCCGCTCCCAGCATTGACACCATCCCTGAGGTCGTTGAAGAACCGACGGACCACATAGAGGCCGTCAATGAAGAAGATGACACTCCACCCTCTCCAAATCTGGTGCAAGCCATCTCCCTGCTCGCCAGCAGCATCTGTGCCCCACAAGCCCCTAAGTCCCGTACCAAGGTCTGAGAACCCGACCCATTTGATGGCTCCGATCCGTGAAAGCTCCAGCCATTCTTGGTGCAATGCCGGTTGAATTTCTGCGACCACCCCAACACGTTCACATCCGATCGGGCGAAGGTGACCTTCGCCATGTCCTATCTCAAGGGCACCGCACTGGACTACTTCGAGCCAGCGCTCATGGACGACTCCGATGACCCAATATGGTCAGATGACTACTCCAACTTCATCTCCAAACTTCGGACCAATTTCAGTCCTTACAACCCCGAGGCCGATGCCAAGAATGAACTCAATTGACTTCAGATGAAGGAAAATCACAAAATCACAAAATACATTGTGAGTTTCCAGCAGCTAGCCCCGAAAGTAATTTTACATTGGTCTCCCATCCTGCATCAAGGATGAGATATCATGCGTCGGTAAGCCGGATACTTTGGTTAACCTTTGCAAGCTCGCCCAATCCATCGATGCCCGTTATTGGAAACATCAATCTGAGGTCTCCCGTGAAAATTCAGCCAACAACAAATCGGACAAATCATCGGACAAGACCCCAAAGTCCAACAAGGGGTCTGACAAGAAGACCACCACCAACTCAGGCCAGAAGCCAAACACTGGTAACGCTGCCGCTTCTGGTTCCAGTCAGAATAACTCCGGAACTGGCAATAGCTCCGGAGCTCGCAAGAGCACTCCAGGCCTCTCCAACAAGCTGGGAAAAGATGGCAAACTTACCCAGCAGGAACACCAGTGTTGCATGGACAACAGCCTCTGCTTGTTCTGTGGAAAGCCTGGCCACCAAGCCAAGGATTGCAACAAGGCAACCTTGTCCACAGCAAAGGCAAAGGGCCATGCCGCCAATGCCACGATGGACCAAAAAAAATAGTAAGCAGTCCTATAGCCTCTGTATGGGCTGAGGGCTGCATTGGTACTCCCTGTACGACAAATGAGGTCCACCTGAACACATCCACTCTTTCCCACTCCACTCCCTTACCCTCCTTGTCTATTCTGACTCCATTCCTGATACTGCTATCCAAGCATTAATTGACTCTGGTTCTACTCATTGTTTCCTTGATTCCTCTTTTTCCGATTTACATAAACTCCATACATACACCATAACTCCGATATCACTCCGATTATTTGATGGCACTACTAATGCTGTTATTTCACAAGCTATAGATCTGTCTATCTGTGTTTCTGTCGGAGAAATCCAGAACCTTACATTCTATGTTACTCCACTTGACTCCAGCTGTTCTGTGGTTCTTGGACATAATTGGCTCACCCGCTGACGAGCCAGGACGCATCGAGGATGTATATCGAACCACTCTGACAGTCCAACTCCGCCAGCGCCTTTTCATATCAAACTTTTAAATAGCACCGCAACTCCCTCTCTACCTCAGTCTCTAATTCTAGCCATTGATCGTCACTCGTGTTTCATCGCCATCGATCATTATCAGCCTTTGATTCACACCAATCCTTTCATCATCATTCACATGGCTTCCAATTCTATTCCCCTTTCCAACATCTCTTCTAATAATACGTCACACTGGTCTCTGGACACAGAGGACTATCAAAAATACGCCGAGCTCCACAGGCATGTTAAGCCACCTCCACGTGTCAAAATACTTCCAAAACTCTTTCAACATCCAAGATCCCCACCATGTCTCTCTTATGTCATTGGCGATCCCATATTCTTTCACAATTCCGTTGAACCATATACATTCCTCGGCATTTCGCCTCTATATTGTAACACAGATAGACGAGTCGAATGTGAGGTAGAATTTCAGTTGCCATCACCGACCTATCCTCCCACTTCAATCTGACTCAGGTTACATCGTGTCAGGCAAAGGGACCAAATACCCTTGGAAAGGGATACCATATGGAGATGGATCACTAAGACAATAAGGAGTATTTGTTGTGGATGCTGACTGAAGTCCTCATGTGACTCAGGGTCAATTAACCTTCGGAGCCGTAGGGAAGATGGTATTGGTGGATGTTTCTATTGTTCTTTTATATGACTCACCCCTGTTTCATCTTTTAATTCATTCATACACGACTTACTCATCCTTGTTCTATTTTTGGTTCTTTTATTACTCATCATCTCCTATTCTTACAAAGATTACCCCTATCTGTTGCTTTATTTCTCCATGATTTCCCCATTAGTAGTTCAACTTCACATGTGTCATCAGCTGGCTTGATCAGCATTTCTTGCATCATATCACACCATTTGCTCCTCATATTGTGTCGTTGTGCCCTGGGGATTTGTATATAAAAGGGCACTAGTTTTTGCCTTTGGGAGAAATCAACAAGTTTTCAGCCCACGCTCTGAAGTCAAAGTCCATGCTCTAAGTCTACGCTCTACACTCTACATCACAATCCATCAGCTCTACACTGAGGTAAAACACCTTGGTTCAATGATCAGATTTCCCTCCGCCACCAAGAGGTCGCATCTCCTGAAACCAGCTTTCACATACCTCCCAACCGGGCTCCCCACAGTCACAGAGCACGACCAGCCATCTGGACTGTCCCTTTTGCTCCCATCCTCATCCAACCACAGAGCACTATTTCACTTTCCTGTTACTCAGTGCTACCTCTACCCCTCGACCTGATTGATCTTTGGAGTGCTGAACAACTGCGTTACACACCATCTGTTTGCTAGGACTGTTGTGCGCAGGCTTATAGGATCTATTCCATAAGCGAACCGACACCGCTACAATCCATTGATTGACTGGGCATTGGGCCATATCACATTCTGTTCCCCAGTACAGGCTGTGTCATCCCCGACATCACCAGCAACTTTAGGTGCGAAATTATCTTCCACCTCCACTGACTCTGCTCCGATAGATACTCCGTCTACCCCTCCATCTATATCAATGGTGGACGCTATGGTCTTCACCAGACTAAGCAAACTGGATGGCTCTCACACATTCCAGGTTCACCTCTCCAATCCGATATTCCTCACCGCCCGTTCCACCCGATCAACTCCACCGGACCTATCTATGGTTCCTAAGGAGTATCATGAGTTTGCCGACATGTTCAGCAAGTCTAAAGCCAACTCCCTAGCAGAACACTGACCATATGATCTCAAGATTGAGCTGGATGATAACTCCACCCCTCCACTTGGCCCTATTTACTCGCTATCCCAAAAAGAGCTACTGGCTCTCCGAACATTCATAGAGGAGAACTTGGCTATGGGCTTCATCCGCCCATCCCTATCTCCCCATGGAGCTCCGGTCCTATTTGTCTGCAAAAAGGACAGATCACTCCGCCTATGCGTTGACTTCCGTGGACTTAACAAGATCACCAAGAAAGACCAATACCCGATACCCCGCACCGTGGACCTACTTGAGAGTCCTCGAAAAGCTAAGATCTATTCCAAAATAGATCTCTGACATGCCTACCATCTAGTCCGCATCCGAGAAGGCGACGAATGGAAAACGACTTTCTGCACGTGATATGGATCTTTCGAGTGGTGTGTCATGCCCTTCGGACTAACCAATGCTCTGGCCACCTTCCAGAGGTTCATGAATGATACCTTCGCCGACCTTCTCGATGTGACCGTCCTTGTTTACTTAGACAACATTTTGGTATATTCGGACAACGAAGAAGAACATTGGACACATGTCTAAGAGGTACTCCAACGTCTCCAAAAACATGGCCTTTTCGCCTGCACTGACAAATGCGAATTCCACTCCAACTCGGTCAAGTATCTAGGCTATATCCTCTCTCTGGCAGGACTGACAATGTCCGATGACAAAATCAAAGCCATACAGGAATGGCCGGAACTGCGGAAAGTCAAAGACGTACAGTCCTTCCTGGGGTTCACCAACTTCTACCGCCACTTTATTCATGGCTACTCCGATATCACTGTTCCACTCACCCGACTCACTAGGAAGGGTACCCAATGGAATTTCACTGATGAATGTAGACAGAACTTTGAGACCTTGAAAAAGGCCTTTACTTCCGCTCCAATACTGACTCATTGGGTTTCAGACATTCCTATCCTATTAGAGACTGATGCCTCCGACTATGCACTTGCCACGATCCTGTCCATCATCTCTCCGGATGATGGGCAAGTTCATCCGATCACTTTTCACTCGCGTACATTTATGCCCCCTGAACTGAACTATGACGTCCATGACAAAGAGCTCCTTGCCATATATGAAGCCTTCCGGATATGGAGACACTACCTTGAAGGCCCCTCTGATCCAGTGGACGTCATAACCGACCACAAGAACTTGGAATACTTCTCCACAATGAAACTACTCACCTGGAGACAAGTCCAATGGTCCGAATACCTATCTCAGTTCAATCTCGTTATCTGTTTCTGTCCAGGTCAACTTGGAGCAAAGCCCGACGTGTTAACTAGACGCTGGGACATCTATCCTAAAGAGGGGAGTAGTGACTATGCCACTGTAAACCCACACAACTTTCGTCCTGTGTTCACTAACGAGCAGCTGGCATCGTCCCTACAAGCATCCACCCTCATGACTCCCACCCTCTGAGCTGTCACCATTATGGACATCGACCAACTCTGCTCCGACATCCGCTCATCACTCTGATCTGATCCTATTGCAGTTAAACACTTGGACAACCCTTCTGATCCAAAATGGTCACTTGACCCTGAAGGACACCTCTGACACAACGACCGGATATACGTCCCTGACACCAATGGTCTCCGACTCCAAGTTTTGCAGTATTATCATGATCACCTGATCTTCAGCCATTTCAGGCAAAATTGCACACAAGGATTAATCCGACGAGACTATGTATGGCCAAAAATGCGAGAATACATCCAACACTACTGTAACTCCTGCACCACATGTATGCGCTCAAAATTGCAAAGGCACAAACCCTACAGAACGCTTAAGCAACTTCCGGTCCCGGAGCAACCATGGAACTCCATCTCCATGGATTTCATAGAGAAGCTCCCCCCATCACTCGGATATGACACCATACTCATGATTGTCGACAGGTTTGCCAAACGGTCGCTATTCATTCCAATGCATGACACCATCACCTCCGCCTCACTAGCTAAATTGTTCGTTCTCCATGTATTCTCTAAACACGGAGTCCCATTGCATGTCATGTCTGATCGGGGCTCAGAGTTCGTGTCCTCCTTCTTCTGCACATTAGGAAAGGCCCTCAACATGAAGCTTCATTTCACCTCCGGATACCATCCTGAAGGAGACGGACAAACGGAACGAATGAATCAGTCCCTGGAACAATATCTCCAAGTCTATTGTAACTATCAACAAGACAACTGGGCTGACCTACTTCCAATCGCAGAATTTGCCTACAACAACGCTCCAAATGCAACTACTGGCGTCTCTCCATTCTTTGCTAATAAAGGCTACCATCTGAACATCTCCATCCACCCTGAGAAGGAACTCGCCTCCACCAAAGCCCGCCAATTCATAACCAACCTTGATCAACTACACCAACATCTCCGAGAAACCATCTCTGATGCTCAGAAACAATACCAAGTCTCTGCAGACCAACGCCGCATTCCAGCTCTGGACCTGCAAATCGGAGACAAAGTATGTGTTAAGGCTGAACATTTCCAGACCACCCGTCCATTGAAGAAACTCTCTGAGAAATACTTAGGTCCTTATGAGGTCATTGCTCGTGCAGGCAGCAGGTCCTTCACCCTCCACCTCCCTGACCACTTCCGAGCAGTTCATCCGGTCTTCCATATATCAATGCTTGAACCTGCTACTACAAACAAGATCTCTGGTCACACCCAACCTCCACCTCCCCCAATCATCATCGAAGGAGATAACAAATATGAGATATCTGAGATCCTGGACTCGAAGATTGATCATTGGTACAAGTGCAAGCTCCAGTACGTAGTCAAATGGACTGGATATGAAGGCACTGACAAAGAGTCCTCATGGATCTCCATGTCTGAACTCGATCACGCATCTGAATCCGTCTCCAACTTTCACTCCACTTATCCAGACAAACCTGGCCCTCTTATGAATCTTTAAGTTCCATTACTAATGCTAATTCTATCATTTCGCATCATCATTTTATTACAAGTCACAAAGGAAATTACAAGTCAGCCCAAAACTCCAAAGGAATCTCACTCCGCCTCATTTTTCTCCGCTCCGAAAGATTATAATCAGAATCATTTTCATTTTTTTATGTTATACATTGTGTTTCCTTTTCCCCTTCCCCTTGTCTACCTCAGGCTCCGTCTCCGACTCATCATCACTCTCTACATCTGACACCCAATCTTTCTCATCCCCCATGTCTGAATCCTTGTCCAAAGGGGCCATGAACTCCCACAGCCGATGTAACTCAGCCGTCCGCCGACCCTCCAGAACCTCCTTCCATTTCATCGTCTTCACCAAGTCCACTAGCAACCCCTCCGTCTGCCGGAGGTGTTCTGACTGCAGGTTAACCAGCCAGATAAGCTGGCCCACGGTACTGGGTGCAGAAACACGCCCCGTACCTGCACCGGTTGTTGCTCCTTCCGATCTGACACTGCTACCCCCAGCTGCCACTGCACCCATCTCCATCTGCTGCTTTTTGGTTGAATGACCTTCTGATTCTTTCTCCACCCCTCCTTGTACCACTAGTTGGGGCTTGACGCTCCGACTCTGGGGATCGAACTTTCCATCAATCCTACACCCTCCTTCTGACCCCAACAATGATCGCAGGACCGAAGGCGGTGAGTTGGGCCGGTAGGCCACACACACTCCACGCCTGCATCATGACACAAGTCGCAAATCACGCCGGGCCTGCTGAATGGCTCCGTTGGAGCCAGAGCCTTGGGTGGTCCACTCCTTCTCGATGCAGCCTCCAAGTGCTCCCTCTCCTCCTCCTTGTCCTGCTGTTCAGCCACCGCCTTCTCCATCTTGTGCTTGCGAAGCTAGATCACTGACCTAGTGACACGCAGCTCCTTCTTACGGGTTGCCAACATGCGACTCTCCACCTTACACCATATGACCCTCCGATCCACCTCCCGCTTCTCTGTATCAGCACTCGGGTGCACCTTCAATGAAAAGACTGCGACCTTGAGATTCTTCTTGGTGGTAGCAGCATAAAGCTCCGTTCTTTTGCGAGCCTCGACCGTGGCTACCCAAGCCATCTCCTCATAGCAATTCAAGGTCGGATCTGGCTCCGCATCCGTCCCAACATCCACACCCGCCTCGGGCTCTGCATTGGCGTCGAGCTCCATATTGGCATCAGGATCTGCTTCCACCTCCGCCCTCTCCGCCTCTGCCGCTTCATCTTCCTCAGCTGCACCCACCACAAATAACGGCTGTTATTTGAATAATGTAAATAATTGCTTTGCTGGAGTGTAGTGACGAGCAGAAGTCGAATAGAAAGTGGAGCAGTGGTGGGAACTGGATGTATGCGTAGTCGAATTGAAGATATACTTGAGTAGTATCTTCCTACGAAGTTTGATGGGATTTGGTGTGATCTTCGTCTAGATATTGACAATTTGAGCAGGGATCAGGAGCAGATGACTCGAACGAGAGTAAATGCTTAATAAAAACGTAGCCAGTTATTGTATGGCTTCGTAATTCGAGATTCGAGTTGGATATGCAATATTCTAATAGAATATGCAAAAGCTAATAGAAATACGCGTTCGTTCTGGAGATATTCCAGATACGAATAGATTCAGACACACAGATAGAAACAGGTGAGAGGAAATTCTCTATCTATTCAACTGCATTACAGATGTGATTTATATATGATACTAAGTCCTATGAATGAGTGAAGTCATTCGTAAATGTCCTGAGTTAATGATGGGATGGATGATGAGATGATGATGGGGGGAAGTGTCCATGATGATGAAATGATGAAAATAAAAGCGAAAATAATGTCCAGGAAGTTCTGGAACTCACAGGGGCTTCTCCTGTTCCCTATTCCATTCCTGTAACCGTCCTCCTTTACCCCCTTTGTCCCTCAAAACCTCCTGAGCCTCCTATATGCTCCTGTTCCTCCCCTGTCCCCTGTAATCCCCCTCTCCTCTCCCTTCTCCCCAGAAGTCCGGCAGCTAGACGTCCGGCAGCTGGAACAACAATGGCCACAACCGTGGACATAACGGTGAGTCCACCATAAGGACAGTTGTCAGATGGGTTGACTCCATCCGCATAATGGAGATGATGGCGACCTCGGGGGTCCCTGCCCATATTGGCACACTCGGACTTCCTGGGTGACTGGTCGCCCCTGCCCCGGTCACCTCCTCCTCTACCTCCATGGTGGCTTCTAGCTCATGTGCCTGCTCCTCCACTTCCTTCAGTCTTGCGGCTTCCATCGTGGCTGCAAGTTCCTTGACCCTGCGGGCTCTCTTGGCATTTGCTTCCTCCTCCTTCCTTCTCTGTTCCATCCCCGCCACCTCCTTCCATCTCCACTCCTCCTCCTCCTTCCGTCTCCGCTCCTCCTCCTCCTTCCGTCTCCGTTCCGCCTCCTCCTCCTCCTTCTGTCTCCGTTCTACCTCCTCCTCCTCTTTCTGTCTCTGCTCCTCTTCCTCTTCCTTCCGTCGGGCCAAGAGCAACTGCTCAAGCTCGGCCACACTCATGCTTTCCAAAGGGTTTGACATCGTTGAGGATAAGACCTCAATCATGCCCCTCCTTTTATATGTCTCCAGACCCCCAGTATAACTCCAACTGCGCCCAACTGTCTCACCTATTCAATCTGTGGACATGAGGCCTCAGGGGCTCGGCCTTAAATGGAGAGATACTGTTATGACTATATTCATTAACGTCCAGATCCCTGTCCGATCCACTCAGATCCCTGCACATATGAAATCTATACTCCATTTGGAAACTGTCACGTCTCCATTTACCTGTCCGATTGTCACCACCGATTCTGCCCATCCATCTCCGGTTCCGATTGATGCATCAGCATCACCATAGGAACCCGGACATCCGTCCCCATCGGACTTGGACATACTCATGTAAGGCCGTCGGCCTCGGAGGCCCATCACCAGAGTAATTATTATTTGTTACGCACTAGGTCTGATTGGGGGTCGGAGATTGGATCGGAGGTTGGGTCGGAGTTAGGGTCGGAAGTTGGGTTGGGGTCGGAGTATGTCATGGGGGTCGGAACGGACTTGGCTTCAGCTTATGTGCTGTGCCCTCACTAATACCGGTGTCTGAGATTTCGGAGACGGAGTACGACTTTAGAGAGTTAGGATCGGACTTAGGAGCTAGGCATGATTCGATATTCGAACTGGGGAATGAAGTCCCCAGTCGGGCAACTTAAATACATATTTGAAATCTAATAATAATTACTCTGGTGATGGGTCTCCGAGGCCGACAGCCTTACGTGAGTATGTCTGAGTCTGACGGGGATGGATGTCCAGGTTCCTATGGTGATGCTGATGCATCAATTGGAACCGGAGGTGGATGGGCGGAATCGGCGGTGACAATCGGACAGGTAAATGGAGATGTAGCGGTTTCCAAATGGAGTATAGATTTCATATGTGTGGGGATCTGAGTGGATCGGATGGGGATCTGGTCGTTAATGAATATAGTCATAACAGTATCTTTCCATTTAAGGCCGAGCCCCTGAGGCCTCATGTCCGTGGATTGAATAGGTGAGACGATTGGGCACGGTCGGAGTTATGCTGGGGGTCTGGAGACATATAAAAGGAGGGGCATGATTGAGGTCTTATCCTCAACAATGTCAAACCCTTTGGCAAGCATGAGCGTGGCCGAGCTTGAGCAGT
The DNA here is from genome assembly GCA_025174535.1 of Cantharellus purpuraceus. Lineage (NCBI taxonomy): Eukaryota > Fungi > Basidiomycota > Agaricomycetes > Cantharellales > Hydnaceae > Cantharellus > Cantharellus purpuraceus. The sequence continues at coordinate 836,717 of JALBUN010000049.1, forward strand.
TGCTCTTGGCCCGACGAAAGGAAGAGGAGGAGGAGCGGAAACGGAAAGAGGAGGAGGAAGTGGAATGGAGACGGAAAGAGGAGGAGGAGGTGGAACAGAAATGGAAGGAGGAGGAGGAGGCAGAACGGAGACGGAAGGAGGAGGAGGAGGCAGAACGGAGATGGAAGGAGGAGGAAGAGGTGGAACGGAGATGGAAAGAGGAGGACGTGAAGGTCGAGAGGGCCCGCATGGTGAAGGAACTTGCGGCAGCGATGGAGGCTGCGAGACTGAAAGAAGTGGAGGAGCAGGCGCATGAGCTAGAGGCCACCATGGAGGTAGAGGAGGAGGTGACCGGGGCAGGGGGAGCCAGCCACCCAGGAAGTCCAAGTGTGCCAATACGGCCAGGGACCCCAGAAGTCACCATCATCTCCGTTACATGGACGGAGGCGACTCGTTCGAGGACTGTCACTGTGGAGGACTCGCCGTTACGTCCGCGGGCATGGCCCTTATTTGAGTTGGGGGCAGCTGAGGAAGATGATGCAGCGGAGACGGAGAGGGTGGAGGTGGAAGCGGATCCTGATGCCAATGTGGAGCTCAATGCAAATGCGGAGCCCGAGGCAGGCATGGATGTTGGGATGGATGCAAAGCTGGATCCTACTTCGAATTCCTATGAGGAGATGGCTTGGGTAGCTGCGGTTGAGGCTCACAAAAGAGCGGAGCTCTATGCTGCTACCACCAAGAAGAACCTCGATGTCGTGGTCTTTTCACTGAAGGCGTACCCAAGTGCTGATACAGAGAAGCGGGAGGCGGACTGGAGGGTCATATGGTGCAAGGCGGAGAGTCGCGTTTTGGCGACCCATAAGAAGGAGCTGCATGTCATGAGGTCAGCGATCCAGCTTCGCAAGCGTGAGATGGAGAAGGTGGCAGCAGAACAGCAGGACAAGGAGGAGGAGAGGGAATGCTTGGAGGCCGCAGCGAGAAGGGGCGGACCACTGACGAGCCAGGACGCATCGAGGACGCATATTGAACCACTCTGACAGTCCAACTCCGCCAGCGTCTTTTCGTATCAACTTTTAAATAGCACCGCAACTCCCTCTCTACCTCAGTCTCTAATTCTAGCCATCGATTGTCACTCGTGTTTCATCGCCATCAATCATTATCAGCCTTCTATTCACACCAATCCTTTCATCATCATTCACATGGCTTCCAATTCTATTCCCCTCTCCAACATCACTTCTAATAATACGTCACACTGGTCTCTGGACACAGAGGACTATCAAAAATACGCCGAGCTCCACGGGCATGTTAAGCCACCTCCACATGTCAAAATACTTCCAAAACTCTTTCAGCATCCAAGATCCCCACCATGTCTCTCTTATGCCATTGGCGATCCCATATTCTTTCACAATTCCGTTGAACCATATACATTCCTCGACATTTCACCTCTATATTGTAACACGGATAGAAGAGTCGAACGTGAGGTGGAATTTCAGTCACCATCGCTGACCTATCCTCCCACTTCAATCCAACTCAGGTTACATCGTGTCAGGCAAAGGGACCGAATACTCTTGGAACGGGATACCATATGGAGACGGATCACTAAGACAATAAGGAGTATTTGTTGTGGATGCTGACTGAAGTCCTCATGTGACTCAGGGTCAATTAACCTTCGGAGCCGTAGGGAAGATGGTATTGGTGGACGTTTCTATTGTTCTTTTATATGACTCACCCCTGTTTCATCTTTTAATTCATTCATACACGACTTACTCATCCTTGTTCTATTTTTGGTTCTTTTATTACTCATCACCCCCTATTCTTACAAAGATTACCCCTATCTGTCGTTTCATTTCTCCATGATTTCCCCCTTTAGTAGTTCAACTTCACACGCTTCGTCAGCTGGCTTGATCAGCATTTCTTGCATCATATTGCATCATTTGCTCCTCATATTGTGTCGTTGCGCCCTGGGGATTTGTATATAAAAGGGCACTAGTTTTCGCCTTTGGAATCAATCAACAAGTTTTCAGCCAACGCTCTAAAGTCAAAGTCCACGCTCTAAGTCTACGCTCTATGCTCTACATCACAATCCATCATCTCTACACTAAGGTAAAGCACCTTGGTTCCACGATCAGATTTCCCTCCTCCACCGAGAGGTCGCTTCTCTTGAAACCAGCTTTCGCGTACCTCCCAACCGGGCTATCCATTGTCATCCAGTCACAGAGCACGATCAGCCATCGGGACCGACCTTTTGCTCCCATCCTCATCCAACCACAGAGCACTATTCCACTTCCCTGTTATTAAGTGCTACCTCTACCCCTCGACCTGATTGATCTTTGGAGTGCTGAACAACTGCGTTACACACCGTCTGTTTGCTAGGACCGTTGCACGCAGGCTTATAGGATCTATTCCTTAAGCGAACCGACACCACCCAAGGCTCTGGCTCCAATGGAGCCATTTGGCAGACCCGGCGTAGCTTGCGACTTATGTCGTGATGCGGGTGTGGAGTGTGTGTGGCCTACCGGCCCAACTCGCCAACTTCGGTCCTGCGATCATTGTTGGAGTTGGAAAGGGGGGTGTAGGATCGATGGAAAGTTCAATCCCTGGAGTTGGAGCGTCAAGCCCCGACTAGTGGTACAAGGAGGGGCAGAGAAAGAATCGGAAGGTCGTTCGACCAAAAAGAGGCAGACGGAGATGGGTGCTGTGGCAGCCGGGGGTAGTGGTGTCGGATCGGAAGGGGCAACGACCGGTGCAGGTACGGGGCACGTCTCGGCGCCCAATAGTACCGTGGGCCAGCTTATCCGGCTGGTTAACCTGCAGTCGGAGCACCTTCGGCGGATGGAGGGGTTGCTAGTGGACTTGGTGAAAACGATGAAACAGAAGGAGGTTCTGGAGGGTCATTGGACAGCCGAGTTACGTCGATTGCGGAAGTTCATGGCCCCGTTGGACGAGGATTTGGACATGGGAGATGAGAAGGATTGGGTGTTGGATGTAGAGAGTGATGAGGAGTCGGAGACGGAGCCTGAGGTAGATAAGGGAAAGGGGAAAAGGAAACGCAATGTATAAAATAAAAATGAAAATGATTATAAATTTCAGAACGGAGAAAGAATGAGGTGGAGTGATATTCCTTTGGAGTTTTTTGGGCAGGCTGGTAATTTCCCTTGACTTGTAATAAAATGGTGATGCGAAATAATAGAATCAGCATTAGTAATGGAACTTAAAGATTCATAAGAGGGCCAGGTTTGTCTGGATAAGTGGAGTGAAAATCAGAGACAGATTCGGATGCGTGATCGAGTTTGGACGTGGAGATCCATGAAGACTCTTCATTGGTGCCTTCATATCCAGTCCATTTGACTAAGTACTGGAGCTTGCACTTGTATTGATGGTCGATCTTCAAGTCCAGGATCTCAGATATCTCATATTCATTGTCTCCTTCGATGATGATCGGGGGAGGTGGAGGTTGCGTGCGACCAGAGATCTCGTTTGTGGTAGCGGGTTTGAGCATTGATATATGGAAGACCGGATGAACTGCTTGGAAGTGGTCTGGGAGGCAGAGGGTGAAAGACCTGCTGCCTGCATGAGCAATGACCTCATAAGGACCTAAGTATTTCTTGGAGAGTTTCTTCGATGGATGGGTGGTCTGGAAGTGTTCGGCCTTAATGAATACTTTGTCTCCAATTCGCAGGTCCAGAGCTGGAATGCGGCGTCGGTCTGCGAAGACTTGATATTGTTTCTGGGCATCGGAGATGGTTTCTTGGAGATGTTGGTGTAGTTGATCAAGGTTGGTTATGAATTGGTGGGCTTTGGTGGAGGCAAGTTCTTTCTTGGGGTGGACGGAGATGTTCGGATGGTAGCCTTTATTAGCAAAGAACAGAGAGACGCCGGTAGTCACGTTTGGAGCGTTGTTGTAGGCGAACTCTGCAATTGGAAGTAGATCAGCCCAGTTGTCTTGTTGATAGTTACAATAGATTTGGAGATATTGTTTCAGGGACTGATTCATTCATTCCATTTGTCCATCTCCTTCAGGATGGTATCCAGAGGTGAAATGAAGTTTCATGTCGAGAGCCTTTCCTAGTGTGCGGAAGAAGGAGGACATGAACTCCGAGCCCCTATCGGATGTGACATGCGATGGGACTCCGTGTTTAGAGAATACATGGAGAATGAACAATTTAGCTAGCGAGGCAGAGGTGATGGTGTCATGCGTCGGAATGAATAGTGACTGTTTGGTGAACCTGTCGACAATCACGAGTATGGTGTCATATCCAAGCGATGGGGGAAGCTTCTCTATGAAATCCATGGAGATGGAGTTCCATGGTTGCTCTGGGATCAGAAGTTGCTTAAGCGTTCTGTAGGGTTTGTGCCTTTGCAATTTTGAGCGCATACACATAGTGCAGGAGTTACAGTAGTGTTGGATGTATTCCCACATTTTTGGCCATACATAGTCTCGTCGGATTAATCCTTGTGTGCAATTTTGCCCGAAGTGGCCGGAGATTGGGTGATCATGATAATACTGCAAAACTTGGAGTCGGAGGCCATTGGCGTCAGGGACATATATCCGGTCATTGTGTCGGAGGTGCCCTTCAGGGTCAAGTGACCATTTTGGATCAGAAGGGTTGTCCAAGTGTTTAACTGCAATAGGATCAGATTGGAGTGATGAGCGGATGTCGGAGCAGAGTTAGTCGATGTCCATAATGGTGACAGCTCGGAGAGTGGGAGTCATGAGGGTGGATGCTTGTAGGGACGATGCCAGCTGCTCGTTAGTGAACACAGGATGAAAGTTGTGTGGGTTTACAGTGGCATAGTCGCTATTCCCCTCTTTAGGGTAGACGTCCCAGCGTCTAGTTAACACGTCGGGCTTTGCTCCGAGTCAACCTGGACGGAAACGGATAATGAGATTGAACTGAGATAGGTATTCGGACCATCGGACCTGTCTCCGGGTGAGCAGTTTCATTGTGGAGAAGTATTCCAAGTTCTTGTGGTTGGTTATGACGTCCACCGGATCAGAGGGGCCTTCAAGGTAGTGTCTCCATATCCGGAAGGCTTCATATATGGCAAGGAGCTCTTTGTCATGGACGTCATAGTTCAGTTTGGGGGGCGTAAATGTATGCGAGTGAAAAGCGATCAGGTGGACTTGTCCGTCGTCCGGTGTCGGTTTGCTTAAGGAATAGATCCTATAAGCCTGCGCGCAACGGTCCTAGCAAACAGACGGTGTGTAACGCAGTTGTTCAGCACTCCAAAGATCAATCAGGGCGAGGGGTACGTAACAGGGAAGTGGGATAGTGCTCTGTGGTTGGATGAGGATGGGAGCAAAAGGTCGGTCCCGATGGCTGATCGTGCTCTGTGACTGGATGACAATGCGGAGCCCGGTTGGGAGGTACGCGAAAGCTGGTTTCAGGAGAATCAACCTCTCGGTGGTGGAGGGAAATCTGATCGTTGAACCAAGGTGTTTTACCTCAGTGTAGAGATGATGGATTGTGATGTAGAGCGTAGAGCGTAGACTTAGAGCGTGGACTTTGACTTTAGAGCGTTGGCTGAAAACTTGTTGATTGATTCCAAAGGCGAAAACTAGCGCCCTTTTATATACAAATCCCCAGGGCACAACGACACAATATGAGGAGCAAATGATGCGATATGATGCAAGAAATGCTGATCAAGCCAGCTGACGAAGCGTGTGAAGTTGAACTACTAAAGGGGAAATCATGGAGAAATGAAACGACAGATAGGGGTAATCTTTGTAAGAATAGGGGGTGATGAGTAATAAAAGAACCAAAAATAGAACAAGGATGAGTAAGTCGTGTATGAATGAATTAAAAGATGAAACAGGGGTGAGTCATATAAAAGAACAATAGAAACGTCCACCAATACCATCTTCCCTACGGCTCCGAAGGTTAATTGACCCTGAGTCACATGAGGACTTCAGTCAGCATCCACAACAAATACTCCTTATTGTCTTAGTGATCCGTCTCCATATGGTATCCCGCTCCAAGAGTATTTGGTCCCTTTGCCTGACATGATGTAACCTGAGTCGGATTGAAGTGGGAGGATAGGTCGGCAATGGCGACTGAAATTCTACCTCACGTTCGACTCTTCTATCCGTGTTACGATATAGAGGTGAAATGTCGAGGAATGTATATGGTTCAACGGAATTGTGAAAGAATATGGGATCGCCAATGGCATAAGAGAGACATGGTAGGGATCTTGGACGTTGAAAGAGTTTTGGAAGTATTTTGACACGTGGAGGTGGCTTAACATGCCCGTGGAGCTCGGCGTATTTTTGATAGTCCTCTGTGTCCAGAGACCAGTGTGACGTATTATTAGAAGTGATGTTGGAGAGGGGAATAGAATGGGAAGCCATGTGAATGATGATGAAAGGATCGGTGTGAATAGAAGGCTGATAATGATTGATGGCGATGAAACACGAGTGACAATCGATGGCTAGAATTAGAGACTGAGGTAGAGAGGGAGTTGCGGCGCTATTTAAAAGTTGATACGAAAAGACGCTGGCGGAGTTGGACTGTCAGAGTGGTTCGATATGCGTCCTCGATGCGTCCTGGCTCGTCACCGGAGAGATGATGGACAGGATCGTGGCAAGTGCATAGTCGGAGGCATCAGTCTCTAATAGGATAGGAATGTCTGAAACCCAATGAGTCAGTATTGGAGCGGAAGTAAAGGCCTTTTTCAAGGTCTCAAAGTTCTGTCTACATTCATCAGTGAAATTCCATTGGGTACCCTTCCTAGTGAGTCGGGTGAGTGGAACAGTGATATCGGAGTAGCCATGAATAAAGTGGCGGTAGAAGTTGGTGAACCCGAGGAAGGACTGTACATCCTTAACTTTCCGGGGTTCTGGCCATTCCTGTATGGCTTTGATTTTGTCATCGGACATTGTCAATCCTGCCGGGGAGAGGATATAGCCTAGGTATTCAACCAAGTCGGAGTGGAATTCACATTTGTCAGCACGGGTGAAGAGGCCATGTTTTCGGAGACGTCAGAGTACCTCTCGGACATGTGTCCGATGTTCTTCTTTGTTGTCCGAATATACCAAAATGTTGTCTAAGTAAACAAGGACGGTCACATCGAGGAGGTCGGTGAAGGTGTCATTCATGAACCTCTGGAAAGCGGCCGGAGCATTGGTTAGTCCGAAGGGCATGACGCACCACTCGAAAGATCCATATCGTGTGTGGAAGGTCGTTTTCCATTTGTTGCCTTCTCGGATACGGACTAGATGGTAGGCATGTTGGAGATCTATTTTGGAGTAGATCTTAGCCTTTCGAGGACTCTCAAGTAGGTCCGCGGTGCAGGGTATCGGGTATCAGTCTTTCTTGGTGATCTTGTTGAGTCCACGGAAGTCGACGCATAGATGGAGTGATCCGTCTTTTTTGTGGACAAATAGGACCGGAGCTCCATGAGGAGATAGGGATGGGCGGATGAAGCCTGTGGCCAAGTTCTCCTCTGTGAATGTTCGGAGAGCCAATAGCTCTTTTTGTGATAGCGAGTAGATAGGGCCAAGCGGAGGGGTGGAGTTGTCATCCAGTTCAATCTTGAGATCGTATGGTCAGTGTTCTGCTAGGGAGTTGGCTTTAGACTTGCTGAACACGTCAGCGAACTCATGATACTCCTTGGGAACCATAGATAGGTCTGGTGGAGTGGATCGGGCAGAACGAGCGGTGAGGAACATCGGATCGGAGAGGTGGACCTGGAATGTGTAAGAACCGTCCAGCTTGCTTAGTCTGGCGAAGACCATAGCGTCCACCATCGATATAAATGGAGGGGTAGATGGAGTATCTATTGGAGCGGAGTCAGCGGAGGCAGAAGATAATTTCGCACCTATAGTTGCTGGTGACGTCGGGGATGACACAGCCTGTGCTGGAGAACGGAATGTGATATGGCCCAATGCCCAGTCAATCAATGGATTGTAGCGGGTGAGCCAGTTATGTCTGAGAACCACAGAACAGCTGGAGTCAAGCAGAGTAACATAGAATGTAAGGGTCTGGATTTCTCTGACAGAAAAACGGATAGACAAATCTATAGCTTGTGAAATAACAGCATTAGTAGTACCGTCAAATAATCGGAGTGGTATCGGAGTTATGGTGTATGTATGGAGTTTATGTAAATTGGAAAAAGAGGAATTGAGGAAACAGTGAGTAGAACCAGAGTCAATTAATGCTTGAATAGCGGTATTGGGAATGGAGTCGGAGTGGACGAGGAGGGTAAGGGAGTTGGAGTGGACGAGGAGGGTAAGGGAGTTGGAGTGGACGAGGAGGGTAAGGGAGTTGGAGTGGACGAGGAGGGTAAGGGAGTTGGAGTGGACGAGGAGGGTAAGGGAGTTGGAGTGGACGAGGAGGGTAAGGGAGTCGGAGTGGACGAGGAGGGTAAGGGAGTCGGAGTGGACGAGGAGGGTAAGGGAGTCGGAGTGGACGAGGAGGGTAAGGGAGTCGGAGTGGACGAGGAGGGTAAGGGAGTCGGAGTGGACGAGGAGGGTAAGGGAGTCGGAGTGGACGAGGAGGGTAAGGGAGTCGGAGTGGACGAGGAGGGTAAGGGAGTCGGAGTGGACGAGGAGGGTAAGGGAGTCGGAGTGGACGAGGAGGGTAAGGGAGTCGGAGTGGACGAGGAGGGTAAGGGAGTCGGAGTGGACGAGGAGGGTAAGGGAGTCGGAGTGGACGAGGAGGGTAAGGGAGTCGGAGTGGACGAGGAGGGTAAGGGAGTCGGAGTGGACGAGGAGGGTAAGGGAGTCGGAGTGGACGAGGAGGGTAAGGGAGTCGGTGTGGACGAGGAGGGTAAGGGAGTCGGAGTGGACGAGGAGGGTAAGGGAGTCGGAGTGGACGAGGAGGGTAAGGGAGTCGGAGTGGACGAGGAGGGTAAGGGAGTCGGAGTGGATGAGGAGGGTAAGGGAGTCGGAGTGGGAAAGAGCGGATGCGTTCAGGCAGACCTCGTTTGTCGTATGGGGAGTACCAATGCAGCCCTCAGCCCGTACGGAGGCTATAGGACTGCTTACTATTTTTTTTGGTCCGTCGTGGCGTTGGCGGCGTGGCCCTTTGCCTTTGCTGCGGACGAGGTTGCCTTGTTGCAATCCTTGGCTTGGACGCTTGTTCGGAATCATGTCAGTATACAATATTCTGATGTATATGAGATATACATCAGAATTTCAATGATACATAAAGCCAGGGAGTTACAATTTGGATATCTTAATAGATTTCGGATGTGTGAAATTTTCATAAATATAAACATATATTCTATATTTTAATAAACTTTTAAAGATAAGACATTTGGTTGAGATGAACATAATCATTTACATGTACATAATAGGAATGTATATATGAATATAATTGGTATTATATAGGGTATTTAGATATACAAATACCAGGTGGGGATTAAAGATAGTTCAAATTATGTTACAAGTATTGTATAAGAAAGAATCAATGATATTTGGATGTTCCTTCAAGAGAGTTGCCACCACTAAATCAGGAAAAAAAGAATTATTTTTGAGAATTATGCCAAAATATCAAAATATGTTTTAATCTAGTATATTGTGTAAAATTTGAGAATCATGTTGAAATATGAAAATAAGTTTGAATTGAAGTGTATTGTATAAAATTTGAGGAAAATAGGTTGTACATACGTATTTGTTGTATTTCTGAATAAGCGTCTTGGTGACCAGGCTTTCCGCAGAACAGACAGAGGTTGTTGTCCATGTGGTGCTGGCGTTCCTGCTGGGTAAGTTTCCCATCCTTTCCCAGCTTGGTGGAGAGGTCCAGAGTACTCTTGCAAGCTCTGGAGTTATTGCTGGTACCAGAGTTATTCTGACTGGAACCGGAAGCGGCAGCATTACCAGTGTTTGACTTCTGGCCTGAGTTGGCGGTGGCCCGCTTATTGGACCCCTTGTTGGACTTTGGGGTCTTGTCCGATGATTTGTCCGATTTGTTGTTGGCTGAATTTTCGGATTGACGTTCCCAATAACGGGTGTTGATGGATTGGGCGAGCTTGTGGAGGGTAGCCAAAGTATCTGACTTACCGATGCGTGATATCTCGTCCTTGATGCGGGATGGGAGTCCAACGTAAAATTGGCGTCGGAGTGCAGCGTCGCCCCATTGGACTTTCGGAGCTAGCTGCTGGAAACTCACAATGTATTTTGTGATTTTGTGATTTTCCTTCATCCAAAGTTGATCGAGTTCGTTCTCGGCATTGGCCTCAGGGTTGTAAGGACCAAAATTGGTCTGAAGTTTGGAGATGAAGTCGGAGTAGTCCTCTGACCATATCGGGTCATCGGAGTTGTCCATGAGTGCTGGCTCAAAGTAGTCCAGTGCGGTGCCCTTGAGATAGGACATGGTGAAGGTGACCTTCACCCAATCGGATGTGAATGCGTCGGGGCGGTTGCGGAAATTCAACCAGCATTGCACCAAGAACGGCTGGAGTTTGCGCGGATTGGAGCCATCGAATGGGTCGGGTTCTCGGACCTTGGTCTGGGACTTAGGGGCTTGTGGGTTACGGATGCTGCTAGCGAGCAGGGAGATGGCTTGCGCCAGATTTGGAGAGGGTGGGGTGTCATCTTCTTCATTGATGGCCTCTATATGGTCTGTCGGTTCCTCGACGACCTCGGGGATGGTGTCGATGCTGGGGGCGGGTACCTCGACAATTCGTGCGCATTCGGAATTGGCGGTGGATCATGGCATTGGTAGGAGTGAGTATGGCAGTTCGAATATACTGTTACGCACTAGGTCCGATTGGGGGTCAGAGATTGGATCGGAGGTTGGGTTGGAGTTAGGGTCGGAAGTTGGGTCGGGGTCGGAGTACATCGTGGGGGTCAGAATGGACTTGGCTTCAGCTTATGTGCTGCGCCCTCACTAATACCGGTGTCCGAGATTTCGGAGACGGGGTACGACTTTAGAGAGTTAGGATTGGACTTAGAAGCTAGGCGTGATTCGATATTTGAACTGGGGAATGAAGTCCCCAGTCGGGCAACTTAAATACATATTTGAAATCTAATAATAATTACTCCGGTGATGGGTCTCCGAGGCCGATGGCCTTATGTGAGTATGTCTGAGTCTGACGGGGACAGATGTCTGGGTTCCTATGGTGATGCTGATGCATCAATTGGAACCGGAGGCGGATGGGTGGAATCGGCAGTGACAATCAGACAGGTAAACGGAGACGTAGTGGTTTCCAAATGGAGTATAGATTTCATATGCACGGGGATCTGAGTGGATCAGACGGGGATCTGGTCGTTAATGAATATAGTCATAACATTATTAGATTTCAAATATGTATTTAAGCTGTCCGACTGGGGACTTCATCCCCAGTTCGAATATCAAATCACGCCTAGTTCCTAAGTCCGATCCTAACTCTCTAAGTCGTACTCCGTCTCCGAAATCTCAGACACCGGTATTAGTGAGGGCGCAGCACATAAGCTGAAGCCAAGTCCGTTCAGACCCCCACGATGTACCCTGACTCCTTCTCCGACTCCGACCAGACCTCCAACCAAACCTCCGACCAAACCTCTGACCAAACCTCTGACCCAATCTCCAACCCCGAATCGGACCTAGTGCGTAACACACTTCTACCCATCTTCTGCACACCAGTGTGACTAGAGTGACATACGATGTCATCCTCTATCTCAGTAACTGTTGATTACCAGTTCAAGGATCTTTTACAGTTGTGTAACTGTACTGGATTGCACTTGATTCCTGCTTTGGGCGTGAGTGTAGTATCTGCCTCACATGACTACAAATCTACAGGGTGAGATTGTCTGTCAATAGTCCTGCCATTAGTGCTCTTTGTTTAAGTTACTAGTGTGTACTGCCTTTACAGAGCATTAGAAGGTTGAACTCATGTGAAGCAGTTGCTAGACTACTTCACACATTGCTGTTACCTGCTTGTTATGACTATATTCATTAACACCCAGATCCCCATCTGATCCACTCAGATCCCCACGCACATGAAATCTATACTCCATTTGGAAACCATCACGTCTCCGATTGTCACCACCAAATCTTGCCCATCCATCTCTGGTTCCAATTGATGCATCAGCATCACCATAGGAACCTGGACATCCATCCCTGTCGGACTTGGACATACTCATGTAAGGCCATCGGCCTCGGAGACCCATCACCAGAGTAATTATTATTAGATTTCAAATATGTATTTAAGTTGCCCGACTGGGGACTTCATCCCCAGTTCAAATATCAAATCATGCCTAGTTCCTAAGTCCGATCCTAACTATCTAAGTCGTACTCCATCTCTGAAATCTTGGACACCGGTATTAGTGAGGGTGCAGCACATAAGCTGAAGCCAAGTCCGTTCCGACCCCCATGACTCACCCCGATTCCCACCCCGACTCTGACTCAACCTCCAACCCAATCTCCGACCCCCCAATTGGACCTAGTGCATAACAGTATATTCCAACTGCCATACTCACTCCTACCAATGCCATGATCCACCGCCAATTCTGAATGTGCATGAACTGTCGAGGTGCCTGCTCCCAGCATTGACACCATCCCTGAGGTCATCGAAGAACTGATGGACCACATAGAGGCCATCAATGAAGAGGACAACACTCCGCCCTCCCCAAACCTAGCGCAAGCCATCTCCCTGCTCACCAGCAGCATCCATACACCACAAGTTCCTAAGTCCCGGACCAAGGTCCAGGAACCTGACCCATTCGATGGCTCCAATCCGCTGTTATGACTATATTCATAAACGCCCAGATCCCCGTCCAATCCACTCAGATCCCTGCACATATGAAATCTACACTCCATTGGGAAACTGTCATGTCTCCATTTATCTGTCCAATTGTCACCGCCAAATCTCACCCATCTGTCTGGTTCCAATTGATGCATCAGCATCACCATAGGAACCTGGACATCCATCCCTGTCAGACTTGGACATACTCATGTAAGGCCGTCGGCCTCGGAGACCCATCACCAGAGTAATTATTATTAGATTTCAAATATGTATTTAAGTTGCCCGACTGGGGACTTCATCCCCAGTTCGAATATCAAATCATGCCTAGTTCCTAAGTCCGATCCTAACCCTCTAAGTCATACTCTGTCTCTGAAATCTCGGACACCGGTATTAGTGAGGGTGCAGCACATAAGCTGAAGCCAAGTCCGTTCCGACCCCCATGACATACCCCAACTCCCTCTCCAACTCCGACCCAACCTCTGACCCCCAATCGGACCTAGTGCGTAACATCCGTGCAAGCTCCAACTGTTCTTGGTGCAATGCTGGTTAAATTTCTGTGACCGCCCTGATGCATTTACATCTGATCAGGTGAAGGTCACCTTTGCCATGTCCTATCTCAAGGGCACCACACTGGACTACTTCAAGCCAGTGCTGATGGACAACTCTGATGACCTGATATGGTCAGAAGACTACTCTGACTTCATCTCTGAACTTCAGACCAATTTCAGTCCTTACAACCCTGAGGCCAACACCAAGAATGAACTTGATTGACTTCGGATGAAGGAAAATCACAAAATCGCAAAATACATTGTGAGTTTCCAGCAGCTAGCTCCGAAAGTCCAATGGGGCAACACTGCACTCTGATGCCAATTTTATGTTGGTCTCCCATCCCACATCAAGGATGAGATATCACACGTTGGTAAGCCGGATACTTTGGTAAACCTTCACAAGCTCGCCCAATCCATCGACACCCGTTATTGGGAATGTCAATTGGAGGTCTCCCACGAAAACTCAGCTAACAACAAATCAGACAAATCATTGGACAAGACCCCAAAGTCCAACAAGGGGTCTGACAAGAAGACCACCACCAACTCAGGCCAGAAGTCAAACACTGGTAACACCGCTGCTTCTGGTTCCAGTCAGAACAACTCCGGAAGCAGCAATAACTCCGGAGCTTGCAAGAGCACTCCAGACCTCTCCACCAAGCTGGGGAAGGATGGCAAACTTACCCAGCAGGAACACCAGTGCCACATGGACAACAACCTCTGTCTGTTCTGTGGAAAACCTGGCCACCAAGCCAAGGATTGCAACAAGGCAACCTCATCCACAGCAAAGGCAAAGGGCCATGCTGCCAATGCCATGACAGACAAGTCTGACATCAAAGCAACAGACCCAAAAAAATAGTAAGCAGTCCTCTAGCCTCTGTACGGGCTGAGGGCTGCATTGGTACTCCCCGTACAACAAATGAGGTCTGCCTGAACGCATCCACTCTTTCCCACTCCGACTCCCTTACCCTCCTCATCTACTCCAACTCCATTCCCGATACCTCTATCCAAGCATTAATTGACTCTGGTTCTACTCACTGTTTCCTCAATTCCTCCTTTTCCGATTTACATAAACTCCATACATACACCATAACTCTGATATCACTCTGATTATTTTATGGCACTACTAATGCTGTTATTTCACAAGCTATAGATCTGTCTATCTGTTTCTCTGTCGGAGAAATCCAGAACCTTACATTTTATGTTACTCTGCTTGACTCCAGCTGGTTCTCAGACATAATTGGCTCACCCGCTACAATCCATTGATTGACTGGGCATTGGGCCATATCACATTCTGTTCCCCAGTACAGGCTGTGTCATCCCCGACGTCACCAGCAACTGTAGGTGTGAAATTATCTTCCACCTCTGCTGACTCCACTCCAATAGATACTCCGTCTACCCCTCTGTCTATATTGATGGTGGATGCTATGGTCTTTGCCAGACTAAGCAAACTGGATGGTTCTCACATGTTCCAGGTTCACCTCTCCAATCCAATGCTCCTCGCCGCCCGTTCTGCCCAATCAACTCCACCCTTCCGCTTGGCCCTATCTACTCACTATCCCAAAAAGAGCTACTGGCTCTGCAAACATTCATAGATGAGAACTTGGCCATGGGCTTCATCCGCCCATCCCTATCCCTCCATGGAGCTCCAGTCCTATTTGTCTGCAAAAAGGACGGATCACTCTGCCTATGCATTGACTTCTGTGGACTTAACAAGATCACCAAGAAAGACTGATACCCAATACCCTGCACCGCGGACCTACTCGAGAGTCCTCAAAAGGCTAAGATCTATTCCAAAATAGATCTCCGACATGCCTACCATCTAGTCCGCATCCGAGAAGGTGATGAGTGGAAAATGACTTTCTGCACTTGATATGGATCTTTCAAATGGTGCATCATGCCCTTCAGACTAACAATGCTCTGGCCAGAGGTTCATGAATGATACCTTCACCAACCTCCTCAATGTGACTGTCCTCATTTACTTAGATGATATTTTGGTATATTTGGATAACGAAGAAGAGTGTTTTGGAACCCGCAAAATTATGGTGTTAGGGCAAACTCTAAATCACCACAATTCCATGAATGAACAGCTGAGAAGAATATCAAACCCTGCTGCAGCACAGCTCCAGAAACGATTTAACGTTTGTACTTTGGTTACAATCCTTTGTATTGGTCAATGCAGACTATATGCAGAAAGGTAATACATTTCTTAGCAGCAAGAAATGAATAAGACTTCCAGAGTCTAGAGTTCACGGACGCTTAGGGGTCCAGATATTCCAAAAAGAGGGGAATGCACTTAGAGGCTAAAGGAAGTAGGTGGATGAATCCAACCGTCCAACCAGTGGCACTCAGAAGCGGGTAACAGCGATGTGTGAAGTAGTCTAGCAACTGCTTCACACGAGTTCAAGATTCTAATGCTCTGCAAAGGCAGTACACACTAGTAACTTAAACAAAGAGCACTAATGGCAGGACTATCGACAGACAATCTCACCCTGTAGATTTGTAGTCATGTGAGGCAGATACTACACTCACGCCCAAAGCAGGAATATCACTACTTTGAGTGCAATCAAGTACAGTTACACAACTGTAAAAGATCCTTGAACTGGTAATCAACAGTTACTGAGATAGAGGATGACACTGTATGTCACTCTAGTCACACTGGTGTGCAGAAGATGGGTAGAATATGATGGATATATTCCTATTTCAGAGGCAGAATGGCCTCCTTATATGTTGTATTTACAGGGGCTGAGTAATGCTTCTGGAATATTCTACCTATTAATAGATGGAAGCTACTGGAAGGTTGTGGAAGGTGGAAGAAAGGGGTAGAATATTCCAAGCCAATCACAGGATCTGATCACTGGACTAACACTGATCAGGAGCTGAATAATGGTTCTGGAAAGTTCTATCTAATAATAGAGGGAAACAGCTAGAATGTTATGGAAAGGGGTAGAATATTCCAAGGCAATCACCTGATTTGATCACCCATCAGCTGATCTGATCCCTGAACTAGGCACTGATCAGGCAAAAAGAAGGGTGTCCACCCTGTTTTCTGCACTGGTTTGGACAGCCATGGATAGCCACATCTCAGGTGATGATCTGCATGGAAAATAGTGCCCTGAGAGGCTGTGGTTGTTAAGTTACAGAATATTTATTGATCAGAGACATCTGAGCTTGAATTCAGGCCAAATGCCTGGTCCAAAAGGGGAGAGCCGGCTGTGTGAAGGTTTGTGGGCGCCTATGGGTCCACAACTGTAGCACAGCAGAAATAAATGATTCTGAGCTGAGTTCTGCATGGAATATTCCCGAAAAAATATGGAAAAATAGAGAATATTTGAATAAGTCCATTCCAGGTACAAGCATCAAATATATGCTGATATTTAGGAATGGAAAAGCAAAGAATAGCACATTGGTGCTGCATAAATGGAATTTGATAGGGAAAAGGTGGTTCCCATACAGCAGAGGTGATGGTGTCATGCATCGGAATGAATAACCTGTTGATAATCATGAGTATGGTGTCATATCGAGCGACAGGGGGAGTTTCTCTATGAAATCCATGGAGATGGAGTTCCATGGTTGCTCCAGAACCAGAAGTTGTTTAAGCATTGTCGGTTTGCTTATGGAATAGATCCTATAAGCCTGCGCACAACAGTCCTATCAAACAGACAGTGTGTAACGCAGTTGTTCAGCATGCCAAAGAACAATCAGGTCAAGGAATAGGGGTAGCACTGAGTAATAGGTAAGTGTAATAGTGCTCTGTGGTTGGAGGAGGATGGGGAGCGAAAAGGATGGTCCAGATGGTTGATTGTGCTCTGTGACTGGATGACAATGGGGAGCCCGGTTGGGAGGTATGTGAAAGCTGGTTTCAGGAGATGTGACCTCTTGGTGGCAGAGGGAAATCTGATCATTGAACCAAGGTGCTTTGCCTCAGTGTAGAACTGATGGATTGTGATGTAAAGTGTAGAGCATAGACTTAGAGCATGGAATTTGACTTTAAAGCCTTGGCTGAAAACTTGTTGATTGATTCAAAAGGCGAAAACTAGTGCCCTTTTATATACAAATCCCCAGGGCACAACGACACAATATGAGGGGCAAATGATGCAATATGATGCAAGAAATGCTGATCAAGCCAGCTGATGACGCATGTGAAGTTGAACTACTAATGGGGAAATCATGGAGAAATAAAGCAACAGATAGGGGTAATCTTTGTAAGAATAGGAGATGATGAGTAATAAAAGAACCAAAAATAGAACAAGGATGAGTAAGTCGTGTATGAATGAATTAAAAGATGAAACAGGGGTGAGTCATATAAAAGAACAATAGAAACATCCACCAATACCATCTTCCCTATGGCTCCGAAGGTAAATTGACCCTGAGTCACATGAGGACTTCAGTCAGCATCCACAACAAATACTCCTTATTGTCTTAGTGATCCGTCTCCATATGGTATCCCTTTCCAAGGGTATTTGGTCCCTTTGCCTGACACGATGTAACCTGAGTTGGATTGAAGTGGGAGGATAGGTTGGTGATGGCGACTGAAATTATACCTCACGTTCGACTCGTCTATCCATGTTATGATATAGAGGTGAAATCCCAAGGAATGTATATGGTTCAATGGAATTGTGAAAGAATATGTGATCGCCAATGGCATAAGAGAGACATGGTGGGGATCTTGGATGTTGAAAGAGTTTTGGAAGTATTTTGACACGTGGAGGTGGCTTAACATGCCCGTGGAGCTCGGCGTATTTTTGATAGTCCTCTGTGTCCAGAGACCAGTGTGACATATTATTAGAAGAGATGTTGGAGAGGGGAATAGAATTGGAAGCCATGTGAATGATGATGAAAGGATTGGTGTGAATCGAAGGCTGATAATGCTTGATGGCGATGAAACACAAGTGACGATCAATGGCTAGAATTAGAGACTGAGGTAGAGAGGGAGTTGCAGCGCTATTTAAAAGTTTGATATGAAAAGACGCTGGCAGAGTTGGACTGTCAGAGTGGTTCAATATATGTCCTCGATGCGTCCTGGTGTTACACACTAGGTCCAATTGGGGGTCAGAGATTGGGTTGGAGGTTGAGTCGGAGTTGGAGCGGGAATCAGGGTGCGTCATGGGGGTTGGAATGGACTTGGCTTCAGCTTATGTGCTGCGCCCTCACTAATACCGGTGTCTGAGATTTCAGAGACAGAGTATGACTTAGATAGTTAGGATCGGACTTAGGAGCTAGGTGTGATTTGATATTCGAACTGGGGATGAAGTCCCCAGTTGGGCAACTTAAATACATATTTGAAATCTAATAATAATTACTCTAGTGATAGGGCTCTAAGGCCGACGGCCTTACATAAGTATGTCTAAGTCCAATAAGGACGGATATCCAGGTTCCTATAGTGATGCTGATGCATCAATCAGAACTGGAGACAGATGGGTGAGATTCGGCAGTGACAATCGGACAGATAAATGGAGATGTGACAGTTTCCAAATGGAGTATAGATTTCATATGCGCAGGGATCTGAGTGGATTGGACGGGGATCTGGGTGTTAATGAATATAGTCATAACAGTATCTCTCCATTTGAGGCTGAGCCCCTGAGGCCTCATGTCCATGGATTGAATAGGTGAGACGGTTGGGTGCAGTTGGAGTTATACTGGGGGTCTGGAGACATATAAAAGGAGGGGCATGATTGAGGTCTTATCCTCAATGATGTCAAATCCTTTGGCAAACATGAGTGTGGCCAAGCTTGAGCAGTTGCTCCTGGCCTGACAGAAGGAAGAGGAAGAGGAGCGGAGACAGAAGGAGGAGGAGGAGGAGCGAGGAGGAGGAGGCAGAACAGAGATGGAAAGAGGAGGAGGAGGCGGAACAAAGACGGAAGGAGGAGCAGCAGCAGCAGAGATGGAAGGAGGAGGAGGAGCAGAGATGGAAGGAGGAGGAGGAGGAGCGGAGATGGAAGGAGGAGGAGGAGCGAAGGAGGAGGAGGAGGAGGAGCGGAGATGGAAGGAGGAGGCGGAGGTGGAACAGAGACGGAAGGAGGAAGAAGCGAAAGCCGAGCGAGCCCATAGGGTCAAGGAGCTTGCGGCCATGATGGAGGCCACAAGGCTGAAGGAAGTGGAAGAGCAGGTGCACAAGCTCGAAGCCACCATGGAGGTAGAGGAGGAGGTGACCGGGGCAGGGGTGATTAGTCACTCAGGGAGCCCGAGTGTGCCAATACAGGCGGGAACCCCTGAGGTCGCCATTATCTCAATTACATGGATGGAGTTGACCCGTCCAACAACTGTCCCTCCAGTGGACTCATTGTTACGTCTGTGGTCATGGCCGTCATTTGTGGTGGGTGCGGCTGAAGAAGATGACGTGGCAGAGGCAGAGAGGGCAGAAGTGGAGGTGGATCCTGATGCCAATATGGAGCTCAATGCAAATGCAGAGCCTGAGGCAGGTGTGGATGTCAGGATGGATATGGAGCCAGATCTGACCTTGAATTGTTACAAGGAGATGGCTTGGGTAGCCACAGTTGAAGCTCACAAAAGGGTGGAGCTATATGCTGCTACCACCAAGAAAAACCTCAAGGTTGCAGTCTTTTCATTGAAGGCACACCCAAGTGCTGATACGGAGAAGCGGGAGGCGGATCGGAGGGTCATATGGTGCAAAGTGGAGAATCATGTATTGGCGACTCGTAAAAAGGAGCTGTGTGTCACTAGGTCAGCGATCCAGCTCTGCAAGTGCAAGATGGAGGAGGCGGTGGCTGAACAGCAGGACAAGGAGGAGGAGAGGGAGCACTTGGAGGCCACGTTGAGAAGGAGCGGACCACCCAAGGCTCTGGCTCTGACGGAGCCATTCAGCGGGCCTGGTGTAATTTGTGACTTGTGTTGTGACAGGTGTGGAGTGTGTGTGGCCTACCGGCCCAAATCGCTGCCTTCGGTCCTGCAATCATTGTTGGGGTCAGAAAGGAGGGTGTAGGATCAGTGGCAAGTTCGATCCCTGGAGTCGGAGCATCAAGCCCCAACTAGTGGTACAAGGAGGGGTGGAGAAAGAATCAGAAGGTCATCCAACCAAAAAGCAGCAGATGGAGATGGGTGCAGTGGCAGCTGGGGGTAGCAGTGTCAGATTGGAAGGAGCAACAACCGGCGCAGGTACGGGGCACGTTTCTGCACCCAACAGTACTGTGGGCCAGCTTATCCGGCTGGTTAACCTGCAGTTGGAGCACCTCTGGCGGATGGAGGGGTTGTTAGTGGAGTTGGTGAAGATGATGAAACAGAAGGAGGTTCTGGAGGGTCGGCAGACTGCTGAGTTGTGTCGACTGTGGAAATTTATGGCCCCCTTGGACAAGGATTCGGACATGGGGGATGAGAAAGATTGGGTGTCAGATGTAGAGAGTGACGATGAGTTGGAAATGGCATCAGAGACAGAGCCTGAGGTAGACAAGGGGAAGGGAAAAAGGAAACACAATGTATAACTTTAAAAATGAAAATGATTTGATTGTAATATTTTGGAGCAGAGAAAAAATGGGGCAGAGTGAGATTCTTTCAGAGGTTGGGTAGACTTGTAATTCCTTTTGTGACTTGTAATAAAATGATGATGCAAAATAATAGAATTAGCGTCAATAATGGAACTTAAAGATTCATGAGAGGGCCAGGTTTGTCTGGATAAGCGAAGTGAAAAACAGAGATGGATTTGGATGCGTGATCAAGTTCAGATGCGGAGATCCATGAGGACTCTTCATCGGTGCCTTCATATCCAGTCCATTTGACTAGGTACTGGAGCTTGCACTTGTACCGATGATCAATCTTTGAGTCCAGGATCTCAGATATCTCATATTTGTTATCTCCTTCGATGATGATCGGAGGAGGTGGAGGTTGGGTGCGACCGGAGATCTCGTTTGTAGTGGCAGCATTGATATATGGAAGACCGGGTGAACTGCTCGGAAGTGGTCAGGGAGGTGGAGGGTGAAGGACCTGCTGCCAGCATGAGCAATGACCTCATAAGGACCTAAGTATTTCTTGGAGAGTTTCCTCAATGGGCGGGTGGTCTGGAAGTGTTCGGCCTTGACGAATACTTTGTCTCTGATTTGCAGGTCTGGAGCCAGAATGCAGCGTTGGTCTGCAGAGACTTGGTATTGTTTCTGAGCATCAGAGACGGTCTTTTGGAGATGTTGGTGTAGTTGATCAAGGTCAGTTATGAATTGGCAGGCTTTGGTGGAGGCGAGTTCCTTCTCAGGGTGGATGGAGATGTTCAGATGGTAGCCTTTATTAGCAAAGAATGGAGAGATGCCAGTAGTCACATTCAGAGCGTTGTTGTAGGCAAACTCTGCGATTGGAAGTAGGTCAGCCCAGTTGTCTTGTTGATAGTTACAATAGATTTGGAGATATTGTTCCAGGGACTGATTCATTTGTTCCATTTGTCTGTCTCCTTCAGGATGGTATCCAGAGGTGAAGCTTCATGTCGAGGGCCTTTCCTAATGTGCGGAAGGAGGACATGAACTCTGAGCCCCAATCGGATGTGACATGCAATGGGACTCCGTGTTTAGAAAATACATGGAGAACGAACAACTTAGCTAGTGAGGCGGAGGTGATGGTGTCATGCATTGGAATGAATAGTGACTGTTTAGTGAACCTGTCGACAATCACAAGTATGGTGTCGTATCCAAGTGATGGGGGAAGCTTCTCTATAAAATCCATGGAGATGGAGTTCCATGGTTGCTCTGGGACTGGAAGTTGTTTAAGCATTCCATAGGGTTTGTGCCTTTGTGATTTTGAGCACATACATGTGGTACAAGAGTTACAGTAGTGTTGAATGTATTCTCACATTTTTGGCCATACATAGTCTTGTTGGATTAATCCTTGTGTGCAATTTTGCCCAAAATGGCTGGAGATCAGGTGATCATCATAATACTGCAAAACTTGGAGTCAGAGACCATTGGCATCAGGGACATATATCCGGTCATTGTGTCGGAGGTGTCCTTCAGGGTCACTTCGGATCGGAAGGGTCATCCAAGTGTTTAACTGCAACAGGTTCGGATCAGATTGATGAACGGATGTCAGAGTGAAGCCGGCCGACATCCACAATGGTGACAGCTTGGAGGGTGGGAGTCATGAGGGTGGATGCTTGTAGGGACGATGCCAGCTGCTCATTAGTGAACACAGGACAAAAGTTGTGTGGGTTTACAGTGGCATAGTCACTACTCCCCTCTTTAGGGTAGACGTCCCAGCATCTAGTCAATGCATCAGGCTTTGCTCCAAGTTGACCAGGATGGAAACGGAAGGTTGAACTGAGACAGGTATTTGGACCATCGAACTTGTCTCCAGGTGAGTAGTTTCATTGTGGAGAAGTATTCCAAGTTCTTGTGATCCGTTATGACGTCCACCGGATCGGAGGGGCCTTCGAGGTAGTGTCTCCATATCTGGAAGGCTTCATATATGGCAAGGAGCTCTGTGTCATGGACATCATAATTCAGTTCACAGGGCATAAATGTACATGAGTGAAAAGCAATTGGATGGACTTGTCCATCGTCCAGAGAGATGATGGACAGGATTGCGGCAAGTGCATAGTTGGAGGCATCGGTCTCTAATAGGATAGGAATGTCTGGAACCCAATGAGTCAGTATTGGAGTGGTAGTAAAGGCCTTCTTCAAGGTCTCAAAGCTCTGTCTACATTCATCAGTGAAATTCCATTGGATACCCTTCCTAGTAAGTCAGGTGAGCGGAATGGTAATATTGGAGTAGCTGTAAATGAAGTGGCGGTAGAAGTTGGTGAACCCCAGGAAGGACTGTGCATCTTTGACCTTCTGCAGTTCCAGCCATTCCTGTATGGCTTTGATTTTGTCATTGGACATTGTCAGTCCTGCCGGAGAGAGGATATAGCCTAGATGTTGGAACCCACAAAATTATGGTGTTAGGGCAAACTCTAAATCACCACAATTCCATGAATGAACAGCTGAGAAGAATATCAAACCCTGCTGCAGCACAGCTCCAGAAACGATTTAACGTTTGTACTTTGGTTACAATCCTTTGTATTGGTCAATGCAGACTATATGCAGAAAGGTAATACATTTCTTAGCAGCAAGAAATGAATAAGACTTCCAGAGTCTAGAGTTCACGGACGCTTAGGGGTCCAGATATTCCAAAAAGAGGGGAATGCACTTAGAGGCTAAAGGAAGTAGGTGGATGAATCCAACCGTCCAACCAGTGGCACTCAGAAGCGGGTAACAGCGATGTGTGAAGTAGTCTAGCAACTGCTTCACACGAGTTCAAGATTCTAATGCTCTGCAAAGGCAGTACACACTAGTAACTTAAACAAAGAGCACTAATGGCAGGACTATCGACAGACAATCTCACCCTGTAGATTTGTAGTCATGTGAGGCAGATACTACACTCACGCCCAAAGCAGGAATATCACTACTTTGAGTGCAATCAAGTACAGTTACACAACTGTAAAAGATCCTTGAACTGGTAATCAACAGTTACTGAGATAGAGGATGACACTGTATGTCACTCTAGTCACACTGGTGTGCAGAAGATGGGTAGAATATGATGGATATGTTTCTATTTCAGAGGCAGAATGGCCTCCTTATATGTTGTATTTACAGGGGCTGAGTAATGCTTCTGGAATATTCTACCTATTAATAGATGGAAGCTACTGGAAGGTTGTGGAAGGTGGAAGAAAGGGGTAGAATATTCCAAGCCAATCACAGGATCTGATCACTGGACTAACACTGATCAGGAGCTGAATAATGGTTCTGGAAAGTTCTATCTAATAATAGAGGGAAACAGCTAGAATGTTATGGAAAGGGGTAGAATATTCCAAGGCAATCACCTGATTTGATCACCCATCACCTGATCTGATCTCTGAACTAGGCACTGATCAGGCAAAAAGAAGGGTGTCCACCCTGTTTTCTGCACTGGTTTGGACAGCCATGGATAGCCACATGTCATGTGATGATCTGCATGGAAAATAGTGCCCTGAGAGGCTGTGGTTGTCAAGTTAGAGAATATTTATTGATCAGAGACATCTGAGCTTGAATTCAGGCCGAATGCCTGGTCCAAAGGTGGATAGCCGGCTGTGTGAAGGTTTGTGGGCGCCTATGGGTCCACAACTGTAGCACAGCAGAAATAAATGATTCTGAGCTGAGTTCTGCATGGAATATTCCCGAAAAAATATGGAAAAATAGAGAATATTTGAATAAGTCCATTACAGGTACAAGCACCAAATATATGCTGATATTTAGGAATGGAAAAGCAAAGTATAGCACATTGGTGCTGCATAAATGGAATTTGATAGGGAAAAGGTGGTTCCCATACAAAGAGCATTGGACACATGTCCGAGAAGTACTCCGATGTCTCCAAAAACATGGCCTCTTTGCCTGCGCTGACAAATGTGAATTCCACTCTGACTCAGTTGAGTATCTAGTGTATGGGAACCACCTTTTCCCTATCAAATTCCATTTATGCAGCACCAATGTGCTATTCTTTGCTTTTCCATTCCTAAATATCAGCATATATTTGGTGCTTGTACCTGTAATGGACTTATTCAAATATTCTCTATTTTTCCATATTTTTTCGGGAATATTCCATGCAGAACTCAGCTCAGAATCATTTATTTCTGCTGTGCTACAGTTGTGGACCCATAGGCGCCCACAAACCTTCACACAGCCGGCTCTCCCCTTTTGGACCAGGCATTTGGCCTGAATTCAAGCTCAGATGTCTCTGATCAATAAATATTCTGTAACTTAACAACCACAGCCTCTCAGGGCACTATTTTCCATGCAGATCATCACCTGAGATGTGGCTATCCATGGCTGTCCAAACCAGTGCAGAAAACAGGGTGGACACCCTTCTTTTTGCCTGATCAGTGCCTAGTTCAGGGATCAGATCAGCTGATGGGTGATCAAATCAGGTGATTGCCTTGGAATATTCTACCCCTTTCCATAACATTCTAGCTGTTTTCCTCTATTATTAGATAGAACTTTCCAGAACCATTATTCAGCTCCTGATCAGTGTTAGTCCAGTGATCAGATCCTGTGATTGGCTTGGAATATTCTACCCCTTTCTTCCACCTTCCACAACCTTCCAGTAGCTTCCATCTATTAATAGGTAGAATATTCCAGAAGCATTACTCAGCCCCTGTAAATACAACATATAAGGAGGCCATTCTGCCTCTGAAATAGGAATATATCCATCATATTCTACCCATCTTCTGCACACCAGTGTGACTAGAGTGACATACAGTGTCATCCTCTATCTCAGTAACTGTTGATTACCAGTTCAAGGATCTTTTACAGTTGTGTAACTGTACTTGATTGCACTCAAAGTAGTGATATTCCTGCTTTGGGCGTGAGTGTAGTATCTGCCTCACATGACTACAAATCTACAGGGTGAGATTGTCTGTCGATAGTCCTGCCATTAGTGCTCTTTGTTTAAGTTACTAGTGTGTACTGCCTTTGCAGAGCATTAGAATCTTGAACTCGTGTGAAGCAGTTGCTAGACTACTTCACACATCGCTGTTACCCGCTTCTGAGTGCCACTGGTTGGACGGTTGGATTCATCCACCTACTTCCTTTAGCCTCTAAGTGCATTCCCCTCTTTTTGGAATATCTGGACCCCTAAGCGTCCGTGAACTCTAGACTCTGGAAGTCTTATTCATTTCTTGCTGCTAAGAAATGTATTACCTTTCTGCATATAGTCTGCATTGACCAATACAAAGGATTGTAACCAAAGTACAAACGTTAAATCGTTTCTGGAGCTGTGCTGCAGCAGGGTTTGATATTCTTCTCAGCTGTTCATTCATGGAATTGTGGTGATTTAGAGTTTGCCCTAACACCATAATTTTGCGGGTTCCAAAACAATATAGCTCCACCCTTTTGCAAGCTTCAACTGCAGCTACCCAGGCCATCTTCTTGTAACAATTCGAGGTCGGATCAGGCTCCATATCCATCCCAACATCCACACCCACCTTGGGCTCCACATTTGTGTTGAGCTCCATGTTGGCATTGGGATCCACCTCCACTTCCACCCTCTCTGCCTCTGCCACATCATCCTCTTCAGCCACACCCACTGCAAATAACGGCCATGGTTGCAGATGCAATGACGAGTCTACTGAAGGGGCAGTTGTCGGATGGGTCAACTCCGTCCGTGTGACCGAGATAATGGCGACCTCAGGGGTCGCCGCCTGTATTGGTACACTCAGACTCCCAGGTGACTAGTCACCCCTGCCCTGGTCAGCTCCTCTACCTCCATGGTGGCTTCTAGCTCATGCACCTGCTCTTCCACTTCCTTCAGCCTCATGGCCTCCATCGCAGCTGCAAGCTCCTTGACCCTGTGTGCTTGGTTGGCCTTCGCTTCTTCCTCCTTCTGCTTCCATCTCTGTTCCTCCTCCTCCTCCTTCCATCTCCATTCTGTCTCCTCCTCCTCCTTCCATTTCCATTCTGCCTCCTCCTCCTCCTTCCGTCTCTGCTCCTCTTCTTCTTCCTTCCATCAGGCCAGGAGCAACTGTTGAAAAAATTTCGCCTTGCTGGGGGTGTGTGGAGAGTAGATTTCGAATAGAGACAGAGGGAGTGATGGGAACTGGATGTATGCGTAATCGAATTGAAGATATACTTGAGTAGTATCTTCCTACGAAGTTTGATGGGATTTGGTGTGATCTTCGTCTAGATATCAACAATTTGAGCAGGGATCAGGAGCAGATGATTCAAACGAGAGTAAATGCTTAATAGAAAATCAACCAGTGGAGCTTAGGCTTCGAAAACTGGGATTCGAATATATGTTGCAATAATCTGGAGAAGTATGCAAAAGATAGTAGAAATACGCGTTCTTTCTGGAGTTATTCCAGAAACGAATAGTTCAGACACAGACAACAGAAACAGGTGAGAGGAAATTCTCTAGTCCATTGCATATCTAGCTAGGCGTGTTTTATACAAGATATGCATGCTAATAACTCGTGATAAAAGTTCTGTGTCATTTGAAACATGGGAAAGAAACTTGTGATAAAAACGAAATGGGGGGTGGAGCCAATAGGGAAAATGACGAAATAAAATATAAAAGAAATATAGGAGAATGATCTGATGTGTGTGGAGCTTACAGGGGCTTCTCCTCTTCCCTCCTAACCATTTCCCCTCGCTTTCCTACCTCCCCCTCAACCTCCTGAGCCTCCTATGTGCTCCTATTCCTCCTATCCCCTCTGTTCCCCCTCTGTTCCCCTCTCCCCTAGAAGTCCGGTCTTCCAAATAACAGCAACTGCTCGAGCTCAGCCACACTCAGATTTGCTAAGGAGTTCGACATTGTTGAGGATAAGACCTCAAACATGCCCCTCCTTTTATATGTTTCCAGACCCCCAGTATAACTCCGACTGCACCCAACCATCTCACCTATTCAATCCACAGACATGAGGCCTCAAGGGCTTGGCCTTAAATGGAGAGATTGTTATGCACTAGGTCCGATTGGGGGTTGGAGATTGGGTTGGAGATTGGGTTGGAGATTGGGTTGGAGATTGGGTTGGAGATTGGGTCGGAGTCGGAGTACATCACAGGGGTCGGAACGGACTTGGCTTCAGCTTATGTGCTGCGCCCTCACTGATACCGGTGTCCGAGATTTTGGAGATGGAGTACGACTTAGAGAGTTAGGATCAGACTTAGGAACTAGGTGAGATTCGATATTCGAACTGGGGAATGAAGTCCCCAGTTGGGCAACTTAAATACATATTTTGAAATCTAATAATAATCACTCCGGTGATGGGTCTCCGAGGCCGACAGCCTTACGTGAGTATGTCTGAGTCTGACGGGGATGGATGTCCGGGTTCCTAAGACGGAACAGAGAAGGAAAGAGGAGGAAGCGAAGGCCGAGAGGGCCCGCAGGGTCAAGGAACTTGCGGCTGCGATGGAGGCCGTGAGACTGAAGGAAGTGGAGGAGCAGGCGCATGAGCTGGAAGCCGCCATGGAGGTAGAGGAGGAGGTGACCAGGGCAGGGGCGACCAGTCCAGGAAGTCCGAGTGTGCCGATACGGCCAGGGACCCCTGAAGTCGCCATCATCTCCGTTACATGGACGGAGACAACTTGTTTGAAGACTGTCACTGTGGAGGACTCGCCGTTACGTCCGCAGGCACGGCCCTTATTTGAGTTGGGGGCAGCTGAGGAAGATGATGCGGCGGAGACGGAGAGGGCAGAGGTGGAGGCGGATCCCAATGCCAATGTGGAGCTCGATGCAAATGCAGAGCCCGAGGCGGGTGTGGATGTTGGGACGGATGCGGAGCCGGATCCCACTTCAAATTCTTACAAGGAGATGGCTTGGGTAGCTGCGGTTGAGGCTCGCAAAAGAGCAGAGCTTTATGCCGCTACCACCAAGAAGAATCTCGACGTTGCGGTCTTTTCATTGAAGGTGTACCCGAGTGCTGATACGGAGAAGTGGGAGGCGGATCGGAGGGTCATATGGTGCAAGGCGGAGAGTTGCGTGTTGGCGACCCATAAGAAGGAGCTGCATGTCACGAGGTCGGCGATCCAGCTTTGCAAGCGCAAGATGGAGAAGGTGGCAGCAGAACAGCAGGACAAGGAGGAGGAGAGGGAACGCTTGGAGGCTGCAGAGAGAAGGGGCGGACCACCCAAGGCTCTGGCTCCAACGGAGCCATTTGGCGGACCTGGCGTAACTTGCGACTTATGTTGTGATGCGGGTGTGGAGTGCATGTGGCCTACTGGCCCAACTCGCCGACTTCGGTCCTGCGATCGTTGTTGGGGTCG
This sequence comes from Cantharellus purpuraceus, assembly GCA_025174535.1. Lineage (NCBI taxonomy): Eukaryota > Fungi > Basidiomycota > Agaricomycetes > Cantharellales > Hydnaceae > Cantharellus > Cantharellus purpuraceus. The sequence goes on from JALBUN010000049.1 coordinate 865,614, forward strand.
GAAAGGAGGGTGTAGGATCGATGGAAAGTTCAAGCCCTGACTAGTGGTACAAGGAAGGGCAGAGAAAGAATCGGAAGGTCATCCGACCAAAAAGAGGCGGACGGAGACGGGTGCTGTGGCAGCTGGGGGTAGCGGTGTTGGATCGGAAGGGGCAACGACCGGTGCAGGTACGGGGCGCATCTCGGCGCCCAATAGTACCATGGGCCAGCTTATCCGGCTGGTTAACCTGCAGTCGGAGCACCTTCGGCAGATGGAGGGGTTGCTAGTAGACTTGGTGAGGATGATGAAATGGAAAGAGGTTCTGGAGGGTCGGTGGACGGCCAAGTTGCGTCGGTTGCGGAAGTTCATGGCCCCTTTGGACGAGGATTTGGACATGGGAGATGAGAAGGATTGGGTGTCGGATGTAGAGAGTGATGAGGAGCCGGAGACGGCATCAGAGACGGAGCCTGAGGTAGATAAGGGGAAGGGGAAAAGGAAATGCGATGTATAAAAGTAAAAAATGAGAATGATTATAAATTTTGGAGCAGAGAAAAATGATTCAGAGTGATATTCCTTCAGAGTATTTTAGGCTGGTAATTTCCCTTGTGACTTGTAATAAAATGACGATGCGAAATAATAGAATTAGCATTAGTAATGGGACTTAAGGATTTATAAGAGGGCCAGGTTTGTCTGGATAAGCGGAGTGAAAGTCGGAGATGGATTTGGATGTGTGATCGAGTTCAGATGCGGAGATCCATGAGGACTCTTCATTGGTGCCTTCGTATCCAGTCCATTTGACTAAGTACTGGAGCTTGCACTTGTATCAACGGTCGATCTTCAAGTCCAGGATCTTGGATATCTCATATTCATTGTCTCCTTCGATGATGATCGGGGGAGGTGGAAGTTGCGTGCGACCGGAGATCTCGTTCATGGTAGCGGGTTCGAGCATTGATATATGGAAAACTGGATGAACTGCTCAGAAGTGGTCTGGGAGGCAGAGGGTGAAGGACCTGCTGCCTGCGCGAGCAATGACCTCATAAGGACCTAAGTATTTCTCAGAGAGTTTCTTTGATGGGCGGGTGGTCCGAAAGTGTTCGGCCTTAATGAATACTTTGTCTCTGATTTGCAGGTCTGGAGCCGGAATGCGGCGTCGGTCTGCGGAGACTTGATATTGTTTCTGGGCATTGGAGATGGTCTCTCGGAGATGTTGGTGTAGTTGATTGAGGTTGGTTACGAATTGGCGGGCTTTGGTGGAGGCAAGTTCTTTCTCGGGGTGGACGGAGATGTTTGGATGATAGCCTTTATTAGCAAAGAATGGAGAGATGCCAGTAGTCGCATTCAAAACATTATTATAAGCAAACTCTGCTATCGGAAGTAGATCAGCCCAGTTGTCTTGTTGATAGTTACAATAGATTTGGAGATATTGTTCCAGGGACTGATTCATTCGTTCCATTTGTCCATCTCCTTTGGGATGGTATCCGGAGGTGAAGTGAAGCTTCATGTCAAGAGCCTTTCCTAGTGCGCAGAAGAAGGAGGACACAAACTCCAAGCCCCGATCGGATGTGACATGCAATGGGACTCCGTGTTTAGAGAATATGTGGAGAACGAACAACTTAGCTAGTGAGGCAGAGGTGATGGTGTCATGCGTCGGAATGAATAGTGACTGTTTAGTGAACCTGTTGACAATCACAAGTATGGTGTCATATCCGAGCGATGGGGGGAGCTTCTCTATGAAATCCATGGAGATGGAGTTCCATGGTTGCTCCAGGACCGGAAGTTGCTTAAGTGTTCCGTAGGGTTTGTGCCTTTGCGATTTTGAGCGCATACATGTGGTGCAGGAGTTACAGTAGTGTTGAATGTATTCCCGCATTTTTGGCCATACATAGTCTCGTCGGATTAATCCTTGTGTGCAATTTTGCCTGAAATGGCCCGAGATCGGGTGATCATGATAATACTGCAAAACTCAGAGTTGGAGACCGTTGGTGTCAGGGACGTATATCCGGTTGTTGTGTCGGAGATGTCCTTCAGGGTCAAGTGACCATTTTGGATCAGAAGGGTTGTCCAAGTGTTTAACTGCAACAGGATCAGATCGGAGTGATGAGCGGATGTCAGAGTGGAGTTGGTCGATGTCCATAATGGTGACAGCTCAGAGAGTGGGAGTCATGAGGGTGGATGCTCGTAGGGACGATGCCAGCTGCTCATTAGTGAACACAGGACGAAAGTTGTGTGGGTTTACAGTGGCATAGTCGCTATTCCCCTCTTTAGGGTAGACATCCTATCGTCTAGTTAATGCGTCGGGCTTTGCTCCGAGTCAACCTGGACGGAAACGGATAATGAGATTGAACTGAGATGGGTATTCGGACCATCGGACCTGTCTCCGGGTGAGCAGTTTCGTTGTGGAGAAGTATTCCAAGTTCTTGTGGTCGGTTATGACGTCCACCGGATCGGAGGGGCCTTCAAGGTAGTGTCTCCATATCCGGAAGGCTTCATATATGGCAAGGAGCTCTTTGTCATGGACGTCATAGTTCAGTTTGGGGGGCGTAAATGTACGCGAGTGAAAAGCGATCAGGTGGACTTGTCCATCATCTCTCCGGATGATGGACAGGATCGCGGCAAGTGCATAGTCGGAGGCATCAGTCTCTAATAGGATAGGAATGTCTGAAACCCAATGAGTCAGTATTGGAGCGGAAGTAAAGGCCTTCTTCAAGGTCTCAAAGCACTGTCTACATTCATCAGTGAAATTCCATTGGGTACCCTTCCTAGTGAGTCGGGTGAGCAGAACGGTGATATCGGAGTAGCCGTGAATGAAGCGGCGGTAGAAGTTGGCAAACCCTAGGAAGGACTGTACGTCCTTGACTTTCTGGGGTTCTGGCCATTCCTGTATGGCTTTGATTTTGTCGTTGGACATTGTCAATCCTGCCGGGGAGAGGATATAGCCTAGGTATTCAACCGAGTCAGAGTGGAATTCGCATTTGTCAGTGCAGGCGAAGAGGCCATGCTTTCGGAGGCATCAGAGTACTTCTCGGACATGTGTCCGATGTTCTTCTTCATTGTCTGAATATACCAAAATGTTGTCTAAGTAAACGAGGATGGTCACATCGAGGAGGTCGGCGAAGGCGTCATTCATGAACCTCTGGAAGGTGGCCGGAGCATTGGTTAGTCCAAAGGGCATGACGCACCACTCGAAGGATCCATATCGTGTGCGGAAGGTCGTTTTCCATTCGTCGCCTTCTCAGATGCGGACTAGGTGGTAGGCATGTCGGAGATCTATTTTGGAGTAGATCTTAGCCTTTCGAGGACTTTCGAGTAGGTCCGCGGTGCAGGGTATCAGGTATCGGTCTTTCTTGGTGATGTTATGACTATATTCATTAACACCCAGATCCCCGTCCGATCCCCTCAGATCCCCGTGCATATGAAATCTATACTCCATTTGGAAACCGCTACGTCTCCATTTACCTGTCTGATTGTCACCGCCGATTCTGCCCATCCATCTCCGGTTCCGATTGATGCATCAGCATCACCATAGGAACCTGGACATCCGTCCCCGTCGGACTCGGACATACTCATGTAAGGCCATCAGCCTCGGAGATCCATCACCGGAGTAATTATTATTAGATTTCGAATATGTATTTAAGTTGCCCGACTGGGGACTTCATTCCCCAGTTCGAATATTGAATCACGCCTAGCTCCTAAGTCCAATCCTAACTCTCTAAGTTGTACTCCGTCTCCAAAATCTCGGACACTGGTATTAGTGAGGGCGCAGCACATAAGCTGAAGCCAAGTCCGTTCCGACCCCCATGACGTACTCCGACCCTGACCAAACCTCCAACCCAACCTCCAATCCAATCTCCAACCCCAAATCGGACCTAGTGTGTAACAGTATATTTGAACTACCATACTCACTCCTACCAATGCCACGATCCACTGCCAATTCCGAACACGCATGAATTGTCGAGGTACCCGCCCCCAGCATCGACACCATCCCCGAGGTTGTCGAAGAACTGATGGACCACATAGAGGCCGTCAATGAAGAAGACGACACCCCACCCTCTCCAAATCTGGCGCAAGCCATCTCCCTGCTCGCTAGCAGCATCCGTAACCCACAAGCCCCTAAGTCCCGGACCAAGGTCTGAGAACCCGACCCATTCGATGGCTCCAATCCGCACAAGCTCCAGCCATTCTTGGTGCAATGCTGGTTGAATTTCCATGATCACCCCGACGCATTCACATCCGATCGGGTGAAGGTCACCTTCGCCATGTCCTATCTCAAGGGCACCGCACTGGACTACTTTGAGCCAGCGCTCATGGACGACTCCGATGACCCGATATGGTCAGAAGACTACTCCGACTTCATCTCTGAACTTCAGACCAATTTTGGTCCTTATAACCCCGAGGCCGATGCTGAGAACGAACTCAATCGACTTTGGATGAAGGAGAATCACAAAATCGCAAAATACATTGTGAGTTTCCAGCAGCTAGCTCTGAAAGTCCAATGGGGCGACGCTGCACTCCGACGCCAATTTTACGTTGGACTCCCATCCCGCATCAAGGACGAGATATCACGCATCGGTAAGTCGGATACTTTGGCTACCCTCCGCAAGCTCGCCCAATCATCGACACCCGTTATTGGGAACGTCAATCCGAGGTCTCCCGCGAAAATTCAGCCAACAACAAATTGGACAAATCATTGGACAAGACCCCAAAGTCCAACAAGGGGTCCAATAAGCAGGCCACCGCCAACTCAGGCCAGAAGTCAAACACTGGTAACGCTGCCGCTTCCAGTTCCGGTCAGAACAACTCCGGTACCAGCAATAACTCCAGAGCTTGCAAGAGTACTCCGGACCTCTCCACCAAGCTGGGAAAGGATGGGAAACTTACCCAGCAGGAACGCCAGCACCACATGGACAACAACCTCTGTCTGTTCTGCGGAAAGCCTGGTCACCAAGCCAAGGATTGCAACAAGGCAACCTCGTCCGCAGCAAAGGCAAAGGGCCATGCCGCCAATGCCACGACGGACCAAAAAAAATAGTAAGCAGTCCTATAGCCTCCGTATGGGCTGAGGGCTGCATTGGTACTCCCCATACGACAAACGAGGTCTGCCTGAACGCATCCGCTCTTTCCCACTCCGACTCCCTTACCCTCCTCGTCCACTCCGACTCCATTCCCAATACCGCTATTCAAGCATTAATTGACTCTGGTTCTACTCACTGTTTCCTCGATTCCTCTTTTTCCAATTTACATAAACTCCATACATACACCATAACTCCGATACCACTCCGATTATTTGACAGTACTACTAATGCTGTTATTTCACAAGCTATAGATTTGTCTATCCGTTTTTCTGTCGGAGAAATCCAGACCCTTACATTCTATGTTACTCCACTTGACTCCAGCTGTTCTGTGGTTCTCGGACATAACTGGCTCACCCGCTACAATCTGTTGATTGACTGGGCATTTGGCCATATCACATTCCGTTCTCCAGCACAGGCTGTGTCATCCCCAACGTCACCAGCAACTATAGGTGCGAAATTATCTTCTGCCTCCGCTGACTCTGCTCCGATAGATACTCCGTCTACCCCTCCATTTATATCGATGGTGGACGCTATGGTCTTCGCCAGACTAAGCAAGCTGGATGGTTCTCACACATTCCAGGTCCACCTCTCCGACCTGATATTCCTCGCTGCTTGTTCTGCCCAATCCACTCCACCGGACCTCTCTATGGTTCCCAAGGAGTACCATGAGTTCGCCGACGTGTTCAGCAACTCTAAAGCCGACTCCCTAGCAGAACACTGACCATATGATCTCAAGATTGAACTGGATGACAACTCCACCCCTCCGCTTGGCCCTATCTACTCGCTATCACAAAAAGAGCTACTGGCTCTCTGAACATTCATAGATGAGAACTTGGCCACAGGCTTCATCCGCCCATCCCTATCTCCTCATGGAGCTCTGGTCCTATTTGTCTGCAAAAAGGACGGATCACTCCCTCTATGCGTCAACTTCCGTGGACTCAACAAAATCACCAAGAAAGACTGATACCCAATACCCTGCACCGCGGACCTACTTGAGAGTCCTCGAAAGGCTAAGATCTACTCCAAAATAGATCTCCGACATGCCTACCATCTAGTCCGTATCTGAGAAGGCGATGAATGGAAAACGACCTTCCACACACAATATGGATCTTTCGAGTGGTGCGTCATGCCCTTCAGTTTAACCAATGCTCCGGCCGCCTTCCAGAGGTTCATGAATGATACCTTCGCCGACCTTCTCGATGTGTCTGTCCTTGTTTACTTAGACAACATTCTGGTATATTCAGACAACAAAGAAGAACATCAGACACATGTCCGAGAGGTACTCTGACGTCTCCGAAAACATGGCCTCTTCGCCTGTGCTGACAAATGTGAATTCCACTCCAACTCGGTTGAATACCTAGGCTATATCCTCTCCCCAGCAGGATTAACAATGTCCAACGACAAAATCAAAGCCATACAGGAATGGCCAGAACCCCGGAAAGTTAAGGACGTACAGTCCTTCCTTGGGTTCACCAACTTCTACCGCCACTTTATTCATGGCTACTCCGATATCACTGTTCTGCTCACCCGACTCACTAGGAAGGGTACCCAATGGAATTTCACTGATGAATGTAGACAGAGCTTTGAGACCTTGGAAAAGGCCTTTACTTCCGCTCCAATACTGACTCATTGGGTTTCAGACATTCCTATCCTATTAGAGACTGATGCCTCCGACTATGCACTTGCCGCGATCCTGTCCATCATCTCTCCGGATGATGGACAAGTCCACCTGATCGCTTTTCACTCGCGTACATTTACGCCCCCCAAACTGAACTATGACGTCCATGACAAAGAGCTCCTTGCCATATATGAAGCCTTCCGGATATGGAGACACTACCTTGAAGGCCCCTCCGATCCGGTGGACGTCATAACCGACCACAAGAACTTGGAATACTTCTCCACAACGAAACTGCTCACCCGGAGACAGGTCCGATGGTCCGAATACCTATCTCAGTTCAATCTCATTATCCGTTTCCGTCCAGGTTGACTCGGAGCAAAGCCCGACGCGTTAACTAGACGCTGGGACATCTACCCTAAAGAGGGGAATAGCGACCTTGCCACTGTAAACCCACACAACTTTCGTCCTGTGTTCACTAACGAGCAGCTGGCATCGTCCCTACGAGCATCCACCCTCATGACTCCCACTCTCTGAGCTGTCACCATTATGGACATCAACCAACTCCGTTCTGACATCCGCTCATCACTCCGATCCGATCCTGTTGCAGTTAAACACTTGGACAACCCTTCCGATCCAAAATGGTCACTTGACCCTGAAGGACATCTCCGAAACAACAACCGGATATACGTCCCCGACGCCAACGGCCTCTGACTCCGAGTTTTGCAGTATTATCATGATCACCCGATCTCCGGCCACTTCGGGCAAAATTGCACACAAGGATTAATCCGACGAGACTATGTATGGCCAAAAATGCAGGAATACATTCAACACTACTGTAACTCCTGCACCACGTGTATGCGCTCAAAATCGCAAAGGCACAAACCCTACGGAACGATCAAACAACTTCCGGTCCCGGAGCAACCATGGAACTCCACCTCCATGGATTTCATAGAGAAGCTCCCCCCATCGCTCGGATTGTCAACAGGTTCACTAAACAGTCACTATTCATTCCGACGCATGACACCATCACCTCTGCCTCGCTAGCTAAATTGTTCATTCTCCATGTATTCTCTAAACACGGAGTCCCGTCGCATGTCACATCCGATCGGGGTTCGGAGTTCGTGTCCTCCTTCTTCCGCACATTAGGAAAGGCTCTCGACATGAAGCTCCATTTCACCTCCGGATACCACCCTGAAGGAGACAGACAAATGGAACGAATGAATCAGTCACTGGAACAATATCTCCAAATCTATTGTAACTATCAACAAGACAACTGGGCTGATCTACTTCCAATTGCAGAGTTTGCCTACAACAACGCTCCAAATGCGACTACTGGCATCTCTCCATTCTTTGCTAATAAAGGCTACCATCCGAACATCTCCGTTCACCCCGAGAAAGAACTTGCCTCCACCAAAGCCTGCCAATTCGTAACCAACCTCAATCAACTACACCAACATCTCCGAGAGACCATCTCCAATGCCCAGAAACAATATCAAGTCTCCACAGACCGACACCGCATTCCGGCTCTGGACCTGCGAATTGGAGACAAAGTATTCATTAAGGCCGAACACTTCCGGACCACCCGTCCATCGAAGAAACTCTCCAAGAAATACTTAGGTCCTTATGAGGTCATTGCTCGCGCAGGCAGCAGGTCCTTCACCCTCTGCCTCCCAGACCACTTCCGAGCAGTTCATCCAGTTTTCCATATATCAATGCTCGAACCCACTACCACGAACGAGATCTCCGGTCGCACACAACCTCCACCTCCCCCGATCATCATCGAAGGAGACAATGAATATGAGATATCTGAGATCCTGGACTTGAAGATCGACCGTTGATACAAGTGCAAGCTCCAGTACTTAGTCAAATGGACTGGATACAAAGGCACCGATGAAGAGTCTTCATGGATCTCCGCATCCGAACTCGATCACACATCCGAATCTGTCTCCGATTTTCACTCTGCTTATCCAGACAAACCTGGCCCTCTTATGAATCTTTAAGTGCGATTACTAATGCTAATTCTATTATTTCGCATCACCATTTTATTACAAGTCAAGGGAAATTACCAGCCTGCTCAAAAACTCCGAAGGAATATCACTCCGCCTCATTCTTTCTCCATTCCGAAATTTATAATCATTTTCATTTTTATTTTATACATTGCGTTTCCTTTTCCCCTTTCCCTTATCTACCTCAGGCTCCGTCTCCGACTCCTCATCACTCTCTACATCTGACACCCAATCCTTCTCATCTCCCATGTCTGAATCCTCGTCCAATGGGGCCATGAATTTCCGCAACCGACGTAACTTGGCTGTCCAACGACCCTCCAGAACCTCCTTCCGTTTCATCGTCCTCACCAAGTCTACTAACAACCCCTCCGTCCGCCGAAGGTGCTCCGACTGCAGGTTAACCAGCCAGATAAGCTGGCCCACAGTGCTATTGGGCGCCAAAACGCACCCTGTACCTGCACCGGTCATCGCCCCTTCCGATCCAACACCGCTACCCCCGGCTGCCACAGCACCCATCTCCGTCCACCTCTTTTTGGTTGGATGACCCTCCGATTCCTTCTCGGCCCCTCCTTGTACCACTAGTCGGGGCTTGACGCTCCGACTCCGGGGATCGAACTTCCCATCGATCCTACACCCTCCTTTCCGACCCTGACAACGATCGCAGGACCGAAGTCGGCGAGTTGGGCCGGTAGGCCACACGCACTCCACACCCGCATCACAACATAAGTCGCAAGTTACACTGGGTCCGCCAAATGGCTCCGTTGGAGCCAGAGCCTTGGGTGGTCCGCCCCTTCTCTCTGCAGCCTCCAAGCATTCCCTCTCCTCCTCCTTGTCCTGCTGTTCTGCCGCTGCCTTCTCCATCTTGTGCTTCTGAAGCTGGATCGCCGACCTCGTGACATGCAGCTCCTTCTTATGGGTCACCAACACGCAACTCTCCGCCTTGCACCATATGACCCTCCGGTCTGCCTCTCGCTTCTCCATATCAGCACTCGGGTACGCCTTCAGGGAAAAGACCGCGACGTCAAGGTTCTTCTTAGTGGTAGCAGCATAGAGCTCCGCTCTTTTGTGAGCCTCAACCGCAGCTACCCAAGCCATCTCCTCGTAAGAATTCAAAGTAGAATCCGGCTCTGCATCCATCCCAACATCCATGCCCGCCTTGGGCTCCGCAGTTGCATCAAGCTCCACATTGGCATCGGGATCCGCTTCCACCTCCACCCTCTCTGTCTCTGCCGCATCATCTTCCTCAGCTGCCCCTAACTCAAATAAGGGCCGTGCCCGTGGACATAACAGCGAGTCCTCTGCAGTGACAATCCTCGAACGAGTCGCCTCCGTCCGTGTAATGGAGATGATGGCGACTTCTGGGGTCCCTGGCCGTATGGGCATGCTCGGACTTCCTGGGTGGCTGGTTTCCCCTGCCCCGGTCACCTCCTCCTCTACCTCCATGGCCGCCTCTAACTCGTGCACCTGCTCCTCCACTTCTTTCAGTCTTGCAGCCTCCATCGCTGCCGCAAGTTCCTTCATGCGGGCCCTCTCTGCCTTCGCTTCCTCCTCTTTCCTTCTCCGTTCCGTTTTCGCTGCCTCTTTCCATTCTGCCTCCTCCTCCTCCTTCCGTCTCTGTTCTGCCTCCTCCTCCTCCTTCCGTCTCCATTCCGCCTCCTCCTCCTCCTTCCGTCTCCATTCCGCCTCCTCCTCCTCCTTCCGTCTCCGTTCCGCCTCCTCCTCCTCCTTCCGTCTCTGTTCTGCCTCCTCCTCCTCCTTCCGTCTCCGTTCCGCTTCCTCCTCCTCTTTCCATTTCCGCTCCTCCTCCTCTTCCTTCTGTCGGGCCAAGAGCAACTGCTCAAGCTTGGCCACGCTCATGCTTGCCAAAGGGTTTGACATTGTTGAGGATAAGACCTCAATCATGCCCCTCCTTTTATATGTCTCCAGACCCCCAGTATAACTCTGACCGCGCCCAATCGTCTCACCTATTCAATCCACGGACATGAGGCCTCAGGGGCTCGGCCTTAAATGGAAAGATACTGTTATGACTATATTCATTAACGCCCAGATCCCCGTCCGATCCCCTCAGATCCCCGCGCATATGAAATCTATACTCCATTTAGAAACCGCTACGTCTCCATTTACCTGTCCGATTGTCACTGCCGATTCCACCCATCCGTCTCCAGTTCCGATTGATGCATCAGCATCACCATAGGAACCCGGACATCCGTCCCCGTCGGACTCGGACATACTCATGTAAGGCCGTCGGCCTCGGAGACCCATCACCAGAGTAATTATTATTAGATTTCGAATATGTATTTAAGTTGCCCGACTGGGGACTTCATTCCCCAGTTCGAATATCGAATCACGCCTAGCTCCTAAGTCCAATCCTAACTCTCTAAGTTGTACTCCGTCTCCGAAATCTTGGACACCGGTATTAGTGAGGGCGCAGCACATAAGCTGAAGCCAAGTCCGTTCCGACCCCCATGACGTACTCCGACCCCGACCAAACCTCCAACCCAACCTCCAATCCAATCTCTGACCCCAAATCAGACCTAGTGCGTAACAGGTGATCTTGTTGAGTCCACGGAAGTCGACGCATAGACGGAGTGATCCGTCCTTTTTGCGGACAAATAGGACCAGAGCTCCATGAGGAGATAGGGATGGGCGGATGAAGCCCGTGGCCAAGTTCTCATCTATGAATGTTCGGAGAGCCAGTAGCTCTTTTTGTGATAGTGAGTAGATAGGGCCAAGCAGAGGGGTGGAGTTGTCATCCAGTTCGATCTTGAGATCGTATGGTCAGTGTTCTGCTAGGGAGTTGGCTTTAGACTTGCTGAACGTGTCGGCGAACTCATGATACTCCTTGGGAACCATAGAGAGGTCTGGTGGAGTTGATCGGGCAGAATGAGCGGCGAGGAATATTGGGTCAGAGAGGTGGACCTGGAATGTGTGAGAGCCATCCAGTTTGCTTAGTCTGGCGAAGACCATAGCATCCACCATTGATATAAACGGAGGGGTAGACGGAGTATCTATCGGAGCGGAGTCAGCAGAGGCAGAAGATAATTTCGCACCTATAGTTGCTGGTGACGTCGGGGATGACACAGCCTGTGCTGGAGAATGGAATGTGATATGGCCCAATGCCCAGTCAATCAACAGATTGTAGCAGGTGAGCCAGTTATGTCCGAGAACCACAGAACAGCTGGAGTCAAGCAGAGTAACATAGAATGTAAGGTTCTGGATTTCTCTGACAGAAAAACGGATAGACAGATCTATAGCTCGTGAAATAACAGCATTAGTAGTGCCATCAAATAATCGGAGTGGTATTGGAGTTATGGTGTATGTATGGAGTTTATGTAAATTGGAAAAAGAGGAATCAAGGAAACAGTGAGTAGAACCAGAGTCAATTAATGCTTGAATAGCGGTATTGGGAATGGAGTCGGAGTGGACGAGGAGGGTAAGGGAGTCGGAGTGGGAAAGAGCGGATGCGTTCAGGTGGACCTCGTTTGTTGTACGGGGAGTACCAATGCAGCCCTCAGCCCATACGGAGGCTATAGGACTGCTTACTATTTTTTTTGGTCCGTCGTGGCGTTGGCAGCGCGGCCCTTTGCCTTTGCTGCGGACAAGGTTGCCTTGTTGCAATCCTTGACTTGGTGACCAGGCTTTCTGCAGAACAGACAGAGGTTGTTGTCCATGCGGCACTGGTGTTCCTGCTGGGTGAGTTTTCTGTCCTTCCCCAGCTTGGTGGAGAGGTCCGGAGTACTCTTGCAAGCTCCGGTATTATTACTTGTGCCGGAATTGTTCTGTCCGGAACCAGAAGCGGCAGCGTTACCAGTGTTTGACTTCTGGCCTGAGTTGGCGGTGGCCTGCTTATTGGACCCCTTGTTGGACTTTGGGGTCTTGTCTGATGATTTGTCCAATTTGTTGTTGGCTGAATTTTCGCAGGAGACCTCGGATTGACGTTCCCAATAACGGGCATCAATGGATTGGGCGAGCTTGTGAAGGGTAACCAAAGTATCCGGCTTACCGACATGTGATATCTCGTCCTTGATGCGGGATGGGAGTCCGACGTAAAATTGGCGTCAGAGTGCGGCATCGCCCCATTGGACTTTCGGAGCTAGCTGCTGGAAACTCACAATGTATTTTGCGATTTTGTGATTTTCCTTCATCCAAAGTCAATTGAGTTCATTCTCGGCATCGGCCTCGGGGTTGCACGGACCAAAATTGGTCCGAAGTTCGGAGATGAAGTCAGAGTAGTCCTCTGACCATATCGGGTCATCGGAGTCGTCCATGAGCGCTGGCTCGAAGTAGTCCAGTGCGGTGCCCTTGAGATAGGACATGGCGAAGGTGACCTTCACCTGGTCGGATGTGAATGCGTCAGGGCGGTCGTGGAAATTCAACTGGCATTGCACCAAGAATGGCTGGAGCTTGCGCGGATTGGAGCCATCGAATGGGTCAGGTTCTCAGACCTTGGTCCGGGACTTGGGGGCTTGTGGGTTATGGATGCTGCTAGTGAGCAGGGAGATGGCTTGTGCCAGATTTGGAGAGGGCGGGGTGTCGTCTTCTTCATTGACGGCCTCTATGTGGTCCATCAGTTCTTCAACGACCTCGGGGATGGTGTCGATGCTGGGAGTGGGCACCTCAATGGTTCATGCATGTTCAGAATTGGCAGTGGATCGTGGCATTGGTAGGAGTGAGTATGGCAGTTTGAATATACTGTTACGCACTAGGTCCAATTGGGGGTCGGAGATTGGGTCGGAGATTGGGTTGGAGATCGAGGTCGGAGGTCGGGTCGGAGTCGGAGTACATCACGGGGGTCGGAATGGACTTGGCTTCAGCTTATGTGCTGCGCCCTCACTGATACCGGTGTCTGAGATTTTGAAGACGGAGTACAACTTAGAGAGTTAGGATCAGACTTAGGAACTAGGTGTGATTCGATATTCGAACTGGGGAATGAAGTCCCCAGTTGGGCAACTTAAATAAATATTTTGAAATCTAATAATAATCACTCCGGTGATGGGTCTCCGAGGCCGACGGCCTTACATGAGTATGTCCGAGTCCGATGGGGACAGATGTCTGGGTTCCTATGGTGATGCTGATGCATCAATCGGAACCGGAGACGGATGGGCAGAATCGGCGGTGACAATCGGACAGGTAGATGGAGACGTGGCGGTTTCCAAATGGAGTATAGATTTCATATGCGTGGGGATCTGAGTGGAGTATAGATTTCATATGCACGGGGATCTGAGTGGATCCCCACGCATATGAAATCTATACTCCATTTGGAAACCATCACGTCTCCATTAATCTGTCTGATTGTCACAGTCTGTTATGACTATATTCATTAACACCCAGATCCCCATCCGATCCACTCAGATCCCTGCACATATGAAATCTATACTCCATTTGGAAACCATCACGTCTCCATTTATCTGTCTGATTGTCACCACCGATTCCACCCATCCGTCTCCGGTTCCGATTGATGCATCAGCATCACCATAGGAACCCAGACATCTGTCCCCGTTGGACTTGGACATACTCATGTAAGGCCATCGGCCTCGGAGGCCCATCACCAGAGTAATTATTATTAGATTTCAAATATGTATTTAAGCTGTCTGACTGGGGACTTCATTCCCCAGTTCGAATATCGAATCACACCTAGTTCCTAAGTCTGATCCTAACTCTCTAAGTTGTACTCCGTCTCCAAAATCTCAGACACCAGTATTAGTGAGGGCGCAGCACATAAGCTGAAGCCAAGTCCATTCAGACCCCCACGATGTACCCCAACTCCATCTCCAACTCCGACCAAACCTCCAACCCAATCTCCGACCCCGAATCGGACCTAGTGCATAACACAGTCGATCTCATTCATCCGCCTCTGGTTCCAATTGATGCATCAGCATCACCATAGGAACCCAGACATCCATCCCCGTCAGACTTGGACATATTCATGTAAGGCTGTTGGCCTCGGAGACCCATCACTGGAGTAATTATTATTAGATTTCAAATATGTATTTAAGTTGCCTGACTGGAGACTTCATTCCCTAGTTTGAATATCGAATCATGCCTAGCTCCTAAGTCTGATCCTAACTATCTAAGTTGTACTCCATCTCTGAAATCTCAGACACAGGTATTAGTGAGGGTGCAGCACATAAGCTGAAGCCAAGTCCATTCCAACCCCCATGATGCACCCCAATCCCTGCTCCAACTCTGACCGTCAACTCCAACCCAATCTGACCTAGTGTGTAACACATTGGCCATACCATTCACAGAACGGACTGTACCAATGTGCAGAGTTATCAAGAGAATGACTCTGCTGGCTTGCGCTGATAACACCAGTCTTATCGTCACTCTACCAACCACACTGGTAGACACACTTGCCCTCATACAGGGGTGGCAAGTAACCCTAATGGGGTCCCCCAGGCCATCCAACAGGAGTCGGATGGCACTATGAACTTGTCCAATGTAGACATCTGGATGTGCAAAAGGCCACTGTTTTGGAACCCACAAAATTATGGTGTTAGGGCAAACTCTAAATCACCACAATTCCATGAATGAACAGCTGAGAAGAATATCAAATCCTACTGCAGCACAACTCCAGAAACAATTTAACATTTGTACTTTGGTTACAATCTGTTGTAATGGTCAATGCAGACGATACACAGGAAGGTAATACATTTCTTAGCAGTAGGGAATGAATAGGACTTCCAGAGTCTAGAGTTCATGGACGCTTAGGGGTCCAGATATTCCAAAAAGAGGTGAATGCACTTAGAGGCTAAAGGAAGTAGGTGGATGAATCCAACCGTCCAACCAGTGACACTCTGAAGCGGGTAACAGCAATGTGTGAAGTAGTCTAGCAACTGCTTCACACAAGTTCAAGATCCTAATGCTCTGCAAAGGCAGTACACACTAGTAACTTAAACAAAGAGCACTAATGGCAGGACTATCGACAGACAATCTCACCCTGTAGATTTGTAGTCATGCGAGGTAGATACTACACTCACACCCAAAGCAGGACAATCACTACTTTGAGTGCAATCGAATACAGTTACACAACTGTAAGTGACCCTTGAACTGGACAATCAACAGTTACTGAGATATAGAGGATGACACTGTATGTCACTCTAGTCACACTGATGTGCAAATGATGGGGTAGAAATGGTTATTTATTCAGAGGCAGAATGGGCTCCTTTTATATTGTATTTACAGGAGCTGACTAATACTACTGGAAACTTCTACCTATTAATAGATGGAAACTACTGGAAGCTAGTGGAATATGTGAGAAGGGGGTGGAAGTTTCCTAGCCAATGAGCTGCTTGGATTTGCTCTGACTCATGGCATGAGTCATGAATGGAGTCATAGTGTGACTCAGAGCAGGAGTCATAGTATGAGTAATCACAGGAGTCATGGTATGAGTCATGGAAGGAGTCATAGCATGAGTCATGGAAGGAGTCATAGCATGAGTCATGGCAGGAGTCATTGCATGAGTCACCATTACCCAAATAACTCGGTCAATACTTCGTTTCCCGGGATGATCAGCACAGCTATGGGTAGGCACAGCTTCTATTGAACTCTCCACTGAAAATGGAGTCAGGAGGTGCAGTGGTTGTGAAGATATTGAGGATTTACTGGCAGTGGTGACCAGATTGAGTCGGAGATTGAAATGAGTCATGTGATCGAAAATGAGTCAGTTGTCCGGGTGACTCCGGCTGACTTTGAAGCTGCTGACATCTGCGAAGGTTTGTGGGTCCATGTGGGTCCCAAAACTTCGCCCAGCAGAACAACAAGGTTGTGGACTCATTTCTGCATGGAAAATTCCTGAAAAATATGAAAAAATAGAGAATATTTGAATGGCCCTGAATCAAGAGAAAGCAGCACATATATGCTGATATTTAAGGCCATGAAGTGAAATTGTACAGTTTCGGGACTTTAAACAAGATCTTTTAAGAGAAAACCAGTTCCCATACAGCCACTCCCAAGAAGGGTTCTTCTGCATTCAAGAAGAACCTTTGGACTATGTTCCAGAATCCCAGCCACTGGAAATCATTGACCAGTGGTCAAAAGTTCTCACCAACTCTTGGTGACACCTTTCATGCTTCAGTCACTGGAGCGTATGATTGGGGGAATCGCTCCCCCAAAGAACATACTGAATTAGAGCTTGTGCTCTGGTTTGTGTATGGGAACCACCTTTTCCCTATCAAATCCTATTTATGCAGCACCAATGTGCTATACTTTGCTTTTCCATTCCTAAATATCAGCATATATTTGATGCTTGTACCTGTAATGGACTTATTCAAATATTCTCTATTTTTCCATATTTTTTTGGGAATATTCCATGCAGAACTCAGCCCAGAATGATTTATTTCTGCTGTGCTACAGTTGTGGACCCATAGGTGCCCACAAACCTTTGCACAGCTGGCTCTCCACCTTTGGACCAGGCATTTGGCTTGAATTCAAGCTCAGATGTCTCTGATCAATAAATATTCTGTAACTTTAGGTTGAATATGTTAGAGGCAGAATGACCCCCTTATATGTTGTATTTACAGGGGCTGACTAAAGCTTCTGGAATATTCTATTAATAGATGGAAACTACTGGAAGGTTGTGGAAGGTGGAAGAAAGGGGTAGAATATTCCAAGCAAATCACAAGTTCTGATCACTGGACTAACACTGATCAGGAGCTGAATAATGGTTCTGGAATGTTCTATCTAATAATAGAAGGAAACAGCTAGAATGTTATGGAAAGGGGTAGAATATTCCAAGGCAATCACCTGATCTGATCACCCATCACCTGATCTGTTGGAAAAGAGAGGACTTTTTTATTACTCAATCATAAAGTGATACATATAGCGCTATGTGAGTTGCTAGAACATTCTTTGTATAAGGTTTGTATTGGCTTGCCGGCACTGCTCGGTCATCAATATTCCCAACACTCCCCCTCAACCTTGCGTAGACCGATCCTGCTGGTCAAGTCTTCATGTTTGGGTCATGGGAGAGGTTTGGTCAATATGTCGGCGAGGTTGTCCTCCGATGCACAGTGGTCCACCATGGTCTCTCACGAGATCACTTTGTCGCGGATGTAGTGGTGCTGTATGTCGATGTGCTTGCTACGAGCGTGGAACCTAATGCTGTTTGCAAAGTCTATCGAAGATAAGTTGTCGGCAAACATCATAATAAACTCTTGGGGGTGTATGTTCAGTTTGATTGACAGGGTACACAGCCATATGGCTTCGTGGGACGCTCGGCTGACAGCCATGTACTCGGCTTCCATGCTGGATAGAGCGATGGTGGGTTGCTTCTTAGAACTCCATGTGATTGGTCCTCCAGTGGTCAGATACACATATCCCGAGATTGACTTTCGGTCTGATGGATCATTGCCCCAGTCAGCGTCCAAATATCCAAAGATTTCATGGGTTGCTGACTTCGTATAGATGATGCCGAGATTGCGTGTTCCGTTGAGATATCGGAATACATGTTTGACCGCTGTCCAGTGTTGTGGCGATGGATTGGATGTGAATTGGCTCAGGTGTTGGACAGCATAGGCGATGTCTGGGCGTGTACCTAATGCTGCATACATCAGGGAACCGATGGCTGCTCCATATTGTGGCAAGTCATGCTTTTCCTCGTCCAGGGTTTTGGTCAGCTTGATATTGGGATCCATTGGCATTGCTACAGGATGTGAGTTTGCCATGCTGAATCTTTCTAGGATCTTGCTGATGTACTGGGATTGGACGATAGTGGTGGATCCTTTGTTGAGATCACGTGTGACTTGAAGTCCAACAATTTGTTTGATTTTGCCAAGGTCGGTGATAGTGAAGCACGTTTGCAGTTGTGACTTCAGTCGTACCATGGATGCGTCATTGTTTGTGAACAGAGCCATGTCATCGACGTGTACGGCTACTATGGTCAGTTCAGTCTCCGTATTCCTGATGTAGATGCACTGATCCGAGTAGAGCCTCTGGAATTTCAGTTCGATGAACGTCGAGTTCAATTTCTCGTTCCAAATTCGGCCTGATTGCCATAGCCCATAGATGGATTTTACCAGCTTGCAGACACAGTTTGTTCCATCTTCATATCCAGGTGGTTGATTCATATATATGGTTTCCTGTAGGTCACCATTCAGGTACGCTCCGACCACATCCACTACGTGTATTACAAGGTTTTCTTGGGTAGCAAGTGTGATCAGGTAACGCAGGGTTTCCAGTTGCATTACAGGAGCGAATGTCATGGTGAAGTCGATGCTGGGGATCTGAGAGAAGCCTTTGACGACAAGGCGTGACTTGTACTTGACAATTATGCCGATGAAGTTGCACTTGGTGCGGAAGACCCATTTGTTTGGAATTGCAGTCCTTCCAGGTGGCAGTTCCACTAGTATGTAAGTGCCAATCTCTTCATGTTGTAGGATCTCCTTGTCCATGGATTTACACCATTCTGGCCAGTCTTGTCGCTCCTGCGCCTCTTGTATAGATTTAGGATCGTCATCAACAGTGGTGCTGATTAGCGCATAGTCGATGGTTGTGTCAGCGTTGGCAGGTACATGGTGTCACCATTCTTGTGGGCCACGTGCATTGGGGTTGTTTAGCAAGTGGTAGTTGACCGGTATTTTTGATGCGATGCGTTTGCTATGTTCCCTTGCAGTGGGTGAGGCGCTGGTGGTTTCCGCAGTGGAGTTCCGTGGCAACAGTGGTCATATGGGTGTTGTGAGTGAGGGTGCACTCGCATCCAATTGGGGCTTGCCATTGTTGGCTTGCTCCCCCTCAAGTTCAATCGGGGGTGTGATTATGGTCTCCTGGTGGTGTGTGTCAGGTATGTCATCAGTAAATGTTATGTTGCGACTCGTCTGAACTTGTTTTGTGATGGGTTGTAGTATCGGTACCCCTTCGTGGCGTCAGAGATCCCTGTGAATATGAACTGTTTGGACTTCGGTTCTAATTTGGATTGTTTTCCATCCTGTTGAAGTACCCAACACTTCTGTCCAAACTCCTGTAGGTGTAACACGTTTGGCTTCGTTCCTTTGAAGAGTTCGTCAGGAGTATATGGGCCTTTGATTGCACATGTGGGAGATCTGTTCTTGAGATACACAGCATATGCAACAGCTTCTTTCCACAGTGTGAGCGGTAAATTGTGCTGTGTGATCATTGCACGTGCGTGTTCAACAACGGTCCTGTTAATGCGTTCGGCAATGCCATTCTGTGCAGGAGAGTGAGCTGTGGTGACTTCAAGTAGGATACCGCACTCGAGTAGAGCCTCTCAAGGTCCTTATTCACATATTCTCTGCCGCCATCAACACGAAGCTTCTTGAGACGGTGTCTGGTCTGAGTTTCAATGTAACCCTTATAGTATTTGAACTTCATGATGACTTCCGACTTTTGCTTCATAAAGTATACCGTTGTTCTGCGTGATTTGCCATCAGTGAATGAGACAAAATAATGCTCTCCACCTGGTGCCGTAGTGCGTGCAGGTCCCCATACATCTGAAACAGTCAAGTCGCCGATGTCTGCTACCTGTGTGTGTGACTCTTTTGGGAACGGAGTGACGTGCTGTTTGGATTGCACACATATGTCGCACTGGCCAGATGCCTCAATGCTCTCGTTCACTTCCATCCCATCGACCATCCCTTTTTGCTTAAGCATTTTCACTGCACCCATGTTCATGTGTCCAAAGACTCGGTGCCATTCGTCCCAAGTGCGTGATATCCCTGCTGTGTATGCTCATTCGGTGTTGGTCTGTGGACTGACATGTAAGCAGTGTAGTCGTCCTTCTTTAGTACCTTCTGCAATGAGCATTCCATTTGGGGTTCTGATTTCAGCGCGCATGTCTTTGAATAGTACAGAGAACTTAGCATCCGTGATTTGGGGAACTGATATCAGGTTGTGGGGGGCTTGTGGCACATGGACAGCATTCCATAGGGTTATTGGGTAGAATCTCCCATTGACAGTCAATGTTAAGCGTACTGTTCCTTTGCCGGGTCCGTCAACATTACCGAGGCCTGATACTCAGTGGCCAGGCGTCTCCGTATAATCTTCAAAGAGTGACCTTTCTTTCACAATGTGGGAAGTGCATGCCAAGTCTGCCAGCCATACAGTTTGGTGGTTGGCTACATATCCAATGTCATCCTGTGTGGTGAATGCATATTCATCCTGAGCCTCGTTGGCTTTTGTCTGGTCGCTGTTGTCAGGCTTGGCATCTTGGTCACTGGATTTTTTGGATCTGCATTCGGCCACATAGTGACCCCTTTTGTTGCAGTTGAAACAGGTAATATGTGGGTTGAACTTCTTCCTGTTCTTGGCAACTAACAAGGTGTCGTCCTCATCTTGGATGCGGATGCGACGATCATGTTCGAGTATACAGGCAATTAGCTTGGTCGCTTCTGTCAGCGCTGAGCTATCAATTGATGCTATGTAGTTATTCCAGCTATCTGGAAGTGAGGTGAGCAGAATGATCGAGAACTCTGCACCGTCGATCTTTTGGCCAAGGTTGTGCAACTCCTCCTGGTGGCTTCACATGGTGCATATGTGCTCCTCGATGGGTGTGGCTTCCTCGCATTTTGCCCTAAAGAGTTTTCGGTGTGCTAGACGATACCGAGAGGTCCTTGGGTCTCGAGCAGGCTGGCTAGGGTATCCCAGGCTTCCTTTGCCGACTTTGCGCTCGACACGTACACTAGCATCTTGTCGGCGACACGTAACCTTATCATGGACAGTGCTTGCCGGTCTTTCTTCTTCCATAGCGGTTCTGCTTCCACGGTGGGAGCCAGATCGTTTTCAATGTACTCCCACAGTTGTTTTGGAACCCGCAAAATTATGGTGTTAGGGCAAACTCTAAATCACCACAATTCCGTGAATGAACAGCTGAGAAGAATATCAAACCCTGCTGCAGCACAACTCCAGAAATGATTTAACGTTTGTACTTTGGTTACAATCCTTTGTATTGGTCAATGCAGACTATACACAGAAAAGTAATACATTTCTTAGCAGCAAGAAATGAATAAGACTTCCAGAGTCTAGAGTTCACGGACACTTAGGGGTCCAGATATTCCAAAAAGAGGGGAATGCACTTAGAGGCTAAAGGAAGTAGGTGGATGAATCCAACCGTCCAACCGTCCAACCGTCCAACCAGTGGCACTCTGAAGTGGGTAACAGCGATGTGTGAAGTAGTCTAGCAACTGCTTCACACGAGTTCAAGATTCTAATGCTCTGCAAAGGCAGTACACACTAGTAACTTAAACAAGAGCACTAATGGCAGGACTATTGACAGACAATCTCACCCTGTAGATTCGTAGTCACGTGAGGCAGATACTACACTCATGCCCAAAGCAGGAATATCACTACTTCGAGTGCAATCAAGTACAGTTACACAACTGTAAAAGATCCTTGAACTGGTAATCAACAGTTACTGAGATAGAGGATGACACTGTATGTCACTCTAGTCACACTGGTGTGCAGAAGATGGGTAGAATATGATGGATATGTTTCTATTTCAGAGGCAGAATGGCCTCCTTATATATTGTATTTACAGGGGCTGAGTAATGCTTCTGGAATATTCTACCTATTAATAGATGGAAGCTACTGGAAGGTTGTGGAAGGTGGAAGAAAGGGGTAGAATATTCCAAGCCAATCACAGGATCTGATCACTGGACTAACACTGATCAGGAGCTGAATAATGGTTCTGGAAAGTTCTATCTAATAATAGAAGGAAACAGCTAGAATGTTATGGAAAGGGGTAGAATATTCCAAGGCAATCACCTGATTTGATCACCCATCAGCTGATTTGATCCCTGAACTAGGCACTGATCAGGCAAAAAGAAGGGTGTCCACCCTGTTTTCTGCACTGGTTTGGACAGCCATGGATAGCCACATCTCAGGTGATGATCTCCATGGAAAATAGTGCCCTGAGAGGCTGTGGTTGTCAACTACCCATCTTCTGCACACCAGTGTGACTAGAGTGACATACAGTGTCATCCTCTATATCTCAGTAACTGTTGATTACCAGTTCAAGGATCTTTTACAGTTGTGTAACTGTACTTGATTGCACTCGAAGTAGTGATATTCCTGCTTTGGGCATGAGTGTAGTATCTGCCTCACATGACTATGAATCTACAGGGTGAGATTGTCTGTCAATAGTCCTACCATTAGTGCTCTTTGTTTAAGTTACTAGTGTGTACTGCCTTTGCAGAGCATTAGAATCTTGAACTCATGTGAAGCAGTTGCTAGACTACTTCACACATTGCTGTTACCTGCTTCAGAGTGCCACTGGTTGGACAGTTGGATTCATCCACCTACTTCCTTTAGCCTCTAAGTGCATTCCCCTCTTTTTGGAATATCTGGACCCCTAAGCGTCCATGAACTCTAGACTCTGGAAGTCTTATTCATTTCTTGCTGCTAAGAAATGTATTACTTTTCTGCGTATAGTCTGCATTGACCAATACAAAGGATTGTAACCAAAGTACAAACATTAAATCATTTCTGGAGTTGTGCTGCAGCAGGGTTTGATATTCTTCTCAGCTGTTCATTCACGGAATTGTGGTGATTTAGAGTTTGCCCTAACACCATAATTTTGCGGGTTCCAAAACAGTTTGGGTGATTGGGAGGCATCACCCCCAATTGCGCTGCTATATTAGAGGAGTTTGCTAAACACATTGCCTCTGGAGCAGCTTTTAACCAGCCCACTAGGGCTGGTAAGCAAAAGCAGGAGACTCAGAGAGTCTCCCAGGCAGCTCATAAAGCTGTTGTTCCAGCTGCTGGACGTCTAGCTGCCGGACTTCTGGGGAGCAAGGAGAGGAGAGGGGGATTAGAGGGGACAGGGGAGGAATAGGAGCATATAGGAGGCTCAGGAGGTTTGGAGGGGCAAAGGGGGCAAAGGAGGATGGTTATAGGAATGGAATAGGGAACAGGAGAAGCCCCTGTGAGTTCCAGAACTTCCTGGACATTATTTCGCTTTTATTTTCATCATTTCATCATCATGGACATATCCCCCCATCATCATCTCATCATCCATCCCATCATTGACTCAGGACATTCACGAATGACTTCATTCATTCATAGGACTTAGTATCATATATAAATCACGTCTGTAATGCACTTGAAAAGATAGAGCAATTATCTCTCACATATTCTGTCTGTGTGTCTGAATCTATTCGTATCTGGAATATCTCCAGAATGAACGCGTATTTCTATTAGCTTTTGCATATTCTATTAGAATATTGCATATCCCCTCGAATCTCGAATTACGAATCCATACGATCACTGGCTACTTTTTTATTAAGCATTTACTCTCGTTCGAGTCATCTGCTCCTGATCCCTGCTCAAATTGTCAATATCTAGACAAAGACTACACCAAATCCCATCAAACTTCATACGAGGATACTCCCAAGATATATCTCCAATTCTACTGCGCATACATTGTGTTCCCACCACTGCTCCATTTTCTATTTGACTTCTGCTCGTCACTACACCCCAACAAAGCAATTATTCACATTATTCAAATAACAAAAGCTGGTAAACACTCTCTTGCTGAGCATTTAGGTCATGATGAACTCAATAGGGATGCTGCAGTAGCAATTGCATCCTCCTCATCCATTCAAGTGGATGAGGATACCACAACCACATCAGGGATGACTGAGAGCCATCCTCCTCCGGAACCATATGAACAAGACAATCATATGGACACCAACTCATCAGAACAGCTTCATAAGGAGCTGTATGATTAAGAAGTACTGAATGAGATCATGTCTCATTCAAAAAGGGGAGGGTGTAAGTACCCAAGGTACTTACTTAGACGCTTGTTCAGAAATACATCAAATATGTATATACAACCCATTTCCTCAAATTTTATATAATATACTTATATTAAAACATATTTTGATATTTCATACATGATTCTCAAATTTATATAAATTACTTAGATTTAAAACATATTTTGATATTTTGACATGATTCTCAAAAATAATTCTTTTTTTTTAATTTACTGGTGGCAACTGCTTCAAGGGAATATTCTACTCCTGCTACACTTAATTTCTTTCACTCATTCTTATACTATACTGGTCAAATAATCTAATGTACCTTGAATCCTCACCTGGCATTTGTATATCTAAATATTCTCTATTATACCAATAAGATTAATATATACATTACTGTTATATTCATATAAACAATTATGTTCATCCATAACAAACATCTTATCTTTTAAAGTTTATTAAAATATGAAATATATATTTATATTTATAAAAATTTAAGATATTCAAAAAAAACTTGGATATCCGAAATCTTTAAAGATATCCAGATTGTAACTCCCTATTTTTATGATCATTATTAAAATTCTGATGTACATCTTGTATACATCAGAATATTGTATAACAGCATCCTTCCGAACAAGCGTCTTACTATAGTATATAAGTATAAGTGATATATGCAACATTCCCTTAAGGAATGTTGTCCTCTTGGTAAATGTATGCACCCATAGGGTGCATATGTATAGTTATTATGTAAGCCAGTGGACCCAGTACATGTGGGTCCACTTATAGTAGATAGAACTTAGTTAACTACCACACTGTACATCACATCGCCCAACCAATATACTTGGTTGAGTTCTGTGCAATGGTGTGAACTAAGACACCCATTTACAATCATCTCACAGAACTGACTAGCTAGTAACTTGATACATATGGTCCATTTGTAGTGTATAGTAGATAGGTGAATAGAGGTCTATCAGTAGAGTCACCAATTTTAATGCCATACAACACATGGTGGATAATTTTCTCTACTCAATAGCTGTTGATTGAAGGTAGGTGTTACGCACTAGGTCTGATTCAGGGTTGGAGATTGGGTCAGAGGTTTGGTCGGAGGTTTGGTCAGAGGCCTGGTCGGGGGTCTGGTCAGAGTCGGAGAAGGAGTCAGGGTACGTCGTGAGGGTCTGAATGGACCTGGCTTCAGCTTATGTGCTGTGCCCTCACTCATACCGGTGTCCAAGATTTTGGAGACGGAGTACGACTTAGAGAGTTAGGATCAGACTTAGGAACTAGGCGTGATATATTCGAACTGGGGATGAAGTTCCCAGTCAGACAGCTAAAATACATATTTGAAATCTAATAATAATTACTCCAGTGATGGGTCTCTGAGGCCAATGGCCTTATGTGAGTATGTCCAAGTCCGACAGGGACAGATGTCTGGGTTCCTATGGTGATGCTGATGCATCAATCGGAACCGGAGATGGATGGGCGGAATGGGCGGTGACAATCGGACAGGTAAATGGAGATGTGATGGTTTCCAAATGGAGTATAGATTTCATATGCGTGGGGATCTGGGCGTTAATGAATATAGTCATAACAGTAGGTAAGAGTTTGAGTTCATCACATTTACAAGTTGTACCACCCATTCTTAAATACAATTATGTAGCTATTATACTCTCAAAGTGGTTAATTGTGTGAACAAACAATTATAATCTATGAATACTTGTTGCAACAAAAAAAAGACATCTGACCTGCTAATTGGAACTCAGCCGGATTGCTGCTCTTTCCAACAATAGCTACCCATGCATCTATTACTCGAGCATCTTAAGGCAACTAGAAGTGGTGACGTGGATGTGGCCAGTATGAGAGTGAGTGTCACGCGCCAAGCTTTGATTTTGAAATTTTGACCGTGCCCCTCCGGCAAACTTCAACTAAGACCCTTACATAAGTACACCGGCCTGAGCCAGGCTGGCGGTAACACCAAGCGTAACCTGTGTTGCCACTCAATGGCTAGCACAAACTAAAATTTCTAACATCAGCACGAGCAGACAAAGGTCTGCGAATGCCCGCACGCAATGACTCCTCCCTATAATCGAGTCTCTGGACTTTGGTCTGATTACTATGAAGTGGAGACAAGCGAAGCTGACGAGGAACACGACGACGAGCGAACAGAGCTAGACAAGACGATTGATAAGATAGGCATGGGTGCGAAAGTTGGCTTATTTGACGGCCCTTTTCCCTTATGCAAGGATAGGTTCCTACCAGTGGACCCTATTGTCCTTGTGTGGATTCGGTAAGATGCACATACACAGATCTTATCTATCGACTTCGAACTCACCCCTGTGACACAGGATGGATGGCTGATAATGTGCATATTCCGAAGTCAAAATCCGTATCTCTTGATGCTGATTATTTCCCAGTGTTGGATTCAAGCCACTGCAATCATCCTACCTCGAGTACAGCAGCATTATGCTGTCCCAGACAGCTATATAGGTCGGTTCTAGCAGAACCACGACCGCTTCAGTAAAACAGACCAATTCTCTCAGGGACCCTTTCCTTTTCCATGTTTTTTGGTATGATGTTTGGGGCTGTGGGTTGGGGGACCTGTAGCGACCTCATGGGACGGAGCACCGCGTTCAATGCTACGTTGTTCTTTACTTCATTGTTTGGAGTCCTTGCAGGTCTCTCTCCAAACTTCTTCTGGCTATGTGTTTCCTTGTTTTTCTTGGGGAGTTCAGTAGGGGTGGGTTTTCGCCGATTTTCCTTCTTCTGACCTTCACAGTTCTTTATCTAGGGGTCTATGCCTACAGATGGCACTCTTCTTCTTGAACATATTCCCAAAGGAAAGCAGTATCTTCTAACAGCGTTGTCCGTGTTTTTCTCCTTGGGCTCTGTTATAGCTGCCCTCGTCGGGATTATCATCGTTCCTCGTTACTCATGTCAGACATCTACCAGCCCTGTCCCATGTTCACCAGAGTCTAACATGGGATGGAAATATATGCTTATCATTCTCGCGTTTTTGGTGCGTACCATGACCTGGTGGCTCTGTACGTTCTAAATCGTCATCTTACAGACCTTACTAATGTTTTTCGCTCGAGTGGTGTTTTTCCGGTTACACGAGTCACCCAGGTACCTTGTGCACGCAGGGAGACCTCACGATGCTGTCCTTTCGTTACGCAAGATTTCGGAATTTAATGGTGATAACCTAGCCATTGGTCTTGGTAATGTTGAGGACCGGAGAGGTTCTGTACTGTTTACAGTCGAAGACGGAGAGAGAGAAACTAGTGACTCGATAACCCGTCCTTCTAGCCATCGTTCTGATGAGGGCGACCCGGATGCACGTGAGGTATTTCCGGTGACCAACTTCAATCCGAACTACCATTCAACGGCATTGTCTTCATCTCCCCCACCTCCTGCGGTGTACGAGGACGCCCTCTCTGGTAGCAGCCGAAACCACGATGGCGGTGAGGCCGAGACTGATCCTTTCTTCTCTGACCCGGAATCCAAGGCCTCACAGTTGTCTGATGCGCCTGCAAGCCCCTTGTTACTCTCGTCCTCAAATCAGCATCCAATATTGGTCTCCCGATGGACGCTTTTGCAGCGATTCCCTCCCTGGGTGAGGGGACCGTTGGATGCGTGGCTCGGTCGGCTGGCAGTGGTCCTGTCGAAAGAGTGGCGTTCTACGACGTTACTTGTTTGGTGGATTTGGTTCGCAATTGCACTTGGTTAGCATTTTTTTCAAGCGATATATACTCGAAGTTGACATTACAGGCAGCTTACACCATGTTCAATGTTTATTTACCAAAGTTACTCGAGACCCGAAGCAGTATTCATACCGCTTCACCCAAGACATTGGAAGAGACAATGTGGGACATAGTAATATTTACTTTAGGTGGTTGTCCGGGCGCTATTGTACGTTGGCGCCTTTTGTTGCCTGTCCGAGTATCATTTATATCTCCAACATCCAACTCATTCAATCCCGTCAGATTGGAGCATACCTCATACAATCCCCTTTGGGCCGTCGCCTGTCTCTCTCGTTCAGCACCTTAACTACTGCCGGATTTTGTGTTTTCTTTGTAGCTGCCGATAGTCGATGGGCTGTCAGAGCCAGCACTGTTGGAATCAGTCTAAGCGCTACTGTAAGGGATAGCAGCTGTATCTTGTGATCCGAATTTATTGACAGATTGCTTAGACCATGTGGGCTGTGTTATATGGGTAATTCTGAATGGATATTGCTGTATAAACTATATACCCTGACAATGCATAAGGATGACTCCAGAAATTTTTGCAACCGAAGGTATGTGGATTTGCGCAGTCTGCAATATAATGGGGTTAATCTGGATCTGTCATCTAGTTCGCGGGACTGCTTGTGGGACCGCATCAGCTTTATCCCGAGTGTAAAAGCTCTTAGTCGCATATCATTTTCGCTGATATATTGACGTGTTTTCTGCATGCAGAGGAGGGATGTTGGCACCATTGGCAGGTGGCGCACTGCTAGTGGTCAATGCTTCATTTCCGGTCTATGCTAGTATCGCCGTCTTTGCGGCGGGTGGGCTTTGTGTACTGCCTTTGAAGATTAGTGACGTCCAGGGAAGAGGCAGGGGTAGGCTGCATTGAGGAGTCCAATCAGTGGTGATGGCATGTTTGAAATGCAACAGCGTCGATGCGGAATGTATTTATAAGTAGGGTTAGATGGGGCAGCCTACGTTAATGTCAATAACGCGACCATACTTAGTGACATGCAAGCGTGATGAAGCTTCCAGACACATACCAGTAACGGTGTCTACGATGGCGGTTTGACGACTCCCTTACTCACTCGATAGTAAACGACTGAGGAATCGTCGCTGACAATAGCTAAGTGAATTTCCATCACTCCACCCAGCTCTTCGAACACATAGGACAGCCTGTGAGACTATAAGCACACTTCGGGGTGGATTGCAACAGGCTCACCAATTCAAGGAGAAAGATTCAGTAAGGGAGCAGGGCACAATGCTCTGAAGTAAATTCTACAACTCGTGCGCATTAGCCGGCGTAGAAGCTGCTAGTGAAAAGCTGCACAGTCTCAGGTTGCTTCCCTTTCAACGCAATCCTTCGACAACCTGGGAGTACTAGGATTTCAGCCTCCTTCCATCGTTGAGCTGCAGTCGGATTAGCTTATCATGCGAAGAAGGAACCAGAAATCTAACCATGTAACAAATCGTTATAGACTTGATATAAGCATCCAGATATATGTGGATAGTTCGTGAGGTAGGGCAGTAAAGGTTGATACTGTCTGATCCATAAGCAACAATCTATGAATTCTTTTTTTAAACAAAAAAGCAATCACAGAAGGATGTGAGTCCATTGCTGTCTGAAAATTCCACACCAAGATTTGACCAAAATCAATTACATAGTCATGGCACGTGTGAATCACGTGATTCCATGTGACTCCATCGCGTGCCACCCTCTCATCCTCATACCGCACCTACGCCATTAGAGGGACATGTCTGCTTGAGTTGCCGAGGCCTTAAGGTCCTCCCCTTCTCTTGCACCATCAGCCAAAGCTTGCTATGGAGCCGTCGCAATCCCCAACAGATAAACAGCACGAAGAGTTACAAGCGTTACGGTCCATCTTCTCAGCAGAGGACTTTCTACCACCCCCACCCAAAGACAATGCATGGAAAGTGAAGGTGTGTTGGAAGGTCCATATCTTTACAGTAGTGATGGATATATGATGGCAGGGACCGCCTGAATTCATGCTAAGAGTTCGGCACCCTGAGACAGACTGGTCAGAAGCTGTATGGTTTGATTTGCATGTTGCGTGGGTGGAACTCTACCTCCTTGCAAGATATTATCTAATAAGTCCATTTAGATATACACAAACATACCCAGTCAATCCTCCTCTATTGAACATTCGGAAACCCGTACATGGTTTAGCAGAGCGCCATGTAGACACCCTTCAAAGACTCATGAACTTGAAAGCCAAGGAACTTGTTGGAAATGCAATGGTCTATGACGTAGGTTGCTCTTGCCTGTGCTTCAATGCCACGGACCATTGATCGCCGACTTAGATATATGACTTATGTTTGGATTGGCTTCGTGAGAATATAAAGCCTGCGCCTGCTTCTCTGTCTCTTGCAGGTGAAATGTCACATAGAGCGGCACAGGAAGAAGAGGTAGTATACATTACGGAGCCGATGTCATTGATTTACTTTGACATCCACAGGTATTACAAAGCCAACGGGAGGCTGAGGCGGATCTACAGCGTCGGGAGGAAGAAGAGCAACGCCAGAAACTCACTCTTCAGCTCAATCTTGACTATCTCCGGAAGAAAGAGTCCCAACGCATTGAACGCCAGAAGGCTAGGAAACGAAGTCTATCAAATGCCCATGAAGCTGTCCAGACTGTTGAGGTCCCCATTGAGGTCTTTAACGACAAGATTGAAATTTACAACTCGAGCAACGGGGAAAAGATAGTGTTTGATTCTGTGATGACATTCAACCCTCGTCCTGGTCAGTATCCCGGCTCTATCTTTCGTTTTCTCCAGGCTTATACTGGACGCCCAGAGTCCCTCGGAACGACTTGGCAGGCGGAGCCTCTATGTGATGCACCCAGAGGCTTGCTCCTCGATCTCCATGTCGTTAGCTTTGATAGTAACTACTACCGGACTGCTAAAGGTATAATGGACAGCCTTTAATATCTGCAGCTCTGACACACATCTTTAGGCCGCAAGAAACTGGGAGAAGTAGAGAGAGCTCTTCGCAACCAGGCAACTATTCGGCATCCTAATTTACTAAGTCTCTACGCTGTGAAGTTGTCCTTTGGACACGTCCCGAGAATTGCAATTCTGATGGAACAACGCTGCGGGATGTCTGTCTGCGACCTTCTGAGAATTGCATCATCTTTAAATGCGCAAAAGGCGACTGTGAGTCTCCCTTAGCCCCAAGAAGTTGCTGGTATGCTTAGGAGATATTTAGGAATTTTTGCGCCAATCCCTTTCCGCTTTGAGTTCACTGCATGTCCGCGGCATTCTCCATAAAGGTATGTTCCGAACAACAATTTTCAGGAAGAGATTTGCTTGATCCTTCCATAGGATTGCGCACGGCCTGCTTAGGTCTGTCTGACACCAAGGGCATGCCTGGGACACTGGTAGTCAAACTTGAAAAAGCGACTTGGTACACCACTCTATGTGATCTTCACAAGTCTAATTCTTTTGGACCAGTGCGTCTCCAGTCCGAGGACCCGATACCCGACACCTGGTGGGCCTGACAGTTACTTGGCGTAGCTTGATGTGGGACATCTCACAGTTTACATAGGCTTTCCAGAGAGATTGTCGACTCCCCTCTGAGTTACACTCCCACAAGGTACACGAGTTGGCGTATCAAGCAGTCAGGACAACTGCACACTAACATCTGCCTTAATTAGAGATATATCACAACTTGGTATCATTTTTCTTCAGATGCTCCTAGGTCTTGATGTTTTGTCGCAATATCCCGATCCATTCACTGCTGTCAGTTCCGGTAAGTGTGCATAAGTCCACCTCCTACTTCATCGTCGACATTGAAGCTTCAGCCAACTTTCCTGAATCACTACGAGATCTGATGATTGCGATGCTGGAAGCTGGGAGGAAAAGATCAACGACCTGCCTTAGCTTGCTGAATAACCTACCGGCAATCAGTTCTTCTGACAAGGGGTCAAATATTACCATGACGTCTCCGTCTATATTGAAGCTGCCTGCGAGGTTCGAGCCAGGGAAGTCGCCGGAGGCAGAGATGGCTCCGCGTATTGGGTACCGATCTCACCATAGTCGTTGGCGGGAGGACTGGGAAGAACTGGAACATTTGGGAGAAGGAGGGTTTGGGCGAGTAGGTATGATCACATCTGCCTGTACGTCTAATACGTAGATGCTTATGATGTTAATCAGTCAAAGCCCGTAACCGTCTTGATGGTCGCATCTATGCGGTATGGTTGAAAGTGATCATATCGCCTTCGTCCTCACGATTTGTCACAGGTGAAGAAGATCAAGTTATTACAAAGTACTCAAGATGACGAGAAGATCTTTCGTGAAGTGAAGCTGCTAAGTCGTCTTCAACATCGTCACATCGTACGATACTATACGACTTGGCTGGAAACACCCGATGGGACTGCGTCTGAATCAAGCTCAAGTCACGATGATTCATCTGACGCGGGTTCGGAAGAGACGTCCCGTCAACAAGACATAGAAGATGATCCATTCAGTGTTGACTTGGATGATCTCACCACTTGCAGCCAGAGTAGAAGCACGTCATTCCCAAGTATCCATTTTTCGCGGGAGAGCTCTGGACACCTGTCATCAATGGACGATCCAGAATCAGGAAGTGAAGACTCCGGAAGCTTGTCGCCTGTGTTTTCCCGGTATACAGAGAAGCAACCCTTGCCAAGTTCCAATCGAATTCTTTATATTCAGATGGTATCAATACTGTAATCTCCCGCCATGATACACATGACGACGAGGCTTTGCTTTTAGGAATTCGTGGAAAGGCAGACATTGATTGAGGTGAGTGAGGAACTTCTGGCAGTTCACCATGTAACAAACGATTTCTGTGTAGCGTATTGCAGAAGGCTTGAGCGAGGAAGAAGCCTGGAGATTGTTTCATCAGATTCTGGAGGCCCTGGTCCACATGTCGAGCCTTCAAATAGTATGCCTTTTCTCTCTCTCATGATTCAGAAAATTTACCTTATCTGTACTTCAAAGTTGCACCGTGATAGTGAGTTCTAAGCTCCCGTCTGCACATTCCACCAGCCCGTCATGACGTCTCCGCCCATTTCTTTCTAGTAAAGTGCGGGAACATATTCATCGGTACGTCAGATCTTTGCGCCTCGTTTCCACTGACTTGACTAACAGCAATCTATTGTTAAGACAAGAACGGTGACATTAAGATAGGCGACTTTGGCCTTGCAACGTCTAGCTTGGCTGCTCCTCTACCACCCGACGCAGCAACTGGATCTAGGCCAATGACTGACCATGAAGAGATGACGTCGGACATTGGGACACGACTTTACACCGCTCCTGTACTGTTACTTGTGTCTTACCGAACTCCTGAACTACACTCATCCCTTTCGTGCAGGAAGTTATTGGATCAGGGTCGAAGCGTAATCATGATCATACCAAAGCTGATATGTACAGTCTCGGAATCGTCTTCTTCGAGATGAACTTTTCATTTAGTACACAATCTGAGCGTATTGCCGTCCTAGAGGAGCTGCGAAAACCCGAAGTTGTCTTTCCTGATGCATGGCAAGGTCGTCATCAGCAAAAAGAGAGTAAGTTCTATCCGGTCCTATTCAAGGTCGACAGTGCTTAGCTGCTTTCAGTTATAACTTTATTACTTCAACATGATGTGGCAGCTCGTCCAACTGCGCACCAGCTATCAAGAAGCGAACTCCTACCTCCCAAAGTCCAGGACGAGTATTTCAGGAATGCACTTCAAGTGATGAGTAGGAATCTATCAACTTGATAGGTAGTACCTTCAGTTACTGAGATCCGTTTTGCATTCAGCTCAACGCGGTTCGATCCACTATGGAGAGATTTTGAATTCCTTGTTCGAACAGTCGCCGCGACTAGCCGCTTTAGGTTATGACAAGGACTTGTTAGTACCACCATATGCCTCCCTGCTTCCCATAGTTCAAGATCACTTATCCGAGGTCTTTCGACTGCATGGCGCTGTGGATTCTCCACTTCCGTTGTTACTGCCGAGAGTCGAACACGATGAGTATGGTCCAAATACTGTGGTCCTTCTAGATCGTCAAGGGGACTTGGTTAGTCTACCCAGGAATGGCCTTATCCCCATGGCACGACGCGCAGTTCAAAGCAATATTAGGAGGATCAAACGTTACCACATTGGTGATGTATATTCTGCGAGGTGTATTTTGATATCAAATCTGAGAAGTCATGCTCTCTGACACGTTGATTTATTCAGCACAGGCGGTGGTCATCCGATTGTTCGCAAGGCAGCCATTGTTGACATCATCACGCCGGATTTGACAATGGGTGCTCAACCTGCGATCGCAGAACTACTGGGTGTTGCTGATCAATGTCTCAACGCGTTTCCTGGCCATGAGCTTCGTGACTATATGATCTATATCACTCACACCAAAGGCCAGTTTTTCCTTCCTTTTTACCATCTCAGTTGTCGCTTAATATCGCATTTGGCAGTCAAGGAATGTGTTTACAACCGTATTCCTGCAGCACGGCGTGCATCTGTTCAGGATGTGCTTTCTCAACCCAAGCACTCATGGCGTACGAAGCGTGGACTTTTAGTCAAAGCCAATGTTCCAAAAGGTACTCTTGATGAGTTGGAGACCTTGTCCGAAGCTGGTGAATTTCATCATAATGTTTTATTGGTAATGCACTAATACAGGCATACCAGAGGACCTCGAGCTGCTGATGGCGAATGTCAACCGGGTTTCGCCAAGTTTACATTCAACGCTTGCTCCTCTGGTGGATGAGATTAGACAAGTCATCTGGTATGCAAAGACTATCGGTGTTTCACGAATGATCAAGTTTCGGCCATTCATGGAGAGTAAGAACTTTGTCGAATCTGGCGTTTGGTTCCAAGTTGTGAAGGGTTTGAAGCGAACCGAGCTTATTGCTGCTGGTGGACGGTGAGATAACTGACCGAAACATCGTCTGCTCTCCCCTCAAAGTGTGGTTTAGATATGATCATCTTATGAGAAGATTCGCGGTTCCTGCCTTCAAGGTTGACGGCGTCCGAGCTTTCGGCTTGCAGATTGACGTGGAGCGCATTGCTATGCATCTCGCAGATCATCAGAGCATGTCGGTAGACGACCTGATCCGGGAGAAAAGATCATTCGGAGCTTTCTCGCCCAGGCGATGTGACGTTTACATCTACGTTTGTTTCTTCAGTTCTCTTATTTCTTCACCATTGTTCAAACTGTATATCTTGCTTTAGTCCTTTCAAGTCGGACATCTGGCTGAGAGACTTGAAGTGGCCGCCTTATTATGGAAGCATAACATCAGTGCGGACCTGATGTACGATGTTGCTCTTAACAGTGAAGAAGATCATATGAGAATGTGTGCGGATGAGGGTATTTTGTAACTCGCATCTCCATCTACTCTGCACTGTCATTGATAGAATATTGATTATTTCAGGTTGATAGTATATCCTAAACCAACCACTGCTCGCCCTGATCAACCAGCTTACAAGGTCAAGTCTGTCCTCCGTGAAACTGAGACGGGAGGTACGTTTTGGGTCATTTCGTGTGTTAACTTTGTTCACACCGGCCTGGAACTGTAGTATCGCGTCATGACCTGGTTCCATTCCTACAGTCTCAGATTGCAGACCAACGGAAGATCGACATGGCTACATCGACATCGACGGGGTTGTTGACACAAGCATCGACCAAGGAACCGACAGCCGGCGAAGACCTGGAGTTGATCCTGCTGCAAGATGCGAACCGCAAAGTCAAGAAGCCGCCAAAGGGGGTCAAGGACATTATGAACCCAGCCAAAGAGAAGGCCAGCGACCTCGTGCGTGGGTTTAGCAGCTCGCTGCGACAAAGCTTTCAGCAAAGTTTACCGATTGTGGCCGTTGATATTCCGGCACTCGCGTTCAATGCTATGATCAACGATGCCAACGCAGGATGGCTAACGAATGACGAAGCGTGGAAAGCCGTACTAGCGGCGATGCCTCACATTCCCAGTGCAAGAGCGGCGGCCATTAAAGAGGCTGTTCTGAAGAAAAAGGAGGAAGGCAAAAAACATGTTTTACTGTTTCATGTGCATGATGAGCGGGCTTTCGTCTTTACTTTACATTCTTAAGTGTACCCATGTATACGTACTTAAAAGCAAATTTGTCAAATGTAGATAGTGTTATCCATAAAATGTAGGATGGGTCAGAGACGAACGACTTAGGTACCCTTACAACATCTCGTTGCAATATAACGGTACTGCATGAAAAGTAACATTTTGAACTGTGAATCTGACTACATACAAATGTTCACAATTCTACAGAAGATGTTTATTAGGGAAACCCCCTAGAAGGATACAAAGACGGTTGAGCTGAAAACTCGGAAGAGTCTGTGGTAAAGACAACCATCCGGTCGTGACTGATGCTTAACAACACATTTCGCAAGGGCAGCATAGGATGTCCGCACAACCTAATAGAGCCGTCAGCAAGACAATTCACAAGGAGACACCTTAGCACGATATTTACACTCGCAGCAATCCTGGTGATATGATAAATTAATCGAGGTGTGAGGGCACAAGGAAATGAGAACCGACCTTGCAGCATTCAAAGCACAGGAAGCATTCTATCGCGCCGAGGAGGCAGTCCTATGATTTCCCAAACAGTTTTAGCTATTCTCGTCGGCAGACCATATTTAGCAGTATATACCTTTCCTGCACCTCCACCACGCAGACGCATCGTCTTATGTTTCTTCTGCCGGGCCTCAAGCTCGGCCTGTTCTATAGAGGGCTGCACCGATAGGGCTGTGAGGATAAAAGTAAGACAGACGATCACAGAGATAACATGTATGGAGTACGAACCCATTCCTGAAGATGCCACGGGCTGGTTCGTCTTGGGGTCCATAGCTATTTCGCTGGTGTGATGAAATGGGTGGTGGTAAGTCACAACTGCCGCGAGACCTGCCTCGAGGTTTGCTTCGAGCTATTTATAGTGGCCCTGGCAGTAAGCCCCGGGGAATGTTGACAGGCATGGCCGCCTATTTCGATGATGTCAATACCTTATCACGCTGTACCTTGTTTCCAGGCTCCAGCTACATGATGGAGTATAGCAAATCCACATAGTCATTGACAAACTTTAGCCACTTGTAATTAGACCATGTCTTGAAGGAGCAGTCAAATGCGCGTCTAATGCTCTCGGCTATAAACTCCGATGATCAATTTACACTAGACTTGGAACGGTACTATACGTGCATACCCCATACTATCCGGGGTTGCCAAGTGATTTGTCCTTGGTCACAATAGAATGCTGGAATCTTAGCAGTTATCGCTTGACCATACCAGTACCTTCCAGCCACACGAACCCTCTTGGAGCACCGTCGGAACTCAACGTCACGTTCGTCTGTCCCCCAATAACCCACCGCCTGATTTGTCACTACTAATTCGTCATGACATCGTCGGGTGATTCTCCACTACACCCCTGGTCACATGGGTTCTCATGCGGGGGTCTTGAGTTCAGAAGGGGAGCATGTGAACCCTTGTCGCTTTGCAGTTGACTTGACGGTACGAAGAACCAGAAACCCATCGTTGCGCAATTGCGTAAAGTAGATCGCGCTTTGTATTTTGCTGTCAAGATTGGGGGGAGTTGGCGATACCGTATCGCAAGGCCAGGATATAGGCACAATGTAGACAGACTCATTGGTATAACGTTGAAGCTCACTGCAATTAGATGGAAAGCCGCAAGGTGCCGATGGGAGACGTGAGTTTGACGTGCGACGTCGAAAGTATTGGACGCGGGTACAATCACTGAGGTGCGCATTGCATTAAGCAATGTTCTGGAAGTAAAGACGAGTCGTACCATGTTACTTGAAACTGGAAAGGTCACTATATAACGACTGGTTTCTTTACCAGATAGACTACTAGTTCGTTACCCTATGTAGCAGCGTGAGAACCGCTCGTGCAAGATGTGCATCTCCTTTCTTCAGTGCAGCACCTTCTGGCCTAGAGGAATGCGTGTGATAGCAAGTGTTGACACTGCTGGGACTACTTCCTGAAAGCTGGTCTTTCACAGAAGCGTCGACGATGAAAGACGACAAGACAGTCCAGGAGGTTGGCTGGTCCAGAGATAGTGGATCTATATCTCACAAATCACATTGTGTCGCAGGTGTGTAATGAGGAGGGTTGAAGGACATGAAGGTATAGTAGGCGCCAGGGAGATGCATGTTGAAGAAACCAGTTGTACCCTGTGTAAGTCTTGGGGGCGCTTGAACATCTATTTCAAAAGATAAGCTTACCCTCGATATCTCGATATTTTGAGCTTCATGCATTGTTAGATTAAAACTTAGCAGATCGTGACGTGCGCGATTGTAAGCTATCTTTCGACTTCTATTTTTGTTTCACGGTTTGTGTAGTAAAATTGCTATCAAAGTTAGATTTTACCGATTATCAAGTTCTGGATCATCTCTCTCGCTGTAATCCTGACTGTGTGGTAAAATGTGGGGAAGTCCAGGGTCGAAAATAACATATCCGCCAGGCCAAATGGTAACATTGGGGGAATCCACCCTAGGCTCACATGTAAGTACATTGCAAAAATCGAAAGACGCCGGCCTACCCCTGGCATATTCGAGAGCAAAGCACCCCTCATGCATTTTGTATTGCTTAGCGGTACCTCGAGGCAAAACGTGGACTGAGCCTGCAGGATATACCTAAAATGCGTGCCCATTTGACGATTTACCCCGTTCAGATATGATTATAAACGTACCTCTTTCTCCAGGGCGCCGGGTAGAAACGCCCATTGCTCGCCAATCAGAATGTTAAAATAATCATCGGCCGTGTGGCGACCAGTATGGCCTTCTGTGCCCAGTGGCGTGCCAAAGATAATAAGATACTCGGTAATTGAAGCGTGGAGAATCAACATGGCACCCATTGCACCCCCAGCGTTATTGAATACCCAATTCTCGGGGGTAGTAGCAGTCTGAAGGACGAGTCGGGGAGCAACATCGGTGGCGGCATATGTTTGAGTCAAGTTGGATATGATGTGAGAAATGATCAGGTCTGTCGCGTTGCCGTGAGTCGACACCGCATCCTGGGATAACTCATGTAAAAACGTTGGATCGAAAACGTAAAAGCGTTCCTATATAGTGAATGAGAACACAAGTCAACGAAAGTGTACTCCCACCTACCCGGATCGAATCGAGATAGATGCAAGCTGCGATGGTAAGAAAAAGGAGAGAGCCCCATACAAGAGCCAACCCAGTATAATCTCGACCAGGTTGTCGCTGCCGTGAAACAATGGGCGTTATATCTCCTTTTGCCATGCTGCAAGGCGACAGGTGTTTCTATTCGAGCTTATAGGAAAATTAAATCGCTCATGGTGCGACGGTGAAGTGCACCGGCGCCTGTCCCAATTTAGACATGACACTAGTGTCGCGTAACGGTCAATGGCGAAGGGCAAGAGCCTCAATCCAGCTGACGCACAACGTAAGTCACTTTGATATTTCTGTGTTCCTCTCATCTTTGTTTCAGGTAAGGCAGAACGAAAGAAAGAGCTCAAGAAGGTAGGTTATTGTTATTTGCAAGGAGGTGAATGCGCTTCACACCAACAATATTCCCAGAACAAGACAGAACGACAGAAGACCCGCGACTTTGCACTCGTAAAGAAGGACACGACTGGTAAGCCTCGAACAGAGTCACACTTCTGCAACTTACAAAGTAGCACTCATAACTTTTTTGACTACAGATATCGAAGACGAAATCCAGCGTCTTGAAAAAGCAGGCAAGTATGGTACATCCTAAGATAATAATCCATTATGCTTATTTGTCTTCAGAAACCGATGGGGTGATCTCTGTTCCCCAAAAAAACCAACTCTCGTCGCTTCGAACGGAACTGGTTCGGATTAACAAGAAGAAAGGGGAGTATGTTGCTGAGCATCCAGAGCACCAGAAACTCGTATTCCGTGCACGTTACAAGAAAGCTGAACAGGAAACGGAGGGGAAGGAGGGAGAGAATAAGAAGAAAGAGCGTAAGGTTTTTAATAAAAATGGCATTCCCAGACACCCCGAACGGAGCGTTTACTATGACCCCGTAATGAACCCCTTTGGTGTCCCTCCCCCTGGGATGCCATACTTGGAGCGACGTGAGTGCCACATTGACTCCTTAGATTTGCAACGTTTACCAGGTCGCAGTCTTACGAGCGGATGAAGTGGACAGCCAGGCAGAAGATGGGAGTGACGAAGATGAAGGTGAGCCCTGGTGGATGGGGAAGCGTACTGGAACAATTATATGACCGATATGTTTGGGTGGTTCAGATGATGAGATCCCAATGCCCCCTGGTCCTCCTCCTGCTGGGCCCATTAACGATACAGAAGGGGAATCGGATGATGATATTCCAATGCCAGAAGGCCCCCCTCTGTCTACACGTCAGTTTCCTTGTTATTCTTCCGTTTAACCGAAATTCATCACCCACGCCACGCAGTGCCTCCTTTACCGCCACTTTCGCCATCACTACCTCCACTTCCTGCTGCATCTCTTCCTCAGCCATCTACATATAATCTCCCTCCTGGTGTTTCACGGCTACCTCCACCCGCTCCACCATATTTCCCTGCCTGTCCCCCTATGGGATTTCCCTCTTTTCCTCCAAATCCATCTACATATCCTCCTTCAGGTTTCCCTATACCACCCCCTCCACCTGGATTTGATCGCCATCCCCCAGGACAGACATTTCACTCCCCATCCTCACGTCTTCAATCTCATGGGTCAATGCAGGACCCTCTCACTTCTGTCCCACATCAGACCTTCCAAGCCTTCCGTGCAGATCACACAGCCCTGACACACCCACTTCCCGACAAGCCGATACTAGACGCGATGGCTGATGAAAGTCCATCAGCCACAGGTCGCACTCAGCCTGCATCGTCTGCCGAAACCGGGACTATTTCTGCCCCTGCGCAGCTGCGAGACTTGAAAAAGGAAAGCACGGCATTCGTGCCCTCATCTCTCAAGCGGAAAAAGACTGGAGGTGCTACGAAGACCTCTGGGAAGTCATCTGCCAGTCGCATCAATGCTGCCCCGGAAGCGAGTTATGGCGACAACAACGGCGAGTCTGAGGCAGCCCGACCTGACCTACTCGGGGCTTTAAGGACCAAACTTCCTGCACCCATCACCAAAACAAAGGCAGACGAAGCAGCGCCCAAAAAACGGAAATTGGAACCCCCAGAAATCAAAAAGGGCATGGACGATTATGAGAAATTCATGGAGGAGATCGGTGATATACTAGGAACTTGACTTCAATTATATATTTATGTATACTACCCGCTTCAATGCAAGTATATATCGGATTACATAAGGCCTAGAGTCAGCCTCCGACCCCTCTGTCGGTGGCGCGTCGACTCTCGTCTTCAAACTGCTCTTTGCTATTTGGCACAGCCGGCTTTACATGCCGTCAGCAATAGCTAACGTACCGTTACTGAACTCAAGTCCCAACTCCAAGCGTGGCGTGAAGATGTCTTCTTCGACTCAGTCTCTCAACCATCTGCTGAATTTCACACTGCCGCCCAGACAATCCCCCGTGAGTGCCCCTAGGCGGAATAACAGACGTGCAAGTGGGAACACTGCATATGGTGTCCGGAGCACAGAGAGTGAGCAGCCATCATAGATGAGCGATGACCTCATTCCGACCTGGGGCTGCCGTTTTGCGCAGGGTTTGTGAACGCCCAATATCGCTTTGTGATGAAGCCTTCTGGGGACTATACTGTTCATTTTGCTGATCCAGATATGTGAGCTTATATCAATATTTGGGTGCTGCGACTCTTATCTCTGTTCTATAGCTTCTTCCATTGGCACGATATCTTGCAAGTTATTGTTCCTCGCACTTCAGCAGGTGCTATTGCAGGATTACAGAGAGATGAAGAAGGTCTAACGACATGCCCAATTTGCCTTTCGCCGCCGACGGCGGCCAGGATGACACGATGTGGACATGTGAGTGCTTTCGACAAGTTGCCTACATTGATCCCTGCTCAATTGAACCAAATCCAACAGGTGTTCTGTCTCCCGTGCATTTTGCACTACCTGAACACATCAGATGTCGAGAATTGGATTCGCTGTCCAATCTGCTTTGACTCCGTAAACGAGAAGCAATTGAAGAGTGTCAAATGGTTTGATGGCCCTCCAACCGTTTCAGTGGCAGCGGAGGATTCATCGAGTGGGGTGAAGCCAATACCAGACCTCCCCTCGTCCAAGACACGCAAGACATTACAAATGCGTCTAATGCAACGCCCCCAGATCACTACACTTGCTCTTCCGCGGTCATCAACTTGGCTTTCAGATCTTCTTTCTCCACATCAAGCCCCGCTTCATTTTCTTCCCGATGTGTATGCCTTCTCCAAGTTTATGCTCGCTACTCCATCATATATCATCGCTGGTCTAGCCAATGATCTCGATGAACTTCAGGCCGAACGGCAAATTCTGCAAAGCATGAATGACGAGCTCAGTATCATCTTCATAGAGGCTGCTGAAAAAAAAGTGCACTCACAGAAAGAGGAGGCTCAAGCAATGGACACAGAGCCACTCCGGCGCACTGTAGACAAGGCAGAGCGAGAACTGGTCGAAATCCAGCATCGAGAGGCTAGGACAACCGCGGCAATAGCCAAAAAAGCAGAGGCTTTACGGTCACCAGAAGATGATGCTCCTCAGGAGTTGTTATCGGTCAAATTCATGGGTTCTCAAACAAACTCTAGAGACAGTGGTCATCAGTCGTCTAAACCACGTCGTAATGTCAATCCTCCACCACCATTTACGTCAACATATTTTTACTACCAGTCGGCTTCTGGAAGTCCAATTTTTCTTCACCCACTTGACATCCGCATTCTCCTTTCCCATTTCAGCAACTACGCATCTTTCCCAAATGACATCAATGTTGGAATAGAAGGTGTCTCAGAAGGTGCTGTGGACGATGATTTGCGGAAACGATGCAAGTACCTTGCATTGCCAGATGGCGCAGACGTTGTATTTGTCGAAGCTGACCTTGAATCCGTTGTTGGAGCGGATACATTAAAAAATTTTGAAGGCGCACTGAAAACACGTAGGGCCAAGCGAAGGGAGAGAGCGAGGAAAGATGATCGGGCGAAATGGCGAGCGGAGGAAAAAGAGAAGGAGAGGGTCTATGGTAATGCACTGCAATGGGGCGAACTGGGTAGCTTTCGCTCGTCTCATCACATGCCGGATGATTGGTCGACTGCACAGCTTGATGCAGAAACGGGACCGCAAGCTGAGGCTGCATTTCCAACACAGCAGCCTACAGGGGCGTGGGGCTCTCGAAGTTTTGCCTCTGCACTACATTCATCGCCGACTGCTCGACCTCCGCCGCGGGCCAGGAAAGGGGAGGAAGAGAGGCATGATGAGTGGGATTTGGACGTCGCTTGGCATGAGATGGAGCAACGGGATGGACGCCGGAAGCAGGGACGAAGCCGGAAGATGGTAATTCTAGGAGGTGGCCCTAGTGGGACACGGCGTCGGTAGCTTTTAAGGTGTGACTGTTGCACTTTGTTTTCTGTGAATATTTTGCTGCAGTTTTGGACAGATGAGTCCTCAAATTCATGGAAAATATAGAAATGGTTGTTCATGTGATGGTTTTCTTGCTTCCTAGTAAACACTTTTACGTTATAAGACGAATGAAGTATCAATGAAGAATTATGCGGGGGCTGCGTCAGTCGAGTGACATGTAAACCACCATTTCTAGCCCGCTGAATACACAGAGTAGATGTATCTAGGGTGAAGTGAAGAACGTTTTTAGCCAAAGTGCATCCTTCTCCATCTCTTCGAGCGTCCTTGGCTCTCGATCTACATCCGCATCGACCTTGATGCTTTCAATATCTCGAGTCCACAGGTGATGTGGAAGCTCTTTCTC
Organism: Cantharellus purpuraceus; assembly: GCA_025174535.1. NCBI lineage: Eukaryota > Fungi > Basidiomycota > Agaricomycetes > Cantharellales > Hydnaceae > Cantharellus > Cantharellus purpuraceus. The sequence continues at coordinate 909,547 of JALBUN010000049.1, forward strand.
TGACTCCTCTATGGCGGAATAAATGTCGTCATTGGCGCCTTCGAACCTATCGCCTTGAAAACGTCTGGGAAGGAGATGCACATGTACATGTGGTATCGACTGCCCTGCAGCATTTCCATCCTGGTAACTGCATCAGTCACATCTTTTCAACACGAAATTTAGGGGTGAGGAACTTGTAAGGCGATGGTTAATGAATCTGCCTTGTAAGCAGTTTCCACAGCTTTTCCGACTTTCTGGACCGCTGAAAACAGAGAAGAGACTTCATCCTGAGTCAGATCTGCAAGCCTGACTGCAGGTCGCGTTGGTATCACGAGAACATCTGTCTAAAATTCTGAGCTTAGTCCGGCATCATCATCAATCCCTGCCGTGCTTACGTCCTGGCAATATTGGTTTGAGATTCACAATAGCAGCCGATAGAGAGGACCTGTAAAATGCTACCAAATACTAGATAACCAAGTGAATAGTTTATACTGATGACCGACCTTGTCGAGTGACGTCGATCGTTGAAAACAGTAAAGGGCCCATGCTGGTGAGGTAATAACGCGTACGGTCACACTGTCACACAGCATCATATGTGACCAATCATCAGCGCGTCACCAAAAATTAATACTTTGCCTCGACGCTTCACCAATATAGATGTTCACCATGGAGTATTCAATAAAGTTGCTCATATATCGGCATGTCTTTTCTCAGTCTTGTTATAATGTCAACTGTTCTGTTTAATCCTCGTTGCTCATCGATGCCTGTGCTTTGCTTGCTCTGATATCTGGCATCCACGATATCCCCCATCTCTGAATCTCATCTTTCACTCCCCTTGGTTTTCACAAACGCGTCCGATCACATATTTGGCGGGGCATGGTGTCTGTAGCATCTTCATCTGCAAATCCATGCAATCAGAGAAATCAGAAAACATAAGGGCTCTGTTCCTCAAACATCAGACCTCAGTTCCTTGAGTCCACTTGAAACGAGGGGCGCGGGCTATATCCAGGAAGGCGAGTCTTCTCGGATCCTAACCAGCGTGACTCCCTGGTAGAGCTTCTTTGGGAATGAGCTTCCCCTTCCTCATAGACCCTGATGTTTCAGCCAATTTTGGCTGTTAATTATTTTATATATCAGCTCGAAACTTTGTTGAAGGGTTCAAAGCAGCCGAGCGTACGGGACAGAGGACTGGAATGCATATCGGATCATCTTTCTCAAAATGGCGGTAAGGATAAGGTCAACACGTCTTCAGAGCTCCAGTGTGGACTCCGAGTCCGAGTCCGGATTGCGAAACTTCACTTCACAGTGGATCACATCAGGGAACAGCCATGTGGACAAGTATTTGATGGAAATCCTGAATGCTTTGGGCGGACCGGGACAAGGACCTGCAAAGGCGGATCTGAGATGACATGTCAAATGCATACGTTGAACAGTTCCAGGCACACCGCCAAATTTGAACACCTGAGCTCTGCTCAAATTCCCAATAATAGTCACATCAATGCTTCAATATAAGTAAGAGATATATGCATATATCCCTTACTTTCTTATATCATGTGGTTAGAGCGGTAATCAAGAAGATTCTCAGTGACTTGCGCTAGGCGTCACATGGGAGGCACGAGTGATACCTCGGGAATCCCCATACTTGTATCTAGTCCAGTAGTCATCCTCGGGGTCTCAGCCACCGTGATGTTTCGTATCTTGACCTAATGGTAGGCTCTCACCACCCTTCCCTTCTACACCTACCTCAGAATCGGCATCCCCGAGCCTCTCGGACCTCGGATTTAGTTGCACACTCCAAATTAGGTGGAGACAGTTTATAGCAGCTGACCCAGGGTTCGCGAGTAAGGCTTTGGTCTATGTCGTGCAATGCGAGGAATGACGGTAGATAGAAATGGAACGTCGCCGTAGAAGGTTCAGAAGAGGAAGAGGACGAGCACATGTGAGTGGATGATTGATTCCATCGCTGTGGATGATGACACATCTAGATCTTCCACATAACTTGCCAAGGCGCTCAGACGCCACTATCTGTTTGACCCTGGCATACAAATCAAAGTTCAGGATCGCTATTAACTTGACCACGGCCAATAACCCTTCATCCTTGAATATATCCGTGGCCTTGTCATGTGGGCGCCAACGCTGTTACAGTCAGGATGGATGGACGTGCAACCCATACCCCAAATGACAATGACTTCTGGCAAGCCTATTTTCTCAAAGGTGCCCAAAGGCAGGTAGCGCCGTGGTACGAGTCGGTGACGCATTGTTCCCTATCATACACACTATATACAGTTGGCTCGTCCGTCTCGGGCTTCAAAGACTTCACCCATGTTGGTCTTCAAGTAATAACGCACGATGAACCCTTCATTTTTTCATAGGGATCCTGTGACATGGCTGTCGTTTCTTCCTGAGGCGCTGCTGTTACCTGGGGCTCGTCACCATCGCCATGCCCCCCGACCTCAGTAGCAGTCTTCTGGTCCTCTGGGGAGCTCGTTCGTTCGAGTTCAGCAGCGTCAATCTCTTCTACAATAATCTCTGTCCCTTCTACAGGTTGTTCTGGCAATGCGTTCAAGATTCTAACAAGTGCTAGGCTTGCCAAGCGCAACAGGGCATCAGCGTGCGGGATACCCTGAGATTTCGCAAACTTTGAGACGCCAGTGATTACCACGGGATGCTTCAATGCCTTGTCCAAAATGACGATAACATCGCGACCGTTACGTGAAACTATTAGAAACAATGATGTATCAGATGCTTTGGGACATGCGAAAACTTGAAGTTATCCAATTTGACATATGTCAAATCTTTAGTCGCTTACCTGACTGACGAATCTTTGGTCCATATTCAACATTCATGTGTCGAAAATGAGCTTGTGCCCTCTCAAGGGAGCTGGATACTACGAGAATGGCATTCTCCCTGACACGCATAAGTGGAAGCCGCACGGTACGATAGTCAAGTACCGTAACCTACCCAGCAGCTTTCAGAACCTCTGCCACCTTTCCCGTATCGATATTTCCGGCCTTTAGCTTCCCATCGATTATAATTACGATATCCCGACTACTTGAAGACACAGCAACACGGAGTTCCTCCGCAGCTTCCGTCAGATTGGCCTTTTCTTTCTTGAACTGCGTTCCAACCTTCGTCCCAGGTACCAAAGCTTCCCCCATTAACCTGGACCAGAATTTGGATGTCTTTTTGGGGTTCAAATGTGACACATTTTCTTACTCACCACACCGGAGAGAGCCCCACCCAAGTTTGAGCATATGCGCCTACAGCAGTTGAGGTGAAAAGATAATACAGAGTAGATGGGAAGAAGATACGAACTGAAAAAGTGGCAGATGGCATTCTTGTTCTGTTTCGAAAGGGCTCGCCCTAGAAAACCCGAACGTCTGTGGCTGCTGGAAGTAGTCAGTGGTGAGTTGTGAGAAGATGTAGGAATTCTATCTGGATACCGAGATGCCGCCACATCGATCTCTGTGATTTGCTTGTTGTGATCTAGATGGTCAGAGGCGTTGTCCTTGTGGTTTGACATAGTAGCAGGTCGTGTTTAATTGCCACTCAACTCTTGTGACGTCACAGCAGCAGCAGCAGCGCGGCAGGCCTTTGTTTCTACAACCACGATTCGCTTTGCAAAAGAGCAAACCGGTATGCATACGGAAAGACTAACGCGACAGATAACTTAATAAGAACACAATGCAAAGTCCTATAATGCAACCGAGAATAACTGTGTCTCGTCGTCGTCTGCTCTTGATCATCGACAGGAGCGAGTCAACACCAGGAAGTGTATCTGAAACATTAAATACAGAATGAGGAGGGATTGTGAAGGTAAATCCACCCAATGACTTACTAAGAACTCCACTCATCCGTGCGTTGATGGACGCTAAGGATGACCGTTGTCTGGAGAATTCATCACGGGTAGCGTACGCTTGCCTACAGAAGATTTCAGCACCTATACAGACAATCTATAACTTGGTCAAATATGTACCCAAGTAGGTCATCTGTCATTTGGTGGGAACTGTCTATGCGACCCCGCTCAGCCAGCAGCGAATCTGCAGCTGAAGAACGGTGATAAGCACTGAAGTAATAACGAATGTAAGACGAGTAGTGCATGTGAAAGGAGACTACTACGTACTCAATATCATTGCGAACACTTGCCAAAAGGTTGGCCCTCTCCATAGCGGTTTGCACATTAGTCTATTTCATGGTAATTGGGAACAATGAAAAACTCAGCGATCAAACCTCACACCTTTGTCCTTGTAAAGTCTCTATTATAATCTCTCAAGACATCGCGATGCCGTTGCACACTGTGCTGCAGGGCTTGTGATGGTGGACTATCTGCATCATTGAGTAAGGCAGACATCCCTTCATTGATTTCGTTCAGCTGCAGTATAAGTCAGTCGAGACATATGCTCAGGATTACATGTCGCTCTCTCCCACCTTCTCCAGCAGGTCCTCGATTTCAACTTGCAGGTCTTGCCATCGTTCTGTGGAACCTCCGGACTCAATGTCATTCCCATCCGTGGCCACGGTTGTCACGACGCGAGAGTATGCTGTTAATTTGGAGTCTAAGAGAAACTCTAGTGTTCTAGCTTGCCGACGAAGGGAGTCGTAGTCCATTTGGTTCTGCCGCCCAGGAATGGACGAATGTGGGCGTCCGGCTGCCCTTTCATTTCTCACCTGGACTCCCGGCATGCCACCGCCGACTTCAACTTGCTTATTCTGATCATGTAGCGTAAGATTAGCGGGATTCCTTTCCAGCACGCGGTATAAGCGACTCATCTCCAAGTCATACTTAGTCTTCCAACCCATGCTCTGGAAGTGACATGAGGCGCCGGTCTACATATACACTCGGAATTAATATTCACCTCTCAAAGTACCGGCCAGACGCGCGCTACATGATAATGGCCCAGCGCTAAGTATTTTGATTCAAGGAACTTGGGTCTAAATTGCCCTTGACTGGCCATCATGCATCAATGCATCATGCCTGGATCCATAAACGCGAGCAAGTAGCTAACCTAAAGGTCGTCGCAGAGATCATCAGTAAGCAGTTGATGTGCTGTGTCACACGCGTTGATGAGATGACTATACTATACATTGCTTGAGTCTGAGACGATAGTGCACGTTGTACCAATCTGATGCACATCAAGCGCCTCAGGTCTGAATATCTTATTTGTGTACCTCGAACCCTTGTCGCAGTTGGCGTCTTTGTGGAGAGCTCCCTGCTCCGCCATATAAGCACTTACTCAGCAGAAGTTGCGACTGTGTCTCCTCAGGCTTCTCACGGCTCAAGCCTATCCCCCCGTCTGATACCCTCAGAGAAGAGTCAGGTAATGCATCAGACTTCTGTCGGCGGATGCAGCCACCGCCAATAGTGGTCGGCAATGAAACTCTTTTGGTGAACGCTTCTTCAATGCATTTGTCTTGGAACTTCCCGACCCTTTCCCACGGAGCATATAATCGACCAATTACTTCTGTTATTCACGCTAGAAGTCGATTGACCACATGATATCTGACTATTTGATCATTCATTATGTCGTGTGGGATCTTTAGCTACTTAAGAAATCGGAAGTTTGTTATCTTTTAAAGTCGTCTCAGGTTCCACGAGAACTGTTAGAGGTACAACATCTCCGGTCCGAAGATGAACCAGGATGGCGAAGGAACCGGTCACTCTGATCTTTTTCCCCAGGCCTCTTTCTTGGAAAGAAAGGACCGCATCTGGAGGTTGCAAAGATAAGTTGTAAGCCTCCTTCAAGCGCTGAGCAATGTCATGAAGTGTTATGGATCCGTTTATGGCTTGTTGTGTTGTCGATGCTGGTAACAACCCGGCTGAGACGCTGAGACGTCGGCGGAAGACGAGGGGAAATACAGCCTCCAATCGGCTTTTCATATTTGCGAGATCAGCTTCCCATTGTGAAGATATTGGCACCTGGCAAGCCTATCAGTGCCAATGCTATCCTATTGAGAGCCAACGTACGTCGTTCTCATGAGCCGCCATTGACGGCAGTCGAGGTGTGGAGTCTTTTCGAAGATACACTGCTTGCCTTCGGGGATACAGAACAGATCGCATTCGCCCAGGAGCGACACTTTGAATTGAACCTGCCATGCATGAGATGGACATCAGAAGACTTAAAAGGTAAACCAGTCTAACCTCCGTTTCCCAGCCCTTGAACATCGGTCAAAAGTTGGACGTTGATGCTGCGGTTGGGTGGTTGGTGTTGAAAGCGCTGGAGCAACGAGTCAGTCGGTACCCTCTTTCTACAAAGTACTTCACACACGTGTTGCAAACTAAATGTCCCAGCCACATTGCATCGTGTTCTTCGTGTCAAAGTGCTGCATATAGAGTAAGAGAGCATTGGCAAGTAATAATTGGTACGCTGGGGAATTTCAGCCTCCGTCTTACTTCAATTACTTCAATCTGGGCGCTAAAGGCCGGTTCCGACGCAGGAACAGCTGCCAGCACACCTTTCCTTCTACTTACCACACAAAACATATTTTGGTTTGATCAAATCGAGCCCGTCAAGGATGCTTTGCTATGCTATCTACTAGGATAGTATCAGTCACCGGTCTCAATAGCGATAGCGCCTTGACTGCTTCCCCACTTGTGACCTTACCCTGTCATCAATACGGCGTGTAATTGTCCCCGCCTGGATCTTTCTATGCAGGTACTCATGCCATGCCATAAGCTTAAGTGGATTCCATGCCCTGCCGCCCAACTCTGATGCGCTATAAAGTAAGCCTGAGGATTGCAGATCCTACGAAGTTGGTACCCAGCTCTACCCCTCATCGCAAGGATGCGGGATCCTCATCCGGAACGCTATCCCAATGGAAAACATGCGAATGGGTCTATCAATGGACAAGCGAACGGCGTCACAGATACTGCGGTCGAGCAACTGCAGTGGAGAAAGGTAGCGGCCGCGAAGCAAGGGAAACGGGAGCAAATCCTGGCCGCTCACCAGAATTGGCGGCTCAAAGAAGTGGTGCCAGCTACGGTGACAGATGTGTCTACGCTGCCTCTGACGGAGCTCACTGGTCGAGAGCGGGAGATTGTACATATGGACGCAACTGACTTGATACTCGCCCTTGGCACCAGGAAATACTCCGCTGTCGAAGTCACTATCGCCTTCTGTAAAGTGTGTTGAAGGCTCTGAGATTCGGAACTGTCCATTGACAAATTCTCATTTTAGGTAGCTGCCGTGGCGCAGGATCTCACAAAGTACATCTCTCTCTTTAAAATACACCGTGATCACTGATCAGACTTTGTTCACGTTAACAAAGTTGTCTGACAGAGATCTTTTTCGACGAAGCTCTCCAAAGGGCCAAAGAGTTGGACGACCACCTGATAACCACCGGCAAGGTTGATCTTAATGTTGTTCTTCTGCAGCCGAAGGCTGATCATACCATTTCGAAGCCTATCGGACCTTTACATGGCCTCCCAATCACTGTCAAGGACCACATTCTGATGAACGGCCATGATACATCTACTGGTGAGCACTTTTTCGTCCTCGAGAAGCAGCAACACGTTTATTAGCTCCCGCGCCGATCTAGGCTACATATCTTGGGCCTTTCAACGAATAGCTGACAAGGATGCTGTGGCGGTCCGCATCCTTCATGATGCCGGCGCTGTGTTTTACGTCAAGACCGCTAATCCCCAAACACTACTGGCATGTGAACCATAGTTGGAGGCGTGTTTTGTAGAATCTAATTGCCATATGTAGTCCCTTGAAACCAACAACAATGTTTGGGGTCGTACACTCAATCCGTATAACCGCGCTTTGACACCGGGCGGGAGCAGTGGCGGTGAGGGCGCGCTCATTGCGATGAAAGGAAGTCCGTTGGGGTTAGGTACAGATATCGGTGGTAGCATTGTGAGAACAGCGCTCTTCAAAGATCCGCATTATTAACAAAGATGCAGCGGTTGCCGGCAGCGCACTCAGGGCTCTATGGTTTCAAGGCTTCAGTTGCCCGTATTCCACATGCTGGCTTATTAGGCAAGTCTCTCTGGATCATTATGATATGTAACATCATGAACTTCCTTCCTTCTTTATGCCTAACCAGGCTCCCATGATGGGATGGATGCGTGAGTTTGTTTTGTATATTAAATCCCATTTGTCTTAGTGACTGTTTCTTTTAATCTGTTTGCAGTATCGTCGGTGTTCTAGGACCTCTGGCGAGATCAGCCAGAGATCTTGCATTGTTCTGCAAAGTCATGTTAGATGCGCAGCCCTGGCTACTTGAAGCGCCTCTCCTCGAAATGCCTTGGAAAGATGACGTGGCGAACGGCCTTGGGTTACCGCCGAAGTTGAGCTTTGCAATAGTGTGGGATGACGGTGTGGTCGCGCCACATCCTCCATTGCAAAAGGCCTTATGTCGCGTAAAGCGCGCATTGATTGACGCTGGACACGAAGTGATCGACTGGATTCCTCGGAATCATCAGGAAGGGTGGGATTTGATTGTGCGTCACTACCATATCGGGACAGGACTGATCAGCTTATTGGGCACTGGGCAGACACAACTTTACTTGCTCGACGCAGGGAAGGAATATTTTGAAACGCTAGCAGCGGCAAACGAACCTGCAGTTCAACAGAGCGAGTGGATTCTGTCACATGCCAAAAACAGGCCGTGTAGCGTAGGCGAGATTTTCGAACTGAATTTGGCACGAGATGCCTTTCGAGGAGATGCCCTAGCATATTGGAATCAAACTCAATCCCGGACATCTACCGGTCGACCTGTGGATGCGATTATTTCACCCGTTGCTCCGACCTTGGCACCCCCCCATGACACGACCGTATCGTGGACTTATACATCACACTGGAATCTTCTTGACTATCCTGCGGCAGTATTTCCGATGGGTAGATACGTCGCAGATGAGGCCGATTTAAGGGCGTCTTTCGGCCCAGCACGCAACGACACGGAAGCCTTCATACAAAGTCAATGGAAGGAGGCTCCGGAACGCGCTATTGGTCTACCGGTTGGATTGCAGCTCATCGGAAGGCGCCATAATGAGGAAAAAGTGCTGGCTATGCTGCAAGTTGTAGAGCGCGCTTTAGATCAAGACAAGACGTGAAGGGTATGCTTAAATAAGTAGACGGCTTCTTGGTTCACATCATGGATAGCATGTCGTATTGGAGGAATGACAGTGTTTTAATCTTGCTCGGGCATGCAGTTTCCGTGGCGCTACGGGGAAGTTTGAAGATCTGAGTGCGCTCTAATTGGCAGCAGAAAGGTGGATCAGCGTGCGGACGGCACTTGACTATTATGGCACCGGAGGCCGGGAAACAAAGCGAATAGCGCTTGCATGATGACTAGACAAGATCAATGGGTGACATTGAACCTAGAAAGCTGCAAGAAATTAACACCTTAGAGGGTAGTGGATATTTCCAGTTGAATCAAATGTTCCGGAACGTGGCAGCCCGAATCAAGGTTTTCATTTGGGCCGTCCAGGTGTCGGATGTGATCCAGGACGGCCGAATGTAGTGGACTGGAAAGGGACTAGGGACTCGGAGGAGACAAGCCAATGATGCGAATCTAACTCGGTAGCTTAAATGTGAGCTGCGTCAAGCATCCGGAGACGACACATCGTGTACAGTTACCCGAGTGGAAGCCTGTGTCAATTGAGAACAGAAGGCCCGAAGCAGCGAAGGAGGGCCAAGCGGTGCGCCCTAGATTGGCCAATTACCGCGCAAAGCACAAGAGAATTTTTGACTCGGGGATGGAGATGTTCAAGGAGTAAGACCACTGTGCCTTCAAAGTGCCTCCAGTGATGGGAGCACGTATGCCGAGAGATCCTGGAGTGATCGGAGGGTGCCAGTACCATGGAGTGCTTAGTCACAATGCTGTCCCTTGTTGTGTTTATTTTATGTTTATTTTCTTCTGAAATTGCAGATTTAACTCCCCTGCGTCTGCGCTCACAGCTCAAATCCAGAGTCCCTAGCACAGGTGATGGGTAAACCAGACATAGCTTACAGGGCTCTGCCTTGCCGCGTCCACGGATAACTTCCTCCCATAGTTACCAATCACCGGATGTCCTCCCAGATGTGCATCGCTTTTGGAGTCTTCTGCCTCCAGCGGCCTCATATAAATGAACTTAGTTTCTCTCTTGCTCTCCCCAACGAAGTCCGACAAACTCTTTCCTCTTCCCAAATCTCTAGTATCCTATAATGCCTGGTCTCGCTCAGCACAAGCCTGCTCACACCTTTGCCCTTGGCATATACCTCTCTACATACACTTCAGTACGGTCCATCCCCAGACACGTGTGGATGGCTCTCCAAGAGAACGAACGCTCCGCTAATGTCATCCTACCACACGCCTCCACCAGTCTCTGCAAGGAGGACGTTCCGGGTCAGCTGTGGATTACATGTGAAACCGCGCTTACTCCCAATGCCGATCCCCAGCTCGAGTTCATTCTCAGTTGTGTAGAATGGCACATGGGCACCTACCCTGTTTTCATTATCTCTACGCTCCCTACATCGTCGCTCACACCCGCCTTCCTCGCCCCCCGCGTAGCGATGCTTGCTGCCGAGTTGCAAGCCTGGGTACCTACAACCAGGGTATACTCAATATTTTCCCCTGCACCCCTTGCCAAGGCTTTCTCGCAAGCATGGTCCAATGTGACCGGCGTTGAGCTCGAAGAACAGCCATACTATGCCGCTCGCTTCTCGCACTGCTCCAGGAGGACCTTTGTTGACCGGTCCCAGACAATGCCGTCAGACTGCGTATACAATCTCCGTCTCGCATGTGAAGGTGACATCCCGGAAGTGGCGGCGTTGTGCAAGGGGTTCGCATCTGATGCCGTACGTGCTCCTTTTCTGTTTCCGGTGTGAGTTATTTTTGAACTCATGATCATGTTATAGGATCCTTTCTTTCTGGATGACGCGGGGGCACTGAAGGAGGCAACTTACCTCGTTAACAATAAGATTGCTTGGGTCCACGAAGTGGTTCGCAACGGCTCTTCAGCTTTCGCCTGCCTCGTAGCAACCACAAGAAACAGCGACAACGTTGGCACAATTTCGAAAGTTTACACTCCTCCGGAATGGAGGAAGCGTGGGTGTGCTGAGCGGCTCGTCCGCAGAGTCACCAAAGAGTTAGTTACTCCTGATTGACGCAGATTGCCGATTATAGGCTTACCTTTGAACCTCTTTGCTTCTTTGTCACAGCCTTTTAATTACCCATCGGAAGCAATGGGTCGTTTTGTACGTGGCGCACAACAATCCGGCAGCAGCTAAGGTCTACGACAAAGTTGGATTCACCGGCTTGTGTGGCAAACCCCGGGTTGACGGCGTTGATGACTGGCTCGAGATCGGTTGTCGCGGTGCCCAACTCGGCCACTGGTAAATCCAGTGCAACGACATTTTCTTTCTTCCCGAATTATCTATATCAAATCATTTCCATCGGGCACGGTCGCTCCAATCAATAATTCCTCATCATCATCACAGCCAGGCAGACCATGCAGACTCAATTCCAACGTCGCACACCCCCTTCTATCCATTCCTATATTCTAGCATCACAATCAATTCTCCGTGTATCCTTACTGTGAAAAGTACTACTCTCGAATAAATTGAAGGGAATTTACCATGTGTCAATCTCACTGAGCTCCGGCAAATTTTAGATGTAGATCGGATCTGCACTGCGTTGGTAGTGAGCAGTGCACCACCACATCACCCCCTGGCTTCAGGCAGGGTCACCGGTCTGTAACCACGCTGAGACGTCTCAGCCAGATCACGATTTAATTAATATGGCTCGACAGTGAGAAAGTACATACGCAACTCTTTGCGTAGTAAAGTTCCCTGCCATGCACTCCGCGAAACCCGACACTTGTCAAAAACTATCAATTTACATGATGCGCCCTGGCACCCTTCCGAAATTGGGTCGGCCAGCTACAGCTGCGCGTTCCTCAAGCTCGGCAACACGCGACCTGACAGAACCCGAAAGGGAACTTGAGATAATGGTGCCACCGTCGGACGTCACCATTTGGGAAGGGGATGACGTAATGTTCAGTGGGCACTCAATCGATGAAGTTGATGTAGGGGCAGCTAGTGCGCAAAGATAGAGAGTCGACAAAGGGGCCTCTGGCTGTTTGCCCTTGTCGGCAGGAACGGAACCATTTTTATTTTCTGTTCCCATCGTCGTTGGGTTTGCTATTGTAGTGATTGCTGCGCGACGAGCTGCTACAAGTTTTTCCACCCTTTGGGAAAACGGACTGCACCCCTGCCAAGACCTTATTGGTGACGTCTTGGTATTTCTAGCCACATACGCCTCCGAAGATCCAGCCGTGGCTTTACTAATTGGCCCCTGTCCCGAGCCATACGGATTAGCTGATCTTAATCGTTGACTCAGAGGGTGATGGTACCTTGAGTCCTAACGTGGGATGAGGACTGTCGATCACAGTGATCTTCTTGTGTGAAGCCAGATCCATCGGCATTCTCGACAAACCATACTCAGGACTTGTATGGCCTTCATAAGTCCTGTCAATGTATCTCTTGGCAGAAACAATAGTCTGGCTGTCATTATTATGAGACCTCACAGCCTGAGAGATGTCCGCAGTCATGGTCAAATTATGTTTGTCGTCGTCATCCAGCTCTATAGACCCAACGAAAGAATCCTGGTCGTCATCCAAGTTAAGTTTTCTCAGGAGATCTATTGTCAGGTCGTCGACGTCCATCGCGTCAATCGTTCCACTATCATCGGAAAAATCGTCGTCAACGTTACGGTCTTGTGACATACAAATGCTCCAGTCTTCTGACGCGTCGGTCCGAGGCGATCTGGAAGCGATATATGAAGAACAATTTTGAGTGCCTTGTACATCCAAGCCTTCTTCGTCCAACCCTGGCATGGCATGTTGACAAGGTGGAATGTGTTCGGGTACAGCATCACCATCAACAGCAGCAGTAGTATCGGCAACATCTGAAACGAGAACATTACGCGCGATCTCCCCATTAGACATGGCCGTTCCTCCACCAAGACTCGGCATGGCTCCGAATTCGACGCCCTGGGAGTTCTCAGAACGCAGTGACAATGGTGGAATGGATGTGGCTGTGTCTAATCCAACGGCATGCACTGGTAAAGGGGGCACAGGGGCGTGAGCCCCAGGATAGCTAGACGGGTAACTCGGAGGGGGATCGATGGACCAATGATGGATGATATGAAGAGGAAGCATGACAGATACTTCTGAGGAAAGAGAGCCAGCGATGAGACTGACGCGAATTGCATAACTAACTTCGACGAGTCTGCTGCGAACGATAGAGAGCGTGTCATGCTGAAAATAATTGGTTGCCAAAGCATGACGAAACGGAAAGACTCACTGGGAGAAGAATGAAATGCGTGAATCTAGCTCGCACCCCAGGATCCACCCCTATCCACCACCCTTTCTCAGTGACATGTCCTCTTAGGCCACGTTGCCCCGCTTCGAGTGTTGTCTCCGCGACCAATTTACGTGTCGTTGTGGTCTGACAAGCATCCGGATCTGCAGAGTTAGGCGACGCAACAAGGAAATCGGGACGAGGACAAAACATGGTAGTTGTCCTGATGAGACTCAATGTTAACCCTTTCACGAATTTTTTGCTTTCGTTGTCAACAGAGATTCCAACACAGCATCTCTGACCCGCTACCCAAACGTTTCGATGTAAATTTGCGGTTAGTTTTAGCATCCCGGGCCCACCAAGGAAGACGCTTCGGGCGGCAGCAGAGAGGAGCGGGTGAGCTGCCGGAGCAAGAACCAGAACGGAATTGAAATAGGGGTATATCTCACAACCTCTGTAGAAGTGAGCAATAGAATACTTGGAACCGGAGCCGTCTTTCAGCTTAAATGAACTGGACGTGCCATCAGCATCCAACAAATCTGGTAAACTGAAGGTACTCACGCAATGGCTATGTATTTCACCATGACACCTGAACGATTGTCAAACGGACCTTTGGCACCAACATGAATATCTTCGCTGATCGGCAGTCTCATTGCAAAGGGTATGATATGCTGGCCTTCACAAGCTTGTGAATACCCATCCTTGTCAGGACTCGAGGAGTACAGAATGTGCGATGAAGCACTGATGGCGGAAAGCGGAGCAGAATATTGATAAAATGCATGTCTATCTTTGTTGCCCGGAATGCCTGCAGATACCCGGCTGGGAACACGTTAAGCAACCACGCACTGCGCAACCAACATACCTTCATACCCCACCACACGCATCTTACCTCCAGCCAATGATACAGCGGCACCTTTCCCTCGAATGTTACGTACTTTGACATAAAGTCTCCCTCGAAGATACCCACCCTCAACACACACCTCACTATCCAGCAAAATATCCACCTCGAGTCGAGCGCGAGTCCTCCCTTGCTCCAATATCACAGCATCGGAATCTACATCCGCAGGAGAAACCAGCTGAGAGATTTTCACAGGCGGCAATAGCTTTGCCCCAGATTTAATCTTCAGCTTTGAATTCCTAAGGAGAGATTTTAGCTCAGCCGCGTTGCGGGCAGGCGTCACATCCTGGCTCAGTAGGGTAGCGTGTCGGATAAGACGTTGGCAACTCCCAGCTTTCGAGAACCTCTCCCGATGACAAACTGAAGATGGATAAACCCCATTAGAGGTGCCAACACCTGGGGTGACCAAACCTGGGACAATCGCGGTGCCTTGTTTGAACCCAGACCCACTCCCAAGAGGATCGAGCTCTACCAGCCCTCCGCCAGTTTCTGCGAGCAATAGACCTCGCTTCCCTGTAGATGACCGCTGCACATACGCCTTGGGAATGGGACAAGAATACATATTATATGCATTCTTGCCTGACTGAGACGCCGTGCGTTTCACAATTGGTTGGGTCTTTGACGGCGAGCTAAATGTGCTGGCAAAAGTTGCTCGAGAGAGCGGTGCAGTCTCATAATTCTCCAAATTCGTTGACTCGGAATCGAGGGCTGGAATAGCAATGCATAGACCAGAGCGTAAAGAGCTGCACCTTGAGGCATTAATACCGGAGGACATGCTGGTACGGTCGAGGCGTGTGGTGACTTGGGTCTAACACATCCCAGCCATTACTTAGCTAGGAGTATTAGGAGCCTTCAAGCTTCAAGCTAGACAATCCAGCCACCCATTGGCCTGACTCGAAGAATTGAGAAATCCCGTGGAATGTTTCTAATGAGACAGATACAACACAGAATGGATGCCGAAAACTATACCGAAGGAGGACGCAATTGAGTTAAACCTCTTGAACCTGCTGGTGTGACGCGTGACACGAGTCATGCGATAATGTGACCTGAACTTTGTTCCACCAACGGACGGTGCCGTGATCATTACCGGTACAGTAATTTCTGGCGTTTCTTATTGCGGGACTTAGCTCTCTGGACGGAAATGTCATTGCGTTCTTCCGTGCCGCCCCTGACCCGTGTTTCAATGGAGTCTTGGACAGGGGCCTAGCAATCTCCGTATTGTTTTATTCGCGCTTCGTGGCTTGATACATCAATAGGTCTGTGCATACAGATAAGTCAGGACTAAGCCGTGCTGTACATCAGATAAGCACCTTCCAAACACGAACGGATTCTCTAACCGCTTCATTTCACTTCACAGCTTCCAAACACATGGATTTAATTGAAGGTTGCCCTCGCTTCAGATCGTTGTGACATATTCAGTCACTTTGATTGAATTTTAATTCAAGTACAAGGTCGTTTACTTCCCAGTGAGGTTTCATCAAGAAGATCATGCACCAACCGAGATTTTCTCGCTCAGGGTATTTGTTACTGTGATGGCTGTAACGATGATCTCGGGCATGTGTGGATCATTTGAGTGCGTTTCACAGAATTGACAACCAACTTATGGTGTCGTGTTGCACACGCTTGTCTGACGTTATCGCTATTTATTGTGACGCCTTCTTGGATGATTTCATGGGTTTGCTTGCCCTTGTCCTTGAGGCAGATTCTGTGATATGGTAGGTGACGTCTTGGACTATGGTACCGGGCCAGAGCTAATGGGTAAGCTATGATACTGTACCCAGGAGCAACGTTCCCATTGACACCTCACGTTATTCCTCCGATCCTTTATTACTTTGCCATTCAAGCCTGAGCTTCAAGCTGTCATCACGCCGAGTTTGATGCTTTAAGCAGAAAGCAGTAGCTGTGTTGGAAAATTCTGAAGTTTGCTGATGGGCTCTGCATCAGGATGGTGCTTGCACGTTGCGTATTGTGATGACAAGCTACCAAGGTAGTAAGGCAAGACAGTCGGGAGGCCACAGCCATCGAGCTACCAATATCTACAAGTCACCAGCACAGCAAAGAAAAAAAGGATTTCAAGGGGAAGACACTAATCCACTCCAGCTCGGATCATTAGCACGAATAACATCGCCAGGCTGTTGTTAATCTTACATTCCGCGTGCCTGATGACGCCTGGCGCTGCCAGATGATGTAGCAGACTTGCGGAGCTGCTATCCCCGGCAGGCCCTGGCAAGGGCTAATCATACATGAGAGGTTTCGCTGATGTGTCTTCTGTTAAAGCCTACTTTCCACCACTCGCCCACCTAGTTCCTCTGTTCTGATTAACCCCTCGAACCGGGTAAGCGGACTTCCTGAGCGTCACAGTGACATTTAGCACGATACACGTTACTGTTCGTGGCTGTGAAGCGCGTTTACACCACATTTCGGGATTACACGACATAGCCCTTCTCCTTCACGTGATGCTCTTATTCGCTGTGGTGATTGTGGCGTCCTTTGATAAGGTATTGGCACTTTGATGGTTATCTGACGTGACCTGTCTTAGAGGTTATATCTGATGGTTGATGCACACACTTTGTTCCCCCTCCGACAGCCTTCCTGGAATCTGAGGTAGTAGACCGACACCCTTGACACTTGCTGACAATGTCTCCCAGCAGCGAGCATGTCATATGGATCCATGAATTTCTAAGGGAAAAATAGTCACCCGCAGTCAACTGGAACAGCCAGTGAGTGTTACCCTCATTGCATAGAAGTTGCTGTTAAGAAACAGCTTAATGTATCAGAAGCTGAAGGGTAGGCGTAGTTGAATGGTAAGGGAGTACGCTAGACGGGATGATACAGATGCAGAATATGGGTCTTTGCGTAGACCGCTTGCTCTCCTGATTCATCCTGGTCAAATTCTGAGACTGGGCTGATAGCAATGGTGTGGATATCGGACTTCGCATGATGAAAGCGTCGCTGGGACATGGTAGTACCCATGGTTTTAAGGGTGTACGCGACGAAATAGGAAAGAGGAGTAACAATGAGTTTTGAGACCAGATTGAATGACAACATGGAGAGGGAGAGGGGAAGTGAGTCAGAAGTATCCCGCATGGCTTTTGAGTACTCGACTCCTTGCGGCATGATGAGCTGAGATCAGAAACTGCTGGTGAGATGAGGGACTTGAAGCCTCTCGCTGGCCGGCCTCGGGGGTGGTCAATATTATGAGCGGCCAGTGGAGAACATCGTTGGGGATGGCAGCCTGACTATTGGTACCGGCAAACTAGCTGAAGGAAGACTGAGTAAGCGGAAGCACTCAGATTCCTTCTCATTGAGAACCCACAGTGATGCATCGGGTCGGCACACTGCGCATTCTTGGCCTCTGGGATCCCAGATCGCACCACCTTAATAGATTGTCACACGTCCGAACTAAAGGAAGGTTGAATGATTCTGGAGACACAATGATGATAGCAAGGCGACGTGACTTTCTGACTAGCAGCAGTACGTAGTGTTGCTTGAACGTTCAACGTCGACTGAGCCAATGGATAACTATAAGTAGCCACGAAGAGAAGACAACGGCACAACGATTTCCAAAGCTAACATGACCAACTGTGATTGTTCCATCACATATAAGGATTCTGCCAGCCTCCCACAAAATGTATTTCAAGCGGCTCCCATGTCGGAGGCATACCACACAATGCCCACACAGCCTATCGGCTCCTCTGTCTCACGGTGTATTTCCCATGCAATTGGATAGGTTTAAAGCATCGTGAACTCATGCTGGTGTTGGCCTTGCTTTCAACCTCATCATCATGTCTAACGAAAAAATCGACACAAGTCATCGGGAACATGACTTGGAGAGAAATGGAGCACCCAACGGCACCATAACTACTGTGACGCTTACCCCCGCACAATTTGAGGCTCTGTATCTGCAGCCCCAATCTGCCGCAGATCGTTCTAGTCTGGCTGGACGAGTCGGCAACCCTTCGCCCTTGTTAGATTCCCTGTTTTCAGCCTTTTGTTTCCGCTGATGAAACATTGTAGAGGGATTACATCATTCCTGCTAGGTATGCAAGGCTTCTATGAAAAGCTTGTTGATTTATGTTAAGCACCATCAAGCCCACCTACCCCTCGCCATGGATTTACTTGGATTCCAAGGAGCAGATGGTAGTAGTGGCTTGGCTACCCTCGGTGTGAGTACCTTGTCTTGCTGTTTCCCAGATATACTTGTACCCATTGTTCGAATCCAAGGCATTTTATGCCTGTGCAGGCATCGGTCTTTACATTAGCGCAATTCTTGAGTGGACCGTAGGAAACACGCACGTCATCAAAGCAATATTAGAAGAATACTATAACCTAACCTCGTATTTCTATAGTTTCCCCATGGTTGTTTTTGGCTCATTTGGTCAGCATTGTTTCGTCCCGTTTCGGTTTACGACACTCATAAAATTCGTTGATGTTACTACACAGGTGGTTTCTGGATTAGCTATGCAATCTTGATTCAACCCACTTTCAGAGTTGCTGCTGCGTTCGCCCCCGCCAATATGACCGACTCGACTTTCGCGGGAGTCACTGCTACGACAGCTGGTGCCGCCACTCGAAGTTACAACTCAGGAGCTGGAATGTACTTTGTGATTTGGACAGTGATTTGCGTCATTTATAGTATCGCCGCTACTAGAACGTGAGCCTTCGTGTATTCGCGCCTAACGTTGTCGGTCTCATCCCTAGCTGCAGCAATCTGCCTTTTCTCATTGTTTTCCTCGGTGCGTTTTGATCCATTAAAGCATACTTGCTGCCTTGCTGATCTCATTTTACCAGCCCTGACCGTTGCGTTCGGCTTGTTATCCGCTGCTCACTGTGAGCCGCCCCTATCTCACTACAATGTATACGCAAATGACCTATTCTTTCATCAGTCCATACAGGGGTCGGTGAATTGAGCAAAGCCGCCACAGAGTTTAAAGTGGCCGGCGGCTTCGCTTTCATCACTGGATTGGTGAGCTCTTTACCTCCTTAATTTCTAGCATCCCATTGATTAGCGCATAAAATATGCAGGCAGGATTGTGGATAGATATATCGCTCATTCTCAAAGCCGTCAATTTTCCGATCGAAATCCCAGTCTTGGATCTATCTGGTCTAAAGTTTATGCAACCACGCAGGGTGGAGGATACGCCCAAAAAACGAGTTGACTAGAAGGTTATAGTGTACATGTTATGCAGTCTGAATTGTGTACAGCTTACGAATAGCATTGAAATGATTTTAAAACCAGGTGCAAGATATCAAATATTCATATTTGGGCTTGTCGTAGGGAGTCGATGGGGGCCGATAGTTGTAGGGACCTGATCTGACTTTGATCGTTAGCCGACTAACTGATTTAGAAACTTCTGTCGACTCATTGCATCAAGATATCACCCCAGCACACACAGTACATACAAGCCAGACGATCAAATCAATTGAGGCATTATGAACCCTAATAGTGCTTGATCAAAGAACCAAACGAAACGGGAAATGAGATGTGCGGGGAAGAAACTTAACGATGTCCATGAGCGTGATGGCAAGCAAGCGACAGCAGATCTACTAAAAATGGGCATTAATTATTCCGTCGCCATTCTTGTGCGATTCTTGTGCAATTCAACGAATGTGTCCCCACAAAAAGGGACGAGGGAAGTTTAAAGAATAAACTGGCAGGCCGGGCCAGAGAAAGTGTAGGAGGCCTATTGTTATTTGTGGGGGACGCAGCAGCCTTACAAGCGGCGGTAGCCGGCACCCAAGCTACTTCCGGAGTAACCGGAGGACGGTACCGCTGGTGCAGCGGAAGCAAACAAACTACCGAGGGAGCTGGGAGCTACACTAGCACCTGCCGCGGAGGCGGACCAACTGCCGGCAGTGCTAGGAACGGCGCTAGCGACTGCAGCGGAAGCAGACCAACCACCGGCGGCACTAGGAGCTGCGCTAGGAACTGCAGCAGAAGCAGACCAAACATTGGCGTAGCTGGCAGCGGGTGTCGCGGCGGAGGCAGGCCATCCAGCATACGAGTTAGCAACGGGAGGACCCTGCATGCTAGGGGGTGTGAGACCCCAAGAAGACTTGCACTATTGAGTTTGTCAGTTCCGGAACGTGTCTGGGTGGAGAGTGAAAGCGTTAAACAAACCTGAGACAAGCAACTAGACAAGGCTGTTGCATCTGCGGTCGCCAAAGCAGTAGTGGTGCCAGTTCCTGTCCCTGCAACTGCCGTAGCGTCCGCGGTTTGTAGAGCAGTAGATATCTCCGTCTGCGTCTCTGTTGCAGTTGCAGTTGCGGTCGCGGTTAAAGTTTGCTCTTGTGTCTGAACGACTGTGACGGAGTTGGTCTAAACATCAAATAGCAGATATATGTCATGCATTGCAAGAGCAACTCGTACGTGAGTGAGACTTACCATGACCGCTGTTACAGTCTCCTCCAAGGTCTTTGTGTTGTCGATGACGTTGGTAGACACAAACACACTAGTGAACGTTGTTGGCTGAACCTACACAAAGGACATCAGAACCTGCAACATGTAATGTTCATGACCAACGTACCAGAGTTGACACGACAGTCTTGGTCTTGAAGTCGGTCTCGATGAAGGTAGCGGTCTTTAAGCCAAACCATTAGTAAACACTAAAGTATACTATTGCAAGGAATTTACCTGTGTTGCAGTGACACTCTGCAAAACATGGTCACACGACGGTTAAATTCATATATGTACACAGCTCATAAACTCATACCTGAGTCTGCGTCAAGAAGTCGGTCTGCGAAAGGAATTAGGTTAGAAGCCCAAACACAACTCAATACTCACCATGACTTGGGTCTGCGTCTGCTCGATAGTCTTGGTGTTGTCGACAACCTTAGTCTGAACCCAAACGCTTGTGAAGGTGGTCGGCACAGTCTGAGAGTTTTGTGTATCAGAGGAATGAATCACCGCGTGTATACACATGAGACTCACCACAGTCACCATATCAGTGATATGATCGGTCTGAGTTGCCGTCGCCGTCTGTAAGAGAGGTTAATACGCAATACACTGTGAGAATGGGACAAGGGCATACCTGAGTCGCAGTAAACCTCTGTGCGAAGCAATCGAAATGTCAGAAAGACATGCACGCTGCATCTAACTCTTGGCGTACCTGAATCTGAGTCATGGTGTCGGTCTGCATATTATAAATTAACTAAAGCTTCAACCCAGCGCCGGCTAGTGAGTGACTTACCATGACTTGTGTCTTGGTCTCCTCAATGGTCTTCGTGTTGTCAATGACTGAGGTTGATACCCAAACACTAGTATACGTGGTTGGCTGAAGCTGTACGGAGGTAGAATAAAGTCAGGTAGAAGCGGGACGAATACTGAAACACGTACGATAGTGGACACAACAGTCTTGGTATCGATCTCCGTCTGGGTGGCAGTCTTAGTAGCGAAGTCGGTCTAGACAAAGCAAACGTGGTCAATCGTCTTTATTGGGACTAGAAGTATATGGACTTACCATAGTGGCAGTGGCAGTGAACGTGTTGACCTGTGTGTGAATCTCAGTAGCTGTCAGAGTGTGCTCAATATTGATAGTTTCGTCCATGATCTCAGTCGAGACCCAGACGCGGGTGGTAGGGACGAGCTACAGGTGATTGTGTTATAAATATTTAGTGTTGATGTTCTCAAAGCAACGAACCTCAGTCGAGGTCTAGAAGTTGTTGATAAGTGTCAAAAACAACAAGAAGTTTGCACGAGACGGACCATGATCTCAGTCATAGTGTCGGTCAAAGTATCTGTGACTTGTCTGGAAAACGTGGGACATTAAGTATTATTCTCATTGGATGACATAAACCCTTACTTGGTCTGGGTTTGGAACATCGTCACTGTGGTCGGCTGGACCAGGGTCGTGGTGGAAACCTGCGTCATGGTCTCAGTGTGATACTGAGTGACCGTCACTGGGGGGGCCTGGTAGCATTGCTGCTGTCTAATACAAAGAGTCGGTGGATAAGCAAAAACAAAAAAACATTGAATTGCGTACTGGTTGATAATCACGGTCTGGTAGCAACCCCACTCTTGCGTGGAGAACTGAGTGCGCAAGATCAGCCTTGCACATACACATTGAAGCAGTATGGTCTTACCCATGACTCGGCTTGGCACTTGCCGTTATTGCCTTTTGAGTAGCCATAACCACAGTTCATGCTTGAATATCCACCGCCAGTAAACTGAGAGTAGTATGAAGGGCCCACGGAAGCCGGCCAGGATGGGGGAGGAGTGTACTGCGAGGGATTTGCGCTATACGACCCACTGGGACTTCCTGTGTACTGAGCGGAGGAACCACCATATGAAGAGGCGGGGGAAGCAGAGGATGAACTGAAAGGAGCAGATGAGGCAGACGACGCAGCATAACTAGATCCGGAGGCGCTATAGGAGGCGACGGAGGAAGAGGCGGCAGCCGACGATGAAGGCATCACCATCGCCGTCCCGATGACTTGTTGAGCAGCAGCTCCACCCGCAAGCAATAGACCAACGGCAAATGACATCATAATGTAAACGAAAGCGAAGGTAAAAAGTCGAAAGAGTTAAATTTGGGTTACTGCAGTTCTAAACGCAGAGTCGAAGAACGAAGTGCTAGCGGTCTACGCTGGTAGTGACTTGGGCACTGCCGTTAAAGTGTGGGACCGCCCTAGAGAGAAGTTAGTACATGAATGGGCTGGAATTCGATGGGAACCGACCTTTAAGGAGAGTGAAAAGGGGGTGGAGGGGATGGCGATTAGAAGGAGAGCGGGAAGGCGAAGGAAAGGGTGCCATCAGCAAATTCCGGGCTAGAGAGATATACCCATCGGAGTCGGAAATTTTACCGCTTTGGTCGTCGCGCTTTGCCATCAAAGTCTGTATCGCCACAATTAAGCGACGTGAGCCCCAAAGTGAAAGTGTCATCCAGCTACACAATCATTCATACTCTGCAAGTTTTCCCTCTTTGTGTGTCCAGCTCTATTTCTTCACAACTCTTCGTATGGTCTCCCTCCTCACTGTCTCTCCTAGCCTGCACCCAATTCGCACAACGGAACCTAATTTATTGTCCCTGGTTACCCAAGCACGGCCTTGACGCTCCATATGACGCTCTAAACGAGCTCGGCATCAAGACCCCACAAGATTCCGGCAAAAAGTCGACAGAAAGTGTCGGCGCAGCTTCTGGACCCGTTGAAGCCCATCACCCACTCGCCATTGCTACATATAACAATTGTCCCATGCAGATGGTCACACCATCACCAGGTGGCCGGATGTTCCTATGTGTACTAACCAATATGTTTTGTCAGCGTTTCAGCTTGTTCCTTGGAGTGAACTGGGCACTTTGCTGTGACGTCTGCCAATCGTCCAAGACATCCAAGACCAGTGCAAGGAGTTGAAGGGGGGCCGGTCACCCTGTCCCGCAGGAACGTCGCTCCGGGCGCTGCTGTGCCAACACTTTGCACCCCAAATTTGATATCATGATCAGATGCCCGTACCTCGGCGATTGGGGTCCTACTGCATCGTGTTGGCACCGCCGCTTCGCACGGCTAGCCTTTTCTCTTGGGATCGCCTACAGGAATCCTTGATGTTGGTGCTATCGTACTGGTCGTAGTATAGTCGACACAAGCGTGGCTACCAAGGAGACCTGGAAAACATTGGACACCCTGTCACTTACAAATCAAGTAGTTCGGGTTTTGTCTCACTTGCGATTGATTGGCTATTGTTCAGGATCATCGAGATTCAGCCAAACTTTTTTTTGGGGCGATTTGAGCTTCTGCAAATCGCCTGTCTCGCTTAGAAAACATTAATGCCCCCCCCGGTATGGTATCCAAGTCAGTGACAAGAACACTCTCCATGGATATAGTATACAGAGATGGCACAGCCTGCGAAAGAAACAACCAAATTCTACGCGGCATTACTACGACGCCCGAAATCACCGTGAACATCCAAAAGTATCTTGAGCGCATTCCGGGCCCTAGTAGGTGCGATGTGAAAATCCCCTTACGCGACCGACGAGGAACATGTGGTACGCACCGAATCCGCGATAGATCAGAGTCGGCAGATGTCAACATGGTTTCTAGCTGTCGTGGTTGCTCTTGCCACGGGTACTAATGTAGTAGGGTCGACGTCATATTGCAACGCAACATAATCCAGACACAGAAACTTACGGGGATGAACTACAGCCCAAAAAAGGTCAATTGAAGCAATCTAGAAATCGAAGAGCTGCCAACGCACCTTATGCAGATACTCGTACGCCACCAGCGTGAAGCCGAACTGTGGGCTACTCCGTAGGACGCGAGCTAAGCCACCCTTGAACAGTGCCTTAGGTCCCTCTTCCCGATCTAAGATCTGCATTAGACGCGCAGCCTGTCCAGTCGCACTATGTGCTCACAGATCTTGATGAATGCATCACCCAGTCCCTTGTACGTTGTTTGGCCCTTCCGTGCTTCCACCTGCAACCGTGTCTTCACCACATCTACATTGCAAGTGCGATTTGCTCGTCAACATGCCGATTCCTAAAATGTGCATATGAAGCATACCAGCGGGTGTAGTGAGGTAGGCCGCAGGCATTCCACTTCACAAATGTCGTATCAAGTAAGCCTTATCATGATCCCGAATGAAACAAACGCACGCAGCAGCAGCAGACCCCAATGTCTCGAAAAACGAAAGCTTCTTGCCATTATATCCCTCATGGAACACGTCGCGCTTCAAATGTGAGTACGCTAATATGCACACGTCAAACTGAGCCCTTGTCACAATAGGTGGTGTACACTACGTACCAGGGAAATAAATTGCAGAGAAAGGAATGTCACGCAGCAGACACGCCGAGGCACCACGGTACAATCCCAACAAACCCAGTTGCTTCACAATATGAATCGCACCCCGCGGTACTGCACCTTCTGCTTTCGCCGCTTCGCCTTGTACCTGCAATCGGATCTTGCTATGGCACCCCCATAAGTCCTGCTTTAGAAGTTAAGGTATGACGCGACGAATGATGGCTCACACAATCTCTAGTGGATTTGTAAAGATCTACGGATGAAAATATGAGGATGGTAGAGTGGTATTGGCCACAGATACAAGTGAAGACACGCACCACTTGACACCCTCCAGCGGTCCCACCAGCAATTAGCTCCCACATCAGTTTGATCCGACCTGTCTCGGGGTCCATGGCACGTCCACGGACAAGGTCATTGACTGTCAGCTTGATCGCCTTCTCAGGCGCGACACCCTGTAATATCGGCGTTTATGCATCCAACAAATGGTCACATGACTCTGGAACGCACCACAAGCTGAGGCCCTAAGCCACGGTAGAAACCCCAAAAACCTTCGTTTCGGAAAACCTTCCTCACGCAGTCCATGCTATTCTCGTATAACAACTGGCCGACGACTGTACTGCGTTGATTTTGCATTCTGTGTGGGTAAAGTGAGAATTTAAGGCTAGCAAACTAACATGATAACACGAACCGTGTCTAAATAAGCAAAGCAATGGAGTAATCACTGCAAGGTAACTGCGAGCAACGGTATTCACCTTAACTACCGCCCAGATCAGTGTGTTCCCAATACAATATGATACGTTGCTCACCTAGATCTATAGGATAGACTATTGTAGCACCAAGCGATCCTGCCAATCCTCCCAGGACAAAATTGTACGCCGAATGTGCAAACCCTTGTAAAAACGACGTCACATCCGATACGGCTGGTCTTGCAATCACGTCGGCGGGCGTCTCCCACCGCGGATCGAGGAGCTGCGCGAAATCTATGAGAGCGAGCCTTTGTGCACCGCTCCCACGCCCCGCAAAGTGGAAAATTATCGATGCCTCCATGGGACTGAAAATACCGTAGCGTGTGGTGGAAGCCGCGTGGTTCAAAAAATCTACTTGGTCTATGCGGCCATCTTTTGATTTTGCAGTGGCTTCACGAATTACTCTGCGGTTTGTCAACTTGGAAGAACCTCGATGAAGTTGAAGTGCACGAACCGCTCCACCATATCCATATCTATAATATAAGAGATTGTTACATGTGAAAGAGAAAGACGGATTGACTTCCGCACCTCTAATTACATTATGGAAAGCAATAACTTCTGAGTATGATATACGTCCGCCTGGTGAAATTGTGCATAGGGTAGGCAACCGCTCAATCACTGCATCCGATAGTTTATGACCAGCTAATTCCTAATGGTGCATGCATTACTGTTATGCGTGCATGAGGTACGTGAAAATACATACTACGACGATTCGTCTAAATTGCTCAGGGCGAATGAAGCCATCCTGATTGTCGTCAAGATATTTGAAAGCCTGTCGCAACCGCTCGCCTTGAAGACCCTTCATGAGTTGCGTAAACTCATTGTCTTGATTATCAGGTTAGTTGCAGTTCCATGCAGTCCTACACAGATGACGCACATCCGAGAACATGAGCCCCGTCTTTTTTGCCAAGATACAATTTGACCCAATCGCTGAACGGGGCAGTTAAAACGGCTCTGCTCAAAGTCGTGTAAATGCAGTTGTTTCTTGGACATACCAGTCAAAGTCAAACGGTATACTACCAGGTCCAAGATTTGCCGAAAATACGTTCTTAAATTCGTCATATGTTATTGTTCCGGAGCCATCTCTGGGGTAACAGTCTATTAACAGCCATATGCACTGTCCTAATCACGTTCC
The DNA here is from genome assembly GCA_025174535.1 of Cantharellus purpuraceus. Taxonomy (NCBI): domain Eukaryota; kingdom Fungi; phylum Basidiomycota; class Agaricomycetes; order Cantharellales; family Hydnaceae; genus Cantharellus; species Cantharellus purpuraceus. Next base: position 936,322 of record JALBUN010000049.1, read on the forward strand.
ACGCACATATCGAAATATTGGAATGCCATCCAATAGTCAGCATCTGGCCGTTTGAGCATTGTCTCAAAAACGCAGAAATCGTCCCAAGAAACAAGACCCCGTCGAGAGCTATCGGCCACACGGAAGAGTATGGCATATTGCGCACGGTCTATCTTGTCTAGGTCACCCTTTGGCGCAATTGCATTGACAAATGAATATTGGTCCAGGTACCTGTCGATGTCAAGTTAGCTCCGGCCGCCATTGACTAAAAACGCAGTGGCGCACTTTTGGCCATTGGTCTCCTTCTTGGAGTTGGCTTCAAACGTTCGCCTCCACCGTCTGAGCTCGCTTTCTGGAGCGGCAACTGTCTGCCGGATAGCGTTTAACGCTGACATCGCTTGGAACTGGAGGGTATCACTGTATCACAGCGTAGTGATTGGTCTAGTAATAGAGGATAAAGGGAGAGTAGTCTTATGGGTATCTCTTAGAAGTGACGGACTGCAGGAAATATTGTTACAGCCGACTCGGGTCACCGATACTGTGACATAGGCGCGTGTGACAAAAAACCTGTCCGGATTGTCACATTCCCGAGCGTCCACGGCGGAACAGGTGTCTCTATATTCCGCTCTATTTTCTTTTCATCTCAAACGCATGCAAGTCGGCTGTCCGCTCCGTTTTGTTCTGTCAAGCGTACTAGAACGTCGGCTATGCAACTGGCGAGGACCATTTCTTTGCCGGCATGCCCGGACCTCATTACCGATGATAGCGAGCAAGATTATTTTGAGTTCTGTGAACCTCGCTGTGTCATGAAAACCTTATGCGGGGCAAGATGGTTCGAAAGTGGATACTAGGCTAGTATTGATGTACAGTAACGGACAAGCTGTGCTGTGAATGTGGTAGAGTACTCTTGATGTGAAGCATATGATGGCTTGATCTCTTACCCCAGTTTGAAGGTCTCCGGGAACACAGCGACGTACCGGGGCCTATCAAGATCCTGTAGTGATTACACCCTGGTGAATGGGTCGTTCTGTGCCCATTGACCTGTCCTCAGACCAAGCGAACACGCATGAGAGAAGGCAATTGCAAGAGGTTCTAGTAGTGTCCTCTGATTATAATACATCATGGTTGCTCAACCACCTGAGGCGAAAATCACGGAATGACTACAGCCACCTCCTGTGCATGTGCAGGCATGAGTGATATTGTCAGAGCACAGGTCGGACTCCGGTACGGGCAACGCACGGGCCATACGATGAGTAAATGCCTGAGATGTTACAGGGGCTTACCAGTAGTATATATGTTGGTGCGACGAAGCCTTAGGCTCTTCGCAGAATCAACGCCAGTGTAAAAACTGTTATCAAGAAGTATCTTTTTATTTGGTCTTGTTAGCGGCATACATATCACAGGCACAGCCAATGGTTGACGTGGACTGAATGCAGCACGTAGACCTGAAATTTGGAAGAGCCACAACTTCTATAGGTATTCATAGAGCCATTGAGTGTACAGCAGATCCGACCATGGAGCCATTATATAGGAGCAGAAACCAAGAACCTGGCGTTGACGTCAAGTACTGCACGAGTGCTTTATAACTGTCAGGCAGACGTTTGGCTGTTCCCCGGAACCTGAGCCAATGTCCAACGGGAAGCAGCGCGTAATGCATGAAGATGACACAACTGTCGATGCATCAGTGATCGAGGCAGGACTATCTGCGGCATCTAGATCAAGAGGTACTTCGAGTGGCTTGCACCAATACGTCTCGCGATTGACACAAATGCAACGAATTTTCTTGTCTCAGTCGACATTTCCGATGCTAAAACCACCACACAAAGACAACAAGTCGAACAGCCTACAAATCGTTTTGTCTACCCGAATGTCGACAGTAATTGGGACTTTGCTGTGAGTATCAATTTTCTTCCTGTACACGTTACACCTAATTATTCAGGGTTGGGGCTCTGAGTATTTCCTCGAGCTGTCGGAGGATGAGATTGGGTCTGCCTCGCATCGAATGTCTGAAAAACCCCCGACACTTGGTCAGCTTCGGGGTACAAGTTTGCCTGGAAACAGTATGACTTCATCTGTCTTCTATGCATTTCCCGCTGGTATGTTTTTGACATGTTAGTTTCTCGCGAAAAAAGATCCCTTATAACACCCTAATACTACAGTCGCAACTGCCTCCTCTATCCTCTCCCCCTTGTCTCTCCTGATCGCATGCTTGATTCTCTTCCTATGGAGGCCCATACTCTTAGAACTCGGGTCAGCCATTCGCCTGAACGGCGGCAACTATGCCTATCTTCTACAAGTCAGTGGAACAAGTCTAGGTCTCTTTGGCGCCGCCGCGACATTACTTGACTCTGTTGCAACGTCCACGGAGTCGGCCGCTACTGCAGCAAGTTACCTGCGAGGCGAATTTACATCATCCTTAGCTATTTCGGAGGCCGCAATAACTATTATATTGCTTACTGTACTTGCTATCCTATGCCTCGCTAACGTCAGAAGGAGCAGTACTATTACGTTGGCCTTCTTCCTCATTCACGTATGGGAATTAACTTCTTGGAGGCATTTCGGTGGTCCTGACCTTCCGCAATAACAGCTATTTACTATGACTATCCTCATGATCACTTCGGTGATCACCTGGGTTCGACATGGCTCTGACACTCTTATATCTAATTGGGAACTCCGGCCGAGAGGCACGTCCAGCATAGCAAAAGCCATATTCAACGGGGTATGCGTTGGTTTCTTAGGCGTTACAGGTTCCTTTGAATCAGTATATGAAACTTGACCGTGAATATTTATAAGGGGCTTTTTGCTAGGATTCGAGACTACACCAACCTATATTGAGGCTATTCGACCAAGCGCATACGGATCAGTGCTCCGAAACATCCTCTTTTTCACCCTTGCTCTAAATGCACCTTTGATGTTGTTCGTCTATGCCGTTCTCCCTGAACATACCATCAGCGTGGAAACAAATATACTTTCCTTCCTGGCAGACACAGTAGCTGGACGATGGCTGAGGATTCTAGTCGTGGTGGATTGCGTTCTAGTTCTGGCTGGCGGTGTCATAGATGGCATTTGTTCAGGATGCGCATTGCTCGATAGACTTGCAAAGTAAGTAGGGGATCATTCGGCTCAAAACAACTGTTGCTTAAGTCAACTGGTACAGAGATCAAATCCTTTCAGAAGTCATGCTGAAGACAATGCCGCTCACTGGTTCCCAATACATCTTGATCATTTTCTGTTTTACCCTCAATATCCTACTATACACAGTTTCTGCGTTCAGTCTGACTACGATTTCAGCCGTATTTACAGTAACATTCTTGTCCACCCTTCTACTGGTGCGCTCTTGAATAATAGCTCTGCGTCCTTCGCGTTACTCACGACAGAACTCACGACTAGTTCGTTATCAGTGATATACTCCTCAAATTTAACCGCGATGGACTCCCGCGAAGTCACAGATCCAGCCTCCTAGCAGCGTTTTTCACATTGATGATAGTTACCACGCTCCTCATTGGAAACATTGTCCCAGAGTCAGTGCTGACCTGTTATCTCGCTCGCCCAACATCCATTATTATTATTAACCCATGCATTTCCGAATAGTCCCAAGATTCTGGCGCTATTCACCATATATTTCTTTGTGACACTGTTGCCGCTCTTGGCGATACAAGCAGAAGAACCAACAGCCAGGATGTTGCTGTGGCTCTATTATCAGAGTAGGCTCAATGAGTGTCGCTGGACTGCAGGATGGGAGGCGAAGCTCACTGGGGTCGTTAAGCGGGCCCGTCGACATCCAATTTGCGTTTGGATAGACCGAGACTATGTGAGTTATATATTCGCTATCTCTAACATTTCCACACAAAACGATAAACGGACTTGATCGTTAGACGAAAAACCTGGTGAACTTTATTCTTTATATCAGTAACAACGAGACTACAGCACACGTCATCTTCGTTCATGCCTATCAAGATGCAGAATCTATCCCTTTGGACATGACTGCAGACATTCGAATATTGGATGAGGCATTCCCAACGATTACCATTGACCTAATGTTTGTACGGGGGAAATTTGGACCGGGGGTAAGCCGTTATTATTTTCGTGTGTTATCGAGTGTGTGAAAGGGAGTGTTACTGTCCTGCAGCTTGTGGAAGCTGTTAGTGTCAAAAAGAACATTCCCCGCAGCAAAATGTTCATGTCCTGTCCAAGTATGAATCACGGGTGGGAAATAGGAGATTACCGGGGCGTCAGAGTGGTGACACAGTATTAAACCCGATTTCAAAGAGGCAGCGGATGTTCCCTTTACAAACACTAGGAAGAATGTCCTGCTTCCAAATGCATTGCTAAGTGACTGAATTATCACATCTCTTGATCGGGAGTAGCAACCGATGCATAGATAATTGCGTGTATGCCCATTAGAAAACTACTTCATTGGGAAGTCTGAAAGTAAAACAATACATGTCTTTGTTCGGAGCGACACGACGTACAAAGTGTATAGCCTCCCCACCTGACAAGTGATGCCCGAGTGAAGTCGAGACTCGCTACAAGCAGATATCACCAACTGTTTGATCTCAACCACAACAAAGATCTACCCACCTCGCGTATGTCAGTCTCCGCTCTCTCGGGTTCCAATTCTCTGGTGAAACAGTAACAGTGTACCATCGGGTTTTGGGGGTAAACTTTCTCAAAATCGCGGTCTTCACGCATTTCCGTGAATAACCCTCTGAAAGCGTTGAGAAATGTGATGGCACTGTCGGGAAGGTTCATGACAAAATGGGATATTCGTCGTGAGCCCTTCGAAGGTGTCGAAAAACTCCCTGGGGATCGTCGTCGCGCCTCTCGCGCCCGTTGATTAGCTGGTTTAAGCTGTCCTAGGTCAGGGAATGGGTCATCCCACGACTCTCGGACAGTTTGCTTTATGAAAGCTGCACCATCTCCACAGGTTACTCGTATACGGTCTTCGACCTAGATAAATCATAGGCGACACAAAGGGACATAATTATTAATGGGACGTACATGATTGCGCTCAGCGTTCTTCTTCATCCACTTTACACACTCGGGATTGAGATCGTTCGCGAAAACCATGCACCCTCTTTTAGCTGCAGGAAGTGCAAAGGGGCCAACGCCTGCAAAAACGTCTGCTATTACCTCTCCCGCGTTGAACAGAGAGACCAGCCGCTCATGCTCATGATGTAAGCGTGAATTCCAGTACACTTTCGTAAAGTCAAAAGTGAATCTACAGCCTGACTCGCTCTAGGAACACTATTTCAGTCGTTGAAATTCACATGAGTTCTCAAAGAGATACATACCACATCCACTACGTAATTGGGCTCTCCGGCTAACAATTCCATTTCAAAAAAACGGAACTGGGAATGGATATTGTTCACTTTGTTCACGACTGTCCTAATAATCGTATTTTTCTGGGAGGATGTCAATGTTATTCCACATACGAGACTCAGCTAATTTACGTCAAGGATGACCTGTCCGATTATGTGTTTGTATGGCAGGTATTCATCTCTGAGATTTACATGCGCTATTCTGTTTGTTTAGATGGAATCAGTGAAACAAAAGTGGCATACCCAAATGCCCAGCAGTGGCGAAAGACGTTGGGGTGCCTTCAGGCAGTCCAGGAGGTAAGATCGCATTCAGTATCTCATCTATGGACTATTGTGAGAATGTATCAGGACCATGAAACGTATGGATAGATGTGCCTGCAGTCCAGTAGGTATAATCTAATTTCACCACATGCGGCACTACGCCCAATCCCTCTCGGGCCACAAATTCACGCGCGTTGGGTGGCAGAAGTTCTGCACTACACAGTCAGAGTAAATATGCATATATAGGCATACCGCTAACCTTCATCAGCTGTTCCTAGCAAAACAAGTCTTTCATCTAGTGCATTTTCATCGGTGACAACGCTCTTGACTTTAGGCAGCTGAAGCAGTGACCTCATACGTTGTCTTGTTAGCCTTTCGTATTTTAAAATAGTTACCATTGCACACCCTTTCATCACAGTTGATTTTAGAAATAAGCCGGCCTTGGCTGGAGTCACACGAACGGCAAGCACAGGAATTTCTTTATAGAACTGCGATCTGTCAAGCGAATCTAGTAAAGACACGATTGGAGGGGTGGCATCGAGGGGTGAAATCTTTTGAGAGAGCATTCTGGCTGAGTGATGATTGCCAACTGCACTTTTGATTCGCAGGAGAGTCAATCTGAACATGAGAGTTCAAACTCCGCACTGATACTTCTTTAGTGAACGCAAAGCCCACGCAAGCCTGGTTTAAGCACTAATATGTCTACTGGCCACTCTCAGAATATCCCAGTTGCAGAGGTTTTGGCTCATGTTATTGATGTCCATTGCCATCCAACAGACTCCGAGATAGAGACGTCCATGATGGATTCCCTTCCCATCAAAATCTGTGCCATGTCAGTCCTGATCTTATCTTCAAAATTGCCTGAACTTTAAATATTTGGTAGGGCCACCAAGCAGAGTGATCAATCTTTAGTCCGTGAGCTCGCATTGACATGGCCTGACAAAGTGGTTCCGTGCTTTGGTTAGCATTTCTCCAGCGGTGGAGATGAGTCTATTCTCATATCGTCTCTCGTGAACGAAGGGTTTCACCCCTGGTTCACTCATTGGATTGCACTGGGGCTTCCGGCATCCAAAGAGCAACATTACAAGACTTTACTTTTACGCAATTTACATCTGGACGACAACTTAATCAAAGACTTTGAACGACTCCTTCAAAACCTCCCAGAACCAGTCCTGCTGTCGGATGTATTGACATCTCTCCGTACTAACCTTACCGACTTTCCAAACGCAATGTTGGGAGAAGTAGGACTGGATCGTTCATTCCGCATTCCTTGGTCACCGGATCCAGACATACAGCGTAAACTCTCAGATTTCACTGTACCCATGGAGCATCAGTTACATATCCTTGAGGCACAACTGCGATTAGCTGTCGAACTCAAACGAAACGTAAGTTTTCACAGCGTTAAAGCTCAACAAGCGACTTTACAACTTGTCGATCGCATGTCGAAGCAATACGGTGATGACTGGGACATGATTAGTCTTGACATGCACTCTTGCGGACTGAGTCCTGAAATGTGGATGTCCCTGGAGGTAATGTGATCTCAAATGCGATGATGTCGATAAGCATATCTCCCAATCACAGAAACGTCACCCAAACGTTTATCTGTCTCTTTCCACAACGATCAATGCACGTTCGCCGTCGCACAGGGCTCTCATCTCTGCCTGCGATCCCCGTCGCATACTTGCAGAGTCAGACTACCACGACATATGTGGGTCAACCGAGCGCACATGGGAAATGATCACTACTATCGCAGATGTCAAAGGGTGGCATATTGAGACAGATTGGAATCCAGCTCTGACGGAAGAACACTGGGGGACTATTCGGAGGCTCGATGAAAACTGGAATGCATTTTCACGAGGAGAACACATGGATAAGAGACGAGCACTGAGTGCCAAGAAGCGTAGCAAGAAAGATCGACAAGACAGATATTGGGATGCAGATGAAGAAAGCATAGACTGATTTTATACTGAAGTGCGAGATGTAATCACTTGAATCACCGTATGAACTCAATGGCACTAGTTCCCTTCATGAGGAGATATTATGACCAATTGACAATAACTGATTAAAAGTTTCATATTATGGTATGGACGACAACTCTTTCGCATCAAGATCCCCCGTTACGCGACATTTCATCAGACCTATGAGACAATAACTCGTGTCTTCGTAACATGCGTGAAGGGCGTGTTCATTGCCTATTAGACAAGTAATTAACAGCTGGACAAACTTTACTTGACGTAGGAAGGCTTACCCCCAAGGTGTAGAATTCTCCGCAGGTGATATTCACCGGCCCCGCGAAACCAACTGGGATGGTCAAATTGATATTCTGAGTCATCTGGCCCGTGGGTCCTGTGCTACTGAACGTTGGTGCCACGAGGATTGAAAGCTTTCCCCCGAGGTCTTGATTCGTTGGATCACCTGTAGGCTGGGCCCCGAAAAACAAAGCGATGATGTCTAGACTGGACGTGGTATCTGGGTATGAATGGTAAAGGTTCTCTGAGCCTTATGTTAGCTTGGACTGAAACGCAAAATCTCACCTTGGAGGGCGAGCGTTGCCGTGAAAGGCACACCAGCTTTGACCGATGAGTCAAAGGCAGGACCAATAAAGCTGACAGTCTGGGCGGAGGCGCCCAGAGCAGCGAATAGAATAGTGCTGAGGCCAAACTTCATCTTGTCCGAAATGCTGAACAGTAGAGCGGTGAAACGTAGGCCTCCTAAGGACATCTTGTATAGGGAGACGGCCCCCGCAAGTAAGCTCAAGACATAACCTGCCAGCTGTAATCTTGGCCCTTCAATGCAACAGAAGGGCGGTCATACAGTACCGGTGGCATACCAGTAGACGGGGCCGAAATCTAGGTTAGGACAGAAATACAGCGTTGCATAGAGGGCACGCAGTTTGATGAAGACGTGCTGGGCTGGACGCAGACCCTTGAAGTCTAGACTTTACAGGGGCCGCTCCGGTCGCATAGGGTGCAGTGACTGCTGTATAGTCATGGAACGAAAACTTAAAGACAGATATTGTGTCAAGGTTCGAAAGTGACACCAGTGTTGAACAACAGTTCACTCCAAACGAGCAGAATCAAACTCGGAACATAGAGCTACCGCACCGGAGGAGAAAACTTTGCTTGCAAGTACGGATCATGATACTTGATGTTGCCCTAGGAGGCAGCACTGCAGCAACAGTCTTTGCAAACTCCGGAATCAGACCGTTTGCAAGGAGCTGCAGGTGGTTCAGACTCCGGCTGGTGGCCCCGAACACATGCCGAGGGAGTGGGCTGCAGGGCCATGCTTGGAAGAACCACGTCATGTCCACATCCACCATCCGGATTTTGAGCTTCAATTGCTGGTGAGAACTTTCATGGTGTTTCCGACGCGTCGAACTGATATACGAAGCTGGAAGGGGACTGAAGTATGTCGCAAAAAACCGCAAGGAGCGTATCAGGGCTATTGCAGAAGAGCTAGCCACTTCCAATTACGACCTGATTGGTCTCCAAGAATTATGGGTATATGCAGACTATGAACTTGTACGCGCCAAGTTAGTAAATAAACTGCGATTTTCCAAGTTCTTTTACAGGTGTGTTTGCTGCATTAATAAAATAGGTCCCATGCTCAGTTCTGTGTAGTGGTGCTCTCGGCGCAGGTCTAGCCCTCTTTTCCCGGTTTCCAATTCTGACGACCAGTATACACCCATACTCCTTGAATGGATCTCCATTGGATGTTACCGGAGGCGACTGGTTCGTCGGGAAGTCTGCCGCAAGCATAGTTATTGATCATCCTACCCTCGGAGAGATTGAGATATTCAACACACATGTGAGATCTTGATTTCCCATAGTAGTTACCCGTTTCTCATTTTATCATTAGCTGTATGCCCGAGGTGGTGAAGAGGGACCTGAAGAGCGTCGCGCTCATCGTCTAGTTAACGCCTGGGAACTTGCTAAATTAATACGGTGCTCTGCCCGGCTGGGGAGATATGTCATCGCTGTCCGTCTATACCGCTATTCGTATTACTTTCCAATTCTCACGCTTACTCTCAGATGGGAGACTTCAACAGCATATCCACCACTCTACCAATGACCATTCTTAGGGAACATGCCTGTCTTACGGACGTATGGGAACAATCGCATGGATCGTCGCTACATCCTCGACCTATTCCGTCACCGCAACAAGCTCTCACGGACTACGGCGTAACAGCTGACTCACCACTTAATTCTTACTCCGCAGGCAAACCGCTAGACACTGTTGCACGTAGACAGCAGGGGAAACGGCTTGATTATATCCTCTTCCGTCATCCGTTCAGGCGACAATCCGATACAACTCGACATATCCTGACAACAACCGAGTCAAACGTGGTGATGACAAGAAAGGTACCTGGCTACGACTTTTCATTCTCAGATCACTTTGGGCTTGAGGCTTTTCTCCGTATCTCGGAGGGGAGTGCCAGTGACTCATACCGCGACGTCGAATCAGGGACGCCGAACTCAACAGCACTGCCATACTCGGAGTCTTGCTTGTCCGATGTAGCATTGGGCACCATACTACAGGCCCTTATGGCGCGTTACCGCACCTCTCGAAGCCAATCACACTTCCAGTTAATTGCCTTCATGACATGTGTGGGCATCCTCTTTGCTGTGATTATATCGTCGGCGTGGTTGCCGCGCGCATGGATCAACCCTATTTTCATTTTCTTTACAGTTTTCGTGTCCTGGTTAGGCACAACTATGCTCTACTCGGGTTTTATTTTCGGAAACTGGGAGGTGAACGCACTCACAAATGTGATAGAAGAGCTGGAATTATTGAAGCAGCGAGGGCAAGACAGTAACAGTGCATTATTAACTCCTATGTAAAAACTGTTTCAATACACTTCCAATTGAGACATGCATTAGTAGTACAACAAGCTGCACAGCGATGAGAAGGAATTGCGAGTTGAGTGGACGATGCAAATGGAACCAAGATGCAAATGTATGAGAAGGGCATGGTGGCAATCATGGCGTCACATTATCTGGCCTGTATGTCGTCGTCTGATTGGCAGGACCTTGTGCCCAGTCTCGACACAATTTCGCCATATCTGGGTGGCTGATAGCACGATCCCGTGAACGAATCGTTGGGGCCGGGGCAATCGCATTCGTGACAAACACAGGAAGGGGCCGCCAATGGGTGCTTGCAGGGAAATGTGGAGGATGAGTATGACATTGATCCGTAACAGAGTGGGTATGTGAAGGAGAAAACGACATGGATGACGCATGGCTGACGGTGAAGCGCTTCTTGTGACGTGGGGGTGATACTTGTTGAGGCGTGAGAGTCGACAAGGACTGCAAAGGATGGAGGGAGTTGTACGAGGTCGTACGAAGGGGCGGACTGGCTGGCACCGCTGGATGTGTGTCCAGATCTATCGAGGTTCCGTCCCGGTCCTGCGGCGACGTAGGCTGTGAAGAAGAGCCTTGTGCTTGCTCGGCGGTCCAAGCCTGCCATCCAAGCTCTTCCGCCTCCACCTCAGTTGGGTCCATACTCACTGCTAAGTCTTGAGTCTCCAAACTAGAACTAGAGTCCCCCGCAAACTCCTCATACGCTGACTTGTCAGTATGGATCTCGATGCCGTCTCCCCGAACAATCCGGCTTTTGGTGTTTCCCGTTTCGTGTTCGAGCTGAGCAGACTCCAGCATGCGTGGAGAGTGGCTCTGGTAGCGTGGTAAGACGTCGCGCACAAAATCTCTACACGACAGAAATGACTTGTGAGCGTTGTCGAGGAATGGAAACATTTGGAAAACATGGACCTGTCCGACCAATAACTAAGCAATTCACTGGAAGATAATGCAGAATTGTTTACGTACGGCATCCTGGAAAAGCTCGTGTCTCACCTCTACCCCTGCCAACGTAGCTTTGTGGGCCAAGAGCGTGATCTCATCACGAAGCACTTCGGCATCCCCACTCTGCACAAGCATGGGAGGTAACCCTGTGAAATCCCCAAAGAGTGGGCTCGCGTATGGGTGCGTGAGATACTTCTCCATGCCTTCTCCGCCAAGATAGCATGCGACAGGGTTCAGATGATCATTGGCATTCGGTTGGGGTACCACGTCAAACGGTGCATTCGAGTCCCATGAATCGCATGACATGGTCAAATCTGGATTGAATCAACTTGTCAGCTCTCTATTTTGGTAATGGAATTGTAATATAAATACTTACCAACCCATGGAGACATCAAAATCGCGCCCGCAGGCATGGGGTAACCATTGTCACGAAGGTACATCAACAAGCCCAGCGATAGGCCGCCACCAGCACTGTCGCCTGCAATAAGAATGTTCTCTGGAGGAATGTGAAGGTCGTCTAAAAGCCTAAAGTAAGCTGATACTGCGTCATGTAAGGGCCCAGGAAAGCGCGTCTCTGGCGCAAGACGATAGTCAATGGCAAAAACGCGTGCTCCAACAAATTTTGAGAGTGGGATTGTGATCAGGCGATGGGTTGCTGCACTGAATACATAGTAAGCGCCTGCATCGCAACGTATTAGGTATAACGGCATCTACAGCACGATTTGCGCGCACCTCCATGCAAATATAGCACCACACGTTGTATAGACTTGGCGTCTACAGTCTCTTTCCTCCGTTTGTCAGTACGCATTGCCTTCCATTCGGTCTGGAGCCGTTGCCAAAGGCGCTTGCCCACAACCCACTCGCCAGTAAGCTCACGACGGCCATCTTCTAGAGCGTCATGCTTAGCGAGAAGTCCGCGAAGCCCACGGCTCCGAACTTTGAAAGTGATAGGTGTGACCATGGCGTTGGAGGGTAAGGGGACAAGTCCCCCGATCTGCATGACAGCACGTATGGTTGTCTGAAACACGAGGGTCAATGGGTGTACTACATGCATCTGAACAGAATAAGATGTCATTCAACAATATTACTCACAATATCTGCCAACTGCGTGTGTCTGTTGGTATTGCGCATAAGGCTGCTAATGAGGGTCATTTCAATACCCCAAGAAGGTCTCCTAGGTCCCCAAATGTAATGCGACATTACATCTGTGCAAATCTCAGCACCTAGCTCACAGTACTTGTTGAGATCTACAACGGTCTTGACCAGTAATGAATGGTCTTACCTTTGGACGCCACGAAGTAGCCATATTTCCACAAGTCAAGAAGACGGAGGGGCTTGCGAATCTCTTGGTTTAGTAAAGGATCTATGCGAGCGGAAGGTGGTGTTACTCCAGGATTATTGTAACGTTCTAGTAGCGATGCTAATGATTTGCGTTTGACCACGGACGTGGCAACTGCAGTATCTGGCTGATGTGCCGCGCTTTGCTCAGTTTCGTCAGATTCTTGTTCGTCTAGATAGCTAGAAGTGAAAGGCCAATTCCAAGGCAACGAGAATGCCATGCAGCCGCCAGATTGGAGGAGGTCGAGCAGGTTGAAAGGAGAGAACTAGAGGCGCTGGTGCTTATTTGAAGTCTAAAAGCCATGATCCAATCATACATGACACATGAAATCACATGCATTTCAACCTCAGAACGATGCGCGGCACTAATTCACCTCATTATTGTAACCATGCGTCAATGTCTCATAAAACATATATCGTTATTTACAACGGCTCGAAATTAATCGCTTGTCGGGCCGCCATCAGTAGTCATCGCCGCGGCTCACAACCTCCTTCACTGTTGGTCGGAGCAGAATAGTATGTTCCTGTAAAACATGACATGTGAGTGATCTGGCCTTACCCAAGCAGTCCTTAACGTCTCTACAACTCACAAATTGTGCAGTCATTGCACCGCGTACATCGCACAGTGGCAAGTAATCTTGTACAACTCCTTGCGAAACGAGATGGTTAAGCTATGCAGGAATAAGCTTCGTATCTTGAGAAGAGGCGAAAGAAACGCACGGCCAACAAATATTTACTTTCTCCAATGCGGTCCAAGTATCTCCGGCAGAAGGGCAATGTTCCAAAATTTTTGTTGATCGTCTTCAACAGCGACTTCGCCGAAGTAAGCCTTGTGATCGAATATCAGACTGAAGTGTAGCACCGCGGCGGTCGATAAGGCAACTCACTTCAAAGGCGGGTTACTTGGCCCGTCGTAAATTTTCGCATAGTGTGAGCAATCACCCTTCGGGTCAGGTGAGCACTTCATGTGAGCACTTTTACCTGGCGTGATGGCATGTGCTTACCTCTTCAATGACCTTCCCCCGCCCAGTGGATCCGAAAGTCTCGATGGCATAATATTCACCCTCTTCCATTTTTGTCTGATCACGGTTCTTTACTAGCAGAACACTCTTGCCGCCGTGTATTTGATAGGGCCCTATCGAGTGGCCACTTAAATTCTCGATCGATTTCACTTGAGACGAGGAGCGTCAGCCGAAAATGGGGGTACCGAAGACGACATCATACCTGGGATTGTCTTTGTACCAATTTCGACCTCGTAAGATTCCATGACTTCTTGGATTGCAGCTCCTACGTCCCCGAGCCGGACATCAATGCCTGCTGCCTGTATTTGGACTCTATAAGCACAGTATTCATGGCAGCCACCTTGGTTAGACTCACGCGTATTCCTGCGTCAGTAGAGGCTTTGACAGCCTCAAGCAGTTTATCATAGGTTGGTCCCCATGTGAGAGTAAACGCCGAGTCAAGAATTTTTCCCCGGACATGTACGCCAAAATCGACCTTCAAAACATCTCCTTGTGATAATACTATTTCCTCGCAGGCAGCGTCAGCGTGTTCGCTGTCGCTTTACTGTACCGCACGTGCCCACCAAGTGTATCGCCAGCATTGGGCGTGTAATGCGCTGCACAGTTGTTCAAGCTCAGCCCTGTTGGGAATCCAATACCACTTTCGAGTCCATTCTCCTCCACCAGTGTACGAGTACCCTCTTCAATAGTCTCCGCGATCGAGGTCATCGACATACCGGGTTTGATCCATTTCCGCGCATGTTTGCGTACTAATCGATGCACTTCCGCCGCACGACGAATGTTATCATAGGTTTCATCGGGATCTTCCTGCAACATGCGTTCCTGGTAACGCTTCTCTTCGGACGTTGTGCGGCATGTATTGCTGCGCGAAAGACCTATGGTATATCACTATGCACCGTTTACGTCGGCGTATAACTCACTCGTCTGTATATTCTTGAATTTCTCCCTCAGGGTAATGTCCATCTGGAAAAAATTTGGACAACCCTATTCGAGGAGGGTCGGTCTGCACTACTGCAGGCTTTTTCTTCTTTGTTTTCTTCTTCTTCTTCTTCTTCTTGCCCTCCCCTGTGTATATCCCTCGTATGAATAGAGTGAATAGAGTGTAATTTCGTTCACACATACCTCCGGCTCCTACTGCTTCGGGAGCCCCTTCCTCTCCTTCCTCATTTTCCTCATGATCTTCTGCTTCCCCAACATCGGGTACCTCCTCCGCAGGATTATCAGTGATTGCCATACGAAATAATTGTGTTTCCCGATGACTCCAATGTCACCTAGAAGTGAGCGAGGCGAGGCCAACAGGCGACGACGAAAGGCGTTCGTGTAGATGACAAAGCGACGCCAGATTGCTGGATAAGTCGTTGGCCAAGAATAGATAACATCACACCCAGTCCGATGGTAGTGGGGAACGACTCCTCTAAATCGCTTGTTACAACAAAACATGTATGCGTCAAAGTATAACAGTAAACAATATGGGCGCAACGAGCTGCAACCAAAATGTGAAGTTTCAACCAAAACTTTGTAACTGTGAAGATAAGAAATGATGAATAATGACAAAATTCATATTGGATAATATAGTTCACTAAAGGTGCACTGCGTTTGACTTTGGACAATCTCCATTCGTCTGGCACTTAGTTTTACAGGTAGAATGTGAACCCTGATGCCACTTGTCATGTGGGTTTGCTTCTTAGAATACAACGGTTCGATCAATCTCATCCTCCTTTGCTTCCGGATACAATGATCCTCTTGTCCGCGTCTGCTTGTGGTACGACACCAACAAGCCACTGAGGTGAGGTGCGCTACGGATGGATGTATACCTAGATATGGCAAGCATTTCACACATGGCCTCGGCTTGGTTTCCATTCCGTGAGCAGCATACCATGGCCTCCTGGCTGGTAGAAATTCATTCTGTACTGACAGCACGGGAATGATGGATACTATAACCTCTTCTCGGTATTCTGAACCATTAGAAGTAATCACATCACCTGCCACGCAGTTCCACAGGCATATTTCCACCCCTGACGTGTGAGAAGGCCTCCGTCATCCAACGCCGATGGGCCATAAAGTTGGCTTAGTGCGGTCAACATTTCCGGGCTGGTGGCGAGTGCAAGGAGTCAAAAATGAGCGATAAATTGATGAGCCAATTCATACGTCAGATATATGAAATGAATAGATTCTACAATAGTTCGTTGTGATAAGCGAGTTTGATATTGGCCAGCGGTAACTCAGTTGACGTCACACAACCAAGTGGTACATGTTCTTGCTATGGTTATGATGGTTAAGATGGACGCGAACTCGTAAGGCAACGACAACTTTGTATGATTCAAAACAACGCATGAGTAGAGGAGCAACTTGTAAAACACTAACATAATTACCGGATATTCTCACAAATGAAGGAAAACGAACTCGAGGCGAGTTCAAGATGATGTGGACAAACGTGACCTAACATTTGCTATGGGGAAATTTGGCATACTGTGATAGCATCTTGGCCAAGATGCATTGACGCCACGTGCTTTAGCTTCGGCACCTAAAATCCTACGTTTCAACAGCACTGATATCGGCAATTTCGTGACGCTCTTACTGAGCTGAATGCTTGAGAGAAAGCACCAATGCCTGCCGCACCCACAAAAGTTGGGGCTATAGTGACAATTAGGATATCAACTATGTGTTGTGTTTCTGCGTCCAAATGGGATAGGAATGACGAGATGATACGCTGGCCACCCTCCACCATGAGGGATTTTATTCCCAGTGTATTCAGGGTAATGAGAAGGCTGTCTATAGAAAGTCCTTGATGGTGGCTCAGAGGCTAGGCTGGACAAATTAAGAAATGCATACCATCCAGACCCTGGGCCACTTCAACTATTCGGGCTCCTGCATTTTCTAGTTTTTGTTTTCTGTGGCTTTTCGTTGGTGAATATGCATCACTACATACAACCCATGGTCTGCGGCCTCGACGTTGTTGGTAATTCTGGAGAAGTTTGCATGTGGTTGAGAGACGAAGGTCAGTGTCCAGAATGATGGGTCGAGGCAAGGGGTGCGGTTCTTCCTGTGCAGGAAGGTGACGAGCTACCAACGCATGAGTTGCGGGCGGTTTGTCCCAGAAAGTACTTGCCATTGAGCTGTGGGTCATCGTTTAAAGCCGTCCCGATACCCACGAGAATACCATCGTGCATCGTGCGTAGCCTGATAGACTCATGAAAAGGGAAATAGCACAATGGGTAAGGTATGGGCAGCACCAATGCGTCATGACCATGCTTTCCTTTCCACTGAGGAGGAGCTGTTTGCCGCCGACACCAGCGATACAGCCATCGAGTGACTGGGCGTATGTCAGCGTGACGTGGGGGCGACTGGGAGAAGGAGAAGTCAGAGGTAACGAGAGTACAGAGGTAAGAAAGTCGCGTTGTGCGTATGTGTGCATATTGTGGCCAGGCAGTGTTTGGCAAAACTGAAATAAGGTTTGTGTTGACGTGTGGCTGAGTCACGTGACGGTTAGAGCACGCCTCTTATAAAGGCGCGGCGCGTCTTAGGCTTTGCAACGTTACCATCACCTCCCTTAACATCCGATTCGGTGCTCTCAACTTTTTTATACGGCTTTATCCTTTTGAAAAGTAAACGATGTCTGGACGCGGCAAAGTAGGTTCTCAATGGATATGAACGCCAGCTTTCATTCATTTTATCTTCTGACAGGGTGGGAAAGGACTCGGAAAGGGTGGTGCCAAGCGTCACAGGAAGATTCTCCGTGACAACATTCAGGGTATCACAAAGCCAGCCATTCGTCGTCTCGCCCGCCGTGGTGGTGTCAAGCGTATCTCTGGTCTTATCTACGAAGAGACGCGTGGGGTTCTGAAGATCTTCCTTGAGAATGTGCGTGCAGTCTCGGTTGTTGCTCTTTTCTCAACTCATCTCCCTAGGTCATTCGTGATTCTGTCACATACACTGAGCACGCGAAGCGCAAAACTGTCACTGCTCTTGATGTTGTATATGCATTGAAGCGTTCGGGGCGCACACTGTACGGTTTTGGGTGCGTGTTTTTCTGCTTTTGCCATCGCTGGTGTCTAACTTTTAGTCACAGTGCATGATTTCTCTCACGTTGTATCTGTTATTGTACTGCTAGATTGCTATATTTGATTTTATATCGTATACCAATAACATTGGGTGCGTTGCATTGGTTGTGAGCCCAGAAATTGTGCCACAGGTGAGGCAGTGCGGGACACGGGACGCGGTGCTTCAGAGGTGTGTCGACTGAGTGTTGCCGAGCGCAGCTCTGAGTTTGTACTCCTGGATCGCTTTCCGCATATCTCGGGGCAGGTAATTTGCGAACGCCGAAAGGTGTGGTTCAGGTGTGGCTCCTCTAGCATGTAAGGGTAAAGTACTGGGTAGAAGGTTGGAGTTGCTTCAATCCGGCTAAGTGTGGAGTATATATATGATGGTGAAATGTTGTATGAGTACATACTGTCGTTATAATTCTCTATAACAGTGTGAATTGAGTGGATTGGATCACCCCCACACATACAGTCACGCAACACCTGGTGGTTGGCCAGTCAACGGCCATGATATCACTACGTTGAGTAAGATGTCATATGGCTACGTGATATGTGACAACTAATCTCGGCTGTGACTGCGGTGGCAACTTGCTTATGACCTCACTGTCCAGTTCAGAGTGAGCTACTGCATTTCACCCTTAGTATACGCTAACGCAATCACCATTAGCGTCGAGATTGCTAACCGCGGCGCGGATGAGTTTCTGCGGGTGTATTATGCGGCATATGACTCTGCACAGCGTGCAGAAGCTGTCACCAAGTTCTACCGCGCGACTTCGTGCTTGACGTACAATGGTACTTCCGTGACGGGTCCAGCTGCCATAAAGGAGCTCTTGGAGAGGTTGCCAATCACGAAGCATGAAGTTCAGTCATACGATTGCCATCCAATACCCAGTGAGCGCCCTCCATAGTATTATCGTCGAACGCTACATAAACGTCGTTCCACTTCAGCCACTTCGCCACCGGCATTGCTCATCACAGTATCTGGGTTGGTTACACACGGGCAGCCGAGTGGTAGCGGAGGCGAGACAAAGACCGTTTCCAGCCGCAATATTGACGCCCAGCCAAGGGTGTTCTCCCAAACATTCGTGTTGATGAAGATGGAAAAATATTATGTCTCGGCAGATAATTTTCGCTTTGTAGGCTGAGCCTTTGTAAACGCTGTCCAGAGGAAACACCATATCTAAGCTGTGTGTCTTGCAAGGGATCCATGGTTGTCCGCCAAGGCGCCCATACTTGAAAGTCCGATCGACCTTTTCTCCTTTAAGTACTCGTGTTCAACAACTTGCGCCATGGCAATGACTCCCATGAGAGGTTCAGAAGGCTACGACTTTACTCCAATACTCACTCACTATGTCTTTCTTTTGACAAGTATCCTTGCCATAGTGAGTGTGTCGTTTGGTTTTAACAGCGCTTAATAACTCGACTGTTCCTCCCCAGGCCGGCTGGTTTGTGGCATTCATTGGCCAAATTGTGGCCCAAGCACGATGTAATTCCATCACTAATGGATGTCTATCGTTTCTGATCATGTCCCCTTTCAGTGGGAGGCCAAGTGCGTGAGCGAGTTGGTGTGCTTTGGTTTGCCATTTTGTATGTTGCCATACCATGGATTTGGGCGTTGTCTCATTTTTAAATCGTCAGTTTGCAATTGGGTGTTATCCTTGGCGTATTACACACACTTGCCACGGATTCAGTAGCTCTCCATCGCTTCCAGGTCTGTTGCTCTTTCGAACCTCGTCGGCGCTTAGACTGAACTCATCGCATTAAAAGATATCCGTGTTTGGGTCGATCGCACTCGTCTTCTCCGTATTAGGCGTGAATCAAGGGATATTTACTAATGTTCCCTCTTTGGAAGCTATGGCTGCTGGCTGGCTACTTTTGGCGATTGTCAACATCCTTTGGGTTCTTTACTTTACCTCAGAGGAAAATTCCCTTTCACTGCATCTTTTCAACGCCTTTGGTACCGGTGGTCTTACAGGTCCCGGGCGCAACGGCTTCAGACCTGGTGGGCGTCGAATGACAGGTTCACACGTCAACATGCAAAATGGAGGCGGCATGGGTTATACCAGCGGTATGGGTGGGCCAGATTATGGCTCGCCCAGCATGATGGGTGGAGGAATGGGAATCAGTGGAGGTTACGACACCAAGGAGCCCGGGATGGGTGGTATGGGAGGCATGGACCGTGGCCAGCTGGACACTAGCCAGAGGAGTCTAGGCGGTGGTGGAAGCGTCAATTCCATCGACCCAGGAAGCGGTGCGGGCCGCCCGGAGGCAGGTAGTCGAATTCCTGTAGAGGCGGTGTCGAGTCCATCTGGAATGACCGAGCAATTGCCCTCCAGTGGGCGCGATATGCAAAACCCAAGTACGCCACTAATGGCATCAGGGAACCAAGGTTCCAGTGGTGATGCTGCATCTATTCCTGAAACCTACTTGTACCGTGCAAAGGCATTGTATGCTTGTGAGTGATAGATAGCCATAGCTTGGTCCCGGATATGCTTATTCTTTGAATTATACTAGATTCGGCTTCAGCAGACGATCCGAACGAGATTTCGTTCTCCAAAGGCGAGATTCTCGATATTGTAGACAAGACAGGCAAATGGTGGCAAGCAAAACGTGCAGATGGCACCACAGGAAGTGAGTTCCACCTGACCTTGGCAACCCTGATTCTTTGCTCATCCATTTTATCTCTCCACCAAGTTGCACCATCGAGTACGTGTCTCAGCGCATTTTTTGGGTACTCGATTAACAGGAGCTCTTTCTCTAGATTATTTGCAAGTTATATAAGTCCTTTTGCCATCGTCCGTCGTTCCCTTATTGTTGTTGTCATTGCCACTTCTGTCACGCATGCACATTGTCTTACCTTCTGCCACTGGGGTCTATGCTCCTAGGACACTCCGTATTACTATTGTCGGATCTAACGGTGTGGAGACTGCACTGGAAAATTCCTGTCTTGTGTTCAAGCTACACTACATAGTGTACAAGTATAGTTCCATCCTTCCTGTCTGGAGATCACTCTTGCCTCGTCTAGCATAAGGTCATTTTCAGTGATTTCATGTCAGCCCGCCCACTTTACTACTAGTAGTACCGTTATATACCCGTGAACGCTGGATTTGAAAATTCAAACGGCGCCAGTTATGTCGATGTCAAGTAATGATAGCCTGTCATCGCCATGGATCAAGTCACCACCACCACCTCCTCTGAACTAAGAAAGCGGTCTCTCCCGGTTCCTTCTGGCAGTCTGACTGGCATTGTTGCCGATATCTCTGCTTCAGCAAGCAGCAGTCAGCTACCTAGCCCTCTTTCCAGCGTTGATGAAAACGCGAAGATGGTCGTAGGAGAATCAGGCAATTCTGACATCTTCCCCGCGCGTAGCTTCACTCGTCGTCGCAGGTCGACCACAAAAGCCATTCGGAAGGCTCGCAGTTCGTCAAATATCCAGGATGGTTCGACATCTGACAGGATGGACATTCCCCTTGCCGTGGCTCTCTTACCTCCTCTCGGCTCCTTTCTGACAGGCGGTGATTTCCTGCGTGACTCTCTTCTTTTCCTTCTCTTGTTTTTTTATCTGCATCAGGTGTGTAACATCCCTTACTCCCAAGTCACAACTATGCTCACGCGACACGGGCTTAGCTTATTAAACGTAGGTGATTATCGGCGCGCTTAACTCCACTTGCTCATGGCTGCATGCTAGTTCCATGGGAATTGTATCTAGCATCGCGACCTCGCGGTAAGCGCGTCATCAGGTCAGACGCGCCTTCGGACCAAGAACGTCTTAATGATCTGGTCGAGTCTGAACTCAAGACTGCCGAACTCTCCTATCTCACACTTTCAGTATTAGCGCCTTTGATTGGTGCTGCACTTTTACGTTATGTTGGCACCGCCCTCACCGGAAGGGACTATATATCATGGTTCAGCACTGGTGTCTTCGTTCTTGTAACAGGTGTGCGACCATGGCGTCACCTAGGACGTCGCCTACGTTCCCGGACAGAGGAGCTTCAGGAGGCGATCCAGGCATTTCGCATTCAAGGCGATGATATACCAAACCGAATAGCAAAACTGGAAGAGGAGATTGTCCAGCTGAAAAAGGAAGCGGCTACAAAGGACGAAATGCTCGTGTTGAACAAGGGAGTTGACGAGTCTCTTGATGTTCTTGATGCATTGGTTGGGAAACAGCGGCGCGTGGTTGAGCTGGACAAGCAAAAGACGGATGAAAGGTTGCTCGCGTTGGAAAAGACAGTCTCCGAGGCTTTGGGGACTGTCATCACGAGGCCACACGCGTGGAAAGCCACGTATCCGAGCAGCTTCTTTGACTGGCTTCATTCACAGACGTTCACCCCATCTAAGCTAAAACCTACGTCTTCACCACCCACGCGTACTACTCGCCCTTCATATCGACCGCGTCTACCAGCTGTGAGAGAGGAGGAAGACATCGGAAACCGCACTGGAGTGACTACCAAGCCTCGTGTCCAACATGCAAGCAACCCTTTCGAACATTGGCTGGATTTACTAGTACTTCCGTTCAGCGTAGGGAGGACTTTACTGTGGGGCATCTTGAACTTTCTACATCGCAGCCTAGTGTAAACCAGTGTGATTGGGATTGTGTACGATATTGAAATGTATGTTTTTGAGACCAACTTGCGTCCTTGCACGCGTGTCTTTGTGAGCGGTACACGCCAAGTCCACGGAGTGAGTGACGACTATCGCTGAATATGGGAGGCAGCTTTGCGCCGACGTCTGTCTTACACCACAACCTCAAAAATCTGAGGATCAAACAGTGGCAAGGTTGCTTCACCGCTTCTCCCTCCAGTCTTTTGTTCGTTTCGCCATCCCACGTATCGTGTAGAACGGGTCATTGGCCCTTCCCCGCTCGCGTGTAGGTTTCATTCCACAATGGACCAGCGTTCAACTACACCTCATAAAGCTTCTCCTTCGCCTCCCACACCTGAAGATCATTCGAACCAAGAGGCACAAACGTCTGTGCATTTGGCAGACGATGTACAAGCGGTCAATTCAGCGGCCCCTGCACTCGTCCCGACACCCGCCCAGCCACCCATACCAGCTTCCTCAGACTCGACAGCAACGACGTCTCCTGCACCTTCCGTACCTCATCCTGCAGCAGGATCCACTCCTGAACGCCCTCTCAATGTCAGCGATGCCCTCGGCTATCTTGACGAAGTGAAAACTCGGTTCCAAGACCGTCCGGATGTGTACAACCATTTCTTGGACATCATGAAGGATTTCAAAAGCCAGGCGTGAGTCATGTGCTCGAGCGTTCTATAACACTTCTTATCTTGCCCCAGATTAACGACCCCCGGCGTGATTGAACGGGTCTCGACACTCTTTCGGGGCCACCCCGAGCTCATTTCAGGCTTTAACACGTTCTTACCGCCTGGATATAGGATAGAGTGCTCATCCGGAGATAATCAGCTCATCACAGTTACCACCCCGACAGGAACGCTCACTCAGAATGCTGCTGGCTCCCTCACCCTACAGCACCCGCGTTCCGCTACGCTCCCAATACGTACTCTAGAACGTCCACGGAGTCGAGATGCTGATGCTGATGTACATATGACTGAGAAGGAGCTTCGACCATCGACGGATAACCCTAAGAAGGAACTCTTATCTAGGCCCTCTACACCGCTCCCCCCACGCTCCCATGCACCTACTCCTCAGCCTCCGACCCAACTCACGCAGCCACAGTCGCAGCCACAACCCCCATTACAGATACCGCATCTGGAACCTGCCCAACCACAGCCTGTACCCGCTCCTGCGGCTCATCCTGTACATATCGCGCTCCCCCCACAGAACCCAGCCATATCTGGTGTTGTGATCCCTGTACTGCCGAACCCGCTGGTCTTGACACCAAGTGTGGCTCTGAATTCTAATTCGACCACCGCCAGTGCTGCCAGTGTCCTCGGAGGCATGCATCGTGTCACTTCCAATCCTGAGCCAGTGCAACAGCCTGCACACCCACCAGCGGCCCTTCATCCCTCGCTACCTCAAGCACAGCCCCCACTAAGCAACCCGGCGCAACTGGTAACCCCTGGACCTCCACCTGGCTCAGGTCTTCAGCCGCAACCGCAGCCTGAATTTTATCATGCGATACAATACATTAATCGCATTAAGACGCGCTTTGCGGACGAACCGGAGACATATAAGCAATTTTTGGAGATACTGCAAACATACCAGAAAGAGCAACGGTTGTTGCATGATGTGAGGGTTTATGGTTCACTACTTCTTTGCTATCTCTGACCATGACCTCAGGTCTATACACAAGTAACGCAATTATTCCGCGGTGCACCTGACCTCATCGACGAATTTAAGATGTTCTTACCGGACATAAGTGCAAACGCTGCCGTTACTCCTGGAATGCTTCCGCCCGTCAATTTTGTCGACACATCAGTGGTTGGCCCTGGCGGGACAGTGGGTGTTATGGGGATGTTGGGCCAGTCGGGCACGCCAGGACCTACTACGGGGCATCCCGTAGGCACCGGGCAGAGTGGAACCACTGAATGGACGATGGAAGTGCAAAGTGTTAATGTGAAAGGCGATAAGACCACTAGTTATAGACGCAAGGTGGCTGGAAGTGATCAGCATAGAGAGGGTCCTCCGGTGAAGAAGCGAAGGAGGGTGCCGGAAAGGGAATCTAGGGCTGACAAGGAGAAGGAACGCGACAGAGAGAGGGAAAATATGCCTGCTGTGCCTATGACGAAAACAACATCAAGAGTGAGTGTGTCAAGTCTATCATTTCTAAATGAACTTGCGATGACGACTCGATAGACCAAAAAGTCGAAGCATCTTTCGGTCAAGCCTTCTGAGCCTTCCTCTCCAACGTTCACTCAGTATGGCCGGGCTCCTTCCCCAACAGGGGCCCCACATATATCCGGTCATCTATCTATGCACCCTCCTCCATCTTTGTCGTCTCTGTCGCAGGCTTCGCTCCATCCTCCCCCACCGCCCCGTGCTCCCTCCCCACCTGTGGTTTCTGCTCTACCCGAAGTCTTCTTTGATCGCGTGAAGCGCACGCTAGATGACCGTGATGCATGGGAAGAGTTTCTCAAGCTCCTGTCGCTCTTCTCAACAGACGTTATTGAGGTGCCGATGCTGTTGCAGCTGGCTGCGCCATTCTTGGGCGGTCAGGGATCTGAGCTGGAGTCTCAGTTTCGTGATATCTTGGGACTGAACAGAGTGCGAAAGAACAGTACAGGAGAGGTGCCGAAGGCAGCTGGTCATGCGCATGGATATGGACATCCGACTGGTATGGGTACGGCGTATTTGAGCGGTTCGAAACATCGGTATGGACCAAGCTATCGTAGACTTCCCGACAGCGTAAGTGTTGGAATGAAGATGGCGGCCTTGATATCGCTCACAAGTTTTCATTTTAAGGAGACTACACTGGCGTGCTCCGGACGCGATGAGCTTTGCCGTTCTGTCTTGAACGACGACTGGGTTTCGCACCCTACTTGGGCATCTGAGGAATCGGGCTTCGTCGCGCACAAAAAGAACTCGTACGAAGAGGCATTACACAAGTCAGAAGAGGAACGTCACGAGTATCACGTCCACCTAGAGAGCATGGCTCATACTATCTCGTTGCTTGAGCCAATAGCTTTCAAGATTGGGGATATGACACCAGAAGACCGCGCCGTCTTCAGGCTGACACCCGATCTCGGTGGGCAAAGTAGGTCGATTCATCAGAAAATCATCAAGCGAGTCTACGGTCGAGAAAACGCACAAGAGGTGCTACAGAGCTTGCAGGACAACCCAGCCGTGGCTGTACCTGTCGTGTTAGATCGACTGAAGCAGGTTGATGCAGAGTGGAGGAAGAATAAGCGTGAGTGGGAGAAGGTGTGGCGAGAGGTGGATTCGCGCAACTTCTATAAGAGCCTGGATCATCAGGGAGTTGCATTCAAAGCCAACGATAAGAAGGCGATTACAGGGAAGGCGCTTTTAGCGGAAATCGAAAGGATCAAGGAAGAACAGGACAAAAAAAGGAACCAGGAGGAGGATGCGGCGTTGGAAGGAGACCAGGATACCCCTCAGGAGCGCATCAAGCGGAGCCAAGTACCACCCAGACATCAATTAGAGTACGACATGCACGACGAAGCTGTATTGCAGGATGCACTCAAGCTCACGTTGTGTTTTCTTGAACGCAATGATCAGCGACAGAGCGGATCTAACGTGCCCCAGTATAATGCGGTTGAACGGCGTCGGATTGAGGCATTTTTGAGGCACTATGTAATGCATCAATTTGGGCTTGGTCCCGAGTTCGACGCAGCTTTTGGCCCACCCATTGATCAAGCCGAGTGGGAGGACCTGGGGTTGTACATTGCTGACGGAGATGAAGAGAGTTTCGAGGAGGAGGAAACCAGTCGAAAAAGCCGAAAGAGCGGTAAGAGATCAGGTGGTAGCGGCCCGAACGGTGCTGTTTCGGCGGGAGATTTGAAGAAAAAACTGAACAAGACGCGGAAGACCATGGAGAAGGCTCCTGGTTTCAAGACGACCGGCACTTCCAAGGCTAATTCTGGGTCAAATTCGAGCTATCATAGATCGCCTCTGAGCTCGCGACAGGGGTCTCCAGTTCCTCAGACGAGTGATGCAACGTCGCCCACGCGAGGGGGAGGCGCGGAGGACGAACGAGCTGCCAAGGACAACGGCAAGGCACGGGAAGCAGATCTTGACGATATCTGGCTTCGTCACGTCGAACTCGTTATACCAGGTCAAGAACCAAAAGATGTAGCCGGAACAAACGGCATGGATATCGACCCCTCCCCTGGTACGAGACAGAATGCTGGGACGAAAAGCCTTGGGTCATTCTTCTGCAATACTACTTTTTACACACTACTTCGCCTGCTCCAGGTGCGACTCGCATGTTGGTAATGCGTATTGTTTGTTTTTAACTATTTATGTCCAAAGCTGCTATATTCGCGCTTGATGGTGTGCAAGAGCCTTGCTGCAAAGCTAGCAATGGATGGATCCACATCCTTCCTCCCGAATCCCGTGGCACTGGATTTGGGGCTTACTGACACTGCAGGGCCTAGTGGCTATTTTGCCGACTTGGCGTCGGGTACGTTTCCTCTCAATAATAGTCGACATGGTCGACGTCCTACGCGCGTTGCCGCGGCGTTGACCTTGCACCTCGCAGGCCCTGGTCCGGACAGCGCGGCGTTGAATCCCGCGGAACACTTTTACTTGCACTTACTCGATCTGGTGGAGAAGGTGTTTGACGGGGAATTGGAGCAGACGACATTTGAGGAGAATATGCGGTTCATGTTCGGCACGCGTGCATTTGTGGTGTTTACGCTGGACAAGCTCTGTGCCGCGATATGCAAACAGGTGCGGGAGAGATCAGTGTTTAAGTTCCTCACTATTTATGGGGGATTGCATCTGGCAGGTGCAAGCGGTGGTGCAGGACTTCCGATGCCACGAGCTCATGAGCATGCTAGAGCAGCAACGGGCGCGCGACACAGAGGTGCACACGAAGAGGGGGCCTGATGCCGCGGTCGCAGGTATTCAGGACGTGATCCGGTATCGTAGACAGGCGGAGGCACTCGTGGGAACTGACGAGAATCTTTTCCGCGTTGACTGGGTGCGTTACATGCTATAATTGTAATATATACTGGATACGCAACTTAACCATCCACAGCGCACTGACACTGGTTTTCTGAGGATCCAGCTACTTGATGCAGATGATTTGAGTCTGGATCCGCCGCCTCCAGAAGCGGGGGTGCGAGGGGAACAGCAAGGAGTAGCGGAAGCAGTGAATTCGCGGATGACGATGCGGTGGAGGCAGTATGTGCTGAGCTATGTGCTGAGCTATCCAACAGAGGGCCGGCGAATTGGAGCTGGCAGGAAAATATTCCTGAAAAAGTATGTGGGTCCATTCATGATCATCAGTGACTTTTTCCAAACGAGAGTTTCGGACGTTTGTGCTATTGGTCCACCGCCTTCTTTTGGCTATTAGCTGAGGTGGCGAGGCGCTCACAAATTGCCTATTCAATTCTTCCTTATATATTCTCCACCAATCACCGGATTTGATTTGCACCCATTGATGGCTATCATTCCGGTTCTATTTTTTGTGATTTCTAATGCATTTGGTTTGGCCAAACAGGACGTTGCTTGACGAAGATGCAGATGAACTTGCGGAGACGCGCTGGCGGACAGACGTGGATGTGTCGCCGGGGGGTGGGAAGGTGGGGTTGGAAGTGATGGTGGGACCGGGGACGTGCAAGTTGTACTATGCGCGGGGGAGCGAGGAGGCTGCGTGGCGCGTGAAGGAAGTGGGTACGGTGCGGGGGAATGTGGCCTCCGGGGGTGCGAGTGAGGGAGCGGAGGGAGAGACAGAGACTGGTGGGGGAGGAGGAGGGGGGGGATCGGGGACTGGGTCGGGGAGGCGGCGGCGGCGGGATCGGGGGAGGAGAAGCAGGCGGCGTCGGAGCAGTCCGGAGGAGGAGGCGGAGGTGCAGGAAGAGGAGGAAGATGGTGGTGGCGGGACCGGGGGGGAGTGGGAGCGCCTGCGGGAGCGGGCAGAAGCGCGGCAGCGGGAACGACGGAGGTGGATAGTACAATTTGAGCAGGGATTACTGTTTTAGGTGAGGGGGAGGTTCCTAAATTTTCTTTTTTTTGGGTTTTTTAATGTCGTGTGCTGTAGTGGATGACTAATAGAATGTAGGCTCGTAGCCATGGAAAATTCCGAGACTGGCAGGTTAAGAAACATCTACACAGCCTAGCTCGAAGGGTTGCTCGGCCGGTACTCGCCCTTCTTTTCGAATTCCGTTGCATAAAATGAGGAGAATTGGCTACGATTCAAATAGGAATTTAGGAAGCAGAGTGCCTAGGATGCGCCGGTCGGCTAGCTGAATTATATTGCGTGGTGTTGCGATTAGGTTAGGAATGATAGCTAGCCTTATTGAAGTAGAGCCGCAGCCTCAGTGATGCATAGTGGGAGGGCGAGACACCCATTTGTGCGTCGCACAGGGACGTGCTCGGATCAAAACACCGATTCAAATAAGGTTGCGATAATGCTACACATGACCAGAGATCGATCTGTTGTGCCTATATACGCCGTGACTGTCAACGCGGTAAGATCTATGCCTCGCCTATTCAAAAGGCTATACACACACACACAGGTGTATGTATGGAGAGAGACATGGAAGGCCGATTCGCAATTGTGGTTCTGAATAGCGCGTGTTGTGAAGCTGTGCGTGGATTTGTGACAGTTGGGAATATACAAGGGCCGAGTTTTGAGTGGTGCCTGCCAAAGGAACGGTGGCTATGATGAGCGTGGCTGGGAGACGGGGTTCCGGTATGTCGCGGTGACTTTCTTTGGCTCTCGGTACCGCAGGTGGATGGTCTTGATGCGGAAGGCGGAGTTTGACGTTCGGTGTGATGGGGCGGCTAAGATACACACAGTATGTACACATGGGCGAGAGATATGTTATCATTGGAGATGGCGGGGAATGCTGGCGCGCCTGTCAGCTTTTGGGTTATATTCGGGGGAGAGCTGTCACTCGGTGTGAGTGTCGTGTTGATTTTGATGCGCGAGGCTGCGGTCGCGGTGTCCACGTTGTGACCTGTACCCCCGCGCCCGGAAGTGTGCGTGCACAATGTCAACGCCAGCCAGTTGAATGTCGTACCGTAGTTTGGGGGGGGAGATTGCTATACTTGGGGTGGATTTCTTTGGTATCTACAAGTTCCGTGGCGGCTCCGGTCATGAATGTCGCCTAAAGGTGCGATCCACGTATACTTGTACCGTGAGTTTTTTTGCCTTGCCGTGCTATTTGCAGCTTGACAAGTATGTGTGTGTGTGTGTGCAGTTCCACTGGGCAGATCGTCGTCGTCGGACACAGTGCCTGCTGGGCGTGTGTCCATGGTGGATTCCCCAATTCCGTATTCGTTGTTATTGCTGTGATCGTCCCGCACGTCGCGAATCCTACCGCTCAGCCCTAGCATGAAAAGCGCTGCCAATAAATCTGCCTGCATCTCGAACGAACGAAATGCACACTTGCCGGATTGAATGCGAGCTCGGAGTTGAATAGTCTATACATGCAAACACCACTTTATATATATAGTATGGGGGAGATGGCGCTGCACCCAGTGTTCCAAAATTATATGGATTTGTAAAGGGTTTAAAAAAAAGATAAAATAGAAGATGTTATTTTGGGCGTGCCGACTGTGGACTGTAGTCAAGTTTAAGGCCCCAGAGGACAAGACTATTCGTGGATACTGCAGATGGGTGTGCATCTCTTAAGTGTGAATGGTAGATTGAGGAATTCAGTGTGAATTACTTCAGTTCGAGGCGGAATCTGTGGTTGATTGCAGGGTCGAGGACGTTCCTGCCATTCTCGTGACCAAGTGAATTAAGAGCTGAATTAAAGACCAACCGGCCGGACCTCCGACGCTCCGAATTGGTAAAAGTCATGGACCGAACCTGAAGATAAAGTGACACCGGCACACGTAAGGCTCGCAAAGAGTTCTACTCTCGGGAGGGGAGAAGCCCCGATGGTGGTACAATTGAGAGGAGCGATCGTGTCTTACTCGATGACGTCCGCACGTACGTACGTTCAGGTCGAAGGGTCAACGGATTTTCTTTCCTCCACGTCTCCAAGTTCCGTCATATCGCCAGACGATGGGAGCATGTCGTACGTACGCATGCGGCACCATTGAAGTGTAGAGGAAACAACGGACCTTCCTCGCGTGTGTCGCAAGAATGGTGCAGGATGCGCCGCGAACAGAGAACAGGAACGGAAGACGACGGTCGCGTGTCGTGGTGTCTTCACGTCCACGTACGGTGAACGTGAAGAAGGATCAACGGTTGCCGTGTCTATCCTGGTCTGTGAGCGGTATCGTACTGGGCAAATATATATGCGCCCGCAGGACTCATTGCGGCGAGGATGCCTCCCTAAATGCATGTCCATGTTGGGGTCGATGGGCTCCTGCAATCACGGTGACGTGACATTTCCGCGTAGATGGGCCTGGAAAGTGACTGTTAATTGCCTGGCCGAGTGTGTTCTCTGTTGGATCCACAGATGGTCACATGTACGCAAGCACAGACATAAACTGCACTCTTTGGAGTGGGACCAAGGCCCCAGCCGATTGTGATGCCAGCGGGGGTTCTTTGTCTGCATGCTCATGCTTCTGTGATAGTAACAAGGAACGCTGCCACAAAAACAAACACCCGTAATACGTCCCATGGGATCTGCGCCAATAATTGTCCTGTGACTCATTCTGGCCATGCCCCTTTGAGATCTGGCGTACCCATCTCGCCAAACGGGGCGCGCCAGTGTCCGGGGAGAGAGCTCCAGGGGAGGTAGGTGCACATTCATAGACCACTATGCTTGCGCCAGACGGGTAAAATGCGGGCTAAAAGCCCGTGACGGGCGGTGTGTGCTTATAATTAGCGGCAAGCGTGCGTGCAGCGCCGTGGGTGATCGACGGTGGTTGCCATGAGGAGCGCGCACACGTAACAGTATCGCCGCCACACGCAACAGTATCGCCGCCGCACGCAAAAGCACTGAATGGGGGAGTGACCCCGACATGTTCGGAGATGCGATTGGGCTCCGTCTCAAGTGGGTGGAAGAGGGAATATTTTAACAGAGAGGGAGGACCGGGTGGACGGCGAGCAGCGTGGTGCGGCTATCAAAAGACAAAAGAGGCTAGGAGGGGAACAAGGCAGAGTGAAATAGACGCCGTTGAGACAAGGAAATCAATCCCAGTCAGACTAAGAATACTCGAGTGATTGTATTAATAGCATGCAGAGGGATGAAAAAGCGAGAGTGCAGACACACGCTGTCGCCCCCTTCTGCTCCTCTCCCATGCCCCATGTGCCGCCCCCACCGCCGTCCACAGCCGCCCCCTGTGGCCCCTCGCCCGGGCTGCTGTCGCTGCTTGCGAGGATCACCCCCACTGCACCGCCCCACACGCCGCCCACCCCCGACTTTCTCTGCCCCATCACGGCCCACCCGCTCCCAAGACGCCGTCGCCCACGCGCCCTCCAGCAAGCGCACCACACCCAGCAGCACCCGTCCGCGTCCTCGTCGTCCGCCACCACGTCGCTCCCCGTGCCCGTCAAGTACGAGCAGTCCAGGGACGGCAAGTGGTATCCCGCCGTCTCCTGGTCGCTCCATGGAAAGACCAAGGTGCGTCCTCCGCCCTGTCCCTCTTCCGTCCCATCTCTCACCCGCACGCCAGGTCCCCCAGGGCCCACAGCCCACAGCTACCCCCGTCGCCATCATCTCCCGCCCGGATCTCGTAGAGTCCGCCGCCGCCGACCGCCTCCAAAACGTATCTACCACGACAGCACCCACCAGTACGTATCTTGCTCCATCCCCCGCCCGCCTCCCTAACGCCGCCCCCAGCCACCGCAACCGCAGCATCCTCCCAAAACACCGACATCACAGACTCCCTCCCCACCGGCTGGAAACCCGGCCCTTCACGCACAAAATTCTACGATATACCCATGATCGTCATCGTGTCCCTCATCCTCGCCATCTTTGTCACCCTCTTCATCACCGGCTGCGTCCTCGGCCACAACGCCCGCTCCACAGCGCACGATCTCGAGCGTGCCAAGCGCCCGCGCACCGGCGCAGACCGTGACCCCCATCCTGACGACATTGGGGAATACGAGGCCGGTGCCCCCGCGGTGCGTTCGCGACGGCACCACAGGCGACAGCGCTCCTCAGACTCGCTGGCGCCCAGCCCGTCGTCCCGCGCAGGAACAGCCGCCGCAGCAAAGAAGGATAAACTGTGGGAGCGCTGGCGGCGACAGGCCAAGGCGGGTCTACGGCGCAGACGGAGATGGCGACATGTGGGCGCGCACGGCACCGCGGATGAGCACGCCGAGCAGCAGCCCCAGCACCTGCAGCGCGAATCCCGGGGACATGATCCACAGCCAAGCTATACGCAGCAGCCGCATGTGGCTATCTCTATTCCGTCGCCTCCCTTGCAGCCAGCGTCTCCACCTTCCCATCCGCCACAGCCACACACATCATCCTCGCCTCCAACGGCGTCATCGCCGTCACTTCCGCCTGCGTATCGGCGCATCTCGCGTGTACGTCGGTCGTGTGGTCGTGTGCCGGAGAGTGGAGAGTGGGTCATCGAATCCCTACGCGAAGCAGACGGGGCGGCCCGTTCCCCCCGGCAAGAGCATGAAGATGGAGGCGGCTTGTATGAAGGCGAGGGAGAGAGGAGTGTGCCGGTGAAGGCACATGTGGCGACTGATGATAAGGCGGTTTTGGAGCAGATGAGGCGTCAGGCGAGTGAGCCGTGGGAGGGACACGATGCACATGGCTCTGGTGTGATGAGTGCGGATGGCGAGGAAGATGGCGAGGAGGGTCAACGAGAGATGCGCGCGAGAGTCCCCGTGTGGGAGGATGAACGGCTGGAGGATTTTGAAGAGATAAGTTTGGACGGGGAGGGGTGCCAAGATGAGGACGATGTGGCGGGACCATCATCGAGGCCGTCTGGACCTGCCAAGGAGGCGAGTTTGAACCCACACCCACATGCGTACGACCACCACTCGCCACTGCGCCTTCCGCTTCCGCCGCAACCGACGCAGACCTACCGCATGTATAGCCGCCGCCGCCGCCGCGACTTGGATTTGGACGAGGTGGCGTTTGGGCTGCCGTTTTATGTGCCGCGGTTTGAGGTGGGACCGAGTGCACCGCCGGTGGTAGAGGGTGAGAGTGAGGGGGTGCGAGCGGGTCCGTCGGCGCCGCCGCTTGAGGGGGAGGAGGCGGTGATGGAGGGTTGTGTGCCGGATTTGGAAGAGGAGGGTGTTGGGGGACCGAGTGCGCCGCCGATGGAGGACGAAGATGAGGATGGAGATACGCGACAACGGAGTGCGAGTGCGAGTGCGCCGTCGTTGGATCTGCTCGATGGGGAGGAGCGAGGAGGGTCGCCCGAGGACAGGGACTGGGATGCGCCGGCGTTACAGCGGGGACATGTGCCATGGTCGCCTTCGGGTCAGAGGACATTGTCGATGTCGGGATCGCCGATGCAGCTGGGTTCGGAGACGGATGTGCGTGCGGGTGGCGCAGGTACAGCCAGTCACGCACGGTCGTGTTCGACTGCTGCGAATATGAACCATGCGGTTTTGCCCCGGTATGAGCCGTAGTGAATCTCGACTTGGCGATATGCTCTTTGTTCCTCCTGCGCCGGTCTCGATGCGCTTGGGCGACGCTTCACTGCTGTCCCTTTTATGCGCGCATTGGGTGGCCATTGATCCCGACGTCAAGCTGACCGGCGGGCCTTTCGTCCTCGTTGGTCCCGTTGCGTTTTGCATTGTCTCCTCTGTCTTGCGCGCGAGCCAGCCTCGCCAAAGGGTCCCGTTCCTGGTGTTATTCAGCTGTAATGATCACCATGTCCTCAACCCGCAACGATTTATTCCGCACAATTTGCATCCCGTTCCCATTTCGTTCTCCTCTCCCTCACACAAACCGGCCAGCCAGCCAGCCAGTCGCGCCAGGCCTCCAGGCCGTTACGTTCCCTGCCCAGCTCGCCCCCAACCTCAAGTAATTGGCTGCGCCTTAGCGTTTGTGTCTGCGTTGTGGTGGTTTGGACGCTTCGTCATTAGTTTGGGAGCCCAAAGTGTATATTTTGTGTCGGTGCTCCCGTTCCTCTCCCTCTCGTCATCGTATTGCGCTTGATAGCTTGCTCGCTCGTTGTTCGCTGTCGTGTTTGGTTTGTTTGAGATGTGACTTTAGCATATGGAATTGAAATATTCAGTTGTGTTCATTTCCCTGTTTTTTGTGAAGGGGGGAGGCGGGTATATGCGCGTGGCGTGCTGCCCTGTGTGAGGAGGAATTGTAGGGATGTGGTGGCTTATCTTATGCCAGTTTGTGTGTGGCGGTGGCGTACCGAACTTGGTGTGTCACTCTAGTCTGGATGAGTGTAGGACAGGGATTGGGAGGGAAAACAGCATAAAATGCAGTGGGTGGTGTGCGGTGAGCACGATAGCGTAGAGAGCAGATTGAAGGAGCAGGTGTGCACACATATATATATATATACGCACAGGGCCGAGCAAGGAGCGACCGACACCCCCAGGGCCCAGCCCTTAATATGCCATATACACAAGTGTGAGTGCTTACCAGCCACCCTCGCTGACACGCGGGAGAATGTGCCTTTATAGATCTGGTCTTGTAACACAGCGCATCATATGCACGCAGTGGCGAGAGCGGGACGGCGAGCCCGATATGCAGTGTGTGTGATCCGAGCGCCCTTTGGGAGTTGATCAGAGATCTTGTGGCCTTTGCAGAGACGCTGCAGACGCATATATGCGCGTGTATGATCAGTGTACAAGTTTCGTCGCTTTTCAGCATTTATGTGCGGCTTGGACGAGGTGCGGCAGGGGCATGCCGGGGTGATGAAAAGAGTGTTCCTGAGCTGGCCAGATAGGGCGGGGTGTTTGGCTTGGCGTCACGGTCAGCGTGGAGGGGATTTCGGAGAGGGTACACATGTGCATGAGCCCCTGCACAACGCTTGCACGTCGGGCTGGGGAGTGCAGGGGGACATGCAGGTGAGGGCCATGTTTTCAAGGTTTTTTTTCTGGGATGCCAAGGCGAGAAGGACTTGCAGATCTGTGTAGATAATGTATGTTGCTAAATCTCTTGGCATGCCCAGCATTACTTGGTGCTTTTTGCTTGATTTCGGTCGGGGCGGAAGACCTCTTATGCAGAGCAGCACTCCGCCCCCATAACCTGGCATACGTGCTCGCTGTGCATGTCGAAGAACACTCTGTCTTCACCGTCTTGGCATCACCCCGACCGGCGTCGAGAGCTCGCTGTGCCCAGCCAGGGTTTCTGAAGTCAAGACAATCCGTGCCAAATATCGCCTTTCGGCCCTTTCTCTCCCCCCTTGATCCCGACACTCGGAAGTCAAAGTCGTCATGCAGCACCCATGGCAAACGTCTGCCAAGAGCAAGACAGCCATTATAATGGCTTGTGCTTTGCGTCCTGTCACAGGTTTCACCGCTGGTTACACCATCCCGCTTATGCTCCGAGTCTCAGGCTGTAGCGCATAAAGGGCAACGTTTACTTGGCTGGCGGCGCCCCCCGTTCGAACGAGTACGCCTGCAAAACTGGGGGCTCTGAGCGGCGTGTTTTGTGGACATGCGCAATCAGTCTATCGTCCAAGTTATTGATCTACCCAGCCACTCTGCAGCTCGGATACTTGTCGGTGTATATCCGTGCCAAGCGACACGCTGATGTGCGACGTTCAAAAGACCTAGGTGCCTTGGTGAATGTACAAGCACCCCTGTGGCACCATACAAAAGGCTCGGAGGTGCACCCTACACAGCTCGTAGCATGCAACTCCACCCTCCCCCTTCCACGAAATACAACCCCCTCATGTCTTAAAACACCTTGTGACGTGAGATAGATATCGCATCATTGCTGATTCTATAAATCAACATCTCGACTGAGCTATCTATTCAGTACTGTCGACGTCCCTCTCCTAACCTGCAAACCCCTCTCTCGTCAACAGAGCCAGCATCGCCTCCAACACCACATCCCCCTTCCCAAATACATCCAAAGCCGTCCTCTCCAGCGCCTCACCAAGCTTCTCATCCAACAACTGTCTGTAAAAACAACGAACAACCATCAGCATCAGCGTCCCGGGCCCCCCACACACCAAAAATACGTTAGTAAAACACCCACATACCGAAGTTGATTCACCAGCACACCAATCCGAGGCCATGCTTTCATCCTCACTCTCACAGATCCACCCGGCCCTCCGATGCTCAACCCCCCCGCAACGTGATTAATCGACACCGGCCCTCCGAACAACAAGATCGCAAACAATGGAACCTACGCCCCACCCCCCCAAAAAAACATTCAGTAGGCACCCCTTCACATAGGTTCCACGCCCCCCACCTCGGTAGCATCCCTCAAAAAAGGCTTCGTAGTCACCGCCTTCCGGAAGTAACACACAAACGGCTCCCTCCACCTACCCTGCGCAAACAACACCGAGCTCGGATGGAGGAACACGCGGTGGCCTCGCCCGACCCGGGCGGCCTGAGCAGAAACCTGACTCGGAGGCAACGCCTCGTGCGGCTCCAAGTCAAAGATTTTAAACTCCTTCGCCACCTGCGCGCGCTGCACCGTGCCCGCTTGTACCTTGTCGAATTTGATGGCAGACGAGGGGAGTGTGATGCGCGCGACGCGGGGGTACAACCCCGCTGCAATGATCGACTTGAGCAGCGACGGATGTGGCGGTGGCAACGATGATCCAACGCCAGCGACAGGGCGTTGTAAGATGAACCCCGCCGAGAGCAGCGCAGAAGCGAGGTCTTCACGAAGCGAAGAAATGTCCCGCACAGTCGTGTGTGAGATGAAATTCTAGAAGGAAACCTGAGCAGATGAACCCATGTGACATTAATGTAGGGCCGCACCTCTTCGCAAAAGTCACGCAGTCCCTGGTTTCTGCCATGCGCGAGTGCCTTTATGCACTCGTCATAGGCATGTACGTCCGTCAGCAGATCGCTGTTCGCAGTCAGGAAGCGCAAACGTGCTCTATGCCGTATGTTCAGAAAAAGTGATAGACAATCCTGGGGGCGCATCTCCTCACCTGGTGGCTTGCTCTCGTCTCTCGACAGGACTAACAAAGAGTGGTTTGCAGGACAGGCATGCAGCGACGGTAAGGATGGGATCCAAGCATCCGAAAATCGAGCCCAATACAAGCATTTTGCCTAACCGTAGGTCCACCGGCAACAGAGACTATCACACAATGGCAATTTAGAGACACGAACACGGTATCATTTGTCAACCCACCATGTGTCGACCCAGTGCTGTCAATTTACCATTCTCGTCGACGGCACCTAGTTCCTGTAACACTGACCACGCCTTTTCCATGGCTGCGATCTGTGGTGGATCAATAGCTTTCCCAAGGAATAACTTGTTCACCGACGACGGGAGCGTCAGTCCCTCAAACTGATGAGCGAGGGTCCCCTGACGCACCTTGACATCCTCATTCTCCCTCACCGCCTTCACACTCAGAGACAGCGATTCCAACGGCACCCTCAATATCTCAGGGATCGGGAATCGCTCCATGTCTTCCTCCTGCTTCCGGGTATAGAGCTTAAAGCACTCTCCGGGACGCGTTCGCCCCGCTCGTCCTCGCCTCTGGCGTGCCGCAGCCCGTGTGACCCACGTCTCTGTCAAACGCGAAAGCCCACTCTCTGGATCGTACGATGTCTCCTTAACCTTGCCAGTGTCAATAACATAGACAACGTCGTCGATCGTGATGGATGTCTAGTAATGCGCTCAGAACAATAGGGAGGATACGTGTATCAATAAAACCATGCATACCTCGGCGACATTCGTCGATACGACAATTTTCCGCCTCGCCGTGGGTCGAAAAACGGCTTTCTGTTCCTCGGAGGAGAGGTTGGCGTGGAGGGGGTATATTTCAATAGATCCTTTATGAGGTGAGCTCTTGAGAGACTCAATGCACTGCTTAATTTCTTGGACACCGGATACAAAAATCAGAATTGCACCAGGCTCTTTATTGGCGATAATATATGCCACAACGGATGTGACGAGCTAATGAATTGAATAGTGAGTGACTCAAATTAGAAAGCGTATGACTTACTTGATAATCGAGTCGTTCGCCGCGGGTAATGACTTCGAGAGCTCGCACACTAGGCGTGTCCAATCCCTGAGATTCGTACATCTGTCTGAAGGACGACAGTTGTTCCTCGCTTTGTTTTTGTGCCGGCTTGACGAATGATGGGGAGTAGGCTATCCGCGGTATCAAGTCCTCTAAATAACTTGTTGCGATGGACGTGAGATAACTGCTACGAGGAATCAAGCAAGGTACGTACGAATCTTGTACAGGATGTGTTCTTCCAGGTATGGTCACCAGCGCGGCTCCTCCGAAATAATTCACGAAGGTCTGCTGGTTGATTGTCGCAGACATTAAAACGACCTTGAGGCTCTTGTCTGTTTTCAAAAGTTCTCTAAGCTCCAACAGTAAGAAATCACTGTCGACCGATCGTTCATGGACCTGTTTAATCCCCCGCCTGAGGTAGACCGTAGCTTGCAAATGGGCATACGCACCTCATCGACCACGATAACCCTAACACCATCAAGACCCTCTCCGACGGTCAATCGTCTGAGAACGACACCTGTGGTGCAGAATAGAAGCTTTGTACGTCGAGTGGTGGAGCTTTCTCCTCGAATCGTATACGCAACGGAGCCATCATCTCCGCGCTCGGCGGAAACACGAGAAGCTACCGAGATCGCTGCCACCCTGCGTGGCTGCGTGACGATTATTTGCAATTGTGCCGGGGAGGGGGCGTCAGGGTCCTTTGCCTTTGATGTGCCAAGATACTCGTCAAGAATATACTGGGGGACTTGGGTTGTTTTCCCTGAACCGGTTTCGCCGACACATACCACCACCCTGTTCGTCTTGAAAGCCTGCAAAAAGTCTGATCTTGCTTTCCAAGCGGGTAATTTCACCCTTTCCTTGAACAACGATTGATATTGTTCCTTCCTTTTGACTGTTTCAAAGTCCCTATGAATTTGAGCATTGCTTCGGTCATCGCGTACATGGACCTTCCGTACTGCTCTCTGACGCTGTTCGATCTTGTCAGAGGTAGCATCACGACCTTGGTCAGCACTGTTGACAGGGTCATCAAGTGAGTTGGATGGTGTGGTTCGAAAGCGCATGAGGTATCGGAGGACGTCTGCGACTTCTGGGGGGCCTTGAGTTTGTATCGCTTCCCATTCCTCTTCAATGATCCCGGCCGCAACCAAACCAATTCCTTCTCCAGAACCACGATTTTTGATAATAGAAGAGCCTAGAACACTAGAAAGAATGTGGAGTCGGATATATGGCGGGATAGCGGATGTACGGGAAGCTAATGAAGGCCCGCTGGTAGAAGAAACATACATAGGTGGTGAGCTAGCTGACAAGGGGTATGGATGCCAAGCAGGCAAGACCATATGCAAAGTCAGAGGGCAATTCGGAATGGGAATGTTGAGATAAGTCACTGATGCAAGGGAAGCTGTGGAAGATGTGAGAGCCTGAGACGTTCCATTCTCTAGCGTTGTAGACGGATAGACAGACTCCAAAGCAGAGAATTCGGCAGCACGTTGGATGTCTCTCTCCTCGATGTCGAAGTCCGACTCAAGCGTTTCGTTGACAAAATCACACCCTACAAGCTTTTGGCCGAGGACGGCTAAAAGTGTAGCCCAATCCATCGCCGAAGGAGAAACAGCCCCAGATACGGGTTCAGGAAATAGCATAGATCTTACAATATGCTCTGGGTACTCAGCCTCCTTCACCGCTCGCTCAGCGAGCCACCGAGAGTTCAGATCGTCCGATCCTAAAAAAAGACATAATATCGATGAAACAATCAAGGGAATAGCGAAGAAGTGCATTGTCATTGAAAATAATGTGTTTGAGATGTTTGCATACCTTTGTGTGCAGATTGAACAAAAGATTCCCCTGCCCCACGAGCTAGGAATCGGGGGGGAAGATCACATTCTGGGACACATAGAAGGAGATGGGATATTGCAGCATCCAGAGGCGTGGGAGACGACGCTAAGAGTGAGGTTGTGAGAGGAGACGGTGTACTGAGAGCCTTGAGCGTGCGTAATATTTGTGGCGGTGTGAAAGACAAATGCTTTAAAGAGGCAGAAAGTGACTCATGGGATTCAGTTGAGAGGCTGGTGAGTGGAGATAATCTATCAGCAGGATGCGGTCGGGAGTCGTGCGCCTTTATTCAAAAGTCAAGCGTAATGAAGCGACATGACACGGTGGAAACCAGCCTTCTTGATCGCACTCTCAACGAGCTCTCTTAAGTCTCCACTCATCTTGACTTCAACGGAGCCAATGAACTCTTCTCCTACAGCGCCACTGTTTTCTTTCCGAGGATCCGAAGATCCCTCTTCCCGCCGCTTCGCAGCAGTGTCTTGCCTCGCCTCTACCTCCTTTCGAGCAGTAAAAGGATCAGGATTGTACATCCATTTCAAATGGTCTGGCGAAGACTTATGCTCTTGTTCCAGTTGTGCCCAGTAATCGCGTGGGCCAGGCGGAAGAATACGGTTGAGTTGAATATTGTTACATACCTACTAGGAGAGTGAAGGTCAGGAAACTACTAACTGGGGAGGGTCTTTATACGTTAACATACGCGATACAAAGCATATGTAGCACCCCAATGCCTAGCCTCCAAAGCACTAGGCAAATAAAATGGAGGGTGAGGTTCTAACCGAACACTGTCGAACTGAGGCGATTTCTTATTTTGTCGACGTAGTATCACGGTGAAACTGTAGCCATCTGAATGGTGGTGCTGGGCGCATCTTAGCGTGACAAGCGTATGTCGTTGGTATGGAATCCTCAAGACTCACTGTGATCAC
The DNA here is from genome assembly GCA_025174535.1 of Cantharellus purpuraceus. Taxonomy (NCBI): domain Eukaryota; kingdom Fungi; phylum Basidiomycota; class Agaricomycetes; order Cantharellales; family Hydnaceae; genus Cantharellus; species Cantharellus purpuraceus. Next base: position 977,435 of record JALBUN010000049.1, read on the forward strand.
ATCGGGTTTCTCCCAGCCGTTTTTCTGACATCTGCAGAGAAAATGTCAAATAGATGAGAAAATGTCAAATAGATGAGAAAAATTATTCAAATAGCGCAGAGTTATTAGGATGTTTAAATAATGGAGTAAAATAGTACCTTTCGTTAAGAAGGCTAAGAGGATACTTTGATCCAGGCGGAAAAAGAGGTTTCTCTTTATCCGTGTTCACAGGGCTCGGTGCTTGGGACGAAGGTTTAGCAGAATTACCGGCATTGCCCGACTTTACGATACCCCGTCCTTGCCCTTGACGAGGAGGCATCCAAGTCCTGCGGCTGCCACTGGCAAAGGCAATAAAGATGCTGACTAACGAAAGCTCTCAGATGATAAGCCGTTTGTCATTGATGATGACTAAGCAGAACTGGATGACGGTACAGGACTCTGTGCGCGACTGGAACTTCTACACTAAGCATTGTTGGGATTCGTAACAAGTAGGTGAACTGGGACAGTTAAGGGCGGGCACCTAACGCTTATGTTTTCCCCCTCAGTTGATTATACCACAGTCGAGGTGAGTTTACATCCGTCGTATACTAGCGGCACATGCATATACTTATTAGACTACATAGACAGACACCAGTCAGCCAAACTTCAATAAGCATCAGATATACATAAATGAGAACCGCATGGAACCGCATTGCTACTGGAAAGGGCATGGGTATAAGTAACAATGACTGTACAAGATATACGCTGGATCTTAGTCACTCGCTGGACAACAGGGCAGAATAAAATAAAATAATGATGATCTCACTGTCAGTTGGTGAACATCACCCCGATCTATATCCCCAATACTTTACCAATGGCTTGAGTAATTGTTTGTGCCAATTCTGGTAACGTGCACATGATCAGTGATAACAATTTGTTCAAGGCCATACCGCTGCCTTTTGCTTCACGACAATTGCGCTACGGGGCAAACAACAAAGCCTTCGCCTTGCAGGAATAGATCTGTGTAAACAAGCGAGTACATTATCCCGTAGGTAACCTGAGAGTAATTTTGCATGCGAATCCGTGAAGCATGAGCATCAGGAATAACCGAGTCAACTGGCCATAAAATCAAAACGACAAATCAAAAATCCCGTGACTGTTGTTGGATGATGAGCATCGGGACCACATCTGTAAATTATTACCCATCGCACTTGGTCACCGATTATAATGCCCTGCGATACTTGATAAACGCAGCCAAATTCGTAAGCACACCGTCTCCTCGACCCCGCAGCTCCATGCCACCTGGCTTGCGTCGATCGATTCCTCGAACTAATTTTCTGAGTATGGGTAACGCGCGTCCTAAAGCATCTACCCATTGTCCTTGCCGGAAGTTAACATCATAAGGCGCATTCTCATCGGAATATATGTCGATGAGCGCTGAAGCGACCTGCAAACATGACTCAGGATATGAGGGTGATGGGGAAGACAACTGGGTGAGAAGATATGCAGAAATAGTCTGGAAAGAGATCAGCTTTTGGCATGAAATCGTCAATGATCAGCTTGACCTTGTTGGCGTCAACTGTTTCGATGTTCTGCGCAAGACACTCTAGTATTCCAATACACTTGACTTTAGTAATGTCATCGGAAGTCGCATCACAGAACTCCATTAGAGCTTGGACTTGCTCTGCATCAGGGATCTGCACGCTATCACTGAATTGCAATAAGAAGACGAAAAGGCGACACCCACCAATCGCCCACGACCGATTCTAGCAATTGCCCATAACACCCCCAAGGCAATCTCCCACATCTCCATTTTTTTCTCCAAGCCTCTTGAGGCGACCACTTTCTCACCCTTTACTTTCCCCACCTCAGTAAGCGCGCGCCACAGTTCATCCCACAACGCATTAACGTTCTCCTTGTCTTCTGCCGAGATGGTTGACTCATCGTTGTGTGCCTCCTCAACTGCAAGAAACAGGTTGTTCAAACACTCTAAAGCCCGAATGTGGATTGTACTAAGTGCTGACGTGGTTGGTGGGTGGGATGAAGGTTCGGATGGGCCTGGTGGAAAGGAGAGCGTTGTAGGACGAATAAGCTTCATCAGAGGCCGAGTCAAAGCCATAAGAAGGTTATTCCTTGACATTCGATCAAGGTCAGATAGCTGGCTTGTGCCGTTGACTGGTTGCTCTGCGATTATAGTATCCTCAACATCTTCTGCCTCGGGGTCCATGTCCATATCATCATTCAGTTCAACATCGGCTAGTTCAACGTCCATTAGACTTAAAAATGCATGATATGAGGGAGATGAGACCTGGTATTTCCTCGTCCAAGACAGGATCTGGCTCCGGTAGCTTTGCGCATACACCCGTCAATATCTCCAAGGCTAGTAATGTGACTCGCAGACTCTCCTCGGCGCGATCGAGTGCCTTTTCCGAAGACGTCTTATGATCTGATCGAGGAACATGTCCTAGAGATGGATTTGTCGCAGTTGCGTCATGATCCGGCTGTTCGGCAACATCAATCAAGCAGAACAGGTATTATCCTGGAATGAAACAACGGCTGACCAGGGAGCTAAGTAGCTGTGTCACAGACATAGTAACTTCTTCTAAATTTAGCGAGAGTCGTGGAAGTAGCAGCGGGAGTATAATTGTATGCTCAAGATCGATGGTTGATGCGGGCATAACTACAGGTAATGGAGCGATATTGCGCAGGATACCTGGAGTAGGCAAATTTGCACAATTCACATCATTAAAGGTCTCACGCAAAGAATTTATTGAATAGAACGACGCTCACCCGAAACTAACACGCGCAAGGTGACCAATCGGGTCCCTTTGTTCCCCTCCTCTGAGGTGGAGAGACTTGGAGTCTCGTTTTTCGCGATTTCTAATAGAGTATTGACGTATGAGGACTCGCTGCGAAGAGTTTCGATTGCCGGGTCATTATCCTCAGTCAAAACATAAAGACATTGCGCTGGCAAAGGATCAACTACATATTTCACAGTAGAATCTGGGGAAAAGATACCTGCTGCGTTCACAGTGCTTAATGGTAAGTGCTCGTGAGCTTGGAGAAAGGCCACAAGGAAGGGCACTAGGTTGGTGTCGTTCACAACCTTGAGTGCTTTATTAGAGGTCTCACTGTTTGAGAGGTATACAAAATTAAGAAACTTAAGAAAACCAAGAGAATGTGTCAATCTCACGAGAGACACCAAAATATTGTGATAACATTCTCTGCGAACTCGTACACCAATCGTCGCGAGCCATCGGGAGACTGTTTTGAGTTTTGAAACTGTTGAAGAGTGGCAGAAATCTTGAACAAACGCAAGAAAGCCTTAATCAGCTTCATGTGGGGTCATAAAATGAAAAGCTACTTTGGCAGGGAATGTCCGCAGAGGTGCCAAAATATTCTTGTTATACATCTCCGCGCAGATGTCATAACCACCGTCAATGCAGAGATTCCTAAACGGGAGATAGGCCACAACAAGCAATCGAAAAAGTAATTGAATTTGCTGTCAAAATTACAGAAGAACCAACAGAAGAGAAAGCGACTATACCGTACCGCAAAGCCCCCGCTGCCTCAACAACAACTTCCTCTACTGCATCTGACAAACGAGTGATTAAGGCACCAACAATGTTTTTCCCTTGAAGAAGTCTTCGTGTCGAAGGGTCATTCTGAATGAGATTTGACACGGCAGCACACGCCCATATGCGTTCTGGTGAGTCAACACTTCCTAGCTGCAAAACAGTGAAGACGTAGGCTTCTAAATGATAGGCGTGATGTGTATATACCTTTTGAATAATGGGTAGAATGGCTTCATTTTTAGACGAATTGGACGAGGCAGAAGCCAAGCCATGAGGAAGGTGAGAATCTGGCACTCTAACTGGATTGTGCCTGCGTATGGCTTTCTTCTTTTGAGATTTCCCCATTAGTGGTCTGCTCAAACCCCCAGTATGAAAAGGCCCAGACAGAGAAGCGGCCCACGAATGACTGTTGGTTGAGCAGCAGAAAAATAGACAGTGTATTCTGTCACGCGTGACGACGTCACATCGCCTTAACTCGCTGCAATTAACAAAAACTGGCACCATGCACACTCGATTGAGTCAGTATCAACGAGTAAATACTAACGATGCAGAAAGGCTGTGCTATAGGAAGACTCGGCTACAGAGGTAAGACGAATAGGAACACTTTCATTGTCTCGTGCCAAGAGGAAAGGAATGGTGGCTCAAAGAGTATAGCGAGTTGAATGACATGACAAAAAGTGGAAGAGGCGCATGGGTGATATAGATATGCGTGAGATGCAGGTAATGGTGGTGTGCGAATGCAGGAGTTGCGTTATAATGCAGGGAAATTGGATGATTGAGGAGGATGAATTTGATGAATTTGAAGAAATTGAAGAAACGATGCAGAGAGATTGGCTCCTCGTTATTGATGGGTTCCGAGATCTTGCAGAGACAGTTTAGTCGAAATTAGAGGCTAGTGTAGTGTTTAGTAGCCGTAATAAGCACGCATTCTGTCGCTGTATGGCTTGATTAGAACTTGAAGTGACACATGCAGTGGATATGAAACCTACAATAGCCAAATCACTTTGGAGCCAACACGACTTCCTCTGAGTGTTACGACGTGTCCACGAATAGCCTCGTATAGGGCACTGCGCTGCTCCTTGTTGACCTGTGCGAAGTTCGTTGTGATAGAGTGGGGAATCATGAAGAAGTAAGACCAACATTGGGTAAAATCGTGCCAACGAGCTGGCTCCCAATTGGCGAGAGAGCGATATCCACCAAAGACGCGCGACGGCCCCTAATGGGAATGGGTGAGCACAACATGCGACTGGTGAGGACGTAGGCGCACCCTTTCGGAGGCTCACACAATCTCGTAACCACCTTATCCAACACCTCGGGACCGCCTTCCTTCAGAGCCTTCAGAACAGACTTGATGCTTTGTTCATGCGAAGCATATTGACTGAGTCCGTTGACAAGATTGTTGATTGCAAGGGAACGATGGTGGGGTGAACCGTGCTCAAGCACTGACATATACGTATGATTGCACAGATACCGACAGAGGAACAGAGGCTCACAGTGTAAAATGCAGAAATTTCCCCAAGCATTGGTGACGACTTCCCCGAATGCCTCCTCGTCGAGCAACTCGCCAATAATGAGTTCTTTGTCAGCTTCTTCACACTGTTCAAATGCAGTCTGCACGACTAACGAGCCAGTCTCATGACAGGCTAGGGAGGCCCATTTGCCTGCCAGAGACTTGTTCACACTAAGATAATGGCTAAGGCTGATGCCAGGAGAATGGGATTATGAGACTCACTAGGCGAAGATCGGAGGAGCTGGTGGGGTCCACGTGAGTTCCATGATCTTGCTCCAAACATGCGCAGAATGCTTATTGAGCAACGTCGAAGAAGGGTCACCAAGGAGAAGTTCAGATACAACAAGTAGCTTAAGGATATGAATTGACACAACATCACAGACACGACATGTCAAAACACTTACTCTAACGTCCTCCTCGCAATCTAATGCCTTTTGTAAAACATGGGTACCGTAACAATTGGTCGCAAGCTCCACGACTCGACCCCTACAGAAAAGAGACAATTCAGCCGGCAATCTCAATGCCGTGGATCCACGGACCTCATGCATTGTACAATCTTCATTCTGTCAGCTAGCTCGCAGGGAGGTTCCAAGCAACGCTGCACCGCCCAATTTCCAAAACGATTCGTCTACGGTAAGTGCGATGTTAATGAAGAAAAGGCGTTAAGAGGCTGGACAAGGGGTAGTACCATCATTTCGATGCCCCTCTGACTGACAGCGTCAACAATTTTCTTTCTCTCAGCGGCGTCTGCTATTTTCAGCTTCTGCTGAAGGAAGATGGAAGCTTGCTGGTCAGATGATTTGATGATACGAGTGATGAAGTGGGAGTATGGCGGAACAGCGGTGGGGGACAAAAGATGAAGGAAGTTGATCGGCTTAAAAGATATAATTTTGGCTAGCTCTGCTGAATGCTATGGCACTAGCGTACCTCATTTCCTTGCTGTTTGTCTGAAACACCGGACGAGCTATCGTTGACGTACAAATTGTTGTAGATTGGGGAGGGCTCGAGGGAACGATCGTCGATAATGCCAGGACGTTGCCTGTCTCGACCTCTATTCAGTCCAGTAATCCCAAGGCCACGAAGCGTGTCGCGTCCTGCAAAGTCCACATCAACACCTGAGCTGCTCGCCATGGGGTTGGATAAATGCTGTTGGTGTTGAGATTCGAGAACAGGCTGGCCTACGAAAGGAGTCACAAGTTTTTGTTCAAAAGGAGGAGTCCCGACATTGACGAAGCCGTTGGACTGAGGGTGAGTCAAGTCCGAGCTCGAACGGCGTTGCGCGGAACAGAGATAGAGAGGAGATGTATTGACCATGGCACTAGTGTTCGTGTAATCCGGCGATGAGATCGCGTGTGAAGAATCAGGGCTAGTATTGTTGGAAAGAGATGACCCCTGGCTTTGAAGGCGGTGAGACCAAGGAGACTGGATATCGTTATTAGGATTGGGTCGGAAGGAGCTACTGCGAAAACGCACAGGACCACTCCCAGTTCCCACGTCGTTGCCGAAAGGATCGAATACACCCTGGTAAGAGGGCAGTGGTGCCGGCGGCGAGAAGGAGTGGTAAAGTCCGGGAGAAGGAGAAGGCTTTTCGACGAGAGGGAACGAATGGGCAGTAAAAGAACGGCTCGAAGAAGAAAGTGCAGCAGGGTGGGAGCTATAGAGAGCATCAGAAGAATGAGGAGGAGTTGGAGTGAACCCTCTGAATTTCGTAGGATCCAGAGGCTTAGTTATTACCCCATGAGGAAAGGACAGGGGATGAACATCGCTGTGGCTATCAAATGGGTACTGGGAGGCTATCTTGGCACTGCTCGGCGTAAGTCGGACCTTGTTGAATGCCTCAAGTCCGGGCGGCGATCTACGAGCAATTGGCGAGGTGTCTGAAGGCGTCTGGAGGACGTCATGCACACTTGGAGAGGAGGAATTGGAAGACGCTGAGGGAGATTCTTCAAAAGGAAACTTTGCGACTCTGCTGGCCTTGGGATGACGAAGCAATGGCTCTGCGGGTAAAGAGGGTGTAATCTCAAGGGTGCGTAATAGCTGCCCGACGGCGAACTACACAGGATGCCAACAGTGAGAGGCCGAAGTCGACGGGTACGTAAGTTAAGAACTCACAGTAGAACAAGCATCCGACGCGTCTCGGAGCTCCGATACACTATTACACCCATCCTCTTTCTTTCGCCTATCTCCGATAGCACCGACGTCCTTTTTAACCTCCATATGATGTGTTGCCTTGGGATCGTTGTGCATGACAGGGCCGAAAACGTCTTGGGTAGTTTCCCTATCCTCAAGCACGTTGAAATATGAAATTCTACTAAGATTCTTGCCGGTCGTAAGACTGTCGTGTACAGATGAGACGGGATTGTCAGGATTGTTGCTGGTAGAGGGCATGCGCGGCCAAAAATTAGTGGGAGAGTCAAGTTTGCGAGGCTGGCTAGGGCCCCAGATGGAGGGATGAGAGATAGTGTTGCGTGGCTGAGGATATAAAGGGATATAGGACATGAGCTCGCCTCGTCCTTGGCCTGCGGGACTGGAGGTGGTGATAGTCGACAAGCAGAAATAGAGCGGCTACTAAAACCCGCTTTATAGACGCGTCTCGGCTAGTTCTCTAACTCGCGTTTCTTTGTAATCCTGTGCCTAGACAATTCTGTAATACTACGTACTAAGTCGCGCAGAAACAGGCTATATGCGCTTCTAATCTCGTCTAACCACACACCAACACCATTCAGCTACTAAATTAATTACCACGAGTGGGCTGTCTTCTTGCTTTTCACAATACTCACCATGCAGCGAGGTTGAACTCGAAAAAAAAAAAACCATGAAAGAGTCAGTGCAACAGAATAATAATAATGTTCAAAGCTCATCGACACCAAACGCCCTCCCAACGCTCCCAAGCTTCACTCGCATCTCCTCCCACTCTGCAACTGGATCAGACAATGCTGTGATTGCGCCACCTGCGCCGAGGGTCCAGAGTTGTTCATAAGCTCCACCGTTGAGGTGGACATCCTCGTGATTGAAGTGTGAATTGCCTCTTCCGTGGACTCGCCCGGTACCGTTGAGGTAAACTCGACTGTCGCCGTCAAGGGCATCTATATCCATATCATCGTAGCGGAAGCAGCTCCGTATGATGACGGCCCAATCTCCACCGCCACCAACACACCAGTATCCGCAAACTCCAGAGTACACACCACGTTCCCGGCCTTCTATGTCTTGTAACAGCTCTACACTCCGTTTCTTTGGTGCGCCAGTCATGCTGCCTACTCGTTCAACGGTGAGTGCTGAGACACATAATGCGACTAGAAGCTCACCAGGTGGTAGACTCCCTCTTAAAACCTCCCATCCCCCGCCCTTGACGGATACTTTCCCCGAAATGACGCTTACCATCTGCCACACAGTCTCATACTCTTCGATCCCCATGAGCTGATCCACTTTCACTCCATCCGCTGCTTCGACCACTCCTCCTAGATCGTGTCTCACGAGATCCACAATCATCAGGTTCTCCGCTCTTTCTTTTGCGTTTCTTTCCAGTAGCTCTACAGCATCCTGACGCTCCATCATCTGCTTCTTGCCGTTTTGATCCACTATATGCTTGCGCAATGTGCCTTTGATGGGCCGTAACTGGCATAAGCCGGCGCGGTCCCATTTAAGAAATCTCTCTGGAGAGGAGCAAAGCAGTGTTGTGGGTGCTAGTCGTAAATACGCGGCGTGTGGAGCCGGATTGGAAGTGCGGAGACGTGAGTAAAGATCCCACGAGGGGTAGTGGGGATCGGATATATGCAGTGTACTCGGTGCGGTGAGGCAGAGCTCATATGAGGATCCTACAAAAAGGTGGGATTTACATTTAGATACTTGAGGAATATACGACTCGCATGAAGGTGAGGTAAGGCGAGAATGCAACGACTCCAACGTAGTTGGTGCCACAGGGCCAGAAGAAATGCTACACAGGCGTCGCGACATATCGTGTAACCACACATCATCGTTGGCGATGAGGCTTTGTATGTGCACGAGGCCGGTCTCCTTGTCGATGACGACGCTCCTTTCCACGAAGACCAAGTTGACATCGGCATTTCTTTTCTCAGTCCCCGCTCTGTGCTTCAACGGTATTCCCAGTTCTGCCACCCCTAACTCATAGCTCAAGTATCCAACAAGTCCTCCCCAGAATGGCACATCTGCATGTCCCGAGTCTTGAATAGACATTGAGCCCATGAATCTAGCAAGCCAATCCCAGATCGAGCTGCCAGGCGGGATGTGTTCGCGCTCTGGCCTGGCGGTGCCACGTTGAAGCCATACACACCTCTCAGGAAGTGTATATCGTATGGAGAGTGTCGACAGCGACAGAGAACCGATAATAGTATAACGGCCTGATTTATCAGCGGAGTCGAGTAACACAAAGTTTGTCCGTGGGATGTTGACGCCGAGTAGCTCACATACTCGAATAACAGAGAGATGGGGGAGGTCTAGTGAAACATGAGAGACTGACAGTGACGAAATTGTAGAGATTGAAAACGAAGAGGTCGGTCGTGAGTATGGCCATGGCTCTCCCAGCTGATCGGTGGCCCATTCGGGCAGGACACCAACGTCCCTCGCGTTGACCATTGTCCAATCGAGAGCCAATCTCCAAAAGTTGCGGATGACCTCACCTCCACCTCCTCGGGTACAAACTGATTCAGGGTGATACTGCACCCCCCAGAACGGCTTGCATCGATGGCGCACTGCCATTAGAACTCTCCCATTCTCAAGGCCGTCATCTGCCCATGCTAGAGGATCAAGGTCCGGGCACTGTGTGTTGACGAGATCAACACACAGCGAGTGATATCGTGTCGCCTCCATCTCCTGGGTTACACCTTCGAAAACATCCCGACCGACGTGCTCAATGCGCGAGATCATGCCATGCTTGACGACTGGCATTGTTCTAAGAGAACCTCCGTATGCGATGGCCAAGGATTGAAAGCCAAGGCAGACACCGAATACAGGAAGTAGATGCGAGTCTGGAAGAGCCCACAGTCTCTTGATAACACCTACATCGCCATCGTTGGCGGGTGAACCGGGTCCAGGCCCAACAACGACAGCAGAGAAGCACGGAAGAAGTGACAGCAGCGTTTCATAACTCAAAGTGTCGTTGCGAATAAGATAAATCTGAGAAGATGGCAAATTACGACGAATGAGATGTGCAAGACTAGAGTTAGACTATCAGCACAACTACCAGGAGCAGCTCGGTTTCTCACTTATGGCTGAAAGAATCGTAGGAATCAATGAGGAGGACTTTCGGCGCCGAAGGCATGGCAGTAACGACCCAGTATGGCTCTTAGAACGCTCTGCGCGGGCTGCAAAGTGGAGACCCTTGCATTGTCAGTGAGACTAAAATTTTGGTCACGTGAGGCCATATTTGGGCGTAAGGCCGGATAACGAAAGTCGGTCATCAGGGATTTACACACCCCATATTCCACAAAGAGGAAACAACCGTAAAGGAGTCCAATGTTGAATGATGCATGAAAGAGTATGAAAGATGCATACATGTGCCAGTAATTTGTAGTCGCTCACGGATATTCGTCTCGCAGCCTCCAATGCCAGGTCATGACATTGATTCAGACTTACAATAAATAATAGTTACGACGACTTGGAAAGCCGAACTGTCATATATACACGCTTGGCATGGTTCACCGCCAGATTAGTGTCCACAATCAAGTAGCAAGACGATCCACCAATGCTCCTTGCATTGATCACTATTATAACGATCCTCTGGCCACAGTGTTAGTCACTGACTCTATCGTGTCACTGATGTATCTGGAGGCCCTTGGCTTTCCATGAAGCAGCATTGAAAGGGGATCTTGCGAGTTGGTGGCTCCTTCGACTTCAGGTGTCGTCGAATATAAATATATCTCAAGGAGTATGGCAGTGAGTATCCATGTCCCATGGCCATTAGCCAGGAGCAGAAGAGAACGTTCGCCATGTACTGCGCTTGTACCTGTGAGGTTTTTTCATGGCGGCGATTTCGCACGCTTGCAGTATCGCGTGCCTTTGACGGCGTTGGATGATGCCCCCCTTTGGAGATCTCCAATGAGAAAAGTGGCTCTAGCATGCACTAAACGACTAACGCATACACCGGGTGGACTACCTCATGATTTACTTCGTGGCAAGGTTGTTCGCACCATCATCAACTTTGAGTGGAAAGTTCTGATATAAGGGAGCATGCAAGGATATTGGACGTCCTCGTGGTGCATTGAAAAGATGCAGACATCAATGCATCCTGACACTGATCGCAAGAGAGTATTTCAACAAGAGACTCTAGCTGGTCACGTGATGTCACAATCGAAACTTCGCGTGACTTGCTGCTCAACGCGTCCTACCCTTGAACTATACCTTACCATAACTTCTTCACGCGTTCAAGGGGACTCCACGACCGTAGAAACATTCTTATAGGAACCCATGGTAGGTGCCAAGCAAAGCACGCGCAAGTCAGCTGAAGGTACGCGTTCACCACCTCAGAGCGCCGCGTCTAACGCGGATTACCTCAGAGATGGATCAGATAGAGACGAGATCGGACTCATCCTTAAGCGATGAAAGTGGGGAGATTTCTGAGGAAGATGTTGAGGGTAATGTTGACAAAAATACTGAGGAAGATGTTGAGGAAGATGTTGAGGAAGATGTTGAGGAAGATGTTGAGGAAGGTGTTGAGGAAGATGTTGAGGAAGATGTCGAGGAAGATATCGAGGGAGGTCCCGAGGGAAGTGTTGAGAAGGGTGCCGAGGATGTCGCTGAGGAAGTTCCAACAGGTGGGCTTATGGATGAAGATATGCCTCGTGCATCCATACCTTCTAGAGCCCCCCAGCCCGAAGAGCCTAGTGGCCCTAGATCACGCTTGGTGATTTATAAGCTGGTGCTCATCAATTTCAAGTCATACGCAGGTCGTCAAGAGATAGGTCCATTTCATAAGGTGGGCAAGATAACATTTCAATGATCCTTCGCCTGTTATACATCTCAAACATTTGCTAGTCTTTCTCGGCAATTGTAGGCCCCAACGGTTCAGGAAAATCGAATACCATCGATGCGCTATTGTTTGTGTTCGGAAATCGAGCCTCGAAGTTGAGGCAGGGAAAGCTCTCAGAGTTGATTCATAACTCAGCTAGCTATCCCAACCTCGCGGAGTGTAGCGTGGAAGTACATTTCGGAGAAATTATAGACCTCGTACGTGAACAACATGTCAAGATTTATTTTTCCTGATTCGCGATCATCAGCCTGGCCCTGACGCATACACTGTTGTTCCTGATTCCCAAGTAATTATTTCAAGGGTTGCATATTCTAACAGTACCAGCAAGTACAAGATTAATGGCCGCTCCACAAACCGCGAAGAAGTTACTACCCTTTTGAAGGGCAAAGGGATTGACCTCGATCACAATCGATTCCTTATTCTTCAGGTAAAATTACTCAAATGCGATGGCGTCCCTTCACTTTTTTCACCATTACCTCTTCTAGGGTGAAGTCGAGTCTATTGCACAAATGAAACCAAAAGCAGCTTCGGAGCACGAAGACGGCTTACTCGAGTATCTTGAAGACATTATTGGGACGTCGCACTACAAGGCTTACATCGAGGAAGCACTTGCAGAGGTCGATACGTATTCTGAGCAGCGAATGGAGAAACTAAACCGCCTTCGTATTGTTGAAAGGGAGAAGAACGCTCTTGAAAATAAGAAGCGAGAAGCGGAGGTATTTTTGAAGCTTCAGAATGAGTTTGTGCGAGCACAGTCAAGACTGTACCAGTGGTATTTGTGGCAGTGCATGGTCAATGAAGAGAAGTATGCCAACGCTATCGTTAGTTCTTTATCCTATTCTTGATAGCGATGGTGATGAACACTGCTGCAGATGAAAACCCAGAAACTATTGGATGAAGAGACGGAACGCAACAAGGATAACATTGCTCACTGTGAAGCGTTGCAGAAGCATTACGATGATCGTGTCACAGCTTATGAGGTTCAAACCTACACTGTTATTAGTTTTTACAATTGACACTCTTTTCTCCGTAGGAAGTCAAACGGCATGCAGGCGAGGTCATGAAGACTCTCCAAGCGCGAGAAAAGGAGGACGTGGGCTTACAAGAACGCAGAAAGCATACTAATGGTAAAGCTAAGAAACTCAAAAAGTTGCTGCAGGACGTACGTGTGCCACTGCCTCCTATGTTACCATTCTGATACTCGCTGTGTGTCGACGTCTTCAGGATGCACACCAGAGAACCGAAGCACAGCATGCTGTGCGTAGTAACGCGGAGAAAATTGATAGGGAACGTGCCAAGCTCGAGAAACTAGAGGAATCTCTTGACGAGGAGGAACGCGGCCTTGACACCATCAGAGACAGCTTGAAAGGTGCCTAACCTTGTTAGTAAATTTTTGGTGCACTAACGGATCATTTTTATATCAGACAAAACCCAAGTTTTTCACGATCAAATTGAACTCAAGCAGAAGGAACTCGTCCCGTGGGAGGCAAAGATCAATCAAACGAAGGCAGAGATAGACATCGCGTCCAGTGAACGAGACATGCTAGTGCAGAAGGCCAAAGCCGTCGACAAATCTGTAGCAGAAGCTCAGGAGGCATTACAGCAGCTAACCGATGATCGCGATGCCAAGGTTCGAATGATCAATAAATACAGCGCTGCTCGCTGGCTGACCGCGGCATAAATTATTGTCAGACCGCTGAACTTGAAACACTCCAGCTGGAGAGACGGTCTCTACTGAAGGAGTCGAAAATGAGTCAGAACCGCTTGCATGTATGCCCATATTTATGCCTACGCGCTCTATCTCACGTTATATGCAGGATCTCCAGACCCGTGTTCAAGATTTGCGAGGGAAGGCGTCACACTCTCGCTCTAAAGCTGAGGAAGCGAAAGCATCACAGGTCGCCAATACGTCGCAAAACAATGTTCTCGACAGCTTGACTCGCCTCAAGAACAGTGGCCGGATTTCCGGCTTCCACGTGAGTCCCCATACATTTCATCACCTCGCGTGGTCGTTTATTAGCTGTAGGGTCGATTGGGCAGCCTGGGTACTATTGCTGACAAGTTCGACATTGCTATCTCAACAGCTTGCTCAGCCTTGAACTCATTGGTGGTTGATCAAGTTGATCAAGGCCAAGCTTGCATCGAGTATCTCCGTAAGCAGAACATCGGCCGCGCCAATTTCATGGTGCTAGAGAAGCTCCCCAACAACGGCATGGATCCAATTTCTACACCAGAGAATGTTCCACGGCTGTTCGATCTTATCAAGCCTAAGGACCCTCGGTTTGCCCTGGCGTTCTTCAAAGGAGTCGGCAACACCCTTGTCGCCAATGACCTTGAGCAAGCGAATCGCATTGCATTTGGTGGGCAACGCCGTTGGCGGGTGGTCACACTTTCTGGCCAACTCATTGATACCTCTGGAACCATGTCTGGCGGCGGCACTAAGGTAGCAAAGGGAGGCATGAGTTCCAAGCTTGTCGAGGATTCTGTTAGCCCTGACGTCATTAGACGTTATGAAGAAGAAAACGAGATCATTGCACAACAACTTGAGGAGGCTCTCGAAGAGCTCAGACAGGCTGAGATCGACGCAGATGCTGTGTCAAAAAAGGTTCCCAAGGTTGAAATGGCCACTCACAAATTGGAACTGGATATACAGACATCGGCCAAACGGATCGAAGAGGCTGAAAAGAGAATCCACAATCTCAAGTACGAATTCTTGATTAGATCTGTTTTTCACTGACGAAGGTCATTGACCTGATTACAGGTCTCAGAGTAAACCAGATAAAAGTGATCTATCCCGAATATCTGCACTCGACCAAGATATTGCCAAATCGACGGCAGAACTTGAGCGCCTCCACGAGGAAACTGAAGTGATTGAAAAGGCTATCCAGGCATTTGAAAACAAGATTCTCGAGATTGGTGGAGCAAAACTTCTAGCGCAGAAATCTAAAGTCGATGGTGTCAAGTTGCATATTAATCTTACCAACGAGGAGATAACAAAGGCTGAAGTCGCACTAGCAAAGGCTGAAAAGGACACCGACAAGTTCAAGAATGCTATCGAGACGAATACTCTTGCAATGGAAGAGGTCGACCAAGATGTAGCAAAACTTGATCAACAGCTTCAGGATTGCAGTGATATCTTGGATGACATTCGCAGTAAGGTGGATGCCGCTCAAACAGCTGCAGAGAATGCCAAGGACGACCTGGAAGGTCTCAAGGCTGATCTAGACGGGAAATTGATTGGCATTCAAGAATTTCGGAAGAAAGAGGTTCGTTGGCAAAAGGCTACTCTCTATGATTGACGTCAAAGTTATCCGACTAACAGATGGAATACAACCAAATCTTGGAGGATGCTAAAAAGGAGAACGCAGAAAATGAGCGTGCAATCCACCACTGGCAAGAGAAGCATGACAATTTAAAGCTTGAAGAGATTGAGTATGTCATCTCCTCTAGGCAACGTCAATTGCTAAACAAGATCCACCCCTAGCGACGAGGATGACGGGGATAATACAACGCCATCAGAATCTGATCCAAATGCAGTTGCCGTGAAACAAGAAGACCCTGAAGCTCTACCGCAAGCGCTCTACGAGCTGCACGTGTACAGTGTCGAGGAACTGCAAAAGTTCAACAAGAAGGGCTTACTTGCGGACACCACTCTCCTCGAGGGTATGACTTGCAATGTGACATCCGGAATGTTCTAACCTATTGACATCATAGACCAACTCAAACAGGCACAGCCAAACATGGGGGCCCTCAAGGAATATCGGAAAAGGGAAGCAGAATTTTTAGACCGCGCTCGGGATCTGGAAAAGGTTACTGCACGCCGTGATGGGTACAAGAAGAAGTACGACGAACTCAGGAAGGCGCGGCTCGACGAGTTCATGTCTGGATTTAATATCATCACATCTAAACTGAAAGAAATGTACCAGGTCAAGTCGGGTCTCTCTTCTGCGCACTCGGTCTGTTGACGTTCACATGATAGATGATCACGTTGGGCGGAAATGCCGAATTGGAGCTTGTTGATAGTATGGATCCTTTCGCTGAAGGTATAATCTTCAGTGTGATGCCTCCTAAGAAAAGTTGGAAAAATATCTCCAATCTTTCTGGCGGGGAGAAGGTGCTCTAACACATTTTTGAGCCATCGGTTTACTAACACTCACCTTAGACGTTAAGTTCTCTGGCCTTAGTATTTGCGTTGCACGTTTTCAAAGTGAGTTGCATGATATAACGAATGTTTCTGCATCTAAGGTGAAAGTCAGCCAACTCCCTTGTATTTCATGGACGAGATCGACGCAGCCCTTGACTTCCGTAACGTATCAATTGTGGCTAATTATATTAAAGATCGGACAAAGAATGCTCAGTTTATCATAATATCTCTGAGGTTAGCTGCATGCTATGATCTATATATCGTACTTGATTCATTCAACTTAGGAATGATATGTTTGAGCTAAGTCATCGATTGATTGGCATTTACAAAACATCCAATCAAACGCGCAGTGAGCCATTAGTTTCATTTTCAAAAGGCATTCACTCAAGTCACCATAGGCGTCTCGATTGATAACCATCACTTAGGAGCTGCTCCTATAAATCTCCATCCCCTTCGGGCATGAATTATAGTTTGCTGTATATTGTGTATATTGTGTACCGTGTACCGTGTCACATTAGCATTGCAGTGAGACAATTGTCAAAACAGAATGCTTGGTTATTGCACATCACCTTGTCCTGCTAGCTATGGATCTCTTCGTGTTACTTTAATTGCCTCACGTATTAAAGCAGGCTCCAACCAGTCTGCTAAAGACTTGTCCTGCCACGTAGTTAGCCAGCTCTTCGTCACGCCTGTGTCGTCAGGACCAGGGTGTGATGGTGGAAGGAGGAGATCAGTAGAAAACCAGGAATGTTGGAGGGCCTGCGCTACAAGAAGCCGGGATGATGGAGGATAAACAAGAAACCCGTTGATCAGAGATACTGGAGAGTCGTCTGCTAAGAGCTCGGTCGACGGTGGCAAATGAGGTAGGGCCATGTGAAGAGGTTGAGGATCAGCTTCACAAAACTCAATCGTCGATACATCTGGTAGGGAACTGAATGACTGATTACCACAGCTTAGTTCTGACTATTATCTAAAAGGAAATAAGGATTTACCGGCCAAGTTTCTTCGTTTGGAGTACCGCGTAGTCGAAAGATGCTCCAAGCTAAACCAAGTTCTCCCCGCTCCCCATCGAAAAGTGTTTTCCGCTCCCACGTCGCACGGTAATCGATATCTTTCCTTAAAGTATCGGGTATGATAAATGGCCTCGAAGCTGTTCTATCGACCTCATTGGCTGTCGTCGGGCTTGGAGAAGACAATGGTGACCTGGAAGGAATAAGTTGAAGGGGAGTGAAGAACTGCGCAATCGTAGTACCAAGACTCCATCGATCAATGGCCATTGCAGAATACGAAGGGGGTGAAAACAGCAATTCAGGGGCTCTGTGAGGCCTGCAAGATTATGATTATATTAAAACATCAGAAGTGTCACTTTATGATGACGAACCCTGTGGCAACTTGACAACACATTTCCTCAGGAGTCTCCTTCCAGTCTTCGGATAGATAAGTGATTGACGGTCTCCGAGTAGACTTTGTGTTAAAAGATGGGGCTTCCGAGCCTTTTCGGTCAATCCACGCAATACCAAAGTCGATCAATTTGACGGTACCGTCGCTGTCAATAACGACGTTTCCCGGATTTATGTCTCTATGAGAAATAGGTGGATCTTGTGAATGAAGATATGAAATAGAGAGAAGCAGTTGATAAATAAGGGACTTGGCAACAACAACGAAAGAACACGCTGCCTCAGACTCTTGCGACGGTTTGAGAACTGGTCGAGCAAAGGCCGAGTAGGTACCACTGATAGGATAAGATGTAAAGAGGGGCGAAGAGAGAAGAACCGTGAGAGGGAGGGGAATAAGTGGCATGTACAACGTATACGGGGCACTGGGGCCACCGCGGACGAAATCCAACATAGTTATTATCTTAAGGGTTGAAAACAACCATCGATCAATAACCCATGTACTCCAGGCTCACTTGAAGCATGCCTACTGACATTCCGGTGAGATATGCCCTTCAAGATGGAAGCCTCCTGTATGATGTCATGGGGTGGCATGGACTGGTTGTCATAGACAACTTTCACGGCGACCCAATTGGGAAGATCACCCAGAGGATCTAACTGTGCGTGAGTCGCACTTTTTGCTTGATAGGAGGAATCCAGCGAGGAGTTGCCAGACTTCCTGGTGCGCCAAACAACAGAGTGAATACCGCCACCAAGACGTTGCCAAGTATCGCTGATCTGAACAATGCAAGCTCAGTCACCTATGCCGTTGGTGAAGCATGATACTTTATGCACTTCGCTTGACCGGGCTGACATTTCGTCCTTTAGGAACCCTAAGCTCAGAGGTTGGTGTCGGGATTTGAATGCAGCGCTGGGATAGAATTGACAGCCGCTGTTACAAAAAACATATTATGTTCCAGTCTGCGGCAGTTCGGTTTAAACTGCCGAATAGTCCGTAATATTTACACCATTACGAAGAAGTATGTTCAGCAGGAATGCTCGTTATGTTACCATTGTATCAAAGGATTGAGGTCTTCATGCTGATGCAAAACTTCAAAGCGGATCTGCTATGATCAGTTGAGTGGAAGAATCTGGAGAACAAGGAAGGGAATGACATACCGTAGATTGTGTTGTCTATGCTCATGGGAACTCGGAAAAGTTAATGTATATTAATTGGTTGCCCGCCAGTTCCTCTTCTATAATTCTCTAATTAGACCTGATGGGCGGTGTCGTTGGCTTGGTCATACCTGGATCAGCGCCCATCTGTGTCCATGCATACCATATCTCGGAGCCAGTCAGTTGCAGGCACGAGCAGAGGACGCCATGCAAGCCTATTAATTGTCTTACACGTAGAACTCGAGGGAATCCGTGGGGCTGCATGGTGAGTGTGTCGACAGGAACATCAGAATCTGAGACAAAAGGAACAAGGAAGATTCCTCGTTGCTTGTTCAGACAGAGTTAATGCGTGGGCATTGCCGATGATCAAAGGTGACTTACGTGTGCATAAACGACGATCCTCTTATTGTCTTCGTAGGCGAGATTCATGATTGACCCACCCATGTCCAAGATTGTGATATTTTCCAGAAGAGAAATGCCATCGCGGAGTGCCTTCTCAAAATTACGGACGATACAGAGACAGCCTACTGCATCAACCGTAACAAAATGAGAGCCACAGGGAGATACATGGACTAAGAAGTTGTAGAATGAGTACTCCTACGTTGACAAAAAGTGTGATGAAAATACCTGCTTGAAAACCCCTCATATGCGAAGGTGGGCAACGTTGACTGCTCCGATCCAAAGGACATTGAACCGAAGTCACATAATTGTTACGGTCGGCACGTAGTGCAACGTGCGTCTCGACACGAAAAGCCTGCGTTTCGTACAATTCATGAAAACCTTCCACCTGGCTAGGGAACTGGAGGGAAGTTCGCGAGTCACTCGCATCCAGCGGGTACACGAGAACATCATAATTCGTACAGACAAATATATGTCGCGACCCTAGCTCGACGTAATTCACCTCGACAGGTTGGTTGTGTGAACTGTGAAACGAAATCGTCTGCTTCAGTTCCCCGCTAGAAACGTCAAAAAGGTAGGCTTCTTGTGCACTCGCGGAGGCGACCAGTAACATAGAATGCACGAGTCGCAACGCGCGCACAGAATCGGGAGGAGTTATGGTTGTCCATGGAACAAAAGCACCCCTGTCATCCTGAGACGCAGACAGGGCAGACTGCCAGGCGAGATCAAGTGCTCTTCTCTGAAGAAGGTCGGGTTTAGCTGTGAGAGGCCGGGGGCTGGTTCTAGCATCGCGTGCTCTCCGCCAAACCTCCAAGGCCTCACCTTGTCTTGTGAGTACAAGGAACCCGTCAGAGTATTCACAATGGGCAAATGGATAGACTTCAGACTTTGTTGGATTTAAGTGAGCACCGTGTCACTCGCAAACCTGAAACTCACATCTGGGAGCGACCAGAGAGCTGTATCGTCATCGATTGACGACACCTTGAGACCCCCATCGAAGTGTGTGGTGATAACAGTACGCTGTTCCCTGTCTATCTTGAAACGCCAGACGGCCTCCCCGGGAGCAGCAACGACGGTAAGCCGTGCGCCTCCACTACCCTCCCATCGTCTTTCCATGCGATAAAAACGTATGCCTGCCAGTTGCCAGACTGCAAGTAAGCAAAGAAACTGTATGGAGTTGATAACCCACAGAGATCTTTCCAAGAATCAACATGTGATGTCCATGGAACATCAGACAGCTTCGCATCTAGACTCGCATTCGCAGGGACAAAGTCATGAAGTATGGCAGCGGCATGGTAAATGCTGGATTCGTTCAAATGGATGAAATGATCCCAGCTCTTCGATACGAAGCGACAACGCTGCAGTTGGCGAAGAGGTACAAAGGATAGGATTGCCAAGATGATCTCCGGAGGGAATGTTCCAAGCATGTCGCGTATACTGTAGCAAGAAGCGATATTCTCTTATTCGAGGGACCTTAAGGGCGGCTTGTAACGTCCTCACCGTATCGTGTAGTACTGTATGTATCACCCCCCCCATCTCGTTCGTCACGTGTGACGTTGTTGTTTCACGGTGCTTATTCTTGCCATTGCAATCAATGTAACCGGAGTATACAGTAGAACTGGCATTTCTGCTCTGAACATTTTCATCTGGGCCTCACTTGGATTTCAGAGTCGAAGGATCCTAAAATATTCGCAAAATTGCAAAATTGCAACCCGATGTCTTTCAAGACTGTCGAGTGCGGATGTGAGACTCGGCAAGGTGATGAAGGAAGGCTGAACTACTGGACAGAATTATACTGCGTGAAGTGGTTGTGGAATGGACAATGCTAAAGCATGAACTAGAACATATGGAACGAGTGGAAGGATAGAAGGTAGATAAAGTGGACATCGTGTGGTAGACTCGATCACGTGCCTCCTCAAGAGAAACGGACGAAGGTTTTTTGTCCGAATCAATTTTCATCCGGACCTCACTCGGATTTCAGAGTCGAAGGACCCTAATATGTTTGTAAAATGACATAACGTATTTGCAATGCGTGAGCCGGCGTTTTAAGAGGCAAAATATGAAGTATACATAACTTCTCACTCATGACTGGATGGGACTCTTTGAATCAAACGCTATGAAAACAATCATACCACCAGTATTGCGGTAAGCAAGCCAACTGCGTTGAATCCCGGTCTGGTACTACCGTCTACTTGAATTGCATGCGGCTCTGCTGGGATGAAGAAAATTTGGAATAGTTTCTGGACAGGCGGAGACGTGCTAACACCATGGCTCTTGGGGTGCATGGTCATCACCATGCAAATTCGTCACGCTGTCATGCGTATGGCCAGAAATGGGTCGTGTAACTGATGAGCCGAAGCCTCTAGAAGCACACGAGCTATTGTGCCCATGTCATCATCACCGAACTGTCTAAGTCACTATGACCATGATGCTAGACCTCAAGCTCATGCGTTAGGTAAACGTCAGCTTAAAATTATTGGGTATGTTACCTGTTGTACAACTCCGAGCAGATAGGCACTCCAAGGTCATTTCGACTCTCTTTCAGAAGCCCTTTTCCTCGCCTCCTCTTGCCTCAGTGCAGCTTTTACCAACCGTTGCCGTTTGCGTCGTCCATTTCCACGCTTCGGGCCTCCTACTTGTATGGTTTCTGCTAGTTTTCGCTTTCTAGCCACTTGCTGCTCTGCTCGTTGTTTCTCCCGTTTCTTGTCTCGTTTTCGGAGGGTCGTCATGGACATTTTAAGCAGTGCACCATATGCTGTGTGAAAATCATTTAAATCCTCAGGTTGCACCTTCCAGTACATGAGTATGTGCAAAATCCAATAGAAGACGGATGCTTACCGTGGTTGAAAAATTTACATTTTTGCCGTCTGTTGCGCGAACCAAACAAGGGTATTCTTTTTCATCCTCCACTTCATTTGATGACATCTTAACATCTTCACCCTCATATGAGTCTTGAAGAGACTTCAGTCATACGACGCCAATAATTATAACTCAAGCCTACATCTTTTGTGAGTCAGCCAAACGGTACCCTTGCCTTTCTTGTCAGCGAAGAGCCCCGTGAGCCGCGTCAGAAACTGCGATATGTTTGAGAGGTTAACGACTAAGGAGTAGAAGCCGCTTACTGTTGAGTTGTCGACCAAGGTCATATCGACAATGCACGGCTCTGGCTGCTAGTAGTGGGCGCCTGTAGTGTATGTAAACGGTGTGAGCGGCGTGGCTATTTCTCGGACTGCGTTGTCTTATGTCTCCTGGTGTCCCCAAACCCCCTACGCCGTCCAAAAACGACACATTTTTGTTCGACGATGACGATGACGGCTGGCAGGATATGCCCGTCATCCGACAGGACAACTTTGCGAATGGCCTAGACGAGGAAGACCAGAAGAAGTACCATTATGTTGCTCCTTCCAAGTCTACAGATGGACCCAAGGGAAACGCTACTGGAAATCTCATAGATTTCGATGATCATGGGAACGAATGGCGTTCTAAGCTTGATCACAACGAGGATGAATATACTCGTCTTAGGCTTGATGAGGACGAGGATACAGAAGATGTCCATCTTAGAACAAAGTATTTGTTCGACGAGGATAAGGCTATGACCCCCCTGAATCAAATGCAGGCAACGAAGAACCTCCTCACAGAGACTCAGCGCATAGCCTATGTTGCCCTGTGCGCACTCGCTATGAAAGAGATGACAAGCAAGCTGAAGAATGTTAAGTCAAAAGAGTTGAAGCCAGCAATCGGAAGCCTCGAGCTCTGGGGATTGAAGATTATGGGACGTTTATACTATCACATGGAGTTAGCCACACCAGGTATCATTCATTCTACTAGCAGAGTGTAAGGTGATGACTTACTCTTTATACCAGAACAAAAGATGATTGAAAGCCTAGCGGAGCATGGTGTCGAAGCCATGGATCTAGTTCCGTCTCTCATGACTACTCACACTGTTGCAAACCCGGAATATGATCCAGCTGAAGCTCAGCGGCAAGAAGTCGAAAGACGCGAGAAAGAACGACTGCGAGATGAAGATGAGACAAATGGTAGTCCCAGAGAAAAACCAGATGTTCAAGTCCTCGACCTCTCCACCAGTCCTTCATCTAATCCTCAGACATCCGACCTTCTGACTTTGCCAACCTCACCCAGGACTACTCAACACAAAACTACTGCCAATGTCTTACAACCTAAAGCGACAACTACGATGCCTGGTGTATCAACCACACTCTCATCTACTGATGCCAATGTCACGCTAGATATCCGATGGACTGTCTTATGCGACCTTTTCCTCCTCCTGATCGCTGACAGCGTCTATGACAGTCGCTCACGGGTTCTTCTCGAGACTGTGGCTAACAAGCTCGGGCTTGGCTGGTTGGATATCGTCAAGTTTGAGAAGCGCGTGACGGATGCGTTAGAAATCCAAGAGGATGTTGAACAGATGGAACAGCAGGATATCATAAATGGGCGAATGAAGGCAGCGAAGAAGAGGCGGTATGTCATGATGGGACTAGCAACTTTAGGTGTGTGACTGCCATGTGCCACTGCCCGTTTCGTTCTGTTGGTAACCGCTGCGAGACGTTAGGTGGCGGTCTGGTTATTGGTCTTTCCGCTGGACTACTGGCTCCTGTCATCGGTGCCGGGCTGGGTGCAGCATTCACTACAATCGGTGTCACTGGCACTACTGGGTTCTTCGCTGGTGCAGGAGGTGCAGCATTGATCACCACTGGAGGTGCCCTCACCGGTTCGGGAATTGCTGTTAAAGGTATGGCGCGTCGAACACGGCAAGTTAGGACCTTCGAGTTGCTACCTCTTCACAATCATAAGCGTGTAAACTGTATTATTACCGTTCCGGGGTGCGTCAACCTCTCCCAAATACTATCGTTCTGTTCGACAAGCTGTTGTAGACTGATGCGTATATTTGATTAACATCCAGGTTCATGTCTGGTCCCCGCGATGATGTCCGACTTCCTTTCAGCGTGTTAGATCCCATTGTTGGAGACGTTTTCAGCGTTCGATGGGAACCCGAAATGATGGGGGAAACAGGCAACGCTATCAAGCTTTTAACCACCGAGATCTTGTCTCAGCTGTCGACAACAGTACTACAAGCCACAGTGATGACTACTCTCATGAGTGCCTTGACGTGGCCAATCAGTGAGCTGCAGCTGCTAGAATTATATCACAATTTATTTAGATATTATTTTAGTCTTAACAAAGCTAGGATACCTCATCGATAACCCATGGTCGAACGCACTCGACCGAGCCCGCGCAGCGGGTGCCGTCCTTGCGGACATACTTCTTCAGCGTCATTTGGGTGTGCGGCCTATCATGTTGATTGGATTCTCTCTTGGTGCACGTGTCATCTTCTACGCTCTGCTGGAGTTGGCCAAGCAGAAAGCGTATGGCATTGTTCAAGATGTCTTTTTACTTGGTGCTACCGTAACTGCACCGAAACGGACGTGGCTCGAGGTACGTGGCGTCGTGGCCGGCCGGTTGGTCAATGGCTATGCGCGTAATGATTGGGTGCTCAACTACCTCTTCCGGGCGACAAGTGGTGGTTTAAACACAGTGGCGGGGCTACGTCCCATTGAAAACATCCCTGGATTGGAGAACGTCGATGTGACCGACAAAATCGCGGGCCACGGCAGTTATCGTGCTTTCATGCCTCTTATCTTAGACGAGTTGGGGTTCCCGGTCTCAGCTGATTATTTTGATGAACCAGAGGTGAGCGTCAAACGGGCTCGTCAATGTGGGTTATTCTGAACTGATTTATATCAAGGAACCGGATATGGAAGGTGATCGCGAGGTGGTTCGTGAAGGAGAGACGAAAACGCAGAAATCAGGGTGGTTCTCTAGGGATAAGACTGCACAGAACACAAAGAACGTCCAACGTCCTCCGTCTTCCCTATCTCTTCCTCGACATTCCTCTTCTACCCCCGCCCCAGGATCAGATGATTTGCCCGAACGTCTGGCTAGTTCGTCCCATCTAGCTGTCTCACCAGAAGAAGCTGTGTCTAGAGACTCGGCGGCATCAATACCTATGCATGCTGGTTTCGATTTCAAAGCTATCAACGAGATGTTGGAGAGGGAGGGGGGCAAGGATAGAGACGAACTCAGTGGCATGCAGATACCAATTGAAATGCCTCCTACCAACCACTCACCACCTCCCCAGTCTGAGTCGAGCGGAACCCCATCCAAGACTTCTATTGCGTCTGGGATCACATCCAACCCTCTATCGGAGCATGGATCAAATCCTGACACAGTATCCAGAATTGAGACACGAGCTGATGCAACTCAAACATTAAGCCACTCGCTGTCGCTCAACTACATAGACGATCGAATCGCTTCATCACCCCCACGGGATGAGTCTATTTTAATCGGTGATACGTCATCCAACACCGTACCTACCTCCACATCTCGAATCACATCGGCTGTTCGGCCGCCCCCTGCGCCGACACTGTCATTTGGGAGTTCCGATGGATCACTTTGGACTTCGGCTCAGGGTACCATTCCACCTCAGGATCAGAGTGCTTTTGGAGGAACCGTGTCGAAAACCCCTTTCCCCCCATTGACGGATACGTTATCTTTTAACAGTAATACTGACTCTAGTATCCCTTCATCACAATTGAATCCCTTCACCGCCCCTGGACTTTCATTTGGAAGTGCAGATGAAGCCATTTCGTATGGGGATCCATGGGCGCCGCCGCAGAAGGACGGCATGTCAAAGAAACCCAGCTACAGCACGAATCCTTGGGGGTAATACCGACTACATTCTCTTCGTTGAAGTTTCGGCATTGGTGTGCCCCCTTCCTTCATTGCATTATGTAACTCATCCATCCCATCTGTAACGCAATATCTATTTCGCACTGCCTGCCTATGAAGCTGTTAATAAAAGACTCCATTCTAAACATGCCCTGGGATGACTCATATGTCAAGATCATCGAGCAGCATGAACAACAGCATGGGAAGCTGATACTAATCTAGTGTTATCAAAATACTGGTAACCTTTTGTCGTGTTCTATGAGGCTTTTTTCGCCTGATTTACTTCGCCAGCATCTTTCCAGACACCGGTACTGTCCTTTTTGCGAACGGTGAAGCAAGCAATCCCTAAGTGATTGGTGATTTCTGTCGTGCGGTAAATGGAGACGATATTGAGCAGCATTCCCTAAAGAATCATGAGAATATATACCTGAGATGACGAGCGTGCAGAATCGCTCATAGAAGAAAAATGTTATCAAAAGAGTCAGATAAATGAAAAATCGGGTGCTGATGAACGATCCTTGGAAAAATGGTTCTCTGTATGGACATAAATGAGGATCAGTGGAGTCAGTGGTGTCATAGGGATGAGAATATAATATTCACACGCCGAAGATTCTAGGAGTGTTAGCATCAAGGGCACCAATGGCGAACCACACCCAGAGCCAATTCCAGTACGGAAACGGACTGCCAGTGACGTGTGCAAGAATTATACGTCCGACCTGATGTGCAAACTGGAGGCCCCAAGCGCAGAGGAACGGAACAAAGAGAGATGAGTGGACAATTGATGAGCCGGGAGCTAGGAGCCAAAGCACTTGAAGGAGGACGGTTGTTGGGAATGGAAGAAGGAACAAGAGGGGACGTATGACGGATTTTTGGGAAGCGCGGCAGGAGTGGTAGACATTTATGTAGCTGAAATGTGGTGTACATGTAAGATGTGGGGCGTCCAGTGGTAGAGTTTAAACGAGTACCTAGTAATGATATTGAAAGCAAGTGCGAATCCACCAAATATCATAAATGCCTCGTTGAGTCCGATGTTACGGACGTTTTCTGATAACCAATCGACTTTATCGAGATGGGTGAAAGTTAAAATTCCGGTGTCCCACACAGTGGGGCCTACTCAGACATCAGCACGGAAATGGTCACCTTTCTTCAAGACTATCACCGTATGTCCCAGAGATAACAAAGATGGTAATTATCATCAGGATCCCTTCTACAGGGCCAGAAAATACACCAAGGAACAGCTGTCCTGTATACTCGCGTCAGCTGCAAAATGACGCAACGAAACATCCTTTGTTATACCGGTGTGATATTCCTCCCAAGTTGTGAGGTAGAAATTAGCGAGGGTTGCTGCTTGTGACGCGACCGTCCACCACGAACAACCGAGGTTTAGTGCTCGGGCAGCGAGGATGACCTCCAGCTACCATGGTTGTTAAGGGCAATATCATAAGAGCGCGAAGAAAATATCTCACTGTCGTGTTTATAGCATCGCATCCTATCGTCGCAAAGCCGGGTTAGGTTGAGTGACAACTTCGTCTCTAATCCGGCACGTACCATGGTCAAACATCTCGCCTAAAGGCCCTGCCATGCCTGTACGTCTAGCCTGCTTTCTGAACGATGGATAGTCACTTATCGAGTGCCGGGAAAACAATTGGGCCTCCCGTACCCGTCTATGGCATCAAAACTCTGGTATATGAAGAGGCCCGCCGCCCATCTGCTCTGCGACGCCTGCGTCAGCCAGGCTTTCGTTCGAAAAGTAGTAGTGAACCACTCGCGTGTAATAGATCCAATTTGGGGGGCCACTTGCACCACCCTTCTCAGAGAGAAAATGCGGGTCATAATATATCATCGTCGCGAAGTTGATTAGGACCATGCATAGGCCCAGAAGGGTAATCTGTCGTGACCATCGCGGCGATTATATCAAGTATCTATGTCCTCTGCTTGTCAACGAGACGTACAGTGTTAGGCGCTACCCACAATGGCCATATTGTAACGAGACGGTTCCAGTACGGACTAAGCACATGTTTTGAGAGGATAGATCTATACAGGAACCAGCTATGTGAGGACTCGAACCTAAGGTTGATAGCTGCAAGCTTACTTGTCGACTCCTTTGTACGAGTAGTTAGAAAGTCGTCTCAAAGCTAACTGTGAGATGTACCCCATAGCTGGCTGGACGTGGCGTTTGGCGAAGCGAAATTCTTCTACAGCTTAACGCGCGTACATATCGCGGCTACAAGTTTACGTAAGTAGGTTACCATCAACACATCAGGAAAAAGCTGCGAAATCTAGTCAAGAAAGAAGGTAAATACACGATGTCTAGAATGTGTGGAGGCCGAACAGACGAAATGTGGAGGATAAACTGTCGAACGGCATCTAGACGTGGTACAAAAATCCCGGAAGAAAGGTACACAGATTTTGAGAAAACGTCGCGGTGAATCGGGTGAAATACACCGTAAGTACACATCGAGAA
Organism: Cantharellus purpuraceus; assembly: GCA_025174535.1. Classification (NCBI taxonomy): domain Eukaryota; kingdom Fungi; phylum Basidiomycota; class Agaricomycetes; order Cantharellales; family Hydnaceae; genus Cantharellus; species Cantharellus purpuraceus. Next base: position 1,005,769 of record JALBUN010000049.1, read on the forward strand.
GAAGCGTGGCCAGATGTCAGAAACCACCTAAACATCCCGAATCGGGTGGCACGTCGTTGGAAAAAGATGATGCTCGTCGCGACCGGCGCGATCGTGCAAGTGGTGTATGGCCACTCTGTGCACCCGCAACCGAATGGGGCCTGTCCTGCATGCCGTGTTCACATAGGGAAAGATGACGTTTGCGTTCAATGGGAAGGGTATGGGCAGGAGGAAGAAAAGCAAGAAAACCCTGAGTCTGTTCATGGGGCACCGACGGTTCGCGAGCGTGGGTATCATGCACGGCAACATCAAGCATGGGTACCGATTGAGGCCCAAGATTGGAGTCGTTCTCTTTGGGCGCGGAAAACAATCCGTCGTGGTTGTTTGATTCAGGCCAGGCCATCATCTCTGGCGTTGTAGATAATGAGCTGGGGATGGAGAAATAGTCCACCCCAGTTACGTCTTGGTCGTATTCGTATTCTGCGCTGCTGGGAGTGTCATCAGCGGCCTCCTCGTCATCCTGCGTCTCTCCTGGCTGCACAGATTTGAGAAGATGTGCTTCTCCTTTCCCCTCGGGTAGCACGTATGTCCTGTCGGGACAATGGCGCTGAGGAAGAGTGCATGCGTTCGGACTGACTACGATGGCTGAACGATCGTAAATCCTTGGGGAATGTACAAAATATGTGGCAGAGATTTCAGGTGTCGGTGGGAAATGAACCCGTCCTCGATAGGAAGGACGCCCTTGAGTCTCTGAGGTGGGGAAGTACTTGAGGATAGGACGACGAAGAGACATACAGTATGAGGCTCCTAGGAAGGGATGCGAAGAGGTGCCAACCTCGTACTAGATGACGAGTGGGAGCTGCATCGGAGACATTCAACAGGTGGGAGGTTAAAAGTAAGTCTGTCAACGCATATGTAGAGTTGTTTTGTTTCGTGTACACGGCGTCCCCAGGTAACCATCTGTCGCCTCCACCTGCCCCGGATATCTCGCGCCGTTAGCTCCACCCATCGATAAACCAATCAAAAGCGAAGCGTGCCTGCGCTAAGCTGGGCCAATGATGTGCTCCACTCACTCTCGTTTTTGCGTTAGCTCTAGGATGTGGCTTGCGCCCGCAACGAAATTCTCTCGCCGCGTTCAAGTCTCCGGTGTCGGAAGCACACCGCCTCAATATGTCATGATTTGTCCCACGGAGCCTGGAAAAGATTGTTGCCGATTCGAAGCTATTTGCTATCGGCAGCGCCTCTTCCTGCGGTAGCTCCTCACTTCTTGAATGCGTCCTCAAGATATGCGTCGGCTGCACTTTCATAACCTACAGCCCTTGATCTTCTCAGCTCCTCCTCCCAGTACACTTGCAAGGCAAGACAGATAGGATCGTACGCATCTTTCCCCTAGATGATAGCGCCATTAGCCTGCGCAACTGAGCAGCCACGAGATCGTCACGGTGTCATTAACAGCTCACTACATGAACGTAAAGGGGTGCCCTTCGTTTCGGTGACGTGCTTCTGCAGCATGCGACGATATCTGTGCCCTCACTCAACTAGAGTCACACCGGAACTCTTTGCCTTTGAATGCAAAAGATAGATATGTCAGCAACTACTTCTCAAGCCACTAGGAATTCTGCAGAGACTAACTAGTGGGAACTAGTCGGCAGGGTCAGAGCTATTGTGCCGAAGACAATCCATCAAAGGCTTCAGTGTGGAAGACAGTGAAAGGAACCGAGCATGGTCCAGAGCCATTTCACAGAACAGCACCACGCTCTCACCTATCGTGACACGAGTTCAAATGCTACCATGACCATAACCAGTAAATGCACTAGGGGAACGCGGAACATGATCAAGGAATGACTGATAAAGCCCTGGGGAGTCCCCAGGTTTTGGCTGGCCTGGTGCGCTTACTGACCATAAAAAAGATATTTTCCCTCATAGATTGACTTTTTCTCAGGCAGTCATTCAAACCAAGAGGTGATTGGTCAACTGAAGGGATATGCCAGATGAATAGTTTCTGACATGCGAGTCATCTGCGTATGGTCGGTCTGTCTTCAATTCACTACATATAGTTTAGCATTTCCGTTGTGTGCGAACCTTTTCAGTCTTCTATCTCAGTGTTGTGTTGATTGTGGATTGCTGTGCAGAAACCACGGAGCCCCACCGTGTCGCCTTCAATAACTCATCTCACAGCTGAGCGCTTATCATGAAGGGCATCTCCAAAGATTTCTGCCCGGCTGCTACTTCAGGCAATGATTGTGCGGACAAGTGCAGATGCTTAATTAAGCCTCTTAGATCTAATCACTTGCACACAGTAATGTGACGCCCTGTGGTTTCGCTTCGTCCGCCGCCGACCAAGGTACCTTTTCGTGGACCTGGCAATGCATCTGAATAAGGCCGGCCTGTGAGCTGCCACTTGTGTCTAGCGACTGATGTCCGTGCCAGCGCTTTACATACTTGTCTTACGTTCTATAGAGTTTACTTGATCATGGCCTCATTGTCCACCCACAATCCGAACCAACCTCGCTTGAACGTCGAGGATTCGCGGGTGGAGGTATACCCGATATACCCACCCCATTTGTACCCCAACGTATTCCTGCTTAATCACTTCTCCCCACTTGCTCAGAGTACATTTCTCCCTTGTGCTGATCCTACACTTAAGATCGACGCTCCATCCTTTAAAGCATGCTCACAAACGAGACAGACTCAGACCCTGAACTAGATCTTTTAGGTGGAGATCCAGTTGATGATGATTTGGGCCTCACAGGCGAGGCAAATCACGCCCTGAAAACGGCACCCATGTTCACGGGTGACGCTTGTGAGGCTGTGGGATCGACAATCTTTCCTCAGAGGGCACTGTACGCCCGCATATTAGAATCAAGCACTGGGGCCAAGGTCAAGTCTCCAAAATTGTTCATCAACACAAACGCACCATTTAGTGGCATTGTATGTGGCGTGCAGGTGAGATGACTTGCTAGGTGGTGTTGACCACGTTTTGTGTACTATATGTCCTTATCTTCTGTAGGGCTCTGGAAAGAGCCATTCTACCTCTGTGCTCCTTGAGAGTTGCCTCATATGTGACAAACGTTTAGGGACACTGCCGGAGCCATTAAGCGCGTTATTGTGAGTGACCTTGTCCTTCAATAGAAGTAATTTTTATCCGCTGAAATTTTTCTTGAGATTCCATTTTGATACAGCAGCTGGCGCCGGGGAAGTTCACCCTTGCGAGGCGGCGTGTATTGCGTCGCTCGAGCCATCGTTGACAGGGAACCCAGTGCCTCCCGATGTTGTCGTTTTAGTCCCGTAAGAGCGAACCTGCACTTTTATGCCATGCTGAGCTGTTCTTGTAGAGCCAATAACATAACTACAATGCGGCGCGTATACTCTAGACTTCCGGGAGTCAATGTAGAGCCCCTGCATTTTGTTGCAGAAGATCTCAACGGGGACCGATTGCTGGCCATGATGAAGGTGGACCAGGACCAACGTATGTTTCATGTTTCTCTATCCTACTATTTCTTCTGCCAGCGCCTGACAATGGGTACAGATAGACCCTTATATATGGAGTCCATCATGGCGGTCGTGCGTGACATGGAACCGTTTTCGTACGAAGCGTTCCGTGGGCGGCTGGAAAAACAAAAATTTGTGGCAACGCAAAAAGCGATGTTAGATCAGCGCTTGAATATCTTGGATTCGATTCTTGAAGGAGGAAACGAGTACAATCGTGTTTCGAGGCAATTCAAGAAGGGTCAGCTGACCATCATAGAGTAAGTGAAAAAGTCTGTGAAAGCATTGTGAGGATACTCAAACAGTCTTTGAAAGCTTGTCTGCACCATTCATGGATGCTTCTTCAGCGTGTGGATTTTTTGACCTCATTCTTGGACTCTTCAATCAGGCGACAACGGCGAAAGTTGGAAAGCTAGTAGGTAAGTAATATTATGCACCTCCCGAGACATATTTTGTGATGCCTTGAGGTCCCACAGTACTAGATGAAGCCCACAAGGTGTGTAGATTCTATCGACCAATGCCCATGACTTACGCGGAAGGGGCCCAGTACCTCACCAACAGCGGGAGTTCCTCTCGCTTGACAGATTCCCTCCTTACCGTAATTCGGCAGCAGCGACATTTAGGAACTCGTGTCTTGATATCAACGCAGGAGCCGACAGTGGTCCCTCCAAGTTTTCTAGACCTTTGTTCATTTGTTATTGCGCATAGATTTTCGTCCCCAAAATGGCTGGATCATCTCAAAGAACATATGTCAGTAGAAGATGCGCAATGGCGCTCAAAGGTGCGTCGACACCATGATCGCCCATGTTTTCATTGAAGCGTTGTATAAGGTGATCACCTTGAAAACTGGGGAAGCCATGATCTTCGCTCCGGCAGCGTTAGTCCTTCGCCAGATTCCTGGAGACCCACCTCTTGAAACGGGATACTCAAAGTTAGTTACCCCATTAGGTCAGGGGTATCTAAAAGTTCGGTCCAGAAGACGAATTACAGCAGATGGTGGTCGTTCTGTGCTTGCAGCAGCAGAACCCTCGTTGTATGGAACAAGTGTGTCAGGATCGATTAGATCTTGCGCCCTGTCGATAACGAAAGCTGTCCAATCCTCAAGTCCCTCGTCGAAGAGTGAGAGGGATAACCAGGAGCGACTACACGTACTTGGTAGTTCGGTGCTTGCATCGACTAGATCTTGCGCCGTGTCTGTCACAAATTCTACTCAGTCCCAAAGTCTCCCGTCGCGGAGTGAGAGGGATGAGCGACCACGCGTGTTTGGTGATCCTGATATTGGTAGCTCCATGCCTGCAGTGGCGGAACCCTCGCTCAATGCACCAAATGTGTCTGGGTCGATTAGGTCTCGCCCTGTGTCTATGGAAAATTTTGTCCAAAGTCTGTCGTTGCAGAGTGAAAGGGATGTAAACCAGGAGCGACCACGCGTATTTAGCGATCCAGACGGTGGTAACATCCCTGCAGCGGCGGAAGCCCCGCTTTATGCACCAAGTGTGCCTGGGTCGATTAGGTCTCGCCCCATGTCTGTGGCCAATTCTGTCCAGTCTCATAATCTCGAGATGGGCGTGGACCAGGAGCGACTGCACATGTTTGGCGATGTCATGGGTGATTCTACATCTTTGCCTAAGTGTAAGGTCTTCCATTGGCGATCACGTGGGTCTAATGATCCTAATAAGAAGTCCAGCATGTTTGTCCGAAAGTGATGGCAGCTGTTTGCCATCGCCACACCCAATACCGGGTGGAGCAAGCGGGATGTCTGCGACTGTACCTGGTATGCCAGTTGATGCAACCATATTAATACAGTCGCCACGCAACCCTGGGGTAGCGACGCCACAAAGGATTATGGCTGAATTACTGGCCTCCTCGGAGCCGAGGTCGAATACAGTTCCAGGACGTGCCTTGACCCAGAGCCAGGCGCCGACATACAAACCAGAAACACGATTTGAACACCTCATATCAATACTGAAAAGACGAGCGAGCCAAAAAGAATGCCGTGTATCATTCTCGGAACTTGGAACTGAACTGAAGCAGCTGGATCCCACGCTATATACCAAGCTCAAGGACTACTTGATGGAAGCCGAAGAAGCAGGTATCATCAAGATTGGTGGTGAAAGCCAAACATCATGGGTCCAGCTGTTGGATAACAAGTCTCAATCATACCCGCGGGAATATGCTCTTCTTGTGAAGGTCATGGACGCCTTTCTTGCCGATGGGGAAGGGCGGCCGAGACGCACTGACGTCGCACAGAACATCTATAGGCTGTATCCGGGCGCGGTCAAAAAATTTAGTCGGTACATCTCAGGAGCACAGGATGCTGGTGTTGTTGCGTGCCGCAAGGATGACAGGCTTGAGCTGGTCATTTGAGCACCAGACATTATTGAAAGCGTCCAGGTTTCATGATGCTCTATGGCGGACTCGTTCGTCAATTGGGACTATGTGTGTAGTGTATGCCGAGGAAAACTGGGGTGGTCCATGCGCACAGGGAATGAATGAATAATATAGTTGCCATATGAATGCTAGTTCTGATATTCTGTCTGCTTGTGTAATCAAACTCTGCTCGACACTTCTGGCGCCTACAGATACGGGATGAAGTTATGTCAGCAGCCAAAAAAAATTCCCTTTGGTCGTCGATCGGTGCATTGGACGATACAAGGTATGCAGAAACGGTCAAAAAAAAAAAAAAAAAGATGCTTGAGAGAGGATGGTCAGGAGATGCCAGTGCATAATTTAGCGCTCCCCTCTCTTCTTTGTCCCACGATGGAGTGACAAGCGGGGCAAACAAGGGCTACAAAGGGATATCTGCTTTAGGACCGAAGGCGGCAGCACGTGTCCGATTAGCAGTCGAACCTCGCACTGTTATAATCCCACAGCTCCCTCTTCCCAATTCTATTCACGCTTGCCCTCCCCGTCCATCCCCCACGCCCCACCCTTCTCTTCAGTGTTTCTTTCCTCCCCATTGCATTCATCACGTCGAGGAGACCGACCATGTTCTTGAACGCACGTCAGCTCCGTGAAACAGTGCCCATGGGCGGTTTCAATGACATCTCTCTTGACAAGGCTGAGCTCGTAGCCATATTCCTCGAGGCTTTCATATATGGCACGTCCATCTTTAACTCTTTCCAGGCACTCTCCGTCTCATGCCATGCACAGGCGTTGAAGCTTTGACCTTTGTAGCCACCGTTTACCTCTTACACGGTACCAAGCACACCAAGCTTATGATGCTCAAGTTTGGCCTTGTCATTATCATGTTCTTGTTGAACACTATCGTGAGTCCCCATCTCTTTCGTGTAGCGTACAAGTCTGACTTTTCGCAGCACATCGGCTCCAGTCTTCGCCGTATACTCAATGCCTTCGTTGGTACCCCCACCGATCCCGTACCAGATGCCGAAGCATATCTTGCCGATCTCGCCGGTTTCCTATATCGCTTCATGAATATCCTCACTGTGATTCAGTTCATTATTCTTGACATCTTAGTTGTACGTTCCTTCTCTTACCTTTGTACTTCTCCGTTTTGCCATCTCACCACACATGTGCGTAGGTCTACCGATGTTATACAATTTGGGATAAGAAGATCGTCGTTACTATTGTACCCGCTGTCGGTGTTACTGCCTTCCTCAGTCCGTCTTCCAACTGCCTGTACTCCCGTTCCGTTTACTAACTACGACCTTGCAGTCACCGGCATCGCTGCTATCCATGCCTTTGCTACAGATGGAACAGACACGGTCTTCACTGGTATAACAAGGACTTGGTTTTCTGCCATGTTGTGTATTACGTTATTCACGAAGCTTGTATGCTTCGGTACGTATTCAGGTCCAATTTCGATGCACGTTGTCTATATTTACGCCATTCTAGCTACTGTCGTTGCTGGGACTTACATGTCGCGACCCATGTCTCCTTGGCACTCGGTCTACCTCCGAGCCAACTGTCACCCGCATCTTTACAAGGTATGTTATTTCATGCCATTCGCAGTAGCGGTTACATATACTCACTCTTACTCAGGCTCTCCTTGTCGGAATCGAGAGCGGTGGGCTCGCCGTTCTAGGCGCCGTCATCCTCATCCCTGTGTACCTCGCTGGCCGGAACGCCCAGGGAATCATGCTCGCAGCCATGTCTCCCCTCACTGGCCAATCATTCCTTCTTATCGTCATCGCTGGCCTTCTCGGTTTTACTCCCTCCGCCACCGGTATCTCCCGCCGGCGTAAAATCGTCGGCATTCCCGCCAACCGCATCTCCATTCCTCCCATCTCCATCTCCCCCGTCCCCTCGCCCACGTCCCGCTTTTCGACAGGCTCGCTGTTCAAGTCGAAAATACCCTCATTCCCGTTCCCGTCCGCGTCGCCGAGCTTGGATTACAATGCCAAACCATTCACATTAAAGACAGCGGCGGGAGCAGTGGCACCAGCGCCGACACCGGCACCGGCACCACCAGCCAAGTCGACGTTCATGGTACCTCATGCGCGGGGCTATGGGCGCGAGGGGGCGATGCCGTTTAGCAACATTGTGCCACGCGTGCATTCGTCTTCGTTGGACACGAACTCACGTGAGACGTTGCCCTATGGAGCAGATGGGGACTCGTTGCATATATCGGTGTCCTCGCGCCAGGAAGTGAATACGATCCTGAGCTCGGAACGGGCAGCGGAGGCAGATGCGGGCAAGGGGACGGAGCATGGAGTGTTCCCTCTGGGGAGAAGTGCGGATGGTGTAGTGGTGCTGCAAAAGGAATACGTTTCCTAAGTATTCTGTGGCGGACCTTTCCCGTTGTTGAGGTTTAACCTCTGATAGATTGGGGAAGAAGGGCGGCTACGGTCTGTCTCCAAGTACCCTACCTCTTCGTATCTTTATCCTTTCACGCCGAGTTTTGGTGGCCTTACTCTCTTTTTTCTTTTTTTTTTTTTTGGGATATACCTCACACCTACCCAGTCCTTCTGTGCTCCGTCTTCTCGATCTGCTGTATTAGGATATCTCAGGTGTACGTGCTTGTGTATCATAAGGAAGATATATTTCCATCTTTCCATCATGCAGTACTGTCACATTAATTATACATGTGTGAGTGAATAAAGTGATAGAACTATTGAGCATTGACTTTGAGCATTGGATTTCATTGGATATTAACAGAAGAACAAAGTAAAACTCCCAGCGGCCGGAATTCAAGGGAGCTAAAGTCTCTGTTGGATGTCACCTATAATGATATGCACCCTGCAGGGGCATGCCAGAGTCATGCAGGATGACCCACTTCACTGAGCAATTAGTCCACTGTGCGCATGCTAGTAACAGGTGATAGTGATAGACCCCCGAGTTCCTGCAGCGAACCACCCCCGACTTTGTATTCCATGTCATGTCTGCCGACCTTGCGCCTCCAGTCGTTTAATCCTCCGCACCAGTCCTCCCACAGCAACAGGCCCAACAATAGTGCACAGCACAATCGCCCACACCACGACGAGATACAGCTCGCCATTCCTCTCTCCAGGGATGACACCCGACAGGGCCACTGAGGATGAGGCCGAGAAGATCCCATGCGACTCGGCAACGGAAGCAATGAGAAACCCGATCTCACCCCGCGCTGCCATGGCGAGGCCGAGCAAGGCGGGGGCGTAGGCCCGGAGTGCGCGGTGTTCGGGTGCTGTCGAGGGGGGAGTGCGAGATGCGGGGGTTGGATGCTCGCCTTGGCTTTGTGGATGTTGTTGTTGTGGATGTGGAGGTTCTGGCTTTGGGGCTGAATGAGGGCTTGGTAGGGATGGGGAAGGACTCCTGTTGCTTTCACGGGAAGGTCTAGCATCCAGCCCTGGAGACGGCATTTCTGCAGGTACGGATGGCTCTGCGATGTCTGCGGTCATCGGAACATCCTGTCTGGACGTCGCTTGACGCGCAGCACATGCATTACTCGAAGAGCCTGGAAGAGTGTCATGGACAACTTCTGTGTTTTGTGGTTTAACCTCTGCGTAGTCAGAAGAGACGCCTTCTACCTTTGGCCCAGGTTCAAGTGTTAGCTTAGTTTCTCGTTTCCTACACAACTTCAAAAAAAATAAAGTACATGACCTAGTCGAAGGGTCAAGGGTTCCAGGAATAAGCCATAGACCTGTAGCCACCTTGGCCAAAAACATCAGCAACGCATACAGAAGTCCTTTCCAGACTGTTGTCGCATGAAACATTTGGGTTATCGGGATCGAAAATCCGATGGACGCCTAGCACCCCAGAAAATATAAGAGATAGGAGAGTCTTGGAGGCGTGGTTGAGTGATAGAACTCACGAAGAAAAAAGGCCTGAGTATGTGCTCGGCTGATGAACGATAGAATCGATCATATACCTGGAGGCCCGTTTGGGGAGATTCATTCGCCTGGGATTCAACGTGCTTGGTGCTGGATGCTCCGTCTTGGCTTGGAATAAGGCTATCTCCCCACCATCGTACAACCATGCCCGCGACAAACGCCGCCAGTAACGTAGATGTTCCCGCGTAACTCCCAGCCACCACAAGTATCAAGAGAAGCGCCGTGTGTGCGACTAGAGAGAAGTACGCCCCCATGAATGTACTCTTCACGAGTTGACCTCGCTTCGGAGACTGCAACCAGGAGGTAATTGGTTTGTACAGCGGACGTATAACCAAGCGACAGGTAAGGAAGACAATAAGCACCAAGCCCACTGAGGCACCCAATGCTCTGCCGATAGTCTTGCCGTACTGACTAGCCGTACCCTGGCCTGTACTAAGCTCTGTGACAACTTGCAGCATGACGAGGCCGATCACATCATCCAACATAGCAGCACTTGTCAAGACTGTCCCAACATTGGTATTGAGAAGTCCACTGCTGGATAGTGTCGCAAAAGCTGTTCCAAGTGAAGTGGCAGAGAGTGAGGCGCCAGCCGAAAAGCATTGCAGTGGAGAGGCGCCAAGGGGGATAAGAAGAAAAGAGAGGGCGATGGGCATGAGCATTCCAGTGATTGCCACTAAAAACGAGAGACTGAAAGAGGAGACGAGGTCAGAGAGTAACGTCGAGAGTCCTCCTTCCGACCGATACATGGGTCAGAAATACATTGGTACTGACAGAATGAAATTACCTTCATATACAAGTAAAATGAGACCCAAATATCCCAAGTTTGATATCGAACTCTCGACGGCACCGTTCAGTAATTTTGTGCCTGGTGTACCGAAGAGTACGCCCACGAATACCTGACCAACCAGGCCACAGTGAAGCATCTGGTCAAGAACTTTGTTGACGCCATTGAGGAGCAGTAATAAACCTGTTAAAACCAGAATTATAGTAAGGGTCGGTTCCTCATACGAATGCGAGGTCTCCATCAGAGGGACACGAGAAACACAAACCCGGAGTCACGTGGCGTCGCGTAGTTCACGCCACATCTTGAACGTGTACCATGATTCGAAGAGCTCAATCAGTTCGACACCGCTCGACGCTAAGTGTAGCAGCATCAGATGACCTCGGGGTTCTGAGAGAGGGTGAAAACAGCGTTGAAGATGCTCTTCGACAAGATCTGGCTGCGGCAAGACGTGAGAATGACAAGGTATGTGCAATACCCTTTCTGTCAAAGCTCCGTTAAAATGGACCTTTCTCATCAAAAACACGTATACACAGCTTCAGAGTCAAGTTGATTCTCTGAATGCAGCCTTGAGAGCCCGCCCGCCCATTGAGAAAGTGCAAGAGTTGGAGAAGGAATTTCATAGTTTGGAATTGCTATTGCACGGAACACAGCGAGAGAATGAACGAGCTATGGCTGAACTTGATCGTGTAAAGAGTCGGGAGAAACTGATGGAACGAGAGCTGAGGAAATTTGCTGGAGACGACTGGGAAGTGCGTTACATTAGTTGTACGAGCTTCGTTAATATCCTTCTGACCCCTGAGCAACTTCAGGAAACGCTCAATATTAGCACCACTTTCTCAACATTGCCATCTTCTCGACAAAGTGCCATCAATACATCTCGTATAACTGCAGCCGATTCCTCATTCCAGTCAATGGTTTCGTCTTCAACGACGACCACCGTCACGGAAAGACCATCGTCTTCCGCATCATCAGCGGAAGCTACGCTAGCTCACATGGAGCAAATTCGTATGATGCTTATGGGCATGAACGAGCGGCTGCAGACTGGTGAGGAGAAGCTGCAGCAAGCAGTGCACCGAGCAGAACAAGAGAAGCAGAGGTTGGATGAAATGATGGAAAAGAAGACTCAAGTATCTGCCTGATGCAGGTTGCTGAGCTTTTGCAATAAATACGATCTATCTTTCCTCGTAACGGACGACAACCTGTTTGTGCAATACCCACGATACGTACTATATACCCTTGTCTTTCAGTATCTTCTCTACAACTCTCTCGATCATACCTCGCAATCTCTCTCCTGCTGAGCCTGGAATTTCGCCATCACCACCAAAACTGGCTACAACCGCCTTTTCTACATACTTCCCGAGCATGTCAACCTCGATGTTTACAGTTTCACCTATTTGTTTCTGGGCGAGGGTGACCTTTGTCCTCGTATGTGCGATCAGCATTACGCCAAATGTTCGATCCTTGTCGGAGACGGAGGTCAATGTCAGGCTGGGTGAGCGAAAGATATAAGATTAAAGGACATCGATTATACATGAAACATACGATGTTCCATCAATTGCTATATACCCTTTGGGTATTATGTATGGTAGAAGAGTGGTCCCTTCAGGAAGTTGAAAGAGAAGACGTATCGAATTTTCGTCAAAGGCTCGCGACACGATCGTTGCAATTGAATCGACATGGCCCTATGTGGGGGAGCATCGTCACCCCTGCCTTTGTATGTCCATAATAGCAAATGATAATACCTGTACGAAGTGACCACCAAACCGCACATGGGCGGACATCGCTCTCTCCAGGTTAACTCGATGTCCGACCTTCAACTGGCCTTCATTTACCACTTTAGAGTGCATAACTGATCCCGGTCAAGACTGCCTACCTAGGTCAGTCTTTTCCAGTGTCTCCGGTGCCAAGCCGACCTTAAATGAGTCCTTGGTGTGCTCAGTAACCGTCAGACACGTTCCATTGACTGAGATGGAATCTCCAACATGGCAATCGCTTAAAATCTCCTCGGATTCCGATATTGTCATGCTCCAGCCACCGCCTCCACTCTCAGACTCATCCAAGGGAATGATGGATGAGACGAGGCCCATGTGTTCTACCTATCAGTGAAAACGAAGCCTTCGCTAAAGTTATGCGGGATATACTTTTACACTTTGATTGCTCACGAGACCAGTGAACATGATGTCGATAAACGTTTGGCCGACCAAACACAACGAAAAGCGAAGGCTGAGAGGATGTTATGTAAGCAACTCAACACTCCTTCTAAACTCACAATGGCAATATTGCAATGTATGTGGGAAATGTAAAAGTATTCCCTAAATTATTTAAAGATACGATATTCTTATGAAAGTTTTCTGGTTTTTTTTGTGCAGTTTGACCACCATATAGTTCAAGCATTTTCTGCACCAGAATATTCTGGTGCAGACAATATTAAAAAAAAAAAAATGCTCAGAATAACTTAAACATTTCTAAATTTCAGGAATGCTTTAAATTTCCCACTGACATTTCCCATCCACCACCGAATTAAATGTAGTTGGCTATTTCTAGTATGACTTTCGAAAAATTTGGATGTAAGGATACGATACATGGAGTATGTATCGATGCCTTATTATGTTGCAGGTACGGTCGTGGACTTCATACCCGGTGTCTTTGTCTTGCTCGTTTCGAACTAAAACAAGTGCTGAGTATGCAGACATCTGGCAACTATATGATATTATTATGATCACATGAATAGAGTTCAAGCGCTCCCGTGTTCTCTAAGCCGAGGCAACGAACACTGTCACTTGAGAAGTAAAAGTGAGTGGAGTATTTTCCGCCTGCATCATGCTACATGAATATATGTTATTTGATAACAGGTAGCTTCTTACCCCTAGCGTGTAGAACTCTCCACATGTAAGGTTGTAGGTTGTGTTCAGGCCGGTGATCAAGTTGACCGGGAAGGTGAGAGTAACGTTCTGTTCGATGAATTCGCCATGGATGGGGAATGTAGGAGCCACTACTGTCGCTAGCTGTGTCTGACCTAGGTCATTAATTTCTGGGTCATTCGTTATTGGTGCTTGGGCGTTTACAATCTTCGCGCCGAACAAAAGCGCGAGGACGTCCACACTAGACGTGGTAGCTTCAGGCAGCAAACATGTGAACTCACACCCTGATGACACAGGATCAACATCATACGTACGGGCTATGGCGACCGTCGCCGTGAAAGGTTGGCCAGCGACAATGCGTGCATTCTGCGTAGGCGCAATGATGCGCACTGTCTGGGCCAACCCCCCAAGTGCACACAGTAGGAATGTGCCCAATGCTCCGATCTTCATCTTAAGAATTGTAGTACGTAGTTTTCAACGAATCAGGAGTGTTGACCTGTTCAAAGTCAAACCGCCTGCTTTTATACTTTACTGACAGGGGTTGCACGAAACAGAGTCAAATTATGTCAAAGATCCGATGGCACAGGCGGTAAGTATACGCCCCGAATATGAAGGGGTGCGCATGCCGGCAATATGAAAGCTTTGCACAAGGAACTGACCAGGTGCCGGATGTCTGATGATGGAGACAATTCCAAGTCGTTTGAGTTCTTGATTGGGCAAATTACACCTGTTAGTGAACTCTAGACGAATATCAGGCCGTTAGGAGGCACCCGAAGCAAACATTCATTGAAAGCATATTATACTTTGAATATGCCATCTAAATAGCAGTGCTTGAGCAGATGAGATTTGTGGAATGGCGCTCATGCGGAATCCTTTGATGTTCCTGGCTGATGAAGGAAGTCGCGGCAGATGGGATTGCACGTCATAATTATTGTGCATGAGTAACAAGGGTAGGCAGTGCGTGATGTTGGCGCGGAAGCTGTACGCACAAAAGCCGTGAGTACCGACATAGAGTCAGACTGCAGGACATTTTGCGCAAGATCATGGTCCATTACTACAAGATGTCTGGCTTAGAAAGGATGATCCCGAAGAGAGCAGCCGCCGAGCTAAGTAGGTGCCTGGCAAACAGCATTGCGGCAGGGTTGAAATGTTGACATTGAGCGTATGCTCGAGGTCGTGCTGGCGAAATTCAGCCCGAGGCCCTTTCCCCCTGAGGTTTAAATATCATTGCGTCAGCAAAAGTGCGGCTTACAGTAGGACCAACTTACACCTTCATAATAATCATAATCGGAGCCAATAGCCAAGGGATTGAATTTATACCCACATAGTGTGGTGAGCGTAGTGTTCCAGAGTCGAAGGCTTCTCTTAACCTTGAAAATTAATCGCGTAAACTAGACGGATTACATCACCACATAACTTGAACATGTGCAGATCATATAAGTATGTCTGCCAGTGATAATTTTAGCGCGACCTGGTGTAATCTTTGTAATCTATATACTTGCAGCCGGAGTTGGTCGGGGTGTCAATTTATCTGATCTTTACAACGCAGAAAAAAGCGATTTACTTTGTGCCTCTTTCAGCGATAAGCAATGTCTATCTTCTACAGTTGTTGCACCCATTTTTGTTTTTTCTGAATTCAGCTCACTTGCCTCACGTGCTTCCCATCACCTGCAGCAAACCTGCGTGTCTTCATCACGAATCTTGTAAACGGTGGTCTAATCATAGCTGTAGTGCTGTTGGAAATATCGGAGCTCTGTAAGTGACGGCCCTGGATTCATGTTTATCTACTGACCACACTCTTGGAATTCCGGGATGATCAGAGTGAGTCAGGAGCCATCGTTTGACCAGTCTGACAGATGTATCGGAAGTCACTTCTTTCCACCTTTAACATCAGTTTACAAGTAATAGTACGGCACATTGCATTTGACAGACACTGTTCCCTTAATATAACGAGCGACTTTCGCGAATGGTGACTTCATAATCCTATGTCATGGGGTACATACCTCTGGGAAAAGCAAACTTAGTAGTGTACGTCTTCGATTATCCGTTTGTGTTAAATTCTTTTAAATTCTTCAATCTTAATATCTTGCACCAATAGGATGTGATCACCAACAATGTCTTGTGCGTACGTCTCATTATTCTTCCCCCCCCCCCCCCTCTCCCCCTTTCTTTCAAGCGCGAGGACGAAAATAAGCAATGTGCCAGACAGCCGTCTTCCCCTTTGCGCAGTGTTCCGCATCCCGATGCAGGGTGAGGAGCCGCCTCCAAAGATCGAAGGCGTTGTTGGCTGTATGATGGCCGTAATTTGCAATCGGAGCGCTTCTATTCCTTCCAACCTCGGTCCACATTTTCCTTCGAATCCTAGAAATATCACTTTGAAAGCGGGTTGGTGCTGGTAGGGAAGCACGGAGAATAGATTTGACATTCGACTTACTGGCAGAGCTCTTGTATGCAAGGCTGGTCCTTCTGACAATTTCCGAGCAGGCAAAGGCTATTTTATTCATGTTACTTTGCAGGAGGGTGTCATATATACCTCTAGAGAAGACATTACACGAAGACTCGCCAAGAATAGTGATTTTACCGTTGTCTCTCGCTCACCGCATATGTTTGTGATTGTTTCCCCTGTCTTCATCTTTTATGATGTCGTGAGTGGGATGACATCATTACGTCTCGTGGTTGCCCGCATGGGGAAGCGCATCATAATAGGTGACAATCGACCATTCCCAGAACAGAAACATGACAGTTAAGGGGCTGAGGGGGTGAACGGTCATGTACCCATGTCCATAGGTGCAGTCTCCGTACTACCCTGCCGCAATCAGCTCATTGAGGGCCCTCCCTCTCTGAAGTACGCAGCCTATCCACGCAACGCCTTAATCTCCTCATGAACAATTGATTAGAACCCGGGATTCCAAAGTAGCTCATATAAACCCGAGATCGTCGACATGTTCGTCTTAATTCTAGTGAGGCATTGTTCTGAACGAGGAGGAAGGGAACCGGTCACTGAACAGCCCCTCGAGTTAACTCAGGGCAAAATAGGAAGGCGGGAGGTGCTGGATACCAAATACTTTGGTAGGGACGACTAACTGATACCACTAGATCGGATACAGAGTCTGTATAACGGACTCAGCGTAAGTATTGAGTGTAAGTTTGAAGCAAGGTATCATCTAGGATTATGCCTGACGTAAGGACAGCCAGTCATAGACAACAACCTTTGGCACATCTACAATGTAAAATCAGTGCACCCTGGGCGATATTTAATGGAGTCACTGGTACAAGCAGACCAAATAGCGAGATTGAAGTTGCATCCACACTATCGGACCTGGCGTTCCTCAACGAGGGCCACTCATCAACAATGACTTTAGGACAATTTATGTAGTCGTCCACAGTACCTGTAAACACGAGTTAATAGTGACAGCACCCAGTGCAACATACGAAGCTTGGTTTTGATGAGCACGTACTGATCTGTGTAGAAGAAAAAGGTCATTCCCTTTTCATTATTTGGATTGGGTAGCATAGCATTCACGTTTTAGAAGCCAACCTTTAATTACGAGCTTGAACCCCATGCGATCGATAGTGTCGTTGGTCGTCCCACTGGTAGCAAAGTTCGTCATCGTCATCGTCGTCCTGGGGCAGAGGCAACACACCACGCGCCCCATGAATTTTTCAACGGGAACCTGTGAACCGTGTATGACAAGGTGAGTGAATGCTGGCCCGGGTTGGTGGTAGGATTTATAACCGAGTGGACTCATTGGCCATACACCGTCGAGACGGACTTCGTTGAAGTGCGATATTTGCTCTAGAGTTTATTGAGCAAACTTACTCACTCTGTTGTCCATTCTTAGCTTTCATCCTGGCAGCCTCCGTGCCGCCATTTGTGACAATGGGGCTCCTGTCATCCCACATCCACTTCGCCCATTCCTTCGTCTTCTGTTAATAGTGCCAGTTCCTTACTCACTTCATGTCCGCTAGTGCATGCTCTGGATGTTGTACGTTGAGCCCAGAGAGGCCATCACGGTCGCCAGAACGAGTGAGGTAAATTCAAGGGCGAATTCGGTTCAACAAGCCGGAAACGAGTGGGGCGTATAATACTATTGGTAGCATCCTCGTCGTTCAAACATAAGACTCAAAAGTGTCGTAAATGAGGATTGAATACCATTAGCGGTACGGTGGGTGTGACCTGGTAGAACCATGCGGATGTATTGACTAGTGTTCTGTGAGTAAGCGCCAGCCGAAGCGTCGCTGCAGACATTACCGTAGGTATATATGCATGACTCACTCTTGTTGTAGAGGTTACGCAAGGAGATGCAAGTTGTTTTAGCCAAACAGGCTTTCATTGACGTACTTGTAGATAGCGACAAACTGGATACTGTACAACTGCACTCACACGAACTGAGCTACAACAGCAGCAGCATGGGCGTACATCATTTATAATAGCAAAGGGCATCAAGAATTCGATAGACTGGTCCTTCTACGCGTCATCGGACGCGCTATCGTACAACACCTGATATTCAGCTTCCTCCTCTGGAGTGCCGTGAGTGGGAGGGACCGGGAAGCGTCGAGGAGATGGGAATGCGCGGATCTCGTCCCAATCTGAGTCTGACTGGTCGGCGAGAGATACGGATCCAACAGATAACGCATCGCTAGCTGCATCGTCCGTCCCCGTGACAGTCGAAGGTGGTACCGTGACAGGAGAGGATCGACCAGAGAGCAGATTTGCAGTAGTGCTGCCAACGCTCGCAGCTTGTTCTGGAGCGGTATCTGGCATAACGACCGCAGAACTGACCAGCGACCCATGCTGGGAGTTGTCCGACTCCATTTCAATAACTTCAATGCTATAGAATGGGTTAGCGATGAACATGGCGCGAGATGCTGCTTCACACTCACTCGCACCACATCTTGTAAAAGGGAAAGGTAAAGAATATCAGATATCAGAGAAAAATCACGAATATAAATGAAACCAACCCTTGGCCCAAAGTGTCTTCCCTGAGGATCACGTAATCTCCAATGACTGATGTACCGACCCGGAGTATCAGGAGCCTTCATGGTCCCAGCGTTTACATCAACTTCATGTCCAGCCGGGACATGACCAATGTCACATGTGGTTGGCGTGGCGTCATGGACACCTAGCCTCATACCACCTACGAACACAAGCCTTGTACCCGGCATCCAGTCCTCAGTGCCGTCGTTCTTAAGGTGCCAGCTCTTCACAAACTCCGCCCCGGCAGGGAAAACATGGCCGTCAGGAATGTTATTATCCGAGAGGAAGGCAGCCTGCAAGGGGGATTCAAGTGGATGAATGAATGGGTTTCCGAAAAGGGTTGACTTCGTTTGCACCATTTCCGGTGCGGTGGGGGCAGCCTCATCATAATCGGGTGGTGGCTGCTTGGAATTGGTCTGTGACTCAGGAGGGGACTCAGTGGGCTCGGTAGAAGTAGTTATCTTGACCTCTTCAGTGATGAAAGCATCCAAACCTTCAAGCAAGGTTGGATAGTTGCTTAGAAGCCTACGAATTTGCTGGGTGGTCGAGGCAGAAACAGCACTGCGCGCATGACATATCAGTGTTAAGACAGCAAATCATACATAACATGACTACATACGAGTCCCTGGTACCGAAGCATTCGATCAGCAACTTGAGAATGTTCCGATACACTTCCGGCGTATCGGAAAGGGTGGCCTTGACGGATTCCAGATAAGGCCGGGAAGGCTGTTTGAGCGCGTCATCATGCTTCCGGCGTCTCGCTCTCTCTAATTCCTCGATTTCCTGATCCATCATACGAGCCTTTTCTTCGGCCTCCTTGCGCTCCCTCACAAGACGTTCTTCGATAATGGGGTCCACAGCATGGCTAGAGGTCTCAGAGAAAGGATAACTCTGGAGCTGCTGCATCCGGGCACTCAGTCGACGTTCTGCCTGGGCTCTAATGGCATGCAACCTTTCGATAGGTGACGGCGGAGCCGCATGGATTTCCCTAACATCGTTAGCTTTTGGGGAGCTCGAACCTACGCCAACGGATGAAACAGCAACAGGAATGGGAATTGGAGTAGCAGCCGGACGTTGTGAATCAGCCAACAACGGACTTGCCCGTGTGGCAGCACTACGCGGTGGCAAGAAGGGAATAGCTATGTCCATCCTCTTGAGTTTGAGGAAGATGTGCATGGACGGGTGTACAGCGATAGGAAGTGCCTCGCAATCTTGGCATAAATCAAAGTCGGGACAGTCCGGATGTGTACACTGAATGACGATGAATACAAATGCCGTTGAATGCATGACAAGGGAAGGCGCACTTTGTATCGTGTACCAACGATGTTCTTGTTACAAGCTAAAACGAGAATTTAACAAAAAGTTGAGTGCCGAAAAACGACGTTTCCTTACCATCGCATGTAGCAAAATGAAAGACGGGTTCGGGCCTGCGACGAATCTGAAAGGGTGTAAACAATAAGGAAAACTAAAAGAGGAAGAAAGCGATGAATCACCATGAAATCGTCAGGCTTCGTCACTTTCACAAAAGAATGATAAGGATGCTGTTCTGAAGTGATTGCAAAGCACGACGAGCATGTGTCAAAGTCGGGGCAATCCGTGCACTTGTAGCGATCACCCAGAATCCTGGAGTCGCATAGGTTACAGCGTGCGCTATGTGGCATGGGATATGCCGTCCTGACTGGCGACACAGGCCTAGTGTGGAAACGGAGGCGGGCGGGTGTCGCCAACGTCATAAATCGGTGGAAAGGATGTTCCGTTGGAGCAGCTCTGATGGATGCATAAAGCTTGAGTCAATTGACAAACGTGCAATACTCACTTGATGCAGCTGTCGCAAAGATCATAGTCTGGTTATATCAGATTATCAAACAGCTGACTTGCACGTCTTGGAGGAGGAACAGACCTGCACAACTCATACACTTGTGCCTGTTGCCAATGACGACTAACTGGCACATGTCGCATCGAATGCTACTGTGGACAGCCTTTCCGTCCGATCGACCGGATCCGGAGGAAATATCGTGCTCAGGGCCGAGAGTTGCGATGAGCTCCCTCGGAGCTGTATCCTTCTGGGAAGGCGGGCTAATAGTATTGAACCTGTGGATCGTTGACTGATTTGCATTATGCTTGTCAAGGGCTTGATTGACGACAATGCAATTTGCACACTGTTGCACACCGGTGGGTCAACAAAGAAGAAAGAAGAACCTGGATACACGAACCAGATCATAATAAGCGCACTCCTGGCACTTGAACCGAAGCCCTCGGATTTGTTTTCCACAAAAGTCGCACCAGATGCCAGGGTGTAGCGTCTGGAGAGGCTCTAAGAGGGGTGGAGTCTGGCTCTTCTCCACGTTGGCATAGTCATCCATTACATCTGGACTCTGGGGGCGAGGCTGTATAAATGAGCCGGGAATGTGGAGGCTCCCGTCAAGCTCTATAGCCGGAAGAGGGGAGGGCCCACGGGGAGTAATGATGCGTGGTGGAGTAGGGGTGTCCAACGGATCAATAAAGGAACGATCTTCCCCAAACGTGGACCCCATGATGCGCGTGAAGTCACGCAAGAAGTCGTCCATCATCGCCTTGACTTCTTTCTTTCCTTGCGTAACGCTGCAGCACTCCATGCCCACAGAACTAGTGTTCCGCCTCATTGAGCATAAATCAACATTCATCGGCTCGAAGCGTGTAGACTTTGGGGTAATAGGGTCAAAACAGTGCCCCTCTTCTGGCGGAGGATCAAATTTATGGGCAGTCGAAGAGCCAGATACGAACATTGTTAGTTCGGGGGAGAGGGATGGTAGCGGGGGTGGTGGTGGTGGAGGAGAAGGAGGAGCAAAGCAAGGAGTTGGCGGAGCTGGTGGTATGGGGTGAATGAAAGATCCTGGTCCCGTCACCCGGGACGCTGGGATCTTGTGTGGAGTCTCGTCGAAAACGGAAAATATCAGAGAGCCGCTTGGATAGATACGACCTTTGAAAGATGCACAATGAAGGTCGTACTCTGCAGACGAATGGGCCTCCATCCCAATCAAGATCCTAGTGCCATCGGTGGGTGAGAAAAGAAGCCTGAATAAATAGTAGGAGTGTCCTATGCCAAAGACACGATATAGCTAGATGAATGGTTAGTGGCCGTACGACACTGCTGGACTCAGGTTTACCTGATGGTACAATTCATCATAACTAGGGAAGTGGGAGTCGACGAACAAGAATTTGCGAGTTTCATTCCGATACGTAGCCTTTACAACGAACGGCATGATTAACAGAAGGGAAAACGAGAAGAAGCTGGAAAGTGGCAAGTTATAGTCTGCGGTCAACCTGCGCACTACGGCACAGTGCTGTGCTTGGGAGAAGATGATGCCGACCCCTTCTTATAGGTTCAGCTATCATGTCACACTGTCACAGATCTAGTCCGCAGATGCAGACAGCTAGTGGAGCGCTCCCGGGGTGCCTTTTGGCCCTAATTTAGTTATTCTCTCATTACACCTTCATCGCACGAATGCAACCAGTTCTCAGCGTTGAAGCATTTAGTTGCAATTAAATCTACAGGGCTCTGATTGCAACAGGAGTTCTGATGATCAAGGCGCCCAGGATACGACTCAGTGCCGATTGTGGACAATATGGAGGCCGTCGATAAATCACAAATGAAAGCTGTCGACAATGACCATGTCTGGCTGTAATGGCTCCTTGTTATAGCTGGATTTCTGGTGAATCAAGTGCGTTGTGAACTCCTGCTTGGTTGGGCAAACGTCTCGACGGGTAATTCTGCCAAGGAAAGCATGTTCCGCGTAGAGGTATTTATTGCTGTTCCGCCCGCATGTCCTAATCCCAAGGCTGGGTTCAACTTCTCCCGGCTCCCCAACTGTGTGTTCGATGACGTCGGCGTACGTCATCATCAGTGCACCAAGAATGCTAATACCACATCTGGCTCTGTTTGCTGCTATCCAATGGCCACCCTATTCACCTGTGAAGTAATCATTCACCGCGCAGAACATGTCCCCATAGGCGACCTCAGCAATCTATCCTGCGATCCATATATTCTCGCCAGTCTTGAAGTGCCCAATCCTGGCTATCCTCACCCCCCTCTCCTTTATCGCACCCCCACACTCAGACGAACACTCAACCCCGTATACAATGCGCAATGGATTGTTGGCGGCATCCCTAAGACAGGTTTCACCCTCACTCTTGGCCTCTTAGACGAGGACCCTGGTGATCGCGATGACCGTTTAGGGAAGGCTGTGATTCACCTCCCTGGGCCCGGCGACTTCGAATCTGACCAGCTGCTGCATGAAGAATGGCATACGGGCGAAGTAGAATGTAAGGTAGAGAAGAGGAAGGGCAGCATTAAGACTCATGTAGCGACATATCTCGCGACGATCTTGACCCGAGGTTATGTTAGCCACCACGCCAGAATCTACATGAGTGCACGCGTTATAGGAAAGGTTCATAACCAGCAAGACAGGAGGGTTTATACCATTGGTCCTCGTGCGACGCCAGTTTCTTTTGTCATAACATATGCCACACCTGACGAGCTCTGTAGCAAAATACACACGCCATTTCTCTCCTCTCATAGGCCACCTCATTAGCGGTGGCACTGCTGCCAACAAGTCATCTGCTAAAGGAAAGAATAACAGACCGCTTAGTGCATCCACCTTCATAGCTAACCGCCTTCAGCTCATTGGCCCTGCGCCAGATACCCTGCGGCATCGTTACGTTGGACATGCCCCCTTCATCAAGGCGCTTTTCAAGAAGAGCGGCATCAAAGGCAAAATTCTCAACTATGCACTTCATCGACAGTTTTACACTATATATGGCTATGACAAAAGCACGGTGTACGGCATTGCTGGCTTGGGTGAAATCGATACGGATGCATCGTGGCATAAAGAAAAGCAAGACAAGGAACCTGCGAACGGGGATGCGAATCCCAACTCTGGTGTGCCTCAGGTGGACGATTCGTATCGACCCAATGCTGAGGGCAAAGTTCACTGCACGGAGGCATTATCGCGCGATTTCTTGCGGATGACCTCATATGGCACAGCTGGACGTCTGTTCACCTACGTGATTACACTAGACAGCGAGTGGCGGTTCACTGAAACGGGGAAGGAATTCTCCATCGACTTGCTGAGCAAGCATTCGATGCATGCTGGCGTAGCAAAGGAAATTGCGTTTTCGGGGGAGTTCTTCGTGCGCGACTTATCAACTCACAAGCAGGGTGGAGGGGATGGGAAAGTTCATGGATATCAACCAGAGCCTGTGTCGGATGAGCCGAAGGATTACGAGCTCGTCATCGACAACGCCTCAGGAACCTATCGGCCGAAAAAAGAATTGCTTCCAACATTGCAGAATTGGCTCGAGTATGAGTTAGGCTCGCTGGGGAAGGTGACAGCCATGGATGGATTCGACGAGACATTGAAGAGATGGAAGGCAGATAGGCAGGATGAGAAGAGAAGAGCAAAGGGGCTGAAGCATTGTTCTAGAACAAACGGAACTACAAAGAAGAAACAAGACGAAACAAGGAACTCGGAGACTGAACCCCTGTTCCAAGAAACAAGGAACTGCAAAGGAGAAACAAGGGCTAGCTAGAGAAATATCTCATGACAGCGTGGACTTTACCAAAGTGGCTACACCAAAATACGAAGGCTCTTTGATCGGTACCGGGATGGGCAAGCAGGATCCAAGAGCCAGCGGTATTTCGACATGGATAGCACGTCCGAGGAAGATCCGCCATCATGTAAAGCATGTGCGGATAAACGAAGACAGACAGGCTAGCAGGGAGAGAAATACGTGGGAGAGGAAAACGTGAGATAGCTACATCAAGGACTATGAGCGTGTCTTGCTTAACCTTTGATTCTGCCATCACAAGGCAATCACCTGTACATCGCCTTAGAATACTTTGCAACTTGTACAGTCAGCCTGACTGTGAAAGCAGGTGCACGACAGACAGACAGGAAAGAGAAGAATTACACACGGCCGACTCACCACAAATACAAAAGAACATGCTGGAACGAGTTGTCTGCTTCATATACTACTCCAATCGTGCACGGGCTTTGCGACGATCAAGTCCTTTGAGAAGCTCTGCTCATGTCAATACGGACCGAGCTTTGGATCCGATAAACGACCACGAGCCACGTCTGATCTGGCCTCGAGAATGGGACCAGTAGAGCGCAGGTAAAACAGCCTGTGTCCACTGGTTGAGGAGGCGAGGGGAAGAGACGCAGAAAGGAAGAAGTATTACTCATGAAGTGCCCGCAGAGAGTGTATATTAATACAACAAAATAAAAGCATGCGTGGCATGGAAATTCTTCTAACGTGCGTGATGGAGGTGGCTCCATGGGGTAAAATCCACCAGGGCAAAGGAAATCAACGGACGATACTGTGACGTCTCAACGAGGTAGATATTTTTGAAACGTTACTGTATTGTCAAGGCTTGCCGCTTATGATACTCACTCACCTCTGGATCAAACTCAATGAGCATGGTCAGCAAGCCACTTCAATACTATGTCGCTGTTAGGAGAGAGAAGGATGAAGTGAGTCGAGTCCAGTGGGCAATGAATAACATACAGATTATGCTGGCTCTTCATTGAACACTTCTCAGGACATCCAGGTTAAAGAATGGCGCGCGGGAGGTTTAGATAGCATAGCTCACCGAGTAACACTATGTGACAGACATATGAATTTGGTGTCTACGTAGGAGTTTGTGGAACATACGGAAACAGGGCGTGAGTTTATTTTGTCAAGTTCCCTGGGACTGATGAACTAAAGGAAATAATTCAAAGTGTATGGACCCACAAAGTTTTTATCAATTCATCAACGGTTGCATGATCTGGGATATCATTTTTGTTTCCAAGCTGATTGTGACAAAAAATAAACCTGGACACATGGATAAGCGATGCGAGAGGAAGAACGCACAACCAATAGAGGTGTCCCTGAGAGCGATGGCTGAGCAAGCAGCGAGTGAAGCTCAAATCCTGCAGTTTGAAGGGAAGCTTTCTGAAATAAAAATGAGCAAGGGCATTACATGATCACAGGAACGAACCCACCTCAGACGAATCCACCATAAATCTGTGATATTTCAGTTCAGAGGAAGGAGTAACATAGTGGAAGACTCACACAACAGCGTCCACCCCTGAGCAGTAACGTTGCCATGTGCTTCTGAACTTTGGCTGGCCTGCAACGTCCCATACTTTGAGCTTTACACCGCCGCGTTTGATGTGTCTTAAATTGAAAGCAACAGTCGGGACAACTTCTTCTGAAAACTGATTTGCGCCTTCAACAGTAAATTTAAAGGTTTTGAGCTTGAGCTTGAACGAAGGGTCTCAGTTCGAGGCGACCAACCTATAACATTGACCATGGATGTTTTCCCTGAAGCCTGAAGACCGACGATACATATTTCTGCATTCTTGGAAAACAGTAGAGAAGAGAACCAAGAAAATAACGATGCAAAGAAGGATGACATGACGGCGTCGCGTTTGCCCAAAGCTAACTAAGGTGACACGCTATTTACATAATAAGCGCTTGATGCCTGCAGTTTAATTTTGCCTCTCTTTGGTCGGAACTACCTATAGAAAACCAGACAGCAGCAGTGTCTCTTCATATTGCACTGTATCAGGGTACATCAAGGTATTTAACAAATGGTAGTGTCCGCCACCCTTGGGTAATATTGAATGCTGCAGGCTGGTCTGAGTCTATGCAACTCATGCGACATGGGTATCCAACCTATCGTCGAGCAGCCAGCCTGTCCCTCTCCCGGAGTATCGTCACTGGACATTCCCAGATCGACATATCTATCTCAGTACAGCATGGGTCTTCTAAGGGCAAGGCAAAAGCTATAGATCCTGACTGCGATGTGGAAGGGTCGTCACCTATAGCTACAAATTCTCATGCCGGGCGAGCGAATAGTATGGAAGACCAGACTGCAACAAGCAGTACAGCTTCCACGGTACTAAATGGTGGTATGTATGGTGTCTTGTAAATATAAGTAATTATTCTAAAGAGCCACTTCCAGAACCTTCTGAGGATCGTCCTAATTCAACTTTAATTTCCACGCAAGCGCAGAAAGTTCGACGGAGGAAACGGTGGCGACCTGATGATTCATATCCAAAGCACTCACAGCTAGCTGGAGGAAAATTTTATCAGCGATTTCTTGCTGGACCACGACTACCTCCACTGACCGAAACTCTCACGGAAGTAATTTTGCCCGAGTATGCTAAGGAAGCAATAGCGTTACGTATTGAACGGGCAGCAGCATCCAAGGCTCCTGTCAAGGACACAAAAGAGTTGGCTGAGGCTCAGAGTGATGGAGACGTCCGTATTCAGGGGTCGCCATCCTCCAAAAAGTCGTCTCGTAACCGACGCTCGAGGTCTTCCAAAACTTCTCGTATTGTTCTCACCCCCCTTCCCATAACACATGGATTTGGTGATGCTGAGCAACGTGCAGATAGATGTCGCCAGGCCATTCAAGAGAGAGATAAGAACACGCGCGGCGTATTGAAAGGGTTGTCAGGGAATCGCGCAGACGATTCAGTGGAGGAAAGACAAAGCGAGGTTCCTGAACATGATGTGAGCAGCAGGAAACAAACTGCAGGCTCAAAAGCATACTCCCGCGCACCCGCCACTCAGGCCCAACATAGGCCTTTCAGTCCCTTGGGCAATGGCATCTTACTTGACCCCTTTCTTATAAGTACCTCGGTCAAGAAATACAGCATTCTTGCAAGTAACGTCCGGCAGCTGCGTCGCCCACCTGATGAAGCTTTCACTAGTAAACCGAACTTTGGGATATGGCATGTTTCATGCCTGTCTGACAATGTCGTGGTCAAGAGCATTCCATCAACTTCTCCAGGCCCTTCACGCAGTGACCCAAGTGATATTGGCGGGTTCACGGAAACTTGGAAGGGAGAAGAGTGGAGGGGAGAAGAGTGGAATGATACTTGGAGAAGTAAATGTCGGTCTTGTTGCTATCCAAGCTGCAGTCAGCCTTTCACTGCGCTGTTTAATCATTGATTATTGCCTTTCAGATCCTTCCGTGCCCAATAACTCATCGGCTACTGCCTCGATTGATCTTGGATATTTGCTAAAGAGCTCTCAGGGCCGAAGACGGCTTTCTAGGAGAATTAGGAATAATTTCCAATCCTCACAGTCCCAGAAACCGAGAGTGCCAAACCTTCTATTAGATCGTCTGCATGAAATGATTGGCACTCGAAAATTGGATAAGGATGCCGATGGGGATGAATCATCAGATTCATCCAAACGACTCCGCGATTTGTCCCCTGACATGGATGTCAAAATCTTGGACCGTGTGCTATCTAACGAAAGTTCCGTTCCTTCATCATTGTCTGACCCACTTGAGTAAGTCAAGTGCCAAATTCAACGTTATCGAGACAAGCTGATCATTGCGAATTAGGTTCGGGAATCGACATCAAACTAGTCAATCAGACCCATTATTACAAGAGGTCACAGACTCGCAACTCACTTCTTCCCGTGCATTTTCTCAATCTCACATTTTGGCGGCCACTCGCAATATTGCTAAAGCCGGAGAAGTTGCACCCCACCTAGAATCTATTCAGTGGACGTCGATAGAACAAGCATGTCATACTCCTTGGTCGAATGTCCATTCAGCAAAGGAATTGAACCCACAGGTAAGGCGGAGCAGCCGCAAGAAGCTCAAGGCAGCGGTAGCCGCTATTCGAATGAAAGCAAAACATGAACTCCTATCCCGTAAGCTGGCGGCCCGATACCTGCCTCAGGATCGGAAGACAATAAAATCACAGCGGAAACAGAAGAAGCAGGTGGTACTGAAGGATGGAGTCTGGGGTGTCCTGAAACCTTTAGCGCCTGGAGAACAGGTTCTCGTTGGTAAGATTACGGACAGCACTCTTTCGTCAGCCTACCCTGACACAAATTCGCTCGATGTTATAGACATACCAGCACCTCACACGCAACGTTCTATTTCACGCCTTTCTCACGGGTTAGATAGGGCTCTATTTAGGTATAGTACTGTTGTTTTTTGATATTTCGAGTTATCCAACATGTATTGTCATCAGTCAATCCGTTCAGTGGCTCCAAGATCCACATTCGCGCGTATTTAATTTCCCACCCAGTCTTCAACACTTGCCCTCAGTCACCGAATTCGCATTCGAAAGACTTCCACCGTACGTGAGAAGCAGCAAAGATGAGGTTCGTTTTCTACCCTTACCTATGTGTGGCTATGCTTCAATGTGCTATTCTTATGTACTCAATGTTGGCCATTACCATTTGTCAGGATCTTCATACTCTTGCCTTGCGACACTCCAAGCCATTTTCTGGGACGACATCCTCCCTTACCAGCTTCCTCTCCCACATCTATTTCCTGGTATCTGGAGATAGAAAGGTAGATATTTCTACACTGAGTATGGCGTTTGCCAAGGAGGTATGTGGGATATAAATGTTCTTCGGATGTAAGATGGCCAACCCATACTTTAGGCTAGAAACTTTCCTCCTGCACTGCGTTCTCCTGCGACATTCACTTTGCATCATCGTAGACATACTTTGAATGCTGACAGAGAATCAATCGAGCGTTTTAGTGATACGGACCCTGCACAGCCATCAAACAAAGCAAGTCTCTACCGTTCTCCACTGGAAGCTACGGAGGACTTTTCTGACTCACATTCACGTACATCCAATGGTTTGTTGTCCTCAAAGGCTGAATGTATTCATCATCTCTGAACGATGCTACTTTAGGTATCCATGATCATATCATTGGATGTCCCAGTTCTGCTGTGGAGGACTCTTCATTACCGCCGCACAATTTGGATCCTGAACCAGGGACATTGATCTCAGGCTCAACCTCCAACACAAATCAACATTTTGACACATATGCCATTGACGCTGGGTTAAGTGGTCCAGACAGTAAACGCTATAACGAGCAGAACGTCCTGATGTGGCTGGTCGGTGGACTCGCTTATTGCCAATGTTTTGTCTAAAGGAGCTCTTAGGGCACAATGACTGAGAAGTTCTTAACCTTACCCGAGAAGGAGTTCAACTTTCTACTTCGCAAGAATGCCTGCCCGGAAAACACCTTAGAGAACAAGAGGGAGGCGTGTCGGTATTCAAAAGTTCGACAGTCTTATTTTTGTGTCATTGTGTTGTGTTTGTTTACATGCTTGTAGTCGTCAAAATTCGTCATGAGATCGCAGCTAGACTGTCAAGACTCGAGGTTACCTGGTACCGGCGTATTTGACATCAAGACTAGAGCAGCTTTGCCGATCCGCATTGATCAGCTGAATTTTCAGGTTTGACTAATCTGTGGCTTTTAACCAACACGACTAGATTGACTTATGATCCGACACAGGCAAACTCAGGATACTTGATCCGCAAGATGACAGGGCGGCTGGAGAGCTTCGAGCGTGAATATTATGATCTTATTCGTGGTGCATTTCTCAAATACAAGTTAGTCGTTTGAAGAGGCGATAGACGTCATGTATATTCACCTTTGCACAGTTTCCAAGCTCGGATTGGTGCTATGGATGGCGTATTCGTCGCATATCATAATACCGCCAGGATGTTCGGTTTTCAGTATGTCCCGGTGATAGAGATGGAGGAGCGTCTATACGGACCTGGACCGCCGGAACGAGGAGACAGGGTGTTCGAGAAATGTGTGGGGCTCATGGAGGCAGTGTTGGCCCACATTATTCAATGCTTTCCTCGTCAGGTCAGTTAGCTTTTTTGTATTGGGTTTACTCCCCAAGTGGCTCATTCGCTCCCTATGCAAGTCGGTCTCGTGCACTGTTGATACGCGGGAGGG
Source organism: Cantharellus purpuraceus (assembly GCA_025174535.1). Taxonomy (NCBI): domain Eukaryota; kingdom Fungi; phylum Basidiomycota; class Agaricomycetes; order Cantharellales; family Hydnaceae; genus Cantharellus; species Cantharellus purpuraceus. The sequence continues at coordinate 1,035,890 of JALBUN010000049.1, forward strand.
TGCGAAAGACATGATGATCTGGGTCACCCCATTGACGTCGTCTCCGGAGTCACCGTCTATTGTTGAATTTGTCGTAACCGTTTCGCATACCATTAATGGTCAATCGGTCAGTAGTTGTACGGCCATCGATCAGGCTCATGCCGATTGTATGTCAAACACCATACTTCCGCGTTCATTACTGAGTTATGTTTGTAGGGGAGCTGAAATATATAGTCACGCGATCCTGCCGGCCAACGACGGAGGTCCTGGCCGCCTTCAAAGAATCACAGGCCCGACGGTTCAAGCAGACACTTCCTGAAGGCATGTCCGAAGAAGAAGTGATCGCTCGTTTGGCGAATGTTGACTGGGGTGCCGGTCTGGGACTTGATTTGGAATCAGAAGTGCCGGTCGCGTTAGATGAAGATACCCGAAGGGAGATTTCATCACAAAAGTTTACTAATCCCAGCAAGTATCTCAAGAACCTACGACAGCTTGCTCTCGAGGGTAAAGAGGAAATCAAGCGGGAGGAGGGGACTGCGGCACGTCAGGTCGTGTGGGGTAGGGATCCTGACTTGATAGTTCCACTTGACTCAATCGTCCAGGAATCGACTAAAGAGCAAGACTCATCGGCTTCTACATTATGGAGCGAAGTGGACAGCGTGGATTTACACCACGTGGTTCCTGTCACCACAGTGGCCGACGATGAGGCAACTTCCTATATGCACCTTCATGACTCTGACATTGCTGCCGATGAGAATGTATACGTTGCATACTCGGCCGACGTTGAGTCGACTGTTACCGACCTCGGGGAGAAGTACAAGAATGCTTCCTCACTCTCGGTACCTCCTGCGCGAGGTACCGCCGCTCCCTGCAGGCATGGGTGACACCCCAGACGTCGCAAAGCACTCGGGAAAGTATCCTCAACACCTAGATTCCGAATCAGCATCCATCATAGTAAAGCAGACAATCGCCAACAAAATACATGACACTTTCGCTCAGTATCATTTGTAGCAACACCTTGTAGACAGCATAACTTTAACTCATATACTCGCCACCACTCTAATTCGCTAGTCCTCATTAATGTGGTACCTTACCAATACAGGGTATTCATACCGTACTTACAAAGAGCTGGGTAGTAAAAATCTAATTAAATGCTTCCGTGATGGAAACGACACTTTCAGCCAATGTTATCCTGCTCCAGGAACCTTGGCAGGAGTGATCTTCGATCCCTCGGCGACACCTTCTGCCTCTGGGTCAAGTTCACCTTCCTCACGTTCGACAGGCTCGGCCTCATCTCTAGCAATCTCGTCGCGCATCGCCTCGACGTCATTCTCGACCTTGCTGGGCGCCTTGTCAATGGCAGCCTCAGAAAGCGGAACGCGTGCACGGTGCGATGAGAGGTGTGCATTGCGCTTGGGGGGGCGTTTGAGGCGACGGCGTGCCACCATGACCGGAACAGAACACTTTTGGATGAGATAATGAGAGGTTGAACCGAGGAGGATGCTATAATATAATAGTCAGTGATTGCATGAGCAGGATGAAAGGGACGTAGCGAACCCCTTGATCTTCCCCAATCCGCGCGAGCCAACAATGAGCATGGTAGGTTCAGCAAAGTCGATTAGGTCTGCGTGCACATACAAAGTCAACCATCGCGGTAGATTGGTAAGGACGAGCGAAATATACCCAGTAAGAGATGTCTACTATTCTTGGCGTGCCAAGCCTGGCATACGACAGTCACATTAAGCCTTGTACGCTGCAGGAGGCTCGTAGCCTGTCGAGCAAGGAGATAGGCAAGAGTTTGACGCTGCAACCAAACGAGGTCACATGTATACCCCAAACAGCAAACCGAGAGACAAACCTCTTGCTGATTGCGCAGTTTGGCAACACGATCCACCGTGACACCAGTAGCAGGATCAACTATTTTATGAAAGCTAAGTAATGCGTAACAGTCCTGCAATGGGCACTCTTGCACGCACGTTTACTGTCTGTCTCAGTGACAGTGACGACAATCATCTCGTCTCCGTCACGCATGACTGTCCCAATACACCACTCCACGGCATACTTGCTTTCCACACTAAGATCACTCGCAACGACATACCGTCTGCCTTTCCTTCCGTTGTGTTCGAGTGACGCAATGGGATCACCATTAGTCAGTCTGATCGTGCATCGATCGCGTTGGAATGCCGGTCGAGATGTATTCAGAGGGAGATGCTCCGCCCGCACAGTCTTCCTCCGCGAAACAGTGCTCCTGCGGCTGCCATGACCGCCATGGAGTGTAGTAGGGAACATTGGTTCAGGTGGGACTACTACGTTCACACCCTCACCCAGTGGATCGATATCGGCGCCATCTGCTTCTTCCGTGGACTCGGCAGGGACAGTCTGTGCATTACGCTCGGTATTAAGTTCGGTGAGATCATCAAAGGGGTCGCCATCGAACCAAGACTCCTCTGATAGGTCGGTTTCTGAGCCATCGCCCTCGCTTGCGGAATCATCTGCGGAAATGGTAAAAGCATTATTACGGGGGCGCGAGGCGACTTTCATAGACTCTGTGTCAGATTCGACATCGGAGGCGGGTAGTGCCTCGACGCGTGGTGAAGTTTCGCGGCGGCGACGGCGGAAGAAAGGTGAGACGCTCCGCGTGCGTGTCCGAGATCGAGAGCGGTCGTCGCCATCTGCATCCTTTGAATTTGGCCGTGTCTGCGAAGCACTGCGACGGCGGCCACGATCGTTGTCGTTGTTCTTGTCGCGTGTAAGGGAGATGGAAGAGAGGTTAGAAAGGCTGGAAAGGCCATCCATCACCGAAGAGAGGGTGCTCTTGCCAAAGGAGCCCTTGCCCGAGTTGCCACGGGAACGCTCGCTGGTAGACAGGGCAGCGAGGGCCGAGCTAGTTCGGGAGGCGGCATTCAGACTGCTTTGGGAAGCCTGTTGGTCAACATCCTGAGGTGTCAGCGAGCTTGTGCTGCTGCGACGAATGGATGAGAAAGAGCTGGAGCGGGACCATGCGCTAGGCCCTGTAGACGTAGAGGGCACAGACGCATCTACGGGAGGGGCAGAAGGTGTGCTATTGGACAATTTGCCACCCAATGCCGCCCAGCTCAAGCGAAGCGAGGAGCGACGCGAGGGAGTCTGAGATGACATTCAATGCGTACTGTGAGATAGATGTAAGAAGATGGGACGGAGTTTCGAGTGCTCGAAAGCACTGACCCTCTAGAGACCGTGATTCGTCCAGAGAAGCCTTGGATACAGAAGAAATAAGATAAGAAGATGCGTGGTTATGGCAGGGCAAGCTAAGTTCGGCGCACCGGATGAGCGTTTGTGTCGTGTTGCTTTGCCACCCCTTAGATTTCTATCTGGAGATCACTTTTGGAGGCACTGCCAGACTTACCTGGAGAGTGTGATCGTTATTGCCAAGCCTCGCTAAGTCGTCGTGACTGCACATCCCAGTGACTGTTTCAAGTAAGGGCCGGGGATGTCCGCAGAGCCAAGCAAACAGGTACTACCGCAGTAAGTCGCGGCATCAAAGCTGCTGCAGGCGCTCGGCTTGGGGACGCCGCTTCCACCGCAACAAAGCACAGCACAGCATACGTTCACTCATCAGGAGCCTTTGCTTTGCAAATTTGGATCGAAATCATATACTCCACAAAAGAAGACATGAATTGGGCGTCGCCCACTCCTTGGTGACACTGCTCATTGGCCTATAACAACAGAAACGTGCGTTAACACGGCGACCCCCAGGAGTCGGTCTAGTTTTGGCCTCTTATTGAACTAGGCGAGCTGTCGACGAGACTGAATGCTTGATCTGGGAGTGCACAGGGTCGGCCAACGCTCTGCCTGCCATCCGCCGTGGCAAGTTCATGCCGAATGCCGTGGACACGTCGTCATTATTGAAAATAGCCTTTTTGGCGATGTGGACTCAGAGGATGCGGCTACTGGCATACTTGTCGCAAGACCTCGCAAGACTTGGTACTCAGCGCCAGCAAGGACGCAAATCTCTTTCACATGAGACAAACAACAGCCAAGTAGACCTGGATCGGGGGAGAGGCGGGCATTGACGTGGCCACAGTACCCTGCCTACTATGGCGTCTATGTCTGTGTTCCTGACTTAATACATAAAAGCTCATGCATCATTGGTGGCCTGTCGTCAATAAGCGAGCAGTGCCTAGAAGAGGCTAAGGCATAACAATCCATGGCCAAGTTTTAAGTTCATGGTCTGGAATTTTGAGGGTACGGTCGGTGAGGCCTATGAGGGTCGATGTCTGACCACGTAACTGACATTACATCCAAATGCAGACGCAAGAAATTCGCATATAATACTAAATCTATGTCTGTCTATTGTCTGATGAGATACCAGGTTGTAAACGAGGAAGGTACGGCAGCCACATATGCTTCTATTCGGATTGTGGCTGATATTTGAAGCCGCGGCGCTTCGATCTCGGCTGCGCGGTGTTGTAACTCTGGTCTCAAGAGAACGCATCATATAGCTCAGTTAATCTCCTGAAAGATACATACCCTACTCGACGGATGACAATCATTATTGTTAGTTTGTTTCATGCAAAGTAGTATCTGCTGGCACTCACAGCCTCAAGGGAAGACACGATAAGGCACCTCCTCCTCGAATCGTTAATTCATACACTGCGATAGGCAGCATAGATCCTCTATATCAAGGGATTCTTTCCGCTTATGTCAAGACATTTTAGAAGGCTGTCGAGAAGTAGAAGTCTAACACAACATTTGACTCTATGCGTCTTGTCAGACCCGATTCTGTCTTGAAGCTAGTTTGCAACTAACAACGACAGCTTTTCTCCGCTGAGGCGATCAAATACTCAAACGGATGCTAATCCCACGGCAAGCTGGCTAGTAGCGTAGAGGGCCGGCGGTAGTCCCCGGCCAATAAACGCCCTTCCCCCCTTGTACGCCACCTGATACCATCCTGACAGCGTTCCAGTGGTTGGAACACTAGCGCAAACTTACATGGTGATTTACTTGTCTCAGGGACCTGGCACTGGCAGCTGGGAATGCGAGAACAAGATCGAACATATTGAACAACGAATAATTCAGAATCCCGCTTCCATACCTCAGTATCAATAAGACACGCCTCCTCGAATCAGGGAAATTTTCTGATCTCGACGCCCCCATAGAGCCCATACACTGACAGCACACGGACAAGAAACCGGCGAGATCGTTCTCTATTCTGCAAATACCTTCCATCCATCTGGAAATTGCAGCAATTCCAATAGCGCCCTTCTTAGAAAACATGGCCCAGGTCTCTCTTGAGGTAATTGCGAATGGGGCACCTTCTCGCTCTACAAATACCTACAAAGCAAACTCTCAAATTGATTTCTCTTGACCAACAGAAGGAGAGCGTCACAGGACTTCATCAATTCTTCTAGAGGATCACACCGACCCCGTCCCCCTAACATGGTCTTGAAGCGGCCGGAAATACGATCTGTGGTCCATAAGCGAATCGATCGGGCTTCAAGATCTACCGAACGTTTACGCGACTTGCGCGTGCTTGATGTGGCGTGCAAGTTCACCCGGGTCATTGTAACCTAGAGTTCTGGTTCCCTCGCGCGCTCAATGGAGCTAATTTTATCATGCATATCATTTGAGTGCTATATATAGGCGGAGCTTGGACATACATCACGAAGGTCCATATGTACGTCTGGCCACGGTACCTATAGTATACTATAGTCTAATCGGGGGCACGGCGTCCAACATACAATGGCTTGCAGTAAGGTGCCTTCAAGTCTTATTTTATAATTAACTCCCCCTATCACATTCCCGTCCTATGCAAAGTCAACCTATGAATTACAACGTACGTGGACTGTGTTGATTCACTCGCTGAGTTTCATGGAAGACCTTTTTCTTGACATATGATGTATCCTTCATGAACTAAAAGGCCATCCCTTTCAAAGCTACCCCGCAAGTCAGAGTCTATTCTGATGTAAAGCAAGGTATTGATGTTGAAACATTAATCGACACTCACTCCAATATTACCAGCACCCTCCCCACGAGAAGACAGGGAGAAGTTAATTCGACACACCCTTTACCCCCAATGCTCCATCCTATCACCCGACCACACCAGTTTATAACACTGACGTCTTAGATGAATTCAATCCGGCAAGGATTGTCGCTGCAACAACCCATTCAGCCCCCCACACGCAAGAAAAGACAAATCTCTGTTTTCTGATTGATATTAAATTATATTATTTTCTCGGATATCCATCACTGTGCACCTCGTCTCAGATATCAACGCATGCTCGCCTCTTGTTCTTCTTTTACAATCACAAGTTTGTACTCGGCACGGTACCAAATAGCGCCTTCAAGAATGCATCAGACTTCGGCTCACGTCCCAAGAATTCCTGTGGTACAAAGGGAAAAGGAAAGGATCGTGAGTTAGTCCGAGGGAATACTGCGGCGAGAAAATGGGAGAGGAAAAGCACCTTGAGATATACGAGCTCGTCCCTGCTTGCTCCTGGAAGTAGGATTTTGTCACGGTACAGTTTCCCTGTAAAATCAGAAAAGAAGTCAGATTATCATATACGTTGAGAATCAATGAGGACAAGGAGAGAAAACAAATAAATTATACCCACCCAACTTCGGATCCAATGCATTTCCTTCAAATACCGTCGCCCACATATCCGCCGCGAACACCAAGCTATACATGTACCCGTAATACGCCGCGTCATACTCGCCCATGATGTGCCCAAACGAGCCCGGCCCGGGGGCGTGCACCTCATCGTTCTTCACGAGTGAGATGGATTCGCGGAGGTTGTTCCAGAGGGCAGTATAGTCTTCTTCCTCTGCGTGATGCAGGGGCGAATGGGAATACATCAGTGAACCCCATGCCTGTGCAGAAGAGCGATACTCACCCTGGTCCGTATGCACCTTCATATCAAACATTGCGAAGAACCCTTGGCGCAGGTAAAATAATCCCACGTTCGAGTACCGGCTACCAGAAAAAAGGGCACACATGGGGCGCACAAGGAGGTTTTGTAAATCCTCCAATCGCTTAACACGGATAGCATAGCAAGCCGCTTGACTGACCTCTTAACGAGCCTTTCGATCAAATCGTCAGGAAGCGGCTGCTCTGTCTTGTAGTGAGAGGACATCTTCCGCAGGACTGTGGGGTCCCAGCACCTGGCAGAGGTACACCACATTAAATATGCACCCGATCGAAAGGAAAAAACACACCAGTTCTCGAGCATCTGAGATGGTGCCTCTGCAAAGTCCAGTGCGACGCTATACAAAACACTGTCAGCTTCCAAATTTCCTAAAAGAACAACACTCTTGCTCCCATTTTTCCCGGAAACAAGAACAGCGAATATACCAAGAGTAAAGGAAAGGCGAGAAATTTGATTTCAAAAGGTTAAGAAACAACTTACTTTGTCCCATGAAACCTCGCAAACCTAACCCGACTCAATAATCCATGGAACACATGCCCCATCTCGTGAAAAAACGTTACTACATCATCATGGCGCATCAACGCCGCAGGGCGGTCAGGCGTCGCCTTTGCGAGGTTTGCCACCATGGCTGTCACGGGATAAATACGCGCGGGAGTAGTAGAGTTGCTGCTGTTGCTTTCGTCGCTCGCCCCTTCAGCGAGGGGTGCAACGGCATACCCAGGAACGAGCTGCCACATGGCGGCATGGCTGTATTTATTATCTGCCGGAGCGTGAGTACAATATGTGTTTCCTGATATTTCGATGCCACACGATATGCGGCCAAGAATCGAAGCATACACTCACCGCGCGGGAAGAGATCGAGGTACGTATATCCCACGAACCCGGACGCGTCGGTCGCGCCTTTTTCCCATACCGCAAATTTCTCCACCTCTGTTGCATGATCAAACCCAATCAGACTTGGAAAGAATAACAAAGTGGGAAAAATTGGGTAACACCAAAGTATCAAAAAAGAAAGAAATCAAACGCAAATGAAACCTACCCGGATGCCACACCTCCCCCTCAAACGGCCTAAACTCCACGTCCAACAGATCCTGATAAATATGCAATACCGCGGGCACCACACGTGCCACGGGGAAATATTCCTTCACGAGCCCGTCATCAAGGTTTAGTGTACGCTCGGTGTGTTTGCGAATATAGTAGCTAGAGGGAGAAAGGGGACGGGTGAGTTGGGCGGGTGAGGGAACGAGGAAAGGGGGGTGGATGGGGATAGAGAAGGGATGGAGAAGGAGGCAGATAAGGGGGAGCGGACGAAGAGGTGAGGGGGAAGAGATCGGGGGAAGATATGTGGAGAAGAAAGAAAAAGACGAGGGGGAAGAGACGAGGGGTGACAGGGGAAAAGAAGGGGAGTAGAATACACACTGGTAATCCCAGGAATAAAACTCTCCGTCATAGGAGAGCCCCTTCTCGCGGTGCTCCTCCTCCTTCAGTGCCAGCAGCGCAGCACGATCTTTTATTCCTACCGGCTTCAATTTCGCCAGAATGTCGTCCAAAAACTGAATGACAAGGAGAAAAATACGGAAGAAATAAGCTAAACAACGGCAAAGAGCACCCATCTCCCCCACGCAAACGCACTTCAAATACGCTCTTTGCAGTCCCCGCCACCCTCTTCTCCAGCACATAATCCGCCCACGTGGGATATCCCAGTATACGCGCACAGCGGCGGCGCAACGAGAGAGCACGACGGAGGAGTGGCATATTGTGCGCGAGGCGAGATTCAAATATGAAGGTCGCGCGGCGGCGGGTCGTGGGGTTGGATGCGAATTTGAACTAGGGGGGGCCGAGGGGTTAGCGGGAGTAGGGGAACGCGGGATTGAGAGGGAGGCGTTGCAGGAATGGGGAGAGGGGAATCGAGATTCGAGGGGAAAAGTAGGGTATACGCACCACCGCCATGATGTCAGGAGTCTTGAACGTCACTGCATATCGTTCCGGGGTCTCGCCCGTGGCTGGGACTTTTTTGTACCCTGAGAGCACGTCTGCTGGCACACCAGCAAGCTCGTCGAATGTGAATTCAATGGTGCCCTGTGTGCGCGATAAGCAAGGTCATGCTGCTGAGAGATGAGCGCACGCTCACATTCTCCTCGTTAAAGTTTTTGGAGAACTCGAGACATGTCTGTGAGAGCTCCTTGCGTAGCTACAACGTGCAAGCGTGAGCGCATATACCCTGGCAAAACAACTCAAAGACATGGATGCACGCACCGCCATCAGCTCCGTCCGCTCGGCCTCTGGCAGCGCCAACCCCGCACGCTTGCCGTCCAACAGCATCTTCTCTACAAGCCGCTTCTCCTCCGCATCTAACTGCTCCCCGCTCTTCTCTGCGGCGTCCGCAGCACCACGGACGGCCTCAAACACATCGACACGCATGGACGCGTCGACATTAAACTCGCGCATGAGGCCTTCGGCTTCGTTACTCGCTTCACGTAACGCGTCATCGGATGCTACATTTCGATAGAACGCGAGGGGCTCTGTGCGGGTCTCGAGGGCGGCGGCTGCGGCGGCGAGGGGGCGGATGACGGAGGAGACGGAGCGCGAGGCCGGGGGAAGGGCGGCGATGAGGTCGTGGAGCGTGCGGGTGGCGGCGATGGCGTCGTTGGTTTCGGCGAGGAGGGCAGTGGGGGTGTGGGTCCAGGCGGGGGGCGCTTGGGGGGGTATGAGGGCTGCGGGGCGGTATGAGCTGCGGATGATGGAACGTTGAGTAATAAAAAACTGACGAGGGCTTGAATCAACCATTGATTTGAATGAAAATGAGGCAAAGGATCGGGCACGGGATAGAAAGATGTGTGTAGAATGTCTGAAAGGGGAAACTGAGAGAGTGCGTCTCGCCAGCGACAGATGGCGGGAAATTGCAGCAACCGTCATCTACCGCGCGCCACACGTGACACCAAAGTCACATGTAACTCGGGCAATAGCGTCATGCACCAGGAGCTGGTATTGCATTCCCCTCACAATGAGGAGACATAGCGGTCCAGGAGTTGGTGGTCCTCGATCGATACTCTCTGATGTCAGCATGCGCACGTCTCCCCACACCCACCCACGTCACTCCCAAATTGTATAAAAGGGCCCCGTCTCTCGCTCGTAAATTCCATCGTTCCCTTTGTTGTTCCCCCCCCCACTCTTGCCAGAAATCTTTCCCCTCACACAATGTCTGACAACAGCCGTCAATCTTTCACCGACAAGGCCTCCTCTGCCATGAAAGTACGTCGTGCATGACGATGATCAAATCTCGTTGCTCACCGTGCATGGCAGCCCGACCAGCAGAAGGGCGCCATGGACCAGGCCAAGGACTCTATGAAGGGCATGGCAGATTCTGCGGCATCCACCCTCCAGCCCGAGGTGTGTATCCCTTGCTCACCGTCTGCACCGTCCCTCACACCTCTCTTCCAGTCTCAAAAGTCGACAGCGCAGAAGGCAGGAGACAAGATTTCTGGCAACTCGAACAAGAACAGTGAGTCGCTTCTTGACTCTGCCAAGAACGGTGAGCACTCCCTTCTCTTCTGCCATTGGTGACCGCTGACTGTACGGCAGCTGTTGGATTGGGCGACAAGTAGGACGTATACGTGTCTCGTATGTATTTTTAGAGAGAGAGATAGACTTGTCAATGGCGCATACAACCACCTCGCACGCGAGAATCCTCACTCGCCCACTTGTTTTGCAAAGTTTACCTTTCTGCAAACGTTTGAACACAAGATGTGATTCGACTGTGTAATTCCTATATAAACTGTTGCATTCGATACGCAAATTCCAGTATGTATGGGCTTAACCCATCGAAGTTGGCAAAGTACCAGTGCATATATGCACTTGACACGAAGGTCGCGTTCCCCATGATCTCTATTTAATTGCTCATAAATTCAATATAGAGTATGTAATACATCAGGGTTCTGTTCGCACGCAATTCCCTAACCTCGCATGCGCACCTTTGAGACAGTTGCTTATTTATTTGCATAGCGCATACTCTTTACCTACCTACCGCGTGCGGAGCGCGGACAAGGCACAAGAAGAGAACAGGGGCCGGGAAAGAACAACACGGAAAGACATAAAGACGAAGAAAAGAGAAAGAAAAAAAATAATTTCTTTTGTAACACTAGAGCGCGAAGCCATTGCACAACCTGGTCTAGCCTGGGTGGGTATAACGCTGTCGCCGTATTCGTGGTTCGTTATTCGATAAACGATATTCGGTGCGTGGTCGTCAACAAGTGACGGTTGTGGGAGATCATACTGCACGCACGCCGGCCAATGACCAAACAACACAACGGGGGACAGGGAGAACGCGGGTATAACATAACACTCGTGGCGTCAATGCACACACAGCTGATGCTGTGGATACGAGCATAAGTAGGACTGACCAAAACGAGGGTATAGTGGACTCACTCATGACGGCAACTCATTAATCGTCCTCCTTCTCTCCCGGCGATCCCCATTCGCAGCTGGCAAGGGAAGCGGCGGAGGCTGCTCATGCCCCGCTCTTCCATCAAAAGACATCCTCACCCTCGAACTTCGCAGCGCCCGGATACTCGGTGATCTCGATGGCGCGTCGTCTCCCTCCCCCCCCGACACACTCATACCCCGCCTCCGCCCGTCCCGCTCCTGCTGCTCCTGCAGCCCCACCAGCGCCCCTCCCGAGGACCCTTCCGTTCTCACTAGCGGAAACGCCGTTATCTCCCCCCCAGCGCTCACTGTGTGCGCCGACACTGCTGTCGTCGGCCCCGGCGACTGCACCGAGGGAAATATCGACGTGCCGCGCACAGTTGCGTTCGACGTGTTTGAAAACTTGGCGCGGCGCCGTGTGGAGCCCGTGTTTTTACGATCTAGAGACTCGGACGGGAGAGAAGGGAGCGGGGGAGGGACCGCGAGAGGCGGGAGGCTGCGGTGGTGCGTGCGGTCAGCTTCTAGGGATGTGCGCGGGGCGGGACTGGGCGAGGGAAAATTAGGATCTGGCGAGTCTTGCGACGCGGGCGAAGTGTGCCCAACACGGGGCGTGAACATTCTTCGTAGAGACAGGCGGTCCAAGGCCGACGATCGGTCCTTCTCACGGGCGGTTTCGTCGCCGCCGTCCTCCTTGGTTAGTCCCCTGTCTCGTTCCCGATCGCGTGTCATGCTAAGAGACGTAGACGGACGGCTGTCCAGCTCCGCTCTTGCCGTAGCAGCTCTCCGCACCGAACCCCCCGTATCCTCCCAGCTGCGCCGCGATTCACGATACGTCGACCCTTCCGTACTCCGCCTTCCATCGACCTCGACACTCCGCCTCCCAGGCCTCAGCGACCGCTCTCCTCCATCCACACTGGACCTCCCACTCCCTCCCCCACCAAGATCAGGCGAGTCCGTCCCTCGTTCTTTTACCGCCTCCCTCACAAGCCTCCCAACGCCCAGTAAAAGCGCAGTCACCGATCTCACAAGTTCATCGCTAACTCTCACGCTCTCGCGATACTCTCCCCCCACTTGTCGCCACACCTCCGACGCATCGACCTGCGCTGCAGCGTCCCCTACCTCAGCTTCGATCTGGGCCTCGAGCGCGTGTGCATTTGCCGTACGCAATAGCGTATTCAGCCCATTCGCGCTCTGCACCACACTATGTGCAATGCGTGAGATGTCCGGAGCAGACGACGATGTCGGAACGCGGCCCAGTTGTGCTTCGAACATGGCCAGCGAGTCAAGCATTAGACGCGCGTGCTCCGAGAAAGGTGTTTGTAAATGAGGTGTGGCCCGACCATATGGTGAAGTATGCGAACGCTCGTGTTGTGGTGTTTGTCGTGAGGCCGTTCTGTCTGGTAATACATATGAAGATCGATAAGTTCGTAACGGTGCCGTACGAGGCCCCTCTTCGTCCGCAACGTATGAGCCAAGCGACGTGCCAGCTCGTGATGAGGCGCTGCCAGACAAGACGCTGTGAATATTACGTGTGGTCCCATATCGCCCAGAGCCAGATGCAGAGGGTGGCGTTCGCGGACCTCGTTCCTCCTCGGGAAGCCCCAGGCCAACACGCGCAATCCCGCGTCTTAATTCATCCAACTCTCCGTCCCTACTTCCATTTACCGAAGGCCTGCTCCCCAACCCACCGCTGAGCCGCGTTCTGCCCTGAGGAACACTCTCCGCGAAGACATCTTCTGATCCGCGAGGAGCAAGTCCTGCAGCTCGCAACCCTTCGCCCACAACACTACGACCTTCCCTCCCTCCCAGCGGGCTATCTGCGCTCCCTGCATGGCGCCACTGTCGCCGTCCTTCAGGATCATCCGCCAATGGACTGCTCCCACTTCCGTTAAGTGCCGCTTCGTCCACTGAATTCCAGCGCTGGACACGTCTAGAAGAATCTCGCATAGTTGAAGGTCGCGCGGGTCGTTGAGCTCGGGGAGACGTGGGCGTCGCAGAGAATGTACCACCAGCACCGGAAGACTGCGGCGATGCGGCTCCGCGGGCAACAAGGACACCCGGTGAGATTGTGCGTTCATGATCTTGCATCTGTTGCATCAATATGCCCTCCCCGACAGACTGCATTACCATGCTCAGTGAAATAGGGTGAATAACAAAAGTCCGTACATACCCTGCCGTCGGGGCTCCTACCGTCACGAAACTCTCTTGGTAATGGTGCCCTAGCTCTCCTATTGCCACTTCCGCCGGCCGTTTGTGAAGTTCCGAGGGAACCGTCATCATCACCGCCTGGTTGCTGTATTGACACTCTGCGCGACCGTCTGCCAGAACCAATCACAGCGAAAGTCGTCGAAGTATGCTTTCGAGGCGTATTTGGTGCCAGAGCAAGTGGAAGCTTCGCAGGTGATGAAGGCGCTGACCTTAGTCGCTGCCGGGGCACGTTGCGTTCGAAAACAGGAGTATGTTGATGGGCAATTGCAGGCGGGGTCGTCGTATCGTTTTCATCTGACGAAGCTGGATTGATGACTCGAGAAATGGGACGTACACGGTCAGGATGCCGCTGCTCGCGTTCAGTTTCGGAACCAGAGCCTCCACGAGGTGAGACTGACAAGGATACACGGGAACTGGTACTTGCCGCAGATGAGGAGGACGAGGATGAGAAAGTCGGCGGAAGTGGCGACCGAGAACGTGAACTTGAAGGTGCAAAGGGCGTAGAGAGTGAGGATCGAGAGTGAGAGTCAGGCGAAGTGATCGAAGACAGTTTGTCAATGACCTAGTTCATTCAGCATTCGACGATCGTTCAAATCCAAAGTAGACGCAAGGGAAATGTGCGCCATTCGAGAAGGAAGATATCGATTGTTTGGTGCAATTTAATCAGGTATATGCGCATCAAGTATATACCGTAAGGACGATGGCGGCAACGATAATGAATGTACCAAGCGATCGCAATGTCGTATTTGAGTGAATATAAGGCAATTGTAACGATGAGCGGTGGACCCAACATGTTAAAGATAGTACGGCACCTTTCTGTTTCTTTCGGTTAGACTTTTGACTCGCTGCAGAGTAGAAGTCGAGAAATTGTGATCTGCATCAGTTCCCTCGCCAGAACGCCTATCAGTTGAAAGTTTCGCTGTATCATCCTCGTCGTGATCCGGTGCATTATCGTCGTCGTCATCAGTCAGGAGTGTGTGCTTGCTGCCAGTGGGCATACCCGCGCGTCTAAGGCTTCCAGCAGAGGTTGAATTGCTATCTCCCGTGCTTCCAGAGTTGGTCGCCGGTGGCGAAGGGAGTTGTGAATGAGTTGAAGAAGAAGAAGGGGCTGGAGAGGGTGGTGAGGGCGGGGGTGGAAGTCCGATGAAAATTGCGCTAGAAGGACGGCGAGCTGAGGCCAAGGAAGGACGGCGGGTGGTCATCGAGAGTCGTGGCTGAGCATTAAGGAGAATGAAAAGGACACCAAGGGTAAAGGGTACCAGCGACGGTCCAAGAACGCTGGGAACAACGAGCGGCTTGATTGTGGCTATTTGTTACCAGCGCCTAATCCACTCGACGCCTGCATTTCTGGCGACTCGATTATCTTTTTAAAAAAAAGCACGCATGTTGGAATCTTTAAACACTTTCAGCCGCTAATTCAACCAATAGTCGTCAAACGTCGCCAACACTCTGAAGGTCACAGCCGTTTCAGAAAAGGAGTATTTAGGTATTCTCGCCACTTAATATTCCATGACAAGCTATGCAAGTCAAGGAAGCTCTTTTCTCGCAACCGTAAGTTACCCTATTTAGCATCATATTTTTGCCTTGCAGGATATTCGTCTGCTCATCAGGTGTGCTCCACTCCCCTAACGGCGACTTCAACTCGTCAGACTGCATGCTCTCCAAATATTACAAGGCTCGACGTTTCAACTGCGCATAGAAGTTGTTGTACAAGATGAGTAGAGTCAGACACAAGTGATCATATCAGGGTATACTTAGTAAGTGGGCGCAGAAATGGTTGCGATGCCACATGCAGCCGTGAGAAAAAAGCCTTATCAAGTGTCGTAACCAATCCCAAGTCCCATCAAAGGCTAAGTCGCTGCGTTAGCTGCAACTTTCGCCGGAGGTTGAGCCTCTTCCCCAGCCTGAGGCTGAGTGCCCTGCGCCGTCTTCTCCTCTGCTTCTATGGCTTCCAAGGATTTGCGAACAAACGAAATGTGCTCCTTGAAGTTCAGCACTGAACTTAAGACATCTCGTACGACACCCTTGGAGTCAATTACAAACGTGACTCGCCCTGAGGTTGGTCCGACGACATTCAGTATTCGAGAGAAGAAAGGAGATATTTACGCACCGTCAGTCAAGCCTAACAGACCCCTCTTTATCTGATAAGCCTTACGGGCCTCTCCCTTTGAGTCGCTCAGCACAGGATACGGCAGCCCATGCTGATCAACAAATGACTTCTGTTTCGCAACCGCGTCGCCACTAATACCAAAGACAGCAACATTTGATCTCTTAAACACATCCACTTCTGGAAAGAGCGATCATTAGCCTGTAAAGTTATAGGCAGCGCAAATCCATGCCTTTCACCGCGTCCCTGAAACCACATGCTTCTTTGGTACAGCCATAGCTGCCTGCAACATCGCTGAAGGTCCATCACGTTCGATTAGAAAATGCTGCAGGACACCACACACCAGAAGCTGGGTAGAAGAAAATAACCAGCGGTGTACCTGTGCTTCCAGGCTTTACTGTCGTCTCCTGGTCATCTTGGTTGGGTAGCGTGATGCTAGGGGCTTCCTTGTTTTTGAGAGGATGAGGAGACATAATGGTGATCGATGGTGTCAAAGGAGCAAGTGGGCCGAGGGTTGAAGAAAGCCTGGGTAGTGCTACTTTATACGTGCGTTCAAGCGAGGGAATACATCACAAACCCTTTCACGCGTGAGAAATTTTATACACGTTGTAGGGAGCAAAGGCACTTCTGTGTAATCCCGTGAGAGCTGTTGAAAAGTGCGAAAAACGCCCCAAACCAGCGATCGAGCACTGGTCTGAAGTGCGGTTGGCGAGAGTAGGGTGGTCGCAGTGAAGTCGACGTGGACTGCAGCAGGACAAAACACTTTAGGGCTGGTCATGAGTTCGACGACTGAAAAGTCCAAATCTATCATATCGACACGTTTGAAGATGTAAATACATTGTGATTACGACTGGCATAGACACCTCCAGACAGCCGTTCTTCGTTTCCTGCATCGTAGCACAGCAACACCAACACACAAGGTTTCAAGCAGAGAGCAGAGAATATTGCAGTAGAATTGTAACCCGAAGATAGCGTTGTCAGATGAGAGGCCTGATCTGTATAGGAACAAACGAGCCCCTCAGAATGTTCTGTTCCACCTTGTGCTTACATCCAAAATTTGCATCCTGCCGAGTGTTATCTGTCCGGATCTTTTGCGAGGAGTGACGGATGAAAATAAACTTGCAAAGGGGATCTGATGGAGAACAGTGCGGCAGACACAATATAATCAATATTGCAACATTATATTCTGCGTGTCGTTTACGATGGCGTGAGTCACGTACTGTGGTAGTTCCGTCTTTGAGAATGTTACACACCTCTTTCGTTTGTCATCAGGGGCTGAGAGTCCTTTCCCAGGGATGTTGATTATGGCTTCATCTCTTGCACAAGATATCATCCGACGTCAATAACAACTATGGAGTGGCCAGGAAAGCCAGCAAGTGTCGTTAAAATTGGCGCGCTATTCCATTCCTTATAGTGTGTGTGTGTGTGGATGTGCAGGGTAGGTCAGGAAAGTGTTGGGTGTACCCAACACGGATTCGTATTAGTTGAATCAGCGCCTTGTGCTCACACCACTATCTGATCCATGCTAACTTCTGGGGTTAGGGAGTCTCTGAACGCAGTATCAACGTAATGAAACACTGGCACTCGTGAATCCACAGTGTTCCCGGAGAGCCGATGTATATGGAAGAGCCTCCCCACCCCCAACATGGATGCGGGAGGGGAAATATTGAGGTCGGGATATGACGTTGAGGCTGAAGCCTGGACAGCTTGAGAAGAATGACATGCAAGTATAAAAGGTAGAATATGGGCAGAGCACAAAGGAAGGAAAGGGAAACAATGGGAGCAAAACACTTGCATTAAACGAGAATCGAACTCGTGGCTAGTCGAATCAAGACCCTTGGCAACGACTAAGGTTACCACTACCCCATTAATGCCCACATGGGACTGGGGCCTCGTAATAACCTATATAATATTGTGCAGATAGGCTAGAATAGGTCGTCCGATTAGAACTCCGTGTGACCCACGCGTACATTTCGGGTTATATAACTTCATCGGTAGCGCGTGAAGTGGCCTTTGAGACGCGATTCGACGCGTTCTGCAATTGTGTACCTTATCTCGTCTACACAGGTTCATGCGCTTGGGTTTCCTAGTTCTCTCCTTCAACACCTGTCACTATGGCCAGTTTGAACAAGCTTGCCATTAGAGGGATCAGATCTTTCGACGATAAGAACATCTCCGTTATTGAATTTTTCAGCCCTGTCACCGTTATCGTTGGTCACAATGGCAGTGGAAAGACAGTAAGCCATTCACCTCCTTGAATGCCTTCGTTAATGAAGATGTTACTCGTCCACAGACGATCATTGAATGCCTCAAATACGCCACTACTGGGGACCAACCTCCAAACACGAGGGGTGGTGCTTTTGTTCACGACCCTAACATGGCCAACGAAAAAGAAGTGAAAGCCCAGGTTAAGCTCCGGTTTCACGCTGCAAATGGTGCCCGTATGCTCGCTGTGCGCAATCTCTCCGTTACCAAGAAGAAAAATGGTCTGACTATGAAGACGCTCGAGGGAATCCTGAGCACTGCGGATGCCGAGAAAACCGGCAAGGTACGTCAGTGGCGCTGTAAGTTTGAGTCGTTTCGTCAAGCTTAGGTCACAGAGAGGGACAATATCCACAAAGTGTGCCGAGATGGATGTTGAAATGCCACACCTTCTTGGAGTGTCTAAATCTGTGCTGGACAACGTCATCTTTTGTCATCAAGAAGATTCTTATTGGCCCCTCGCGGAAGCATCGACGCTGAAGAAGAAGTTCGACGATATTTTTGAGGCCACGCGGTGTGTTTCCATCACCTTATTATTCGTGCCTATCGTGAATTTCCTTGTTACTCAGCTACACGAAAGCTCTTGACTCCATCAAGTCCCTTCGTAAAGAGCGCGTCGCAGATCAGAAAGCCGAAAAGGAACGCCTTGAGTCGTTGTCCAAAGAAAAGGCCCATGCTGACAAACTTCTCAAACGTATATCCGAGATGAACTCCTCCATCACAGCCAAGCAGGCAGAGTATGAAGAGACAAAGAAGGAATATGACAACGTCTGTGTCGCTAATCGCAAATTCAATGACCAGGCCACCCACTTCCGCCAAATCTACATGAAGCAAGAGCAGCTCACAATTAAGAGGAAAGGTTTGTTAGAGGAGCTCGAAGAAATGAAAGGTGAACTCAAAGAGATTCATGGTTCGTTGATATCAGCTCTGCGATGTATCTCAGGGTTAATGGGTGTAATCGCAGATACGGATGAGGAGCTCAATTCGCGACTTAAGAACTTTGACAATCATATTGCGACACACAATCAGGAGCTTCGTCAAAAGCAGACCGAGTTTCATGAGGAGGAAGAGATTGTGAAAGATCTTCGTTCAAAGCACATCGAGTTGCTAAGCGAGCAAGCACGACTTCAATCCGAAGAGAAGGTTTGTGATGATCATGTCGTGATACACTCGTGTCTCATGAAGTACGCGGCAGAGGCACCAAGACACCATCAAAGAGAGAGAGGGTTTGATACGAGGCATCAGCATCAAACACAGTTTCAAAGGTTACGAACATACGCCGTTGCAAACTCAAGAAATTGCCGAGTTTTATAACCGTCTCACTGACTCCCAGAAGAAGCAGAATCAAGACACAGAATCACTCCAAGTGGAGGGACGTTCCAAGATCGATGAGTATCAACGAAAATTGCAAAATTTGCGGATCCAGTACAGTGGCATTCGACTTCAGAAGGATACCATTCGCGAACAAATCGTATGTAATATGGTCACAGTTATTCAAACATCATGCTTATATTTTATTAGTCGGAACTGCAAACAAGTATGGCTGAAGACGACGCCAAGCTTGATGCGGCACAGGGTCTCACGACTGAACTGCATCACCTTGCCGCCGATATGGAGGATAAGCAATGCCGACTTAAGAAGCTTCAGGATGAGTTTGCTGCAACTGACTACACCGGTAAATTGGAGGATAAAAATAGGCGGAGCCGAGAGCTACAAGATCAGAAGGACGTGCTGAATGGGGAGTTCATGAGCCTTAACCTACAGGCCGATAGCCGTGCTAGATTGGATCTTAAACGTGCTGAGGTCAGGACAAAAACACAAGACATCAAGAACATGTGCGTTTCGAGAAATTGAATTACATGGGTGGCATTAAGCTCACATTGCCTTATCACAGATTGCGGGTCAACAACGCCAAGTTTCGTACGCTTGTGGGTGTTGATCCAACGCCAGAGACAATGGAGCGTGATGTTGACCGGGCTAATGCGTACTTACCATATCTTGACTTATATGACCATCGCTTACGTTTACACAGAGAAAAAGATCGCGAATGCAAAGAAGCGGAGGAAAGGCATAACACTGCTAATAAGCATCTCCAGGCAGTTGAAATTACAGTCTCGAATATTCAGAATCAGCTTAGACTCAAGGAGGATGAACTGAAAGGTGGGGACGACTCTTAAGCGCATAATTCTATTTGGATCTTACTTGATTATCAGTGGCGGAAAAAAAGTTGAAGACTGAGCTCGATAGCCACGATTCGGTTGCCGATGCTGTTAAGGAAGCCCTTACCGAGATTGACATCCGTCGGGAGTAAGTGATGAGCCTTGCAATGTCCATCTATAATGGCACTCACTAGGTAATCAAGCACGACATCAACGGTTACGGGATCCAGCAAAGTTTTCGAGTCGTTACTCAAACAGGGCAAAAGCAAGAAGTCTTGCACGGTGTGCAACAGGCACTTATCGGATTACGAAATGCAGGTGTTTGAGAAATATGTCAGTATACTGGATTTTGTCAAGTTCATGCACGAAGATCTTAAACTGCCTACTCTCTAGCTCATCGAACAGATCCAGAAAACGTCTAAGGCAAATATCGAGGACGTAACTGCTGAGCTCACTGAGTGGGAGGCGGAACTCAAGCGCTTGCAAGCTCTTCTCCCAGTTGATTCGACTCGGGAACGGCTGAAAAAGAATGAGATTCCTGCGCTGGAGCGGGAGAAGAAACAACAGGAGGCGCTTGTTCCAGAGGCAGGTGCAGCTGCCGAAAAGGTTTTAGCTCTATTGCACAATTATTTTGCTAAGGCTCAATCTGTTGCCTGATCGATGACAGACTGCCGAAGATTTATCCAGGATTCGCCGTCAACAAAGGGAGTTATCTGTACTCAAACAGCATGCAAGTACCGTGACGAAGGCCCAAAAGGATATCGAGGGTTTAGAGAATGATATTACTGCGTTAGAAGCAGAGTTAACGGCTACCGGTAGCGCTCGGACTGTAGATGATGTTCAGCAAGAGATCAGTCGTCTCTCTAGCGAAGTGTAGGTCTTTATCTTTCTCTTTGTCTCTCTCTCTCTCTGCAGGCCTTGCTCACTTCTATTTCCAGCCATGCACTCGAACGCGAGAAAAGCAATCTATCCAATGAACGCGACAGGTCGTTAAATGCCCAACGTATGGTAGAGTCGGAGCTGCATCGACAACAGCTCCAAGAAAGTAGCTTGCAAAATCAGTTGAAGGACAGGGATGCGATCGAGATAAGAATTTCCTCCAACCGTACACGACGCGCAGACCTAAATGCTCGTGCCAAGGTTTGCTACCTTACCTGGTTTTTTCTTGCTAAATTCAAGTTTGATCCCTGTTACCACAAAAGGAACTTGATAGCAATTTGGTAGCAGCCAATGCACCCATCCAAAGCCTGGAGGAGGAACTTCGGCTATTCCAGACGGATCTTGGTCTTAAGGTTTCGGAGGCACAGAACAGTTCGCAAGAACTGAACCGAAGTGTGGATCGAATGGACCAAATCAACAAGACGATTGTAGAGTACGGTTATTATCCAAGCATCATGTATTAGATAGGCTGCTGACTCACGCTCGTAGCTATGAACGACAGCGTCGCGCACGAAAGCTCAAAGAGTATACACGACAGGTTGAAGATGCCGAGGCTCAAATTAGTGCTGGCCAGAAGACAGTTGACAGACTTCGGGAAGAGGCTCGCGCTATCGAGAAAGAGATTCACGCTAGTGGCGCTATTCAAGCCAATCTTCGTGAAAATGCTAGGTTCCGAAAACTAAAGAGGGAGGTTGTTGAAACCGACCAGGAAATTGCTGGACTCGATCTCGAGGAGGCTGGTAGAGCAAAGCGTCAATTTGAAGCCAAGTGGGCAGATGCACAGGAGCGAGAGACTAAATTGCTCAATGCTGTAAGTCTCTGATGTTATTGTTATTGAGCTGTGTTCGAGCTGGAGTGACCTTGCTAGTATTCTGCTCTTGGAGGTGAAATTACTTCGATGGAGAAGCAGATGGCCACTTTGAAAGAAGACCAGGCCGAATATAAGGGTATCACCAAGCGGTATACAGACCAGCTGGTTAAAGT
Organism: Cantharellus purpuraceus; assembly: GCA_025174535.1. Lineage (NCBI taxonomy): Eukaryota > Fungi > Basidiomycota > Agaricomycetes > Cantharellales > Hydnaceae > Cantharellus > Cantharellus purpuraceus. The sequence goes on from JALBUN010000049.1 coordinate 1,057,855, forward strand.
CAAGGTACGTTGTACATTCATTCCATTTATATATCTATTCGATTTAGTCTTGTCTATAGATGGCTGATATGGCAAACGCTGACCTTGAGAAGTATGCGAAGGCGTTGGACAAGTGCGTGCATGCACTCAAGTTCCAAGTAGACAGTGTCGTCTAAGATGTCTTGTGGCAGTGCTATCATGAAGTATCACTCACTCAAAATGGAAGAGGTCAATGATACTATGCGACACCTATGGAACAGAACATATCAAGGCACAGGTAACATCGTCCCCTGACTTTTTGAGGTGCTTATCTTACATGAACTTTGAAAGACATCGATGGGATTAAAATCCGGTCTGACAGCGAAGGTGGAGCCTCCAAACGAACTTACAACTATAGGGTGAGATCTGTGGTTCATAAGGTTGCGCATAGCAACTCAGGCTAGTCCATTTCCAGGTGGTTATGACGAAGGATCAGGTCGAAATGGACATGCGGGGTCGCTGTTCTGCGGGGCAAAAGATGTTGGCGTCGATAATCATTCGCCTAGCACTCTCGGATTCATTTGGTCAAAACTGTGGAATTCTTGCGTTGGATGAGCCGACTAACGCTCTCGATACTGAAAACATCGATGCGCTTGCTGCAAGTCTGGTGGAGTACGTGTTATGATTCTGAACTCCCCTGACAAACAAACTCATGCACCTCTCGGCCAGTATTATCAATGAACGCAAGAACCATGCCAACTTCCAATTGATTGTTATCACTCACGATGAAAACTTCTTACGAAAGTTGGGTCAGAGTGACGTAGTAGAGTACTATTGGTTCGTCTATGTCTTTGTTTCGTCATCTCTCCGAGGCTCACTCTAGCTGGATAGGCGCGTGTCTAGAGATTTAAGGCAGAAAAGTGTGATTGAAAGAGAACGGTTTGGCTAACACAGCCTTTCTCACTTCCATACTCGCATGTAATAAGAGGCCTTTGTTTCATTGTATTATACGTATGGTTCAGTCACAAATAGTCGACCACGGAGTTGCGCTGACGCCTAAGTGTGTAATGCGGTGAATCCCATGTCGCGGAGCAACAAGGCTAGAGTACAGCTCCAAGTGTGGCAAAACCTAAATTGGATTGGGAGCAAAAATGTGGAGCAGAATCAAAAATAGGATGATAGTGACGTACGATTATAAGTGAAAGTCGTCATAAATGGTGAGGCGGGGATTTTGTGGATCCCAAGCCTCGAAGAATGTATCGGCGCCTGCAGCAACCATGGACCTGATTATGCAAATCATTACCTTTTTGAGTTGACGGAATTGCCAGACATAGAATCACCCCCAATACTCCTTGATGTGATTCAATGCCAGCTGGATAAGACCCACTTTGATGAACGCGGTTACGAGCTGCATGTAGGAAAATCAACCTGCGGCCAGTCTGCAGCGAGAAACAACCCACATAATGATGAAGATATGGTGTCACAGCTTTTACAGCTTTGTCGTAGTTATATGCTGCGTTTAGAACTCTCGCGCCATGTTCCTCATCCTCGTGCACGCCTGCGATTATTGCCCAAGCATTGCTCGCCCAACTGACTTGCTTGCCTTTCCCACTCACAAACATACAGAGTTCTGCATCAAACAAGAACTTCCGAGCAGCCAGAACAAGGTTGTCGGCAAGTTCGGATAACTTGAGGGTCCCGAAGGCTGCGGTCGTGATCTCGGAAGGCGATATTGCAATCAATATTTCAAGTAAGACGAGAGCGCGAAGTGAAGTGATGAGAATGCAGTGTTCGGCGGTTGTACGATCCAAGGAGTCGCACCCTGATTACGAATGTGTATATTCAGTGGCGGTGAACTCCTTTGGGCAGCGTACAATCTACAAAATGCCATGACCTGTCATCGGGGATTTCATAGAGACTCCCAAGGGACAGGTTTTTGATCACAAAGTCCAGCCTAGTTCAAGGCGCTTAATGGTTTGGTAAAGTATAGTAGGCTTTACTCACTGCTTTCGGGCTATGGGATATAAATCTCTGCCCGCTTCCAGATCGCCTGAGAATTGTACGAACTCGTATACACTGTTTGCGAATAGTAGGATATAATCCACTTCGTAGTGGGCTTTATATGAATCAACTCTGTTCGAATGGAACCATCGATAAAGCCGGCCAACCAATTTGATCGCCACCGCTGAATGGCATCGGCCTCTCAAATACGCAAGCCGCAATGCGACCTTCACCGTCAGCGGGTAACGCGGCTAGCAGGTAGTAGCAACGTTTTGCCAGTAGTGTCTTTGTAAGTCGCATAATTCGTTAAAGCTTGCAGACGAATGTCACCAATCCTAGTTCAGGTAAGAATATAAAGGTAAAGGCAAAGGATATTCGAAAAAGGTCTAAGTTTACCAGAGTCGCCTGTCGCGGCGCGGTCCGTCTTCGTAAACCGTCTGCATGCAATTACGAAGAGTACGCAATGCGACCCGGTCGATTGTCTAAATCTTGGGTTAAGCCTCGTGATGTGATGAATGATCGAACCGTTCACTTGAAGCAGGTCCCGGTCAGAGGGACAAAGACAAAGTTGGTCACCAACTGGGAAGTCCATAGCAAGTGAGTTGGGGATAGACGAAGCCGAAGTGACGCTTGTTGCCGATACTTTCTCGAAGCTACACAAGGAGGCTCTTGTTATATCCTCAGCTGAAGATGTCAGACTCCGCATACCAAACAGCGTAGTGGATAGATGTGTCAATCACTTCGATCTTCACATAGCGAAAGGCGTGACGGCGTAATTGCTTAATGTGTTCTGGGAAGTAATCCACGATAATGCTTTCCTCGGGGAGCCAGGCTTGACTCAACCAACCGCTGTTTACCACAGGTTTAGTCCTCTCTATATATATCTAACCGAGCAGGGAAGGACACTATACGTGAATGGCTCAAAGCTCTCGCAAACATCTGGAAGTACCTCCCCAAAAACGATTCGCAATCGTGCTGGGCTGTCGGGGCAACATGGGTCACGACCCCCTTCTCGTGGGCAAGCAACGACATCAAAAGAGAGATATCCGACAATGTGATTTCCAAAGTCATATAGAATTGAATCGCCTTTAACGCAAGGCGTTGCCTCAGTGGAATGAGGTATAGGGGTAGCCTTCCATCCAAGAGGGGAGAGCCTAGAGGTTATAGGATCTACCGTGCAAACAGGTACAACTTGGTCTTCATAGAGTGAAGGCTTAAGCATTTGGGCAACCTCGAGGAGCCGTGAGCGCTCTGCAGCAGTTGGAAACATCCGGAACAACCACAAGCAGAAGAAACTGAAGAAGAAAGGCCAGCCAAGCAAGCCAGTGGTGGGAAGTTTCCTACATATACATGTAGCATGGTAACGTAACCTGATCCATAAATAAAGCTTGGGCATACTGTGTATGATGGTAAGACCACACCAGCTGTCGACTAGGCAGACTCAATGTGCGCACGAAGTTGTCACTGAGCGACTTGGCGCAAAGGATGAAATAGACACCGTAGGCAAATTTATGAGAGTACAAGTCTGTTCGACAACCAGTGAATCCCCGAGGGCAAGACGGACACCTGGTGCATTTGATTGACAGTGATACGACATTGAACCAATGTTGTCGTCGCAGTCTTCTGTTCTGAAGGAGTCTCAAATATCAAAATACTTGTGAACAGAGAGATGCCACAATACCTCTTCTAAGCAGGTGTCTCCAGAATAGAAATGACCAGATCGAACAACAACCTTCTAAATACCTGTGGTACCATAACTAGTGGTGTAGTGCAAAGAAGCACATACAGGAGGCGGAATTGATGAGAACCATTGAGGCACATACAAATAGACAGACGACTTGGTTATTAAGGCTTCGGCGAATTCAAACTGGAAGAGTGTGTTTGAAAGCACAGGTGAAGAGAGAAGTAGCGAAAAATATGAAAGCGCTCGCAAAGTGAACCCCGCTGGCAGCGTGCCAAGGCGCCGCTTGTGTCAAAAGGTCCACCCTTGAGAGACCTAAATACTGGACTAGGTACAATCGCAAAAGCCACTTTACTCTTTTACGTTTCTCCTCTCGCCAATTTCATCAGCTCCGTCGGAAAGGACCACTTCTAACATCGCCGAACGCGCTTTGAATTTGCCTTCCATACGCGTCGACGCGTGCCCCACGCTTACAAAATGTCCCAGTTTGCACAGATGTCTGATTCTCAGCTCAAACAGACTATTAGCCAACTCCAGAGCTCTGCGGGTGCCACTCCTAGGTTTCCTACCTGGCAGACCCAAATGAACCCAGCTACACAAGGTATATTCTCATGGGACTGGCTTGGAATAAGCATCTTACTAGGTTTCTAGCGTCGCCATGGCAGACACCCAAAGACTCCAAACGAATTCGCACTCGTCCATCTCGCAACGCAACCGCAACGCCTGTTGCAACATCTTCATACTCTCAGCCGCCGACCATATTTCCACCTCCCGGAACATCAATGATTCCACCACAGCTCCCGCTCCATTCTACCCCAGTCCCATCCATCCCACAGGCACTGCACACCACTTACCCTTCCCGTCTCCGTACAGGGTCTACGCTTTTGATGCAGCCAATCATCGCGGCGCCTTCCGCTTCAACTCTCAAAGCTGGTCGTGGGGGCAAGCGCATTAACTATGCTGAGGCAGCATCAGGGGAAGAAGACATGGAAGTCGATGTAGGCGGAAAAGAGTTGGATTCGGACGACTCAGACTTTGTTGCCAGTGGCGGGGTTAGGGCATCAGTCCGGAAAGATTCGTCTAGAGTATTGGGCAGCTACCAAGCTTTCAACTCTGCCATCATCCAACCTTCAAAAGCTGGCCAAGGTGGTCTTGACCAGACTTACCTTGGTATGGTACCTCCAGCGCGTTTTATCACGACCAAGGCGATGCAGGCGACCCGACATGAATATCCGTGAGTTCTTACTTCCTTGGCGCACTGTAAATCTCGACTCCCGCTCAGCTCTACAGAAGTTCTCATGGATCAGGCCAGAAAACCGACAACACTGATTCCTATCCGTGTCGAGTTAGAGACAGATACTCATCGAATTCGAGACGCCTTCGTATGGAACCTCAACGAGCGAATGATATCCCCTGCCGCATTTGCACGTATCTTCTGTACTGACCTCGACCTTCCTCTACACCCTTACGCCGAACAGGTTGAAGGTGCCATCAGGGCTCAGATTGAGGAGTGGGAAGGTGTCGCAGGCGTGGAATTGAGACCACCGCTTCCTCAGCCTCCGCTGGATGATGACCCTACACGGTTCTACAGCATAACTAATGAGGGAAAGGAAGAGCAGAAGATAGAGGACTGGGAGTTACTAGGAGAAGAATATCGGGAAGGCGAGGGCGAAGAGGTGCCAGATTGTAGAGTCATTCTCGAAGTGCGTAATGTTCGGATTCAGGTCTCAATCCTTATATTGTCCACAGATCGATGTGCAGATCGCGACGCAGCATCTCTTGGACCACGTCGAATGGGATCTTTTGTCACCATTGACACCAGAAGCATTTGCACGTTCGTTATGCTCTGACCTTGGGTTATCTGGAGAATCCGCTCCGCTCATCGCACACGCTGTGCATGAGGAGATCCTGCGGCATAAACGAGATGCGATTGAGTGGAGCGTCATTGGGGCAGGTGACGTTGTTGCCGTAGATCCTGCTGAGGAAGGGGGGGACAAAGATCGTCCACGTGACCGAAGCGGGATGGGGTTGGTTAAGGATAAGACGGGTCTTGGGATTGGGATAGGATTTGGGAAGCGCGGGGAGGGAAAGGGACCCCGACCTCTTAAGGGCGTATTTAGGGACTGGAGTGAAATGGAGGAATGGGGGACGAAGCTGGAGGAGTTGAGTGCGGAAGAGGTAGAGCGGAGGGAGATTGAACGAGAGCGTGCCGCGAGGTACGTTGAATTTTGCATTCTTGGTGGTAATGGGAAGATGCTGAAGTTTTACTTAATATAGGCGTTTGCGTAGGGAAACATCGAGATTTCAAACCACTGTGAGGCGGAGGCGATGATGACGGTCATTATAACATGACTTCACTGGTCTTAGAAATTTTCTTATGCTCCTGTAATTCAGCTGTTGTAAACAGTTGCGATATACTTCAAACCTATTGTAACCACTTCCAGAAATTCAATACTAACCAGCTTGAAATGACCAGGGTTGTGAGATTCGGAGCGTTACGGTCGTTGCCTCATTTCCTCTACCTTCTCCCCCTCAAAGCACAGAACTGCATAATGTCTTCGAATGGTTGAACTATATGTCTATAAATCTAACACTTTTCCAAGCAGAAGTACAGTAGACCCAAGAGTCCGAATACTCTGCGATGACGGTCTCGGGGTTGCCCTCTATATCTCTAGTAATCTCCACTCCCATCAAACCGTCAATAACCAGGCAGAAGTTGACCCTGCGGAGGTTGACGCAGGTCTGTGCAATGGAAAGAGCGATATCGACAAGCCGATCCTCATTAATTATATCCCAGCTGCCATAATAAGTCTGGTCGCCTCCATCATAATAATTCCATTCGAGGAGTTGTAGATCGCTCAAGTGGTGCAAGGCTCTCCCATAAGAGTCCTATTATGAGGTTTGAAGAGGTTTTTCATACATTAAATTAGGAAAACTTACGAATCCATTGGGCCAGTTGGAAAGTTCTTCATCGCTGAGAAGTGATAAATTCTTTAAACGGGGAAAATAACGAGCGATTCGTTCAATGAGTGACGTTGTGGCTATTTCAACATAAAATAAAATAAGTTTTGTGAGAGGATTCCCGGCAAATGGTGCAATTAGAGGGTCTATGTCCTTGATTTTGGGATTGAAGCGCCACTGACAAATCACAAGTTCCGTCAAGGAAAGGGGGATATTTCTTCTAGTGTCCCCCCACGCCTAGAATACCTCAATCAGCTGTGCTAGTTGGTCATAAACAATGGAATCAAAGCGCACCCTAAAGTACCTTGCCATTCGGTCCCATCCAGGTAGTTCGATCTGAAAAGAAGCTTCTTCTATTGACCTCCATGGGGGCATGGAGGCGAATGTGTCATTCTCCATTTCACCCTCAAATGCTCGAAGGCACGGCAAGCATGCATACAGTCTCTCGGGCTGCTTGCAGCGATAGATTCCTAACTGTTGAATGCGGAGACTTACCGTCGACCGGTCAACAAGGAGCCTGGAACAATCCAGCCCTTCCAGACGGACGGTGTGTAGGGACGGGAGCTGCAGCAGGGTAAGAAGAGTATGTGATGGGAGTATTGACGCATTGTGGAGACTGAGAACTCGTACATTCGTCAGCATGGGGGCAATGATAGACAAACGAGAGATGGTGGTGAGGGCCACATCTTGCGAAAATTTTGGTCCGTTGGTGGTGATGGTCAAAAGTCGCACATACTGCCGGACCATAGCATGATCCACAAGAAAGTTGGTAAATTGATAAATCCGCCACGAAAGATAAGTCGTGAACGATGTTGTCATAGAAGTCGACGTTTTGTGTCCAGGCAATACGAGTTCGATCCGCCGCCATAGCAAGCGCGAGGCCACATCGTAGAACATTTGACAAACGAGGCGACATTGACAGAGATCCGAGACGTCTCCTCGACACAAAGGATACCTTAGGGTTTCTATATCCTTAATCTCTGGCAAGAGGTATTCGAGAGTCTTCTCGAGTAGCTCTCCAGGAACTCGGCACAGGATCTGCACAATCAAAGTTAGCCAAACAGACAAGCTTGACGAAGTTTCAAATGCGCAAAGAGCATATACAAGGAGACTCACCGCGGAAACCTGTCTCGAAACTGACATTGGAGGGGCACATAGCGTCCTAGGCGACTTTTGTACTGCTATACATCCGTTTATGATGTCAAAGTAGCCTCTTCCAGGCTCCATTCCAAGCTCGTCACTATGACTTCAAAGGTCCATGTTTATCGGTCAACATGACATCGCTAAACGTTCCACTAGATTTCTCTGGTCAAAGTGAATGTGAGCGCCCCACTCGAGAAGCACAAGAATAATTTCATATGGCAATGAAAAGTCGTCACGAATTCCATATCTATACGCTGTACGCTGAGCGTGCGATTCACGCTGGCCAATGGCCACTTTTTGGACCATCAGGCTCGCCGCTCCACTCGGAGTGGCACAGAAGGACTGCCCTGAATACCATTTACACCGCAAAGACCTCGCATCAATGGAATTGTGAGAGCCGCTAATAAGACCAAATAATGTTGGAAGGAACGCGATTGCGTGTTCTGTTGGGTCCACGGCAGTCCACAAGCTTACACAGTTAGTTGCAGCTGCACTAACCATTTATGGATATGGCACCGAACAGGTATATAATGATAGAAAATTTTCTTAGTAGAGTTTTCCCTCAGTCTTTGTACTATCGAGACTGAGTCTCTCATTTCATAGCTCCCTCTACGCTTAACCCTTCCAACAGGTTATGGGCCCTGTTGCCTAAGCCATAAGTCACTATCGAAGCCATGTCTAATTCAACAACTACTCCGCCCACCGACAAGCCATCAAACTGCCTCTATGACATTCCTTATCTAGACAATGATGGTTCTAATTACCAAGCATGGAAATACGGAAATACTGTGTACAAACCGTTCTTGAACTACGAGGTTTGTGGAAGGCTATTGAAGGCACTGAAGCAGACAGTGAGCGGATCCGAGATGCATGTGCACAAATCATCCTGACTCTGAAGGATGAGCCATTGAACGGCATCATTGGAGTCACCTCAGCTAAGGAAGTTTGGGACAAACTCAGCGCACGATATGAAGGGAAGGGCAGAAAGTTGCCTACCTTATTGGCAAACTGTTCCATGGTAGCCTAGTGGACACAGAGCCCCTCGAACCACAGATCAACAAGATGCATTGTACTGCTCAGACCCTTGCCACACTCAAGAATGAAGTCAAAGACAACCATGTTGCCATTGCCATCATCCTCTCCTTACCGGCTTCTTACTCCACTCTGCAGACAATCCTCATGTCACAGGTAACAGGATTCAGGTAGCAACTTGTTCGATTAGATGTGGTTCACAAGTGAATTTGCAAGGGTAGTACATGGAGTGAGCACAAAAGCAGCATATGGTTGAGTCTTAAAGCTCTTGGAAAACTTCTTACTGATTACTAATGCTATTATGTAATGCCACAGCCCACCGGTGGGAAGACCAACTTGATAGTACAGCTAGACGGCGGTTGCGTTCGTATCCTCTATGGAAGGTGTGCTCGACTTCAGTTTCTGTCAACAGGACACACAATCTACAGAAGACATTATGGCAAAGATATATGCTGAAGAAGCTAGGAGATGGGAGACAGCTGCACAAGCTGCATTCATGGCAAGATTCCACTCTGGGGACAAGCCCAAAAAGGGTGCACCTAAAGAGAAGAAGAAGCCATGCAAGAGGAAATGTGAAACATGTGGAAAACACCATAATGGTGAGTGTAGGAAAGGGAAGGAGGGCACAAAAGAAGACAAGGCTGAAAAGGGCAAGGTGTGAGGGCTACGCTGAATGACAAGGCCACAACAACAAGATACTCAATAAGTGAGAGCTGATAAGAGATAATGCCAGCTGGTACAGTGGATATCCTCAGTCTATACACTTGTCACTGATAAATACATGGGACTCACCTGGTACAGTGGATATCCTCAGAGATCAAGCTGAGGAAACTGTGCTGCACCAGGCAAGGTCTTTATACTAGATGATGCAAGGAATAGGGGAACCAAGATAGGGGAACAATAGGGGAGAGATAGGAGAGCACACCCTGACAGGCTGTGCTGATAGGGGCGATAAGAAAGGTACTAAAAATAGAAACTGAGTCATATGAACCCTGACACAAGGGTGGTGCCATTGCGAAGGTTGCATGGATTGAACCAGATGAACCTAAGCAAATTCAGCTCTTCATAGCAGACAAACTTGCAGCATGATAGCATATGACTCACAAATAGATCATAGACTCAGGCACATCTGCAGCCATGGGCCCTCATCATGGCTGGTTCTCCACTTACTGGAAACTCAAACCTCCACAGAAAGTTTGGCTTGGTGATGACTGCTGCATTCTAGCCATGGGTGAGGGCCACCTTAGGGAAAAGGTGGTTCCCATACAACAATATCTCCAAGTCTATTGTAACTATCAACAAGACAACTGGGCTGACCTACTTCCGATCACAGAGTTTGCCTACAACAACACTCTGAACACAACTACTGGCGTCTCTCCATTCTTTGCTAATAAAGGCTATCATCCAAACATCTCCGTCCACCCTGAGAAGGAACTTGCCTCCACCAAAGCCTGCCAATTTGTAACCAACCTCGATCAACTACACCAACATCTCCAAGAAACCATCTCCGATACTCAGAAACAATACCAAGACTCCGCAGACCAATGCTGCATTCCGGCTCCAGACCTGCAAATCGGAGACAAAGTATTTGTTAAGGCTGAACATTTCTGGACCACCCGTCCATTGAAGAAACTCTCCAAGAAATACTTAGGTCCTTATGAGGTCATTGCTCACACAGGCAGCAGGTCCTTCACCCTCCACCTCCCTGACCACTTCCAAGCAGTTCATCCGGTCTTTCATATATCAATGCTTGAACCTGCTACTACAAACGAGATCTCCGGTCGCATGCAACCTCCACCTCCCCTGATCATCATCGAAGGAGATAATGAATATGAGATATCTGAGATCCTGGACTCAAAGATCAATCGTCATTACAAGTGCAAGCTCCAGTACCTAGCCAAATGGACTGGATACAAAGGCACCAACGAAGAGTCCTCATGGATCTCCACATCCAAACTTGATCATGCATCCGAATCCGTCTCCGACTTTCACTCCGCTTATCCAGACAAACCTGGCCCTCTTATGAATCTCTAAGTTCAATTACTAATGCTAATTCTATTATTTCGCATCATCATCATTTTATTACAAGTCACAAAAGGAATTACAAGTCTACCCCAAACTCTGAAGGAACCTCGCTCTGCCCTATTTTTCTCCACTCTAAAATATTAAATCAAAATCATTTTCATTTATTTGTTATACATTGCATTTCCTTTTTCCCTCCCCCTTGTCTACCTCAGGCTCCATCTCCAACTCATCATCACTCTCTACATCCAACACCCAATCTTTCTCATCCCCCATATCTGAATCTTCATCCAAGGGGGCCATGAACTTCCGCAGCTGATGCAACTCAGCAGTCCGCCGACCCTCGAGAACCTCCTTCCATTTCATCGTCTTCACCAAGTCCACTAACAACCCCTCTGTCTGCTGGAGGTGCTCCGACTGCAGGTTAACCAGCTGGATAAGTGTTTTGGAACCCGCAAAATTATGGTGTTAGGGCAAACTCTAAATCACCACAATTCCATGAATGAACAGCTGAGAAGAATATCAAATCCTACTGCAACACAACTCCAGAAACGATTTAACATTTGTACTTTGGTTACAATCCGTTGTAATGGTCAATGCAGACGATACGCAGGAAGGTAATACATTTCTTAGCAGTAGGGAATGAATAAGACTTCCAGAGTCTAGAGTTCACGGACGCTTAGGGGTCCAGATATTCCAAAAAGAGGGGAATGCACTTAGAGGCTAGAGGAAGTAGGCGGATGAATCCAACCGTCCAACCAGTGACACTCTGAAGCGGGTAACAGCGATGTGTGAAGTAGTCTAGCAACTGCTTCACACAAGTTCAAGATTCTAATGCTCTGCAAAGGCAGTACACACTAGTAACTTAAACAAGAGCACTAATGGCAGGACTATCAACAGACAATCTCACCCTGTAGATTCGTAGTCATGCGAGGTAGATACTACACTCACGCCCAAAGCAGGACAATCACTACTTCGAGTGCAATCAAGTACAGTTACACAACTGTAAGCGACCCTTGAACTGGACAATCAACAGTTACTGAGATATAGAGGATGACACTGTATGTCACTCTAGTCACACTGATGTGCAAATGATGGGGTAGAAATGGTTATTTATTTCAGAGGCAGAATGGGCTCCTTTTATATTGTATTTACAGGAGCTGACTAATACTACTGGAAACTTCTACCTATTAATAGATGGAAACTACTGGAAGCTAGTGGAATATGTGAGAAGGGGGTGGAAGTTTCCTAGCCAATGAGCTGCTTGGATTTGCTCTGACTCATGGCATGAGTCATGGATGGAGTCATAGTGTGACTCAGAGCAGGAGTCATAGTATGAGTAATCACAGGAGTCATGGTATGAGTCATGGAAGGAGTCATAGCATGAGTCATGGCAGGAGTCATTGCATGAGTCACCATTACTCAAATAACTCGGTCAATACTTCGTTTCCTGGGCTGATTAGCACAGCTATGGGTAGGCACAGCTTCTATTGAACTCTCCACTGAAAATGGAGTCAGGAGGTGCAGTGGTTGCAAAGATATTGAGGATTTACTGGCAGTGGTGACCAGATTGAGTCGGAGATTGAAATGAGTCATGTGATCGACAATGAGTCAGTTGTCCGGGTGACTCCGGCTGACTTTGAGGCTGCTGACATCTGCGAAGGTTTGTGGGTCCATGTGGGTCCCAAAACTTCGCCCAGCAGAACAATAAGTTTGTAGACTCATTTCTGCATGGAAAATTCCCGAAAAAATATGAAAAAATAGAGAATATTTGAATGGCCCTGAATCAAGAGAAAGCAGCAGATATATGCTGATATTTTAAGGCCATCAAGCGAAATTGTACAGTTTCAGGACTTTAAACAAGATCTTTTTAAGGGAAAACCAGTTCCCATACAGATTGGCAGTGACAATCGGACAGATAATTGGAGATGTGATGGTTTCCAAATGGAGTATAGATTTCATGTGCATGGGGATCTGAGTGGATCGGATGGGGATCTGGGCGTTAATGAATATAGTCATAACATGCATCACGTGGGTTGGAACAGACTTGGCTTCAGCTTATGTGCTGTGCCTTCACTAATACCTGTGTCTGAGATTTCAGAGATGGAGTAAGACTTACATAGTTTGGATTGGACTTAGGAGCTAGACATGATTTGATATTTGAACTGAAGTCCCCAGTAGTACAATGTAAATACATATTCAAAATCCAACAATAATTACTCTGGTGATGGATCTCCGAGGCTGACAGCCTTACTTGAATATGTCCAAGTCTGGCAGGGATGGATGCCTGGTTCCTATGGTGATGCTGATGCATCAGTGGAACTGGAGATGGATGGGCAGAGTCACAATGATAATCAGATGGACTATGGGAGATGTATGGTTTCCAAATGGAGTATAGATTTCATATGTGCAGGGATCTGGGGGATCAGATGGGGATCTGGGCATTAATGAATATAATCATAACAGAACATGACACCAGCCTGATACACATGAATCAAGTGGAGCTTGAAGTGTGTTTAAAAGCCAATCAAGGCAGCAAGGCCTGAGTTTTAACATGGCTTGTGTATCTGCCACAGTGACCATATGTGATGGATATGTGACAAGTGTGTGATGAATCAGCCAGAAAAATAGGCATCTAGGTGGTTCATCAGCTTTTCCAACTTGAAGTTGACATGTTATTTACTCTGTTTTTGCTGTCTCAGGAGTCATTTAGTGATTTTGATCATTTACCTGGTGCCTGATATGTAACGGCCACGTCGGAGTCACGTGTCAGTAGTTAGTCACTTCATAGAAGCCACGTGTCATCAGCGGGTTTCTAGAAGCTTCGAAGCATACTTATAAACCAGGACCGCGAGTCCTGGTTTCCCTGCTCAATCAACACCAGTAATAGACCCTACTGTTCACTCGTTCTATTAGTCCTTCTGCTCTCATTCTGATTCCGTCAGGTCCGTTACATGATAGTAGCCTTCACAGAACGCATTCAATGGCCACCCAATGCAGCATCAGAGTAATTGTCACACCGAGATGAGAGATTACCTGCAGTACTGCTACAAAGCAGCATTATAGGCACGCTTCAACTGCAACCAAGACAACCAATTTATTGATCAAGCCTCAGAGCTTAGAGAGCCTCATGCCATTACGGTGAACGACTGGCGGCAAAAAGAGGGCCCAAATGCTATTAGGTCTATGAATGTGATTCATTCCAAGTACCCTTCTAGCTGCGATAGCCTAGCTCGGAGTTCTTCCGCTCGTCGCTTGCCGTACATAGGACTGCAAGCCAAGAGAAGATCTTCGAGTATTTCAAAAACTTGAGTTTCTGAATCAATGCCAGAGCGGTTCGTGTGCTCCTTTTGATGATAAGATTGTGGGTTAGAAAGACCATGCCTAATGAATGAGGGCTAACCTCGTATCCCCTGCCAGAAAGCTGTACTCGTATTTGTCGCTGTTCCAGCAAATTTACGAGCGCAAACGCGACATGGCTTGTGCAAGCCTCATTGTCAACGAGATACGAAACGATACCGTAGCGCTGTTCAGATAGAGCCCTGTCTAGTTCTGTTCTATAAAACTCGACCATGTTGTGCACTGTGTGACACGAGTATGTCGAGTGTATGTGCTGGCGCCTGTTCGGGAACTTCCCGGATGTCCGTAGCCTCCACGTATACCATTCATTTACTACTGACAGCAGTTTCGCGTCAAGTTGACTCGTCTCTCTGACTCACTTTAGGCCCAATTCTTTTGTCCTTCAAAATGGCAAAGGGCGTGTTTGGTGGCTCATTCAAGGGCGTTGACGGTTTCGGAAAGGTGCATTGCCCGTTCAGTGCTAAGGGAAATGGCTTTTACTGATGTGACAACAAAGACTGCAGACGACGTTAAGATCAAGACCCGAACCGGTGCATTTTGTGTGTATCCTTATTCCTATTTGAGATGAGGGATTAAAGCTCTAACGTGTGATGGTTCAGTGACCTTGGTGTCAGCAGCTATTATATTGTCCTTCATGACGATCGAATTCTTCGATTATCGGAGAGTCAACATGGATACATCCATAGTGGTTGATAAGTCCCGAGGGGAAAAGCTGACTGTGCACATGGGGATCACTTTCCCTCATGTGCCATGTTATCGTATGCTAGCATGCGATTTTCATTGCTGAAACTTGCTGACAGTGCATCATAGTTCTCAGCTTGGATGTGATGGATATCTCCGGCGAACAACAACGTGATGTGACGCACAATATCATCAAGACTAGACTCAATCCGCAGGGCGCGGCCATCGAGGATGTGAGCGCAACCCTTGGCTCTGACCTCGATAAAGCTGTTGCGGGAAGAGGGGAAGGCTATTGTGGTTCTTGCTACGGAGGTACTGAACCCCCGAGCGGTTGCTGTAATACCTGTGAGGAAGTTCGTCAGGCATATGTCAATCGGGGCTGGAGCTTTGGCAATCCGGATGCCATTGACCAAGTACGTCAAATCTAAACATAATTCAATTTGTTGACCTGATGTCGTTTAGTGCGTTGCTGAAGGTTGGTCAGATAAGATCAAGGACCAGGCAGCCGAGGGATGTAATATCTCTGGACGCGTTCGTGTTAATAAAGTCATCGGCAACATCCACCTTTCTCCTGGACGGTCATTCCAGACCCACACCATGCAGGTACACGATCTTGTCCCATATCTTCGTGACACAAACGGCCAACACCACAACTTCGGACATACCATTCACAACTTTGGGTTTGAAAGCGACGACGAGTATGACGTGCGCAAAAAAGACATTGGTACCGAGATGAAGAAGCGTCTGGGTATCGATGTAGATCCTTTGACTGGTGTTGTGGCAACGGTATGTTGCTACAAAATCTGCTCTCATTCTTTAGTTCTTACTATATTGACCTGTAGACGACAAAAACACAATATATGTTCCAGTACTTCTTAAAAGTCGTCTCAACACAGTTCCGTTCTCTTAATGGCCAAATAGTATATATTTTACCTCATGTGACTTCACGCTGGTCTGACATCCTCTCAGGTCAATACCCACCAATACAGCGTTACACACTTCGAGCGAGATCTCACTGAGGGTTCGCAATCTAACACACAACAAGGTCTCCACCTCAGTCACGGCACAACTGGAGTACCAGGTATGTTCTAAGCGGTGTCGCTCATGTTCTTCATTCACACTATAGCAGGTGCCTTTTTCAACTTTGAGATATCCCCAATCCTTGTCGTGCATACCGAAGTACGGCAGTCGTTTGCACACTTCTTAACATCGTGAGGCTTTAGATAAACGGCTTAGCAACAATTTAGACTTACTCTCACTTAGGACATGTGCGATTGTAGGCGGCGTTCTTACAATCGCGTCGATTATCGACCAGGTTTTGTTTGCTACGGGAAGAGCGCTAAAGAAAGGAGGGGTTGTGCAGAACGGATTTGGTGGAAAACTGATGTAATATGTAGCACACGCCGCTGTGTCATTGGGGAGACATAGTACGTCACTTCGTCGCAGTGATGGTCGGGATGAGGAAGTATTATCCACATCGGACAGCTTCCCTAGTCCACCTACCTCTAATAAGGTCCTGGCTATGTATCATCTTCACTCATCACATCTTAACGAGGTCTTACAGTGTAGAACATTCGCCAAATTTTGTATGTCCCCCATGCGACGGCGTAACTGTAAGCTTTCTTATCTCATTACAAAGGCCGGCGGCCAACGAGAGTTGACACCTGAGCTGGATGGATTTGATTCCAGTATCACTTCCACCCGTTTGTGCCCATTCTGATTCAGATTTTGGACCCGTCGAGAATGAGCGGACACCCAACCCTGCAGTGCAAAGTCACTAATGTACGAGTTCCCAGCGCCAGTTTTCGTTCGTATAGCTTCAAGTTATAATTCATGCATCTAAGGAGCCAAGGCTGCGACTACGGGGATTGTTAACGATTGTGTATCCCTTGCCTTCAAGTTGGAGGGTGGGTACCTGAAGAATCAACTGGCTTGGCGATATATTGATCATGGGTGCGAGGCTCCGTAGTACACTCGTACTGAAGTTTGGACCATATCAATTATTCCGCGTGGGATGTGTCATTCCGCTAGAATGTATCAATCGCAGGGGAACCAGAGTCGTTCAGTGTTATTTCAAACACACCTCGTCAACGAGCAAGGGTCTGCTCAGTCAAATGTAACTGGCCCTTCAGAAAGCCGAAGGCTTCATCAAATATGGTAGACCAACGTTGCTCAGCATCCGGCTGATAATCAAACGAATGTTCCATTCCAGCGCAGACTCTCAGTGTACTAAAGACTCCATTCGATTGGAGCTGTCTGTGAAGGTTGTGAGAATCCTCTATCGGCACAGCAGTATCCTGCGACCCGTGAATAAAAAATGTTGGGGGGAAGGCTGAGATATTAAGCTGGGGGAATATTGGTTGATGAATGGACGGAATGAGTGACAACCAATCGTTCAGGTTCATGTCCTTATCGAGGTAGGCTCTAAGAGCTTCACTTATGCTAGGTTGGTGCTCTCCAGTGTAATAATCCAGGAAGTTGCCAAGTTGTAGATACAGTCGGGCCAGGAACATCCGTGGATTGCTGGGATATCCAGGAATTGAATGCTCTGAGCCATAGTATGATAGTGGCGAAGAGTGCACCGGAGGTAGTCCGACTGAATTTGGGAACAGAAAACTGGACAATGTTTTGGGATCTAGTAATTCACGTCCACGGAAAAATGGTGTGGCTTTTGGAGACAAGTAGTGATGCGTCTCGGGTTTGAGGCGTGGATAAGCTTATAGGGGGCTCATATGGTAAGAAAAACACCTACAAAAAAGTCGCCCCCCATACCATACATAGAGAGAACCGCTGTAGGTCTTGGCTTTGCATGTATTCCTGCGAGGTACGCACACAAACCACCGGCGCTGGTGCCAATGACGGCAATCCTTTCCACATCGATACGATCATCTCGACCATTAGCTACACATACATCGTTGATACCATTTTCTAGAAATGCAAAAAGGTGTCTGATGTCTTCTAATATCTGGTGGCCAGTAGCAGGCGGAAGAAGTTGATAATTTGCTGAAATGAACGCAAATCCTGATGCCATTGCTCTATCTATTCGGAATTGAAATAGAAAAGAAAATAACATTGGAAAAAGACAAACCATATATCCAGAAAGGGAACCAAGACGTTTTCTCGCCAACAGTCAAACCCCCGCCGTGGAAGTACACGAGGCCAGGTAGGAGGCATTCAGAGTGTTCTTGAACCGTAGGCGGCAGGTACAGGTCTAGTTCAACTTTGAGCTCATGCACGTCCCTGTAGGAACAGGTAAAGCCTCTTGGGAGCTTGCTGTCCATTGTGATAGGCAGGTTACCGTGACACGATTGGTCAGCAATTGATCTGCCAGAACCATGACGCAACTAGCGCGAATTTTGCTCTTGTTCGATTGCGTCCAAACATTCTTGAATGTTAGGTTTATTCCGTTGCTTGTTTCGACCTGATATGTGTACCAGCGATACCCGATGCTGTATGGCGTCCTCTTGGTTAGCGCAGCAACCTTGAAAAGTCCCGCTCATCAACCACGCATGCAGTATACCTCCAAATATAAGGTTACCTCGGATGTATACGAGGTTGTTGACCAGTGGAAGATCTTGGAGGGAGGGCAATACTGCGGCGAAGCGAGATGTTGCATTGGCATGATGTACTGGGATCCAACTCTAAGAACACGACCGTCAGTTTCATATTTTATTTATCTTCATGGATAAATCAAATTCAGGTAAGTTTGTACGTCCATTCAATAGATTAACAAGGAGCCTCTGAAGTTCATCATCAACCATCAACGTTTCAACCCTAAGTCACTGAGAAGTGTTAGTAATGTAAATCAACGCAAGCCTTTGTGGGTATCAAATTCAATCTAACAACGATCGATCTAAAAAATACAGGCGCTCGCAATCTGGACCAACACTGCATGCATCGTCTATACCTTTCCAAGTTTCTCATCACCATCTTGCAAGGTATTTCCATCAGCCTGGGTCTGTGGATGCCGTGTATTGGGACTTCGACTGTCGTCATGTTGCGCATGTTGCACATCTGGCTCTGTGCGTTCTGTAGGCTTCCAAGTCGTCACAGCCGACTCGTCCGCTTCCTTCTCATCTACCGCACGTCGTAACAAGACATCTTCTAGAGTGTCTGTCGCATCTTGCTTGACAACTTTCTCAGTTGATTCTCTCAACTTGGCAGAAAGTTTCAAAGATTCTTCGACCTCCTCCGCCAACTTCTGCACCTCTGCGTCCACGTCGAGTGGGGACCCTTCCGAAGTATCCTCTTCGAGTTCAACACTACCTTCAGTTGCCTCCCACAAAGTGTCCAGCTCTTCCTCCCATTGCAGCAACTTACAAAGCTGCTGAATGACATGATCGCATTTTCCAAGAATCACGACATCATCGGGGCGATCTCCGATATCACCCGCGGGCTCCATATTTATTAACACACGAGGGCAGGTTTCAGGCACCAGCCCCGTGAGCGACGCGAAGGGATGCACCACAAGAGAAGTCCCGATGATGATGAGTAGATCCGCCTCCAGAAGATTTTGTATAGAATTGAAAAACACAGGGGAAAGCTATAAGCGACAACTGGTCAGAAGGAGAATCTCGCAAAATGTCTGGCTGTTGCACGTACTGCCTCACCAAAGAAAATGATGTTTGGCTTCACGAGGCCCTTACAACGGTCGCATTTTGGAATGGCCTTCTCTTTCATCGCCTGTTTCATTTTCTCACCGTCAAAAGGTGATTTGCAGTCGATGCAGCTTTGGTTAGCAAAGCTACCATGAGCCTCAACTATTCGGTGATTTGGTAAGCCTGCTCTGCGCTCCAAAGTATCGACTGGGAAGATATGAGCTGGCCAGTGCAAAGTATCTTGGGTGAGTACTGACTGTTCTGTGTAAAGTATGTGTGGAGAAGCCCTTTCTCATGAAGAAGACGGATGAAGGAGTGGGTGCGTGTTGGTCGGTAGCGTCCAGGTGCCAATTCATGCGCAAGGGTGTAGACTGATAGACACGCAAATCAGCGTTCCCCCAGTGGAACGACCAATCAGGCACATTACATGGGAGGGGATCAGCTCTAAAGAAGCGCATGTCAAATACTGCCTCTGGATAAGGCAGGTTGAGACGGGCAAGATTTGCCTATAAGAAAAAGAAATTCAGTTTACTCATAATTATTAGCTATACACGAATTACTCGCATAAAGACCTAAAGGAGGGATGAATAATCATACCGCAAACATATAATGCCGCGCCACTCACCTGTGTCTGGAGACCTGAAATCTGGGATACCAGCGGAAGTGCTGATTCCTGTTCAAGCCACAACTGAATTAATTCTGTATTCTTGGAAAAACATATCACATATACAAACCTGCGCCTGTCTGCAATAATGATCAGTGATCGCACCAAAACTACTCTTGCAGTTTGGAAGGGTTGGGTACTTGCCATAAAAAATATGCGCTTACAACCATCGGACTGGATATATCGTGCAACTCCAGGTAAAGAACGCTCATCGAGAGTGCTTGGGGGTCCAAGATAGTCCGTCATGGTACACGGGTGGCTTGTGACAGGAGTGTGACGCAGCCTCTACAGTAATTAAACCGTCACCGCTGTAATCGCATGTCGGCAACTTTACCTCTGAGATCTAAGCTCTGAGCTTTGTTTAGTCTTGCCTTCGCAACGGAAACTTTACTGTCAACGTTTTGCTAATAAGTCAATTTATATCTGATACACAGATGATCTACCAGCGAGCCCGAGTTTTATTGATCAAAGTCTCGTTGGGAGTCGGCGAGCCGAGAGATGCAACTAGTCGCAGTTCCCCTTTCTATAGCACCTAAATTGAACACACACACACTCCCCTTTCTATGCCGTTATCCCAGAGACTTTATTCAATTTGGCACGCATCACTCGGCTACGGGCCAGTAGTATACTAGATAATACACGGACTGAGTGGACACAGATATACCCACGTTAACTTCAAACATACAACGCATTGAGATTATCAGATAACTATGTGCAGAATGGATTCAGTGACACCACCATGAATCAGCTCGAGATTCATAATGTCAACACCGCCCATGCCCTTCAATATCAAATGAGGTGAGGAGTCACGACTTGGCCAGGCCATACTTGACAAGCTGGTCGACCCTGGCTGGCACTTGGCAGCCGGTCACTTTTAAGTAACTAGAGTGTCCGGCTAGAGCGGCAACGCAGCGTGGTCTGTGCACGCAGCTCGCTGGTATAAAAGCTGGCGTTGGGGCATCCAGAACCTCACCACTCTGGCCTTTTGGTACGTGTCACAACACTCTCATTCCTAATTTGCTGGTGACTAACAAGACCTTTGACAGGCTTAGATCAAGTGTAGTATCTGTTCTTTTTAGTTTAACCACTAAAATGGTCGCACCGCGATCATCATTGGTTGACCAATTTTTGTCACCCTCATCCTCTGACCCCTGCTTGCATGTTGGGGGATACGATGATCTTGCCATTGCAGTACTGGTTTGTGTCGTCAGGGGTCTCATCTTCTTGGTTTTTGCAGTGTCTTAAGTGGTCTGTTTTGTATAACAGCAACAAGAGCACAGCAAATGACGGAAGTGGCGAGGACCAGGCAGGTGTGGTCTTAGGATGCTTCCTGCAGCGTAGTTTTATGTTTGTAATGGCCAATCTTATAGCCTTTCCGGCCTTTGATCCGGCTGCCACTATTGCTGTTGTGCTACATCAGGTCTGCTGTTAAGCCGGAGTTGTTTTTACACTGGCAAGTATAGATGAAAGTATTTCAGCTCAGTCTGATCGACAGTTCAGAGCATGGTTGGTCCTCCTTGGCTTGGGAGGTGCTTGGTGGAGTGTTTGGTGCACTAACATCTGCCCCTCAAGGATGGGAGTGACAATCTAGGACTGGGACCAGTGTGCTTATTCTGTTCAAAGGGGTCTCTAGACTTGCTTTTTTTGCTGCTTCATGTCTTCTTTGAAAGCAAGGCTCCTTCAAGCGGTTCAAATTCATATCTATATCATCCTGAGCTGTGCAGCGGGCTTTGACTGGTCATTCCTGGACCTCTAGCTGTAGCATCAGATGGTTGGACATGCTTTGAGAGGTCACAAGCAAAGTCCCGTGGTCGAAATCTGGGAGAATGCTGTCAATGTCAGCTATGCCTAATACTTACTATCTGAGTTACAAGCATTTTTAGGCGTGTCGCTATCAATCGTTGCAAAAGCACGCCTGATATAGCTCCATAACGACACCCACCCTCAAAGTCCGTGGGTTTCAGGACGGCCCTCTTAAGAGTTTCGACCGACCTATAGGTGGCATAGTGAGGGTCGTTCACAGTACAGGTCCTACGCTTCCAGTGATAATGTGATCCACATCGTACGTGCCAAGCTCTCCTAGTAGGTAGTTCTAAATCAATACTATGCCTCTTGAAGTTTTCCAATCAATCTCCTTGTGCTAGCTCAAAATAGTCAGTGGGACAGACAAAGCACATGCCAGTGTGTGTACCCGATCGGTCACGTTCCAGATCAGCGGAATTTGGGTGAGGCAGAGGATGGTATATTTGCAGCATACTAACGCAGTACATGGGTTCGGAAACACGCTGGAGTTTTCCGGTGATCAGGAAAATGCAGACATGTATATCCAGATGAGCAGCATGTGAGATCCTTTTATTGATATCCAACTAATACATTAACAACGCGGAACAGCATCGTACAACATATCGATCATGTCGATAAGGAAGGTCAACACACTGACTTTCAAAGGAGTTTCTTGAACAAATTCAATTGAGGCGTTCAAGGAACAGGAACCGGTCACATAGGACGAAAACTACATTACAAATCGCACACACTACAAATATTAATGCACTCACAAGATAAACTACAAATCTCCCAAATCAGAAGTCCTTCAACACTACAAATATTCAGGCACTACAAATATTACTTGACTTGAAGCAGAAGAGGACGATGTGATTAGTCACTACTTTTTGTTTTGGGTTAGTCGTCTCCTTTGTTGAGGGCCTTTCACGTTGATTAATCAGCTATGATTACGCCAATGTAGGGTGCTGGAGTTTCATTCATTGCTCCTTGGAAAGTGATAGGTGTTGTCAGATTGCTCCTCTCCTTAGCTGGTACAATTGCCCTGGCTTTTAGCGCACTATTGTGATCTCTCATCAACGACATATTGGACATTTATATCCTCGCTGGCAGTGCGCCATTAACATCGGATGCATTGTAGACTGTTCTCTCCGCTTTAGCCCAGCTCTTCCAGACACTATTTATGCAATCGTGCACGAGGAGCGGGTAGCATCATTTCCGTCACGGTTGTCTAGGACACCTGGCTAATATTCTAACATCTACGTAAAGTGTCTCTGAGATTGGTCTTCTTGACTACTACCATGGGCAACCTGGAGCTTGGCACGTGTCCATTGCAGCTATTGTCATTCTATCTGGGAGCTTACAGAGTAAACTTGATTGACATAACATCACTGGACGTACGTTCCGCAGTAGCGCCACCATGGCTCACAACATCCTCGATGGCTGCACATGAAATGCTTCGTTTCCCACCCTGCAGGGTCCGTAGTCTATAAAAACAAGAGGTTCGTTGACAGTACATTCTTCAACTCCCTCATTAGAGTTGCCTCACGCACACCCTCCGTGACACAGCTTGAATATGGCTCTCTCCTTTTTGACCTTCGCTTGTGCCCTCAGTCTTATCAATGCCTGGACGATTCCAGCAACTCCTACGTGAGTCGCCTTGCCTTGCATCTCTTGCATAATGATAATGGTTCCGAGAAAGGCCCACAACTATCAGTCAGTGTAACACTGGAGACCT
This sequence comes from Cantharellus purpuraceus, assembly GCA_025174535.1. Classification (NCBI taxonomy): domain Eukaryota; kingdom Fungi; phylum Basidiomycota; class Agaricomycetes; order Cantharellales; family Hydnaceae; genus Cantharellus; species Cantharellus purpuraceus. Next base: position 1,081,473 of record JALBUN010000049.1, read on the forward strand.
CAAATGCTGCAACTCGGCACAGACGGCCGGTGGACTTCTGTCAGGTGTGCTTCGGGCGGAGGTCGAGGCACGTAGTATTGAACCGCAAGAGTTGATCTGGTGAGTGGGGGGACAAGAAACTTAATTATAGTGAAGTGACCCGCTACCTTAGGTTGGGCTGCAGTCCTCTCTCTATCATCGGCATCGGATCTGGTAGCGAGTGGTGGGCTATTCTGTTCTGTCCACCTAATCATTTTTTAACGGGGGGGATACAGTTCTCAACAGCCTGTTTGCTGCGAAAACAATGAGCAGAATGGCCTGGTAGCTATGTTTGACCACCCTCATTAGTTTCGGCTAATATTGTTTTTAGATCAATGTCAATTGCTCGCCAATCACTCTCTGAGGTCTGGGTTGGACATTGTGTGCCGATTTTCGGGGTATTCCTACAAGAGAATCGCTATAGAAAGAGGGTCAATACGAACATGTCTTCCCGGGGGCTAGTGTTGAATATTGGACAGTCAGAATACTTTTAGGACTGCTATGCATCGCAAGGGGTGATGATTGTGATACCCGTGAGACCAGGGCAAAATCATCCGGTGAGTTCGAAAACGTCGAATTGCGCTTGAAACCGAGACTATGGAAAGACTACTATATCAAACCCACATGGATCACTGAAGATAACAAGACAATATAAAAACAAGGTACCACGGTACCATTAACACGACTTTATAAGCCCGGCCGGCCGGTAGGCGCGGCGCAATGATATATGCCGGCCAATACAATGGCAAGTACTATAACACGGTCGTCTCTCCGACCCTTTCAACAGGCCGTGCTCACAGTACTTGGACAAATCATCCAAAACCCTCCCTTCCTGTCATGTCGCGGTTCATATTTCGCTTGTGTCATTCATCCGCAGTGGCATGAGTCACATGTGGGGGCTTTTAGACGGGGTGATGGGGCAAAGACATCGCATATATATATATTTTCAACCGAGGGCGCGCGAAGCTTCTCCAGTGTCAAAAACCTCAATCCAAGACATGCACAGGCCTAGAGGACCAGTGTACCTACTGTCAATTGTCGACCCTGCCTGTCTAAAACGACTCGACTACATGTTAAGATAAGAATCCTTAGCATGATTCCTTCAAGTTTGCCCGTACAATTGATTGAATGTAAGTTAAGCGGGCGCTGGGTATCCCCTTGAGTGACAACATAACCCCTGATGATGTTGCAGAAACTGGTCAGTTCCGAGTGTATGTCTTGAGTATGCCATCAAACATGTCAACATTCAACCTAAAGAGGCTTGGGATTTTGTGTCTAAGACATGACTCATAGGTAGTAGATTTCCTAACACAGTATCGTATAAAGCATGTGTCATAAGTTATAGCACCCGCCTCCAGATAATCTACTGCAGCCCTATACGATCAACGCCCTGCTTAACCTTACCAAGCAGATTGCGCATTCCATCCCGTAAACCATCGGCTTGCACACCAGCCCCGCCCTCACCACTTGTGCGGTACACACCGGGTGTCGCACCACCAAGATTTACGTTCAAGTTCCCTAGTTGCAGATTCAGCGCAGGCACATTCGACGCAGTATCGGATGGTGGGGTGTAGATTGAAGAAGGAAATGTCGAGGCAGCTGAGGAAATCATTTCCATGAAACTTTGGTTTCATAGTCGTGATTAGAATACGGCATATAAAGACACCGTCAAAACAAACCTTGATGAATTGTGCACACATGTCCCTCCAAGGAGTATGCGTGTCCCTGATGAAAGTGAAGAGGCCGTACCGCTCGGAGACGCCGTTGATGATCCAGGCATGGACGCAGGGTCCTGGTTCAGGACGGCTACAGTCTTAGCTTCCTCGTATGTTGTGCCACCGATCATGAACACGATTACGTCTTGTGGCCTGCAGACGTATGGATATAAGTATATTAGTTGACTCAGAGGCATGGTATGACGTGCCGTTGCAGGGATGAATTTGGGCCAACTCCCTGTTGTCCTTCTACAAATGGGTAGCTTGTGTCTTTCAGCCGACCTCGCAAGAGATGCTCCAGCGTCTGAGATAAGTGTGGAGCGTGCTGAGTGTATACGTTCTCCACGCCCTGAAGTGCACCCGTGACTGTAGGCAAACACGCTCAGAGATTCAGCGTACCTTGAGGCCTTTGAGAGCACTCCGTCCTTTAGCGAGTAAGGTCTCATTTGAGAACAAATCATCCTGTCGTTGATCTGAGCCCGTCAGGTTCAAAATTGCATACACGAGCTTGCATTTGTATTAGATCACATGCTATTCTGGTCATGGATAGAAGCCATACCTGAGCTTCTCCACGGGAAACTCCTTGCACCAAAAGGGAGTCGACCAAAGCCGTGATATTATTCGCTGCCGTCTTCTGGTATCGCAATGCATATAATATAACAAGTCGTAACTTGTTTGCCGAAGGAATCGATGGGTTGGCGATCTGGGCCTGTACAATCTGTATACGCCACATGTACATGATGCTTGCACAAAATGAGAAACCGTGACCAACCTTGTAATCCGCGCCAGAAGCTGTCGCAAGACCCTGCTCAACTTCGCCTACCTCAAGCAGTTGATCTCGACCTACAATCCTGCTCAGCTCCCCCACCAACGCTACATGCTTGCTGACATTTCCTCCAAGCTTCCGGAACTCCGGATACTCTTCTACGAAGCGTTTCATGTCAGATATTGAATTGATGGCTGAAGGGGAGATTGTGCGAGATTGATATGACTGCACGTAAGTCTTGAGTGATGACCCTAGATCCCCAAAGGTACTCAAGTATTGTGATGCGAAGAACGGATCCGTTTGCGTCGTAAGTGTTATCTCCTGTGAGGGTAATATTGTGAATATATTACATGGTGTTGTGGTAAGGACGAACCCGTAGCTCTGGACGGATATCAGGTACAAGGGAAAGATCAATACGCCCATTCTGAATGTTGAGCAACTCGTGCACCATTGCTTGATATGTCCATTGTGACAGAAGAGGAGTCACAGGGTCGTTCCGTCGGTCAAGAATCAATAGTAAAGGTGGCACCTGTGTCAACCGGAAATCGAATAGGGCAGCTTCCGATTGTATTCTGTGCTGCGGAAGATAAGATAACATTGACAGGCATAAGAGCACGGTAACAATCACCAGCACTTCCCCCCCCAGTTTTTTGGCCAGTGAACTCATTCGCTCATAGCGTATGATAGGTTTTTTCTTGAGACTGAGTAAAACCGCAGTGATGCCCTGTACGGAGCGCTCAAGGGCTGCTTCATTCCAGCTGCTGAGAGTTGACCCCCAGAGCGGCCGTGTCGACGTGGGGTAATGATTTAAAGAAAACAAGGAAGGCAAAAGGGGAGCATAATCAGCAAAATACTCCTGAAAATGTGTGAGATGCTGAAAGAAGTCGAACTTGGCAACTCACCTGCACTTCCCGGATGACCTCGTACTCATCCACTTCTGCCAGACGTTCGATAGCAACTTTTTTCAATATGTTGCTGAAGTCTATACAGACGATAAGTGAGTCTCGGATTCAAAAATAAAATTTGGCGGAACGGCGTGATTCACCCACTGACAGAGATAGTACTCTCCATACTTTGGCTCCCTGAGCTCATCTGCCAGAGCCTCAAGGCTCTCCGCACTAGGATGGAGGAAACATACACATTTCAGGTGAGCCATACGATCTCGATTTTTGTTGTCTATTCGATCTGTGAGATAAACTTGGTGTGAAAGTAACGTTGACTGGGTCGAAGCAAGTGAAATGATAGGTGTCTGAAACAAGATCAGGCAAACAGAAGGACAAGTGGAAGCATCTGGCGTACTGTGTGGGAGTCTAGAAGAAGGACCTTGATAGAAGAGGGCTCAGACACCATCTTCGTAATGTACGTTTCTATAGCTTTTGTGACATCCATAATAGAAGAACACGTCTGGTGCACGGGACTCGAATGCTATAAGCAGTGTTTTTGAGAGATCCACCCTGACTGAATCTGGGATATCGTTACAACTGTAAGTGTTGTGGCGGTGCGTGGCAAAAGTCACGTGATCTTAAGCTACTAATTTGAAGTTTCGGCCAAATTCAGGCTCAGTTGGCTTGAGAGATTCGAAGCTCATGAACAAGATACACATTTGGTGCAATATCTTCGCCTAAACTTAGGCTTGGCATCGGATCTCCTTGCTTCAGTCACCCGGCGCAGTGCGTAATATAAGGCTTCCCTCTGCTAAGTAGCCTTTTGTTTGTTCCGCCAGGCACAGGATAACGTCCATGGGGTGTCATATTCGTTTGACCTGTGAAGGGATGGATTAGGTAGTATATCAACACCGCCTGCAACGAGCCTTACCCATGTATTGCGATATTCATACATTAGCGACATATACCGTTTAGTATACAGTGACTACCCGACGCCAAGCTACCATTCAGATGGGCTCCCCCTTCAGCTTTATAATGTCCTTTACAGACCTTCGATCTATGGCCCAAGTACTCACTGACCGCCACTACATATACCTCCATGCCAGTTCATCACCTGTACCAAGAGGAGTCATCAACTGTAGAGAGAGCAGAAATGTATGTCTCTTGTAACCTACTAACCTACTGACCGCATGTTCAACCGTATGTCCTTCATATGCGCAGAGTCGTCGTCATATCCACCCATATTTCCATTCTAAGTTCGAATTGTTTTCTGTTTCTGGTTCTTCTCTTTTGACATAGCGTTACTCTAGCTCTCTTTTCTTATGATTACCTTCTGAACCTCTCCCAAGAGGTAAAGCTTATGTGGCGCCGACCGTATCAGCCTGCCACGATTCTCTACTTTACGAGTCGATACTTGCCCTTTGTGGGCTTGATACATGATCTTGTAAAGGCACAGGCGGAGCTTCGCGAGGCAGTCGACCAGGTACGCCCCTTCACCTCTAATTGAATCGCGACTCTGATCAGTCTCTTTTGGCATATAGTATGATTCATATCTGATGCCCTTGACTGCCATGAATTAGAACTTTCAGGACCTGTCCGGGGTTTCAGTTTATAGATGCAACACGGCTGCTGGTTACTACAGCCGTCATAGGTGCTTCCATTCTATTTTCCAATCCTCATCTAAAGGTTTGCTAGCCGTCATGGTGACGCAGACATATGCTTTCTACAACCATAGTCGCCTCGTACTATTTGGTATAGGCGGACTTGCATTGGCATTGATCATTGAAGCTGGGGTTAGTATAACCTTGTTTATCAGTCTGGATCATCGCTTTGATGCCACTGTTGGAACAGTTCGAATTGGCTACAGATACATGTTCTTTTGATCCACCGGACACTCGTTTTCTGTGAGTTTTGGGCTTGACATGCCAATATATGCACTAAACTCATTAAGGCAGGGGTCAGTCATCCTAGCTCCTGCGTATGCAGATAGATGTAAACGTTCCACAAGAGACCGCTATCTCTGTCACTGCCTTAACAGCGTTCCCTACCATGATCTTTGCCCTGACGGTGAGGAAGGTATATATCGTTTTGTGGGGGAGAAGCAAGTTCCAAGGAAATACCCGAGGAACTAAGTTAACAAATGCTATACTATTCCAAAGTGAGTACATATTGCCACAGCGTGATAGACAAATACTGAGAGAGACATAGGCCTATGCATGTCGTACGTATAGTGAGGCAACCTTCGATAACGAGTCGTAGCTCTCACGTCTTCACAGCGGTGTCTGCCTAGTTAGCCTTTTCAACACACTGTGGTACTTTGTGAGTTCTCCTCCCCATCGTATAAGACCGCCAGCCGAGTCATCTTTGAAGCTTGCACCGGTAAATTATCCCTGTTTAGTTGGAAACAGACAATATCATACCCTCTAGACGACGATGAACTTAGGTACAGGTCCTTTCGTACCACCGTGGGTTGTTGCTCTCTTTGCAATTCATCATACTTCTTAACCGGCTTTTCAGAGTCGGTGCCATTTTTACGGCTCAGTTCCTCGTGTCGCTTCGCTGTATGAGCGAGCGGCACGATACACTTGCTACGAACTCAAATGCAGTAACGCTCACAACCCTATTTTTGGGGTTTAATACTGGCATCGAAAGTTCATATCCAATGTCAGACCTCGAGTCTGCTTGGTAGAGTGCATCTGATATGCGGGAGAGAGATCTTTCGATTGACTGAAGGTCAGAGAAGTCTTCTTCTCCGTTACGCCATGCTCCACGCCTCACATATCACCTCCTCGAGGCTTGTAGAGCTGTTGGGTGGGAAGGCCCTTAGACTGTTGCTTCTATTCGACGCGGCAATATTGTAACAAGATAGAGGAATTCCACCATTCAGCTTCAGTTGAATCATATTTCCATTAGGAGAATGTAGTCGGGGGACTGTCTTCTAATTTTAGTAGAGCCAGGCGCATACTAGTAGCAGCTCCGTTCGCTGGTACTGGCACACGTACTTACTCAGAAGCTAGCGCCAACATAAACTCACCTGGCAATTCCTATCTGAGTGTATTTTAAGGTGCTGCGTCTTATCACCGCTTACCGTGTAACAACAGCCAAGTGTTCCAAATTGGTTCACATAGACAAGACTAATATAAGCTATAAGTACAGTAAGGATGCATGTTCTGGAACCGTGAGACTCAGTATACCAATGTGATTGAATTCCTATGCACAATAACGACAAGTAAGTGTATAGTTGTAGGTTATAGGGGCAATACAAGAATCCTAGGTGATAGCGCACAATAGTAAAAAGTGTCGAATCAAGTGCACTACTCATCGTCTGAGCCTGAGCCTGAACTGGAGTCCGATACGTCGTCGTCGTCGTCATCGTCATCATCTGAAAAGCGACTAAAGTCAAGGGATACAATAATCGAACATTGACTAACCATCAGCGATATCGGTTTGTGACACACTCGCTGCGGCTTCTGCTTTCCGGATTGCGGATCGCAGTACGTCGTCGAGTTCTACTGACGAAGAAGAGACAAGGTCAATGACAATATCGCCGTTCTTATCCTTGATCCTAGGTCAACAGGTCAGATCGTTGGACAAACGACCTACCAGCAATAGTAATATATTTTAAACATACTTCGTATTCGCCCCCGCTTCGAGGAGACTCTCTACCACATGGTTACGTAGTTCAGGGTCCTCCAAGTTTTTGATCGCGGCATGAAGTGGGGTGTCGTGTTCCAGACGGTTTTGAAGGTCCACATCACATCCATCGTATGCCAATAAGTGCTCCAGTACTGTTGTCGAGCCAAATTGGGACCTTGAAATAAGTATAAACTTCCAGTCTTTCTTCCATCAGAAGACTCACGCATAATGAAGCGCTGTTATATAAATATTCGATCATCAGCAATTTCGAGCGGGATGAAGACTCAAAGTGCACCAGTATTTCCCAACCTATCGCCTCAAGCGAAAAGAATGAGTTGGCCTCGAATGGGACATGAGAGAGCTGTCAGGATATACGCACCCATCTCTAAAATTGATATCGAATTTATCAGGGTGCTCGTACACCTCTAAAAGCAAGGACTCGTTGTCGGTTCGTGCCGCAGAGATTAGTCGTTCATCTGCAGCAGTGAGTCAGGAATCGAGTACACAATCGATATACGGCTTACTAGTGCTTGCACCTTCGTGCTCTTCCGTCATTGTTCGTGAGAGCCTATGAAAAGGGAGGGCGTATATATCGGCATTTGCCGTTGTGTCACAGTGACGCAGTATTGTCGACGGTGGGCCCTTTTTCAGAATCTCTACGGTTCAAGTGCATAGCCATGGTGCCCGAGAAGGAGGAGCGTCAAGGTTTACTTTCTGGAGAGACATCCTCAAGGAATGAGGCTCTAGACGACGCTTCTCTGGGTTGGTCTCGAAGGGCACTAGTCATTACCTCTGTCTCATTTATAGGGCTTCTGCTCTGTGCGAGTCTGTTACCTCCACTTTTTGGTTATCGCCATGGAATATGTGGTAAAGGTGTCTTAGACAAGGCGGGGGACGAGAGAATTGGATTTCAAGAAGGTGAAGCTCTGAAGTCGAATGGGACACACAATTTCAGGCGTACGGTCTTAATGGTATCGATCGACGGGCTTCGTGCCGACTACTTAGAAAGAGGTCTCACCCCACACCTCCTTGATATAAGTAGAACTGGTCTACGTGCCAAATGGATGAGGCCCATATTTCCGGTGAGCTGTCAATTGCCGCTCCATTATGGTATATTTTGCTCAGTAACACTCACGGCACATATTCCACTATTATAATAGACGTTGACCTTTCCGTGCGTGACATCAATTGCTTCTTCATTCGATGTACTAACAGTGTCTCAGGAATCACTGGGCATTGATGTCAGTTCCTAACCTTTGCAGCATGAGTCGTCACTGATGATTGTGCCAGGACCGGACTATACGCGGAATCCCATGGAATAGTTGCTAATGTGCGTCTTCACTCGTTTGTTGATTCCTACTTATGCCGCATCATCGATTATTTCAAAATGCTAATATAGCCCAATCCAGAATTTTTGGGATCCGGAGACCGAGTCTAATTTCTCTTATTCTGACACAAAACTGTCGTGGAATGCTTCGTGGTGGGACGGCGAGCCGGTAAGATTTCAACCCCTATCCTTGGTCGCCTTATTCATGTTCAATGCTTCATTTCGATCTGTGTTACTTGAACTCGCCATTTGCACATTCATCTTAATGCAGGTATGGGAGACAGCATCTAGGGCAGGGTTACTCACTGCAAACCTTATGTGGTAAGAAACTATCCATAGACATGACTTCTTACCGCTAACATACCGTGTATACTCAGGCCAGGACCACCAGTGACACGGACAGGTGCTAGCCCTACTTACTTCGTCCCTTGGAAGGTGATTGTGCTAGTTCCTTCCCTTCATTGTCTAGAGTTCACCTCGTCTATAGGATAAAGTGCCTCTCGACGAGAAACTTGATCAACTCATGGATTGGATTGATCTGCCTTTGGATGAGCGGCCACAGCTTCTGCTCGGTACGTCCAAACATGAGTTGTATTTCATGTCTAAATTAGTGAATTTGAACAGCGTACGAACCTTCATTGGATCAGGCGGGTCACAAGGGAGGACCGTTTTCTAAGCTAGTGAATGATACGCTCGTTTACGTCGATCGCTTTGCTCGCGATCTCCATTTGGCTCTTGGCATGCGTAATTTAACGAACATCGTGGATATCATCTTTGTGAGCGACCATGGGATGACAGACACTCAAAACGTCGAGTTTATCTATCTGGAGGATATCATTGGCCCAGATTATGTTGATGCGATTGAGCATGAGGACGGTAATATTCTAGAAATATATGAAGCTTCGTATCTCTAACATCATCCGCATAGGATGGCCATCGATGGGATTGCGTTTTGGGCCGCAGACCAACACATCACACGTTCTTGAGCTTCTCACTGCTGCATCAGCGAAGACACCGGAAAAGTTTTCAGTGTTCACTCATGAGACTATGCCTACTGCCTACCACTTCTCTCATAACCCCCGAATAGCGCCACTTTACATTGTCCCCGAGATCGGATACGCGCTCACGACTCAGAAAGAAGGCGACTCGAGGCTCGTGAAAGGGGTGCGCCATTCTGTGATTGCTTACGAAACTCACTGAAGGGGAATAACTTGTAGAATCATGGCTATGATAATACCCAACCGTCTATGTATGCCATGTTCGTCTCTGATGGTCCTTTCTCTGGGAAGGCAAAGCGACGAAGTAGAATGCGCACCCGTTCCACATCGAACTTGTTTTCACGTTTAATTGGAGGTTCTCAGAGCCGTGATGGATGGCATACCACAGGCGAAACATATGTGATGCAGGGCTTTGAGAACATAGAAGTATATGGACTCGTCACCAAACTTCTTGATATTGAAGCGTACGCCGCCAAAACAAACGGGACTTCTGGTTTTTGGAATCAATATCTATGAGCGCAGACAGTCACTACTTAGAGGCAGGACATTTTCACATGTGTTTTGTCGTGTTTCTTCTTCACACGTAATAATATTGTATATATGACAGGTCACCATATGACAGTACTAGTACGCGTCTGGTCGTGTAGTGGTTTGCCTTTATCAAAAGTTTAAGTCTCTCCTAGGAGCGAAAAGGAGAAGATTCCATACGGAAATCGAGACTTTACTAGCTCATCTGGTTAAGACTCTCAACGATGACTAGGCACCATCAGGATACCTTGAATGGCCACCTTGAAAAGGCTACCTGTTCACTGTTTCGAGCCGGCATAGTCGCTTAAGCTCAAGCTTTAAACAATTTCCTTCGTTGTCCAATACGACCCCATGTTTCAAACTTTCTGTAATGCATATATATTTTCATTCAATAGCCAACAAGCCAGCTATATATGCACCCGTTTTTTGAAAGGCGTGAAGAAGACGAAGGAATTACCATGTTATGGCGGACACCTATATACCGCGGGGATTCACACTTGTGTCTCTGGCAAACCAAGACATATATTAGATCCTCAGCGCAGATGCAACGGCTAGGAGGAATACATCGACTTTGCTGGTCGGCGGAGAGCTATTCATATTACCCCTCTAGTCGGCCTCCTGCAATTAATGGGGTCATTGGCATGCGTCATAAATGTTGCAGGGTGCCCTTTAAAAGCGTTTACTTTAGTCGGCCCGAAACCAACGTTTTTACCTTAGCGGATTGACCGTCTTAGAGTGACCGACAAAGCTGGGTGAATTACTACAGTAATTGTGAAAAGGGGGTTTCCAGATCCAAGTGCGTAGCTTATAGGCTACTTTGACAATCATATTGCTTGTTTTTATAACTTGACTTGTGAGCGCACGTATCATCCTCATGATGCCAGGCGATCTATGTTAATTCCTCTCAACCTCGATCGAGCCCGGAAAAGCGACAGCATCACTGCACTATAGCCGACTTGCGGCTCATACCGTCTCGCTTCGCGTACCATATGATTGCCACTCCCCATTCCAGACGTAAACCTGCTCTGCAAGTTAAAGTAAGCATCCTATGGGGCGTCCTGCTGACTACATCCCGTTGATGACAAACCTTCATGGCCGTCAATGTGACAGTTGTTTGTGACGCCAGCCAGTTGAAGGGCAAGATGTCCATTACACACCTTACCTCTACGCAACAGCTTTCACAAATTCTCTCAGCGTCGAGGGACAAACTCTCGGTAATGACTTGTCAATCTTGCCGTTTGTATATCTGATGTTGCTTGATAGGTTATCGATTTCCACGCAACATGGCGAGCATTGGTCTAACTTCTCTAACAGGTTACATACTGATCTACTATGTTTGACTTATGGTTGACTATAGGTGTGGTCCATGTCGGGTTATTGCCCCCGTGTTTGAGAAACTGGCTAAGCAGCATCCGAATGTAAATTTCCTGAAGTGCGATGTGGATGCGGTGCAAGAAATCGCCCAGACGTATCGAGTGACTGCCATGTAAGCCGTTTGTTATTGATGCCCTCTAAGACTGCAGATACCATAGTGCTGTGCAGGCCAACATTTATCTTCTTGAAGGGGTCTCAGAAGGTTGATCAAGTTTTAGGTGCTGATCAGCGGTGTGTTACTTCCAGCCCCGATTCCAACCATATTACTCTAAAGCGTTTCCCAAGGGCCCTTGAAACAACATTGAAAGCCCATATTGGAACTGGGGCTACAGGCGCATTTTCAGGCAAAGGTCAAACACTGGGAGGCTCTAAGCCTCGGGAGGACCTGACGACCTCTGCATCTACAGCTGCTACAGGTATAACAAATCTGGATCCCCAAGTGAAGCTGTTCATTGGTCTCATTGGGGTGTATCTGCTATTATGGTACTTCTCATCCTAAAGGTGGGTCACGCCCTGCGAAACCACTCTGGAAATGCATGTAGTACTTGGTTTCTAGGGGAAGATTCTTAATGTCAGTTTCTATTGCCAGAGGCATGGCTTACGACAGATCTATATATATTTAGTAGCAACAAACTCATCAGGCTCTATGGATACCACGAAGCCAAGTGCTCATGATGATTTGAACATAGCCGTCCTTGCCATCTCATGGACTAATCTTCAATGTGTCCTGTCACCACTCGAACATATTTCCATGATGCACATGATGGTCACTGGCAATGTGACCTAATAGTCCGTAATTCGAAAATCAACTTGCGCGTAGAATGCCTTGAGCGAGAGGCGTCGGTCTCCCGACTATGATAGGAGATACTCAGTGACACGGAATCACGGCTTCCGTAAAAGGTATGACTAAGCAGAGCACCTATTAAACATCACTGGTATTGTTCGAGTTTCAGGACTACGCTTATCGATCCGTCAGGACTCACGGTATATGAGAGCAGGGCTAAGGCGTCTATCTCATCACACTAGGCTTCTCTCTTGCGACTCCAACATGTCTCGTGCGTCGTCCATTTATCATTTTGTGCTGTCGTCTTCTCACTTGAACAATTAATCAACAGAGTACGCTCCTCGTCTAATTGGTGCTGCCAACACGCTTGGTCAGTTTCGAAGCCGTCAATGAACATCCGGAGACTCATCAATTATACAGATCATAGGGTGTATATTGAGCAAGGCAGCACGGTGCTGTCGCCCTTCCACGACATTCCACTCTTCGCTGATCAAAACAATGGCATCCTCAACATGATCGTTGAGGTCCCTCGCTGGACCAACGCAAAGATGGAGATCTCCAAGGAGGAGCCTTTCAATCCCATCAAGCAGGACGTGAAGCGCGGTAAATTGCGGTTCGTTCGCAACTGCTTCCCTCATCACGGGTACATTTGGAACTATGGAGCCTTCCCTCAGGTGCGAGAGGAAATAAGAAGATTATTGAGCTTGCTGATAGTTACGACAAAACCGTTGGGGAACAGACATGGGAAGATCCGACCCAAACTCACGCAGAGACCAAGGCGAAGGGTGATAACGACCCGTTGGATGTGTGTGAGATCGGAGAGCAGGTTGGTTTCGTTGGCCAGGTGAAACAAGTCAAAGTCCTCGGTGTTATGGCCCTCCTGGACGAAGGAGAGACCGATTGGAAAGTTCTTGTTGTCGACGTCAACGACCCTCTCGCATCCAAACTCAATGATATCGAGGATGTCGAGAGGCACCTCCCTGGGTTGATCAGGGCTACAAATGAGTGGTTCCGGTGCGTTAGTTGGCAACCGTGTTTACGTTTCTGTGCTCTGACAATTCATGTAGCATTTACAAGATACGTTAGTACTGTTAATAGGTATGCTATCTCCATGTTCTGAAACTTTGACACTTGTTAGCCGATGGAAAGCCTGAAAACGTGTTTGCTTTCTCCGGAGAGGCGAAAAACAAGAAGTATGCCACAGAGATCATACATGAATGCCATGAAGCGTGGCGCCGCCTCGTCATGGGCGAAACTCCCGCAAAAACGCCATCTTATGATCTGTCCATGTGCGCAATCGAGTTTGTGGCCACGTGCTAGTCTGATTATATTACTTGGGCAGTTACAACTTGACCATCGATGGGTCCCCAGGACAGGTCAGGAGGAGTGACCCTGTACATGCTGGCCTCCCACCCGATTCCAGGAAGCCTCCCGTTCCTATCGATCCTTCCAGTGAGTCTTTGTTTGTTTCAACGTCGCTCGCGCTTATATGACTTGTGTGATAGTTTCTAAATGGCAAGTGCCCGAGTTGAAGTGTTTTTTACCCATCAGTCATGCTTATTACCGTGCAGGTTCTACATTGCGACCGCTCAAGTCTGAGTTGTTATGTTTTTTTGCTTTCTCAGCGAAAACGTACCGTGGAAAACAGCTACTTCAAAAATTATGCTTTACTGAAGACGCCGAAGTGAACAGTTTTTCAATGTTTTTCTTTTGTTGATACATATTCTACAAATTTCTCGTGCTAGTCACTTCAAGCACTTTCTATCCCTTTGTCTGCTTGGATTGGTGGATACCGGCAAAACCGGTCTTGAACAAACGATACCGTCCAGATGCCTTCTGAAGCTGAGTATATGGAGTAATCCCTGCCGTTGACGCCAGAGATAGTGTGAGTTTCCAGTACCTTGGGTGTCTGCCCTCGTTTCACGTTGCTTGCGAGCTCAGCACGCTGGTACGTGAATGTAAATGGCGGTTCGCCAATGAGCTCGAAACGAATCTCCGCTTGGTCGCCTGCAACAGGTGTTTTCAGCAGTTACGGTGAGGACGTGGTATCATCGTACCTTCGCGAATGTCTTGAACTACTTTTCTGCCGTGCGATACCTTGGCTGTCGGGATGTTGTGGATCCGGAAACTCAAATCCGACACCGTAGTCTGGCACATATCCTGTTCGTGGGCAATCGAAACTACAGAAAACTCTCCAGCACGATCTGCTACCCGTCTGAATGGCGAAGTTTGCGCGTGTGCAGAAGTCAGTTTGCCGTCAAAGCGATATCTTCAGAGCTTAGTTTAAAAGGATATATCATACCGAGAACAATGGCGACACGTACTTGATTTTCCATGGAGGGCTGCCCTCTAGTTGGAATTGGAGTGCTTCCCCTACACAATAATCCTGCCGCCTGTCGAAGGGTACGATGACGGCAGTTTCAGCCACGTCTATCCACTCAGACTGTCGACTGGTGTCCACCTCTGATTGTCGACAATTGGATGCATCTCGTATAGAATCAATCGTCACCAAATGTGGCCCGACAGTTCGGAAGATATAGTTGGGGATGTCCAATTTCCAATCATGCAAAGAGGTTTCAACCTTCTCTTTGTGAATTTCACTAGATGCGAGGTTTTTGATGGATAGATTTAACGTGAACGGTGGTATGCCTTTGAGCGCTATTGTCCCATCCTCATCGCGGGGACCAAGTCGGTCATTCAGACAAAATGAAATGCGACTTGATCGTTTGAAATATGCTGTCGGCCGAGGGTAGACTTCCTGTTCGAAGTGAAGCCGTTTCGACTGTGGAATGGCGCCACCTTGCTTAGGGATAGGATACGAAGCATCGCCGATGGCGTAAATTTCGTAATAGACCCTACCCGGTTTGGATGTCTGCAGTTGAAAACGCGTAGAAGTCTGGATACTACTGAAACTTGGTTGATCAATGAGCTTGATACCTCCTTTGTCCATGCCTCTTGCGATATTGTAACTTAGTTGGAAGGGTGGGCTGCCTGTTTAAAGTTAATACACAGACGGTTCAACCAATAAAATACGGACCGTTGAGGGATAGATCCACGTGATCATCAGAACCTTCACACTAATAATGCTTCCATGCAGAGCAACAACTAGATAACGACAGATGGACTGACCACGCCTGACAGTATGAAGGTACCGTTTCCGGCTATGTAAGTTACTTGCGTCGCGTTGGCTAACTGAGCCGTCGGTCTCAGTATCCACTCCACGAGGAACTTATCTTCATTGGGCATCACAGATCCCGTACAGTATGTATCATTCACCTGTACAAACTTATCAAATGACGAACGACTGCGCTGACCTTGTGCTCACTTCCAATAACTCGTACAGGCCGGCCTCAGACACAGAGAGGTATTCATTTGGGGTTGATAGAGTCACTTTTGTCACTCCGGCTTGGGGATCGTCCGCTCTACGATATTTGATAGTCCACGGCTGAAAACGCGATCACTCAGAATTCCACACAGCAAGTGTGTCTGTCGCTCACCGCATCACCTGTAAGCCTAAGGGGTAGATGGGCGCGGCTACCCTGCAGGAGCGACGTTTGCCTTTTGCCATCCTGGGCATAGAACTTGACCGTAGGCTGATGGTATGGCATTTAGAACAACAGCCGTGTATGAAATGATTGTCTAAGTAGCGCACTTTAATTCGCTTCACATTGACTGAAATGCCGGGGACAGAGAGTTGGCGCTTGCAGCCATATGCGTCCTCCACACTCACTACACAACCAGTCAATCACAGCAGTACTGGGGCACCCTTAGTTCTCACCCAAATCGACAAGGAAATTGCCACCTTCCTCATCAATCACAGGAGGAACCGGTAATCGTAAAGTCTCCCGGTGGTTCTTAAGATCAGGTACGCGCAAGTTCTGCGTAGCTTTAGAGCTCAAGGTCTGAATTTCCAGGTTCCATGGAGGTGTACCCTATTTCACCTGTTGAATCAAATTCGACAGTCTTTCTTAATTATGGCGCACTGACCTTAAGATTGACATCGATATCAACCATGCTACCAGAGCAACTGTGTAATACTTGTTTTCCATTTGCCTGGCTTGATTTGACGAAGTCAGCGGCGGCAAGGGGATGCACAACTTGATTGATAGTTGGACCGTCCAACTTGATATTTTCATAGTTTGCATCACTTAGGCGAAGGAATGTATAAGTGTAACTGCCACTTCTGCAAGTGAAGTGAGTGTGTAAACGCAATTTCTGGAAGTGTGCAACAAACCGATCAGGTTGCAGGGTAATCTCCCCACGCGAACCATGGAATGTCTTGCTGAGCTCACGAGTGGACTCTCCATCGCGCTTCGTCTGGTAAAACACAACGAAGGGTGGCTTTCCTTGGAAAATCAGGGAGACCGACATGCCCGTATCACCGGAGCTATCAAGCACAAGGTCAATAGCCGATTTAAAAACTATAGCCCGTGAAGCTAGTTCACCACTCGTGGATGCGTTTCCACTCGATATCAGCTGCGGGAAGAGGTTGCTCGATGACGCGACATGTCTCTGGGCTCAAGACATCTCCAGGGCAATATCTACCCTTGACATTAACAATAGAATATTCGCCAGGTGCTCTAGCCAATAGAGCCAACTCGCGCTTTCCCAGTTGAGTTTTATAATCTTGTTGCCACGGCTTGAACTTCCTCTTGTCATCCATAAGAGGTTGATATTTGATCGTGATGTCCCATGGCCCGTCGTCAGCGTCTGCTTCGTTGGCCATAACCAAAAGTGGTGTCTCTTTCCCGATGAGAAGACTTGCCGGTCTGCCCGGTCCACAAGCTTTGAAGCTCATAGCACTACGTCGAAGGACGGTAACAGATTGACTAGTTTGCAACCTTGCGAAAGATGGTAGTGAAGCTAAGTTGAGTGTATTCCCAACGCCATCCGTCAAAGCATCTAGCGCGTAGGTGTAGCGCCCAACCATATCCAACTGCATGGTCAAAGGTATGCGAATTTCTTGGGCATTCTCGCGTCCTCGGGCCTGAGGTTGTCGTCAGTGTAAGCAACCGAAACTCCAGAGTATCTCACTGCATGGTCACCCTCTATGCCTTCCACCAGAAAGTATTCCCGATGACCAGCGACATCTCGATGCCACTTGAGAGTTACAGGCGCAACACCATACAGTTTCAGTTCCAAAGCCTCGGTTGTTCCTACACAACGTTTCTCATCATCCCTAATCCCACCTGCGACGAACTCCACCCTAGGGCAATGGACTACTGTAACTTCCGTGGGACGGATTCGAATCTCGGTATTCGCCTGATCCAGCGCTCTCTCTAGGCGAACCACCCCTGGACGGGAGACCTTGATATGTTGGAGCATTTCAGTCTTCTCTAACCGGTACTCCAGGTCTGGAGCACTCCCTCCGGTCAATGCTCGTTGTCTGGACGGTTCGTTGAAGTCATAGTAGTCGTCATCAGTGTCATCTTCCTTGTCGGGATCCACTTGTTCAAGTGCCATAAGCGCGTCCGATCGAACCTTTTCGATTTGTCTTAAATCCCGAGACGACAGATTGACGTACATCCGCGAGCCATCGTCACCTAAAGGGGAGAGTGAATACGATATATGGGTAGGATGGGTATTATTGAAGACGATTGGGATGAGGGCGACGTGCTCGGGAGGTTCTAGGCAAAAGGACTTTGCCAATGGGTTTAGTTTAGCTGTGCTGAATGTGAAGTCATGCAAGGTCACCAAAATATCAATAACATGTATGACCTGACTTGCCTAATTGGCGACAGTCGAACTGTGTGCTGCCCGAATAAGTGGCCTCCTTGATTGATCACGTCCTCCACATACACCGCTCTCTCTCTGGTAGATATTTCAGCATCCGATCCCGCTGATGCTGAGGATGAGCCTCTCAAGCAAAGCAATAGTTTTAAAACTAGGGTCTTACTTCGAATCCAATTCCATCGCGGTGTGAACTTCATGCAGTAACAATGGAGTACCCTCTTGAGCATAAAAGACAAACGATTACTCACGTCATATGGCTTAAAAAGCGCAACATCAAATGAAGTGAGAATGATGATTTGCATCACTCTAGCCTTCCAACTGAACGCTAAACGTGGTATCCGAAGTTCAGCCATACCCATTATGAAAAAGGCGTCAAGAGCGACCCATGTGAAGAGATATCTCCACCAGCATTCAGGATACCACCACCTCAAAAAAAAACAACGAGCCTTAATAGCCTAAAGGCCATGGAAGGTAAAATTGGACCTCAAAATTTCAATAATGGATCCACACCTGCAGCAGAGCTCCAAAGCTAAGTACATATAGTCTTTGAGCAGGAGCCTTGATATAATCCAGTGGGATCCTGGCCTGAGGCAGTGGGTTTGAAGGTGCTAGCTTGTCCTGTTCCGATTTGGTGGCGGAAGCCATCGTGCGTGGCGCAAGGACGCGTCGCGTTCTTTGTAGACATGGACCTATGGACACAAATGGGCCGAAGTGGATGCACTCAATCCCAAGTTCAACGATTCGATAATGTTTGAGCATTTTTGTCATGAATAACTGGATCTTGATCTTGGCTATTCCTGAAAAAAATAAAAACCTGGAAACGAGGCTAATACCGTACTTTTTGTAGAATAAAGTGAACCGATAGTGTAATACAAGAGCCTTTGTTGTACTGTACTCGGAGAGGTGTTTCCAGATCTCACTTCACTTGATGTTGGTTGACTCTGAGGCTTATTATTTGATAAGGTCTGACCAACCTATGTCTACAGACTCAGAAGGAGATTAGGTTACTGTAAACGCTTGCCCCACTACACTCGATGTCACGTCATCAATGCGATGTGTCTCAATTCGCTAAAATATAGAGTATGATTCAGAGACCGAACGACAAGACAAAACTTTCACGTACTTTTGGACCTGTTTCCCGACCTTCATGCTTTCATATATAGGTAGCTTTGGCTGATCTTGAGACGTGCCCGAGTGGAGAGCGGCCTGTTCGGCGAGCATAGGAATAGGCGCGAGATCAAAGTCCGAGGAAAGGTGCCAAAAGAAAGTCGAAGAAATTCGAATTTGTGGCCGTGTTACATTGGTAACAGCCCGCAATGATATAGCCTGCATAAGATTAAAAGGGAATCATAAATATAAGTCAATGGCGTACAGCGAGCGTTGCATCATTTACGACGACCTCATGATATCCCGCTTTGATCAACCCTCCAGTCATATGCTCCAACTGCTTTCCTGCCTAAGAAACAATGTAAATAAGTAATGCATAATTACGCTCCCAAGGAACGGTAAACGGACTCTTTCGAGCCTTCCTCTAATTTGTGACGAATTGACTTGCCTGTACAAGAAGGTACTTGCCTTCTTTGGGGAATAGAACAGGAATACGTTTCCCAGTGTTTCTCGCCCAGATATTCAGACCAGGGTAACGAGATCGACCATGAATGGTCAGAAAATTGAGATCAGTATGAAAACCAGCAAGTATGGTGTCCTTTGCCCCATACTTTTGAAGATCGGATGCTGTTGGAGCAAGAAGGTGGGGGCTGAAAGCAGGATATGTGACCAGAAGCGTGAAACTTTGGTATTCCTCACCCGTATCTCCCAGCTTCGGTAAAGGCAGTACGCTCCAAGCCCAGACCAAGAGCAGTCATTTGGGCAATGTCTTCCACTGCTCGCTTCATGGAGGCACCCCAGGTCTCCAATGTAGGTTTCCAGGTCATTTTGAATGGTTCAGCGTCAGGGATAATATTAGGTACATTTATACCCGGAAACGCGTTTTCATATGGCGGTGGAGAGGACATTCGCCAAAAGAATCGGCATTTAGGGTCGGGGTTATACCCTGATATATCAAGGGGCCGCTCAGAAGGCTCCAATCGTTTGATTACATCGAGGCATGGCTCATGTACAGCACAAACAGGCTTCTCTGTGTTCTCTAAAGTGACACCGATTTGATATGCCAGTTCTGGCCGTTCATCTCGCTTGAGTAATTCCTTTGGCTGCGAAAAATAGTCCTCGAGGAGATCAAGGAACTTTATGTTGTCCTCTTCCTCAATGCGCGAGTCGTGCAAAATAAGAGCGCCGTAAGTGATTAATGCATTGGCTGTCTACAGAACTACATCATTCAGTATCATCAGCCTTTCATTTGATAGGTACAACACCTTCGTGCACTCATGAATCTGTCTATCACTGGATCTGGGAGACAAGAAGACATCAAGATCGACTATAGGAAGGGTCGCGAATGAGGACATGAGGGTCATCTTGAACGAGCGGGTCAGAACCCTCGGCAACTACCGAGTTACCGCGCCACGCGAATACCTGCAAGTCATAGAAGACTCATAACGCCTCTGTCCGTTACTCCCACTAAGTTAGCTTGCAGCTCAAACATGATAAAAGTAAGTTGATCTTCGCCACCACCTTACACATTTATCATCTGGACGTAATGCATAAGATATGGAGCATGAAAAAGAACGAGGAGGCTGCGGCAAAGAAGAAGCCAAAGACGAGTGCAGCCCAGATTCGAGTGCAAAAAGGCTTGTACATAAACATTATGAAGAACTGCTCCCTGTTTATTGTTGTTTCTAGATCTCACAGAGCTCGATCTACCATCGACAATGAAACTCTATCACCCAGACGCCACCAACCTTTTAAACTTTGAACTCACAATCACTCCTGATGAAGGTTTGTACAAAGCTCCCCTATGCAGAGCTGTGGTTGATCGGTGAAAAGGCATGTACAGGGGTGGCGCGTTCCAATTCTCTTTCGTCATCAATACCAACTACCCACACGAGCCTCCAAAGGTGAAGTGCATCCCGAAGGTGCGTGTCTCCCAATCGTATCTTTCATTCATGTACGTTGTTAAATTTTACGTAGATATACCACCCGAATGTGGACTTGGAAGGGAATGTCTGCCTGAACATACTACGAGAAGACTGGAAGCCTGTACTCAATCTAAATTCTGTCATGGTCGGATTACAATATCTCTTCCTCGAACCTAACGCAGATGACCCATTGAATAAAGGTTTGACTTACTTTTCCACGTTCTTGATTTTGTATTGATTGTCGGCCCTTCAGAGGCGGCAGAGGACCTGCGGAGAAATCGCGAGGCATTTATACATAATGTGAAGAATTCACTGCGAGGTGGCGTGATCAATGGAGTGGAATATGACAACGTTTTACCACGATAGAACTGCAATCGGTAATCGGTGAACAAGACCGCATTGTATCGCGACCCCACCTAATGAGACCATGATCGAAATGCCAATGGCCATAGCAGTTGCACGGACTTCATTTGAGACTTGCTATTGCATCCCATGACGGGTAGCAGAATCTTATTCCTGTCAAGCACTTTTCGATCCCAATATGATATGGCAGAGTCGACAAGTGCATTTGTGAATATCGCGCGAACTTAGAGCTAAGACATCTTCTCAGCATATTTATGTCGCAAATTGTGACACAATAGCGGCGGTACAAAGGCTGTGCAAGGATTAAAATTCAACTTCCACGATACGTAGTATAAGAGTAGGGGCTGATTAAGAGCGGTATATGATAGTGCTGGTTGGGCTCCAATAGATTGAAACTGATCTATGTGCGTGCGAGAGCCATCGCGACTTTAGTCGAAGCAATCGGACGAAGAGTCTTCGAGCTGCACATACCTCGACAAAAGGGTAGAAGCAGTTTCTCTCAGTCGTCTCGAAATACTCTTGGGTTTTGAAGATGACCTTGTAGATTCCAGCTTCTACAGTACGTCCAGGTTCGAGGAGGTCGGAACAGCGGCCATCACTATCTGTTGAACTGCCGAAAGCTGAACGAGTAGTGCCAATGGAGAGATGGCGACAGTCAACACACCTCCTCGACAAGTCACGAAAGGCAATATTAGTGCCAGATTGTAATTCTGCCTTTTGGATGATGATTTCAACACCCCTTGCTGGAATTCCCAGCGATGAATCGAGCACTACACTTGACATCCCATTCTCTCAGTGTAATTCTAAACGATAAAAACAAGTTTATCACCGTGACTAGTTATATGTGAACGCGATGATGAAGAAGGCATCGAGACCTCGAAGTTCGACACGAAGGGCACAGCACGATCGCGGAGTTCTGAGTCACGACATGCAATATTGACCTCAAGACTCGGAATAGAAAGGTCAGTCTCAGAGACGGTGCCGGCTGCTAGTATTCAACCCACGAATCATGCCTAAATAAATACCTTCTAGCAAGTGATGCAAGTGCTTTGATAATTGTGGTTCACTAGAGTGCAAGGAGGTAGTACCGTTTCACTAGGGTCATTCGCACATGCCTGATAATGCAGCTCTTTTAAACCATTATGACATCTCCTTGCCAGGCGCCAGCAGTGGTTTGGTGGCACTGGATACACGATCAGCCAGTTTGTCGACAGAAGGCACTCAGTAAAGCACATATCAATAACGAGCCTACCATGGATTCAATTGGATTGTATATAATACTTTTCAGGCAGATATCTTACTATTTCCCCATTGCATCGTCAGACTATCTTCTACATTCAATGCCAGTATATTGACAGCAAGTTTGATTGTACATGCCATGTCAATTCTCCTCAAATACACCATTCACGTTCGTAGGGAGGCGCTGCATTGTTGGGCTTGGCGGATCGAGCGATGGCGAGGAGAATTGCCGTCCAGCCATACTTTTGAATCAGAAGTGAAAAAGAGCCTAGCACGCCTGGACCGGCTGTTAAACATGTCGTAACTTTCAGTTTTCCTCCATGCTTTCCTTCCATATCGTGTACAGCTTCCTTCGATTGACATCCCTCGTCTCCTCCTTACTCGCGACGTCGAATATCCTCTGATACATTAGTTTGCGAAGCTCTAAAGGTGCCACTACGTCCGTCTGACTCTCATCACCGCGGGAGTTGCGGACGAGATGCGGGAAGGTAGGCTCAGTCAACCGACTTCGTTTCGGCTTCGGTTCAAAGTCTTCGGATGCGGATTCTGGGGATGATGCAGCAGCAGCAGCAGAAAGATCCAAGAACAGAGGTTCAAATAGAGACGTTTGAATTCTCTTGTAGGTAGTGTTAGAGGGTGTGCGAGCAGCTAGTGTTAGGAATGGTGACAATATAGTACAAAGAGGAATAGGCGAAGGCTGGTCCCCAAAAGTTATTTAGTTGTAAATAAACAGCAATTGGAAACGTACAGAGGGGATATTGCTGACTTTATCTAATTCTTCGAGATAGATGTCTGCCAGATGATATGCCAAACTGCTTGGCACACGGATGTCTTCGGGGCTGAGAACTGGTAAGCGTATGGAGACTTGCGTTGATGCAAATACACACCACAAAGGTCCTCCCGGTGAAGAAAGGATAGAATTGTACTCTGTGCAAGCATTTTCTTGCCAATCTGCGCGAATCAAGAGTCGAAATGCCGCGTTTGTAAACTTTCGGATGAGCATGTAATATTTGTCCAACCTGCATCCATTGTCAGAGGGCAACTACCAACTCTCAGTCCCATTCTGACCTTAGTCGGTCAATTCCATTCCATTCTCTAACTGTAGCTTCCCAGAATGCCTTGAGAAATGATAGTGATGTAGATATCGTAGAAATGGTGAGGACAAGATCCGCCAACTCTGACGAAAGAGCTTGCTGTACGAGTGGTTTGTCAGACATCCAATAACCTGAATATAGGTTGACATATGAGCTCATACGTTCGCTGAAGTTTCATAAATGCATACAATAAAAAAGTCCTTTCCATAGTTTGTCTAGTTCAGATTTAGGGAGAGGTTCTTGTGAATTGTTAGACAGAAAAACGGAGAGACTTTTAATAGCTTTGTCTCTGGTTTTCTTGTCTTGCTCAAGATTAGTGATGAAAAACGTCAAACCCAGTGAGACTTACCTGAAGATGCCAAGTATTTTCCAAGTGGAGGAACGTTAGGAGGAACATCCATCTCTTTTGGCAAGCGAAGAGTCGAGAGGTAGAGCGGAGATTCAAATTCAATCAGTTTAATCTATTTTGTGGCTGAAGCAGAAGCGCCGCCTGACTCGCGTGCCAAACTTAAGTATTACAAAAAGTAAGTAACATCCCTGACACGCTCGTACCCTAGTGGATGTTTCGAAAGATGTCGCTTTCCAGTTACAAGATCCAAAATTGCTCTCAGGCTCGGGTCCAAGTTTGACTGTTCTAAGAGTATAATACTGAGATACTTATGCCTTCCAGAGTGGATAGAACACTTGCAAGGAAATCTTCCAGTTTCTGTCACAGAATGGTACGTTTTGGTTATCCAGATCGACGTCTTCTTGGTGGCCTTGATTCGGAACCAGTTTCTGCAGGCTCCTTGGGTTTCAATCTGTATTGAAGTTTGCGTTGATTCGGTCGAATCCGCTATTGCGTGAGCCCATCCTGTTGATGATTCATGGTTTTTACCCATACATATGTCGGAAGAGCTGTAAGAGGCGGCTGTACCCGTCTTGAACTATGTGCAAGCCTTGGAATTGGGGGCGGAACAACGCCTAGTATTGGTCTTTTGAGGACAATAAAGAAGAATCTTCCAGACGCCCAGATAATGGTAACACTTCGCGTCAATTTCCACATATTTGCTCGAATTCAACTTGACAGGTCATGATACGGCCCCGCATAGGGGATTTTGTTTATTCTGATCTTGAGTTGAACAATATGTTGGAAGACATTAAATCATTCAAGCAAGAGAACGTTCTTGGTGTTGTTTTTGGCGTCCTTTCCCCAGATGGCACTGTAGATATATCGAAAACTCGGATGTGAGTTGATGCTTACGAAGTAGAGGACGAATATAAAGTGTGTGCCTCATCAGGTTGGTTGAAGCTGCGAGCCCCCTGCAAGGTCCGTCACAGAATTGTTTTGTCTGTCCATGTTATATAATTTGCAAACAGTGTGTTTTCATCGGGCATTCGACATGACAAGAAATCCCGTGGAAGGTTGGTATGCCGTTGATATTGTCTTGCAACCTTTCGAATACTTAGATCCCATTTGCAGCACTGAAAGACATTGCGTCAATCGGTGGCATTACTCGTATTTTGACTAGGTTATCTTCTTTCACTGCTTTGTGGGGGCGGCTGAATAGTTGTGGTCAGTGGTCATGGAAAACTTGCGCCAGAGAGCCTCGAAACGCTGTCATGCATTGCATCGCATGCCCTTGCGTTGCGACCTCCGATCACTATTCTCCCAGGATCGGGAATCAATGCGAATACAGCCTATGATGTTGTAAAATGTGACTGGTGGAAGGAATTCCGGGAGTTACATTTGAGCGCTGGTCATTGGATTGATGGGCCGATGCAATTTCGTAAAGAAAGTATGGGCATGGGCATTGGTGTAGGGGGTGAGTGGTGTATCTGGCGAACGGATCCGGACGTTGTCAGAGAAGTCAAACGTATCACAGAAGATTCTCTGCAGCAATAGTAATGGAAAGTACATTACATCTAGTACCAAATACCACCTAGCCCCGTGCACAAAGTTTCATGCTCTTGGATGCTTTCAGGAGGGGAAAACCCTAGCAACGAGCAACTCGCGCAAGCGTTTTCGAGCTATCTGAGAATGATTGTTCAGATTTCGGAAAGCCCAGTTGGAATCCTGCCAGACAAAGTCTTTCTTTGCATGCAAAGAATAGGTGCGAAGGAGGGCCACTCCTCCAGGCTAGTAAACATTTCAGCAGACTCCATGTATTTGAGGTGGGAAGAAATCTTACATGCTCTTTCATGTATGCAGTCGCATCTACAAGGAAATCATCTAGTACAAGGAGGCACTGTTCTGGTCGGGCTTGCACATATTGCTGAACTTTGATACGGTCCCAGACTGGCCCCTGCCACAGTTCATCTTTCATGATATCAGTACCTGCGGAATGCCCCTCTTTGCCTTGCTGTGCATTTCTCTGTCTCTTCTGCATGTACTGCATCGCATACTTGATGTCTTCATCTCGGGCACGTCGGAGGGAACTGGCCAAATTCAAGCGATAGAGGCATTGAATGATCCATTTAGAGGGGTCCCAGTCAAGAAACGCTGGCCCGGCGCGGAAATCATGGGGAAAGGCGTGCTAATATACACATCTCAGCCTCTGGACGTGTCCATGGCCATGCACCTTACATGCTACAGATGGAACATGAGAACTTCAAAGGTTCCCAAGGTAGCGGGACACCTACAAAATTATGATTGCCTTCTCCACAAGTCCAGAGGGCCATGACCTGACCACGGATGTAAGCTTGAATGCTTTGTTAGGGGTTAAACGCCACTCACGAGGTTCCCCCGTGCGCTAACCTCGTCAGTATAGTTTTGCAAGCCATCCCAATGCGCGACTCTGGTTATTATGTGATAGTTATGCCGTGGTGAATTATAGGGGAACAAGGCAGTTGCGAACGCACGAATTCACGAGAAACGTGCAGTGCCAGGCTGTGCTAAGTTAGATGCTGGTAATTCGGGGTTAACAAAAACATACTAATGACTCTTGCAACCAATCCGGCCCATACAAACGCACCACGAGCATCTGCCCAGGTCCAACCAATCATTGCGGGGGCGATGAGCCCAAAGAAGACGGCTAGTGGGACTGGTGTATAGAATTACTAAGACATCAGCCGCCTTAACAAAACTCAGACATACTGTAATATTTATGCTGGACTCTCGCGACTGATCAAAACGACCACCACATGATTGAGATTAGCTGCTTGGGGAGGGAAGAAGAACAGACCTGGGTCCCGTTCTAAATCACTTCTATCGATTAATTCCATTCGTGCGTAAGACGGCTTGAAGAAGATCCAACCCATATGCGAAAAAAGCAGACCTCGAGAGGCAGAGTATCTGGAACTGTCAAGCCAGGGCCTCGAGTGTTAAAGAGAAAATATACACACGGATCGTGTACGGGATCATCAGTAAATCTCTGGATAACTACCAATGAGAAATAGAAAGACTTATTAAACTAGAACTCACATGGTGCAGTCTGTGCCTGAGACACCTATAACCCTTCGGGCTAAGTCATCACTGGAGCGCGTAAGATGGAAAGTGCTGACCACCACTTTACTAGCATCTGAGTCGGGTCTCAATTAGTCAAGCAGTTAAGGTGCACACACCTTTATTGAACCTTGAAATGCCATGGACCCCAGAATTGCAAGGACAATTCTAACGCCTGAGGTCGCTCGGAAAGCGCGATGCGAGTACAGACGGTGATAACCGATAGTGATTCTACAGAAAGATGGAGTATGTTGACGTTGTGTCGAGGCATTTCACATCGGCATATGCGGCTTACCCAAAGCAAGAAAGTTGCCAAAGAATAACAGCCAAGACTAAGGACTGTCTCGAGGTGAGAGCGAGCGGCGACACGTAAAACACGCCGTAAAACGCGCTCAGGTGTGTTGCTATAAAGAATACACTGTTGGACCACCATATTGGGGCTGCAGATGGTGGATTAGAGCTGGGGTGAGTTGCAGGCTGGGAGCGAGTACGTGGTGGGGTACAAGTGGCCATGACGGACATCGTCAGTTTTCTAGTGAGACACAGACCTTGGTCAGAAATGGAGGATTTATTGCTTTATGTGGGGCGAAACGTTGCTGGCAGAGCAGTCGTGGATCGGCCAAGACACCGTCAACCAAAAGCCGAGCTTACTATCAAACAGATTAAACCAACGATAAGGGCCATTTGTCCGGCATTACGGTGATGTCGTGCATCGCGACCCGCGCCTGAACAGTTTCTACAGGCAGGATATGTCGAACATGCCGGTGACGACACTCTAAATCCAATCTGTACTTGTTGCTGTGTCTGAATGCCCCGTCAATTTTCCCCACGGTGCCGATGTATTTTGCGTTACAGGGTAGCTGTGCTCAGGCAAAGCTTAGTAAGGCGGTCTGTGCATTATTTAGCTGTTGTCGCGGCTCGGCGGCGGTGATGATAGACGGAGTACATGGCGACCACAAGCATCCAGAATAAGAACATTGCTTTTCAACCTCATGTATACTGTACCATGATGCATTCACATCAACCATTCAATATGCCGTTGATGGTTTTATTCTCTCCATATTCGTCCTTCGCTGCATTCCGTACATAATTCAGGGCTCGCCGGGTATCTCACCACCAGTTGTATGTATCCTGCAGAGTTCCCGTGAACATTATCACTAGGAATACTTACTATCTCGGAATGGCGAATGTCTCCGAGACTCGTGTACCTGTGAGCACATTTGGTCCAATTCTTCCGATCATTGTTGATGATATCGTAATCGCGCGGACTTAGCAGATCGGTGGTACAGGGAGGGTTGACCGCAGGTGCGGGGTTTTTATACTTCCTACAGCACGCAGCAAGGGGCAGGTCAAAGGCAGTAAAACATGTAAAGCGCGATGGGTTTGGAGCTGTGAAGTTGGTCAGATGTTGGTCAGATCCCTGACGGCATTTGGGTGCATCTGAGTGGGGACTGTTGCACACAATCAGTATCTTTGAAGCAGTTGTGGTATGTCAAGCACCTCATAATTGATTCTCTCCAGCGGTTTCAATTCAGGGTGAGGCACATGTTTTCTGTGAGGACTGACTCCAGCCTCTTTCTAGAATGAATCTGAATCCACTAGCCTTGAAGGGCTTAGTATAAATGTATACTACACCAGTACTAGACACTGTTGAGAGTGACAGAGGACTCATGGTCGACTTAGTCAGAATACCGGCTCACTTCTAATGATAATCCTTATGTAATAGAAGTTTCTTCAAGTTTAGTCCATCCACAAGTTCGACATATTTCTTTAGACACCACGGTGTATTTGACTGACAGTTTCTCTTATTTATTTAGAGTAGACCATTCAATAAGCGCCAAGGTGGTCAGTGTCTGTGCGGCGTTACATAAGCTTATGAGCTTACTGTTCGTAGTCTGTAGCTCAATGAGCGCACGATGACGAGAACAGCCTCTCCCCCCGAGCTTACGGTATCACTTCATGTCGAGAACTCTACTGAGGAGCTACAACAGCCAACGCCGCATCGGCTAGAGCAGAAGTTCAACCTCGATGACGCCTTCTCTATGGTCGAAGATGAAGCCTCCACTCCGTTTAATTTCAACTCAGACTCGTTTATAAAGGACTTGCAGTCCAGAGGTACCATAAGGACACATGATGACTCAGATGGTGAATGGGAGAACGCAGGTGACAAGGTAGTTGATATGCAGACTGCCCAAGAAGCGACATATGATTCGACCGACGCATCTATATCCACCTTGGACATCGATGCTGTGGAACCACACCATTCTCCTGCTACTCCGCCACAAGCCTCATCATCTTCCCAATCTATGGATTCGGAGGTGCCTCCTTCCACGCCTCCCGACGACCCTACCGCTGGAAGGCACTCTCAATTTACTCATATCGCTCTGTCTCCCAATTCCGACATGTCTTCGCATTCTCAAATCCGCGACGTTAAACACGCATATCCAAACGTTATCATAGATGCCTCCAAGGCTGTCACGACTGATCTCGCGATCCGTGCTCCCGAGTTTCCACCATCTATTTCGCAACAGACTCCAAACTTAAGCTCAGCGTCATTAAAACCGACCGCCGATGCTATTGCGCCGACTTCGACTTCAGAGAGTGACCAGGCTCATCACACCAGACCATCCGTAAACTTACCACCCGCAAGGGTCTCTTCTACACCAGTACATCATCAATCTACACCTTCGACATCATCTGGAAGAACTCGATCCAGTGGTCCATCCGCCTTCCAGAAAGTAGTTTCCCAGACAAGGCCTCCATATTTACCCCCAAAGCAGAAGGATGAGGATGAGAAGCACAGGAGAGAGTGGGAGGAGATGATGCAACGTAGCCGTCTAGCAGGTTAGTGAATTTCACTTTCTTGACTATCACTGAAAGCTATGTCTGTCTTGTCTGTTTAGAGAGACGACGACGCGAAGCTCTCGAGGCACGTCGTCTGGCTCGTGAATTGTCTGTGGAAGCGAATACATTTCTTTGGGAACAAGCTGTCATGCCAGATTGGAAGAAAGCTATGAAGGATTCCAACTTACGCAAACTCTGGTGGGATGGTGAGTGCATTTCGGGTTTTCCATCACTTCTCGGGCCCGTATGTAAACACGGTCTGTGCTAGGAGTCCCCACAAAGCTTCGAAGCGCAGTATGGGAGCGTGCCGTTGGTAACGGACTTGCCTTGAGCAAAAGTATGGCTCAACGCTATTCTTCGGTCCCGCAATCTATTTAACTCGTATCTTTCACGTCCAGACACATATGCATCAACGCTTACCCGAGCGAAGAACCTAATTGCTGCAAAGCGATTTCCGACGACAGCGCTTGCATTGCTGGAGTCCGACATTACAAGCACACTGCCGCAACTGCAAATATTTAATTCCTCAACAGGGCCACTGTATGGTGATTTACGTGATTTACTTTGTGCGTGGGTTGTCAGCCGAGCAGATGAGGGTCTGGGATACGTAGAAGGGGCTGCCAAAGTGAGTATTACGACGGCATTGTGCTGTCATATCCACGTTTAATCCAATGCTTCGCGATCCGCCGGCGCTCACCTACTTGACTGCTTTCCAGATTGGTGGCATGCTGTTATTAAATCTGACTGGTGCTCCGCAAGCTTTTCTCGTGATGCGTAACCTTCTGGAAAGAAATTGTCTACGCGCTCTTTATGGCGGTCCTGCTACCCGAGATGACGTGCGTGTCCCAAAGAAATTGAGCAGAATAACGTCTAAGTGTCGATTTTAGGTTGAAGCTTACTACCGGTAGGTCCTGTTTCTTATCGCCGAATGATACCAACGGCCGACCTTGTTCAAGAATATTCGATACCTTACTTGCAGACGGGATGCCAAAAGGTTTTTCGTTCTTCTATACTATTTGAAAATTTGCTGACATAGCCACCTTGAAGTTTACTTCAATTTCAAGCAGCATCAGATATCTCCGTCGGAATACCTTCTGGACTGGCTTTTACCGATGTTCTTGAACCATCTTCCTCTAGAAGCTTGTTCTCGAATATGGGACGTGTTCTTACTAGAAGGCGACGCCTTTCTCTTCCGTGCCGCGCTTGCTGTCCTTGCATCCATCGAATCGCGCCTCTTCTTCCCGGACCGTAAAGAGCTTTTGGAGGTACTGAGGGGTGAGAGTAAAGCTGCCCTCGAAGTTGCAAGAAGAGACGCTGTGAGCCCACTCCAGAGTGAACATGGCGATATTTTGGGACCACGATATGACATATATCATGTGAACGAGGAGACTGTGTGGGAACGAGTGATGGAGATGGCCGAATGGTGGAAGGAGGGCACTTGGCAGCGGCTTATCCTCCGAGAATTACCTGATTTGTAATTTTCGTATTTGGTACTTGATGGCGACAAGATAGCAAGAAGATGTTCAGTTATTGTGATGTATTTATCAACTTTTATTCATGAATGTAGCGAGGGTTACGATCAAAACATTGCTGCAGAAAACAATCGAAAGCAAAAGCCATAGTACACGATGCGAATAACTATTTGGACAATTCCTCATAAAATAGCTTCAATCTTCGGACGCCGGGGCAAATGGCGAGACGAACCCTCTCACCCTCAACATAAAGGCTACGTCGATTGCCTTCAAACCAGCCTTTAGATCCAGGGCTGCTCAGGTCCTTGTCCCGATAAATCTTAGCAAGTCGGTCGCGTTGTAGACTCCAGTTCAATTTGTGGACGACCGGCAGCAGCGTGTGTGAGATACGGGACGAGCAAGATTCAATGTCTGGCAAAACAACTCGAGCAGTATGGTGAACCTTCAAGGGGTCGGAAGGACGAGAGCCGAGAAGGGTGGATATTGAATTGCAGACATAGGTGCGATCGAGGCGCTGACAAGTCCAGTATTGTTTCACAGACTGAAGATTGGAAGTGTGCTAAGATGTGGGTGCTTGAACGATAGGACGCAACATGTTCACCTGTGGCGAGTAGATGTAGAGACCATGTCTCCATCTTCTTTCCAAGCCAAGGCCTCGCATTACACCTCGCTGTACAAGGTCACCAATAGTGGGTCGAAGGTTGCCACCCTGGGCAAACAGAAAGTGCCGAATACGTGACGGGGCTACCACGAGAACACGCAGTCTATGCAATGCTCTATCTGATGCGAGATTGCGAAAAACCGGTGATATAGTGGAGAGCTGGGCCAAGTCAGGGAGGTCCAGGAAAGAAACTGTGTGCCCGTGGTGGATCAGGGGGGAAGATAACTTCAAAAGTCTAACCTACATATGTAGAGGAGAACCTCAGGTGGTATGGTGAGTAATGTTGGTGCGTTATCTGTGTCGGAGCCCATACTTGAAGCGGTTGAGCATGAGATCTTGAGAGTTCGACCGCAATGATACTTATGAGAACACGTGTGGTTGTGCTGCGTTCGTTATGCTGCGCGTCACTGTGACGACGCACATGAGCGGAGTCACTTCAACGCTGAGTTTCAATTGCAGAATCCGACATAACCATCAGTATTACATCATGCATCATTTCTTCCATCACTGTCGTCCAGGCTCAATTCATGGATTAGTCTCATAAGTTTCTGATTGGAATTTTTTGTCCGCACAGGAACGGCTGCTCAGACATGAACACGACTTGAGAAGATATTACGCGTTACTAATGGTGATTTCAATAGGCGCTCTCGACGCTCCTTCTAGTAGGCCATTTACTAGCATCGCAGTGTCTTGCAGTGTGGCTCTCGCACCTTGTCATGTCAGCTATACTTTTCCAAATTATGCATGTGGCATTGCTATCACTCTAGGTTTTCCACTAAGGGCAAGTTGCCCTAGAGATGCATGTAACTTTTCACAGCTGCTAATAGCATAAGTATACTGACGCCCATGTCAGCCATTGAAGAATGGAGCAAGTACTATACATACCCTAGAGCCTCAGGTGGATATTCATGCGAGGCATTGAAAGAGAATCCACAAACCTACTAGACAGGTAACCCAGACAGTAGAGATTCCTGTTATTGGTACATAAGATCGACTTGAAAAGATGGCCGACAATAATCACGTTCTCGCCAATGCAACAAGCAGCTACATCCACCCAGTCGTGAACTTTGGTAATTAAGTCTTGGTGAAGCCACAGCGGAGTCTAAAGTGTAGTTTCTCGCTACTTAATGTCGTTCAAGCCTATTGGTCCGGGATACGTTTCTGGAGCTGCTGTCCCTCCACCGCCCGATTTGCCTTCTCCCGATTTCAGTCCAAGCCAGTCATGGCACTCTCAAACAGGTGTCATTCCCATTTTTCTGGCCCCTTCTCTCGTTGCTTCTCCTTCCGAAGAAACTCTTGTGCCTTGTACATCCGACCCTTCTTTACACTCGGCATCTTCAGAACTCAGCACAGGTACTTTTGGACCGATGAAGCGACATCGACTGCAAACCTCTGCAAACCTCGACTTGAATGGTCACGTCTCTACTGGAAAAGATACCTGGGGAACTATAGCTGCTAAGTCGCCATCGTACAACGTCCATCATGCGTTGTCTTCGCCTTTACAAGGCCAAAGTCGAGTGATGCGTCCCGTATCTTCCAGCTCTACTTCGTCTACCCCTACTATCCCTTCACTCTCACTTACGAACGACGAAGAAGATACCTTCTACAAGGAAGAGGACTCAGTGTTCACCATATCTGCCTATTTTCGCGGCTCGTCTTCTCTTTATGACAATGCTGATGAGGACACAGTTATCCCTCGGCCTTCCAACTCGGACGGAGTTGACGTGTCCCTGTACGGCTGTTCTCTTGCTGCTTCAGCCTCCCCTCCTGAAGTATCGGTGTTTAGTAATGCTCTTAATACACGTATGCCCTTGAGACGCAAGAAATCTGAGCTAGACGTCCCTCTATCTCCCACGTCCACGCTTCTACTTTCTCCTTCAGTGTCAATATCAAGTCAAATCCAGCCCTCTCGTACATCTGCTCATCTATCTGTGTCGAGCACCTATTCAGCTTCGAACCGTCAACATATCCATTGTCGAGCTGCATCTGCGCCCCTGTCAGGAGTTTCTCTTCCTACACATGAAGCTGATGAGGCTGATGAAGTTGAAAACTCAATGGCCATCAGCGGCATAACCTCCGCCCGCCCGCATGGTTCACAACCCTCCAACAGTCGACGGTTCAGATCTGTCTCGAGTTCTTCTGATTTCTACCGCGCAGACAGCGTGATGAGATCGACTCGACGCGCCACTTGCGAGGTTACTCAATATCCGTTTTTGGGCATTTCCACAAAGACATTGCAAGGCGACACAAAGACTGCGGGACAGTCTACTAAGTCTTTGGATGGCCCACTCTGGATTCGGTCTAATAGCATTGAGTTGTGGATTGATCAAGAAGGCTTCAGATCTATCCAACCGAAGTTTCACTTGATCGAGTATTGGAGAGGAACAGGCTTAAGTCCTAGTGGACAACCGTTAGACGTTGCAGAGTTCCTGATGAAGAGACCTCAAACTTGGCATTTCCACTATGCGGTTCGTTGTACTCTTCGAGGTTCATGTTGCGTCCATGATCCTTAATCTACTTCAGGTTCTAGACAGTCCTCCAGCTCTACGTCGCCTCACTGTCAATGGCGACATGAATGATTATATTTCGCGGCAGGCGACGCTCACCCTGAAACAAAATGGAGTATACGCCGTAGAAAGTACTGAGGACAAAGGGAAATTTGCATGGAAATTTGAATACCTCGTGGAAGACAGGCGAGTTCCTGAAACTGGAAAGGTCATGGACGGCGAAAAGGTGGGCAAGAACGGTACAAATCTCATAGCACATCATTTGGAATTAACTCTTTTCTGCACGTGTCTAGAGGTTCACGCCACTGCGCTTTGTTTGCAATCCGGAGTTGCTTACCTCGGAGCATGGGAAGAAAGTCAAGTTACTCCACTTCGTCAAGAAAAGTGTCACGCCGAAGTTGCAGAGTTTCAAGCTGTGGCCATCCACGACGACCCGGCCTCCGCTAGGAGTGACGGAAATCAAAACCTTCAGAGCAAGTTGTGACTTTCGGGATGCCACTTCCGCATATCCTGGTTCGCGTCGAGCAGGAAAGCGGACAGTAAGCACGACCTCGAAGTCGCCAGTCCTTCTAAGGGCCACCGAAGAAGAGCCCAATTCTCAACTCGGAGAATACAGAGACCATCAGGCCAAAGGAGAAAATATGGCCCTAAAGAATCACGGTCACTGTTGTACAGAACAACCAGACATAACTGGTCGTCTTCCAGCGGCCACCAACAATGCAGGATTGCCACGACTTGGACAGAGAATCGTGTCGCCAACTGTACTGCAAATGAAGTTTCCTTCGCACACCTTTCGGCCTGAGCCAGTAGAAGCCATTCCCCAGCCCACGCAGGCGACTTCAGTGTAAGAGAGGAGATCACGAGCAGTGCT
Organism: Cantharellus purpuraceus; assembly: GCA_025174535.1. Taxonomy (NCBI): domain Eukaryota; kingdom Fungi; phylum Basidiomycota; class Agaricomycetes; order Cantharellales; family Hydnaceae; genus Cantharellus; species Cantharellus purpuraceus. The sequence goes on from JALBUN010000049.1 coordinate 1,116,743, forward strand.
GTTTCTGGGACGGCAATACGACCATCCTCCTATATTATTCTTCCTCTTGATTTGTACTTCAGTTATTGAGATAGCATGTGAGGCTGTGTGCCGGGTACAATGCGGTTTCCTCGAGATGATCATTATAGTATTGGCTGGCAGGTGTTGTTTCTGGTAGTAAGCTCGTGTGGCGTTTCGGTGATGCCTTGCAGTCCCTTCAAGTTGCATATCGCATACCCACGTCAAAATGTTGCTCAAATAAAATGGCGTTATCTGTATTGAGTTAGTAAGCTAATCCTGACTCACATGCCACATGCAGAGTGTTCGACGAGAAGAGCCAACCGCAGTTGTACCGTAGGGGTTGCAATCAGATCAAGTTAGATGGCAGGAATCAAGCAACTCAAAATCGTGTCAAAGATTCTTCCTGGACTCTTCGAGTGCCGAAATTGCTCCGCTGCGGCCATACCGTGACTAGCAGAGGAGGTCGCTTGCGTCAATGTCTACAATTCAGTCATTCAACACCGGATACACCCTGTTCAACACAGATTTTCAGGCACTAGGTCGATTGTCTGATTTTCGGGCGAGCTGTTCATGGTGTTCTGTACCTAGATTTCATACAGAACTTTATGGTAAGAAGCTGTGACAGACACGTGGGATAGACCGTGAGACGGCGGAGTTGAAACGTATGTTGCGAAGGTAACTCGATGGTCCTGCCGAAAGATGGATGCCTTCATTCCCCACACCAATTATGTCGGCATCTAAACCTCGACCGCCCGATTGCTCGCATGTTCAGAGTCGTCGTGAGCTATTGGCTGCTGTAGGTTGGAAACCAAGGCTTGACAGATTTGGATAGAGGCGGTGTGTCTGAACTTAGATTGCGTGGTATTTGTTGGAGATTCTCTTGTCAAGAACCGTTGCCGCTCATGTTAAGCGGAAGGGACAGCGTTTGGGCGTATGTAAGCATCGTGCACGCCTTAACACTGTTCTCTAATCTATTCACTGGGTCCCAGTTTTCTCTGGCTGCCGGCTCTGCCAGGCTCTCGCATATTGAATCATCCATAATATTTTCTCCCCAGAAGTAACTCACATGCCGAAATCAAACAGCGAGAGCGATTTCGGTGGCTCCATCACGAGCGACGGTAGTGACGTCGAGGAGGGACCTTCGTCTCGCATCGCTGCGAACCATCTCCCTTCATCTTCCCGTCCAAATCTCAAAATGGAATATAACAATTCCTCCCTTTCTGTGTTTACCAAAGCAAGGGCTGTTTCTCCTTCTGGATCCGTCGCATCCCGCGCAACACGTTTATCCGCAATTGACGTCGGCGTTAATGGTGAGGCCACGACGCCAAGGCTAAGGGGCATAGCTCTTTTCCGTGCATCTGCACGGAAGATAATGAAGATGCGTCAGTTATCATCAATGATGGGTGGGGGACGCAAGGCTGGCGCGGAGCCTGGAATAGACCCTCGCCGTGCCTCTGCCATCGCAGCATATGGCCACATCAGGGAGACTTGTCATATTCAAGTTGTCGATTATAGCGCTCTCCGGAGCAGGTTCCACACGTTTGACAATAAAGGCTTCATTGATTTCCTCCAAGAGACGGGTACGACAAAGGAACATTGGGCGAAGGTGAGATGGATCTCTATAGGAGGTATAAGCTGGGATGTGATAAGCTCACTGGCTTTGACCTATGGTACGCGCTACTTCTCGCTCGATCGTGGATGGTGCTTACAGTGTCGATTCCCTTTAGACTTGCATCCTCTTTCTTTGGAAGACGTTCTCCATAGAAGGGGCTACGTGCGCTCCAAGGCCGATTATTATTCAAGACATCTTTTCCTCCGGGTTTTGTGCCATTCCCTTGATTCAGGACTGTCAGATCCCGCTCAAATCAATATAACTACCCTACCTCGTTCACTCTCACCAACGGGTTTTTTACAACAAAATTCGCGGTTCTCTGATGACAAATCACCTGGCTACGAAGCTGGGGATGAGTTGTACGGAAAAGATAGCCAGACCCAATTTTTCCGGAAAAGAAAAACCAGCAAGACTCGTTTGCGCAATTCTACCTTCCCTGACCTTGAAGTGGGAAGTTTACAAAATGCTGTAACCCCAAAAGTAAGGCAATCGAATGCTGAAGCCATGGCGACTCTCGATCAACTAAAAGCAGGAGGGCGTGTCAATGTGTTACTCAAAAACCTCTTTCTCTTTCTACATAAGGATGGTACCGTCATCTCGATCCACGAGACACCATCCTCGACGTTTTCAGAGCCCATTTTGACCCGCTTATGCACCAGTGACGGCGTCCTCCGCTCCACGGCCGACCCATCGCTCCTGCTTGAAAGTATCCTAGATCTCGTCGTTGATCACGCCGTTGAGGTTGTTCAGGAATATGAAAAGGCGATCCTGAAGCTCGAATGTGACATCCTTCTGAAGCCGAACATGACGAGTGTAAAGCATTGTACGTAATGGCATCTTTCCAAATCAAGCCAGAGCCTCATATACAAACCCCACAGTGCATATCCTTTCGGGAGATCTTGCTCAGCACAAGCGAACCTTGGCACCTTTCAAGTCTCTTGTTTACGGTCTTCGACGTTACGACCTTGATCGGTCCATTGCTGTCGCTACGTCGTCTGATGCCGAAACTACGTCTCGAAATGTAGTTGGCTATATGAGCCACAAGAGCAAGGTCTATCTCGCCGATGTGCATGATCATGTGGAGTACATTCTCTCTAGTATGGACATGTTTGCGGGTGTCTCTGAGAATCTTATCAACTATACTTTCAATGTGTGTATCCGCATGTGCTTCAGATAGTGTGGTCATTGATCGACTGGTTAACACAGATGGCAAGCTATCAAATGAATCAAGTAATGTGAGTGGCGTAGTTTGAAGTGTAATGGGCAAGGGTTCACATGATGCCTCAGGCGTCGATTGACACTTGCGACCATCATTTTCCTGCCTCTTACCATCCTTACCGGATACTTTGTGCGTAACCCGCACCATCTTGTGTCTACCACGTGCTAATTATATCTGTTTGTTACCGTAGGGGATGAATTTCCAGCCGATGTGTGAGTCACTAGCGTGAACATATTCACTTTCGTTTAACGTTGTTGCCACTGCTCAGGGGCTGTGAATAATAGTAAGTTTTACAGATGACTGTCTAAGGAACTAATGACATTGATGACGCACTGCATTCCTCGACGGCAGATAGCGATGTTCTGTGAGTTATCTTCCCAGATGTCATTGTTTACAAACGAAGTCTGACATTTTTGCAGATTTTGGAAGATCGCCGTTCCAGTTATGGCTGTCGTCGTTTCGATGTTCCTGTGGTCAGATATCATCGACTTTAAGCGGACCTTGGAGCAGAGGATGGAAATCAGACGTAGCCGTAGATCGGTTAGCAACTTTCCCACTTGAGCGCCCGCCTCCGAATTGAAGATTTCGTTGCGGTAAGGTTGGATGAGGAACAGCGCCTTCAGCGGTGCATTAGTCGGTTTCTAAAGCACGGTTTGGTGGAGAGTGTAGTGAGGATAGCAGCCTTCTGCCTTACTGGACCCAGCTTACTGATTGGTTTGACCCTTCTCGTCGCACTATCTTCAGGGCGATTCCGCTGCTGTTACTCTCACTCGAATAATATCATGCCGTACCTTGCATACGCGTGCAATTTCCACCCCTTCCTCACTCCCTACTACGTCATTGTGGTTCTGTTGCTGTCATTTGCGTGGCCTTTATACCTCATTTTGCACACGTCACGCGCAACTTCCTTTTCCCACCTCACTCCCAATTTTGCTAGCCTTTGTGGACGTTATGTACCTGTTGTTGTAGGTTTCTAACTCGACGGCCCAATCAAATTACTTGGTTCGACTGCAACCTTCCGTCGCCATCTCCTAGGGCCTAGAAGTTTCAATATTCCTGACGAGGCACTGATTATGATGATTTCGACAGTATATATCATTTAATGATAGCACTAAGGGCGCAACCTAGCTACACGCTTTGTGCAAGAACGTAGTTGGACGGGCCGGGTAATCACTCGGACCATTTTGTGCTGCTATAAGAAATGAGTCGGCACTGCTTCACACCAGCTTACTTGCGCGCCTGGTCCACAATTGGTGTGCCTCGCACTGTGGACGTTTTGGCCGAACGCGCGTCGTCACGTGATGGACAACCATCGCTTACGAGGTCCAGAACTCACCCCACCCACTAGCACTCAGAACGGGGGCACTTGGCATTTCTTCAAGTTACAACCCTTTAGAGCCGTTGAGGATATCTGGAAAAATGAAGTTGAAGAGGGAGCTTGCAGCGACTGATTCGTCAGACATTCCCGTGGACAACCCAAGAACGAAGCGCCGCAAGCGGGGCTCATCCGTAGCTTCCCCTTCCGCCACCGAAGATGCAGAGTTGGCCAATGGATCTAGTAGTGACGTTGCAGGCGAAGTAAAGGAGGAGAACGAGTCTGTGAAGGAATTAGGGCTAAAGATCTGGCATGCAGTGCGGAATGCGAAAGGGAAGGAGTGAGTTTTGAAACGTTCATTTTCGCACTCCATGCCTCATCACTTTGTCACGCATATCTTCTCAGTGACCGGAGCCTCTGCCATGATTTTTTGCGACTGCCCTCGAAACGTCAATATGCCGACTACTACAGTTTGATAAAGCGTCCTATAGCCTTGGATGAAATTAAGGCTCAACTTGATTCTGATGCATATCCTTCTCTGGATGGAGTAAAGCGAGACTTTGATACGTGCTTCCGGAATGCCAAGAAATACAACATGAAGGAGAGTCAGATCTGGAAGGACGCAAAGACACTACACGTTGTTTCCTCATTAATCGCTACGATCACACTTTCTGATGACTGCCTATCTAGAAAATTGTGTCTGCAGAGTACAAGTCACTCACAGGCGCCGACGACGATGTCGATATCATTGGTTCAGAGGGCGGCGATCCAGGATCCGATGATGACGATGGTAGGAACAAATCCAAGGGACGACCTGGACGGCCAACGAGCCTCAATCGTTTAATAAAGATTCGCATGCAGAAGCTTGTCGAAAAGACAGATGACACGTGCGAAAAATACCTTTTTGTAAGAGATCTGCAACTAATGGTTCACTTGTTCCGTCAGAGGTCGTTCAATGACAGAAGCCTTCATGGAGCTTCCACCAAAAAAAGTCTACCCCCTCTACTATAAGACTATCAAGAAACTCATGTGTTTCGACATCATATTTGTGCGTTGTATTAGATCGATTTTATAGTCGCTGACTTCTAGGTTAGAAACGAATCAAACGCAAAGAATACAAGTCCACTGCAGATTTTGCCGCTGACGTCGAGCTTGTTTTCTCCAATGCGCTGACCTTCAATGAGGAACATAGTCCCATATGGGAGGATGCGACCGAACTCAAGGTCCGTGCAACATCGTGGCGCAATCCTGATATATTGACAATGGTTCCCAGGAGTATTTTAAACATCTAATGTCCGACCTTCCGATACCTCATGCACTCCCTGAGTATAGTCCTGGCACCAGTCACCCACCCACACAGAATGGGAAGCTTACGCTGCGAGTACCAGCACCTTCACAGGTCGCGACAAACGCTACGCCATCCACGAATGGCACTGCCTCATTGAAAGTAAAGCTTCCTCCTTCGGCCGCGGCGGTAACAGCTTCTCAGCAGCAGACAAACCAATCTTCCCGTCCGCCGCAGCCGGTCACCAAGCAAGCATCTCGATCACCCAACGTAGCTGCGCGACCATCAACACAAGCACAGACGTCGCAATCGCATATGCAAAGTGCTGCTCAGGCCTCGGCATCCTATCTACATCCTGCCACGTTTGCACACGTCAACCCTCATCAGCCACAACCCCAGCACCAGTATCATTCCCAACCGGGGTCTCAAACACAGTCTGCGGCCCATTCAATATCGCCATCACCTTTACCACCTACCCCCACTCCTCCTAATGTCACATTCGATCATCCCCTCCGTTCGGTGACATTGAAGACAGTACCGTTGGGCCGGACGCTAAGACTTGATTCCTCGGAGGGTGTCCGCACATGGGTGTTAAGGTTAGGGAAGAGCGAAATGGCTATTGACGTTCGTGACGTGAGGTTTTTGGAGGTCGAAGAGACCGAAGAGGAAGATGATGATGATAATGAGGGTCAGGGCAAAGGAGAGGTAATTGTTAAGGCCAATGGATCTGTTATCAACCCCAAAATCCCGAATAAGAAGGAAGGGGAAGGAGTGTGGGAAATCACCGAACTCAAAACCGGCACAAATATTTTAGAGGTTGGAGAAAAGGCTGGGGAAATTTGGAAGATTGTCTTACAACGGATTGGACTGAAGCCTTAGCTGTCCTGGTACTGTCGTTCGTAAGATCGACTATATGTGTTTGTCTATCTTACGACATTCCTGCTTGTATTACGAGCTGGCGTATATTATATATATCTGTATTCGTCGCTAATGGTCCATATACCGATGTAGTCTAAAAGAAGATGCTACCTGGGGTCTACCTCTGGTATGTCCTGTCATTGACCTCTCTTTAATGGTCGCAGACTCTCTTCATCCTCACTTGCGGTCGATGACTCCGGAACATATCGACGATACCGTCCAGCTTCCTCCCCACGACTCTCGATATACCTCCGTAAAATTTCTTCACGCGTCATTTCGCGCACTTCGAAACCTTCAGAACCCCTTCGAACTCTCGGATTATCACACTGTACCCTTTCATCGTCCTCGTCCTCAAATGGGTGATCATATTCGTCAGAATAGGAATGCCGTGAAGGTGTGGACGTCGTCTGCAGTTCATCGTCTGATTCCGACCCATCAGGTTGATATGCAGGATGATATGGCGGCACATTGATTCGTCCGCCCGCAATTTGGGTTCGTCGGTAGGCATTGGATGGCCGCAAGTTTGGATTCACTCCGTTGCCATACGTCCACGGTGTGGTGTCCTTGCTGAAGTCATGAGCAGGGCCTGTGTATTCTGGCTGTTTGTAAGGATCCTGAGGTGGCCATATTCCCTGCACAGAGGGATCTGAAAATAAAAACAGAGAATTATTAGCAGGTGATAGGCAATAATTTACAGAGCAAATGAAGACAAGGCTAGAGTCACAAGATAAGTGTGATGAAGCTAACCATTTTCACGACGCCCACCTCATTCCTTATGCTTCTAAATCCCTCCCACCATCCATATATTTAGCATACCCAAGTTTATGTGAAGCCACGTTCTCCATCTCATAGTCGTTACGATGAAAGTCAATCCATTTACCTTCTCCTTGTGCAATCCTGAATTTCAGTCCTGAGGAGATCTCTTTAATGGGAAAGGGCCAATAAAGAGGAGAAGGCCCCATTACGGAGTATACATTCTCCTTAATGCCAAGGTTCTGTGCGTGCAGCATCAGGTGTATTCAGGGACAGTTGGTAACACATACATAGGGGAATTTGATCTGTGGTACATCGCAAGTCAGCATGAAATGGTTAGCAAGACTCGGATCTGTGTACGTACTTCACGAATCTTACCCCTCCGAATAAGAGTCGCGACTTTGTCTTTCTCCCAACCTTCAATAGTGGTGGTATTGGTCAGGAGGCAATAAATATGGTAACAACTAAAGTTGCAATTATATCTCAGTACAACTCTTGAGAGAGAATACATACAACACGGACCTAAATGCGCCAACTGCCAATATGACGGGAACACAAGCCACATAGTTCAAGATTATGAAGACAAGCTCCTTGGCTGAGGGTTCGATCTATGTCGGGAGACACCAATGAACAAAGAACCAACCAGTCTAGATATTATTTACTGACCCAGAAACCATGTGCCGTGTTATATGCGCCCAATACGCGTGCAGTGAGCATCCAAAGATGGTAAGAGCACGCAACGTCAACATAAACAAGAAACCGAATGAAATGAGCATAGTTGAAATGTCCAACACAATTGTTGACCCAAGGACAATGATGATCTATGTAACTGGAAGTGAACGGAAACGACTTAAATCGTAGGTAGATAAGAGGTTAATACACACCCATGCGCAAGATACATCTGGATGAACAATAAAGAAATGACGACAAGCTTGCTCACAAAGAAAGTGCACATACCGGTGGCACTGGCGACAGTGGTGGGCTCTAGGAGGCTTAAACTTCTCACAAGTGCGACAGTATCGAGGGCCACCTGTTAATTTCTTTACTTCATAATCTTCTCCCTCTGGTTTCTAGATGGCGAAAGTTGAAACTTTGAACTAACACTACCCTCTCAATTGGGGATGCTCTTACCCATGAGTTTGGAACGCTACCGGGATCGGTGACAACTGTCATAAAGTAGTTCCAATAGAGCAGTCCAATGAGGACACTGAAATCCGTAAGACCATACGTCATTGTATAAAATATGTAACTGAAGCCTCACTTGAATGGTCCAAGTAACTGGAGAAGGTCTACAGAGAGTTCTGATCCATACCATGGGTATATAACGAAGATTTGAACCGAGTAGGAAATAAATGCGATCAGTAAGGTTGTAAAGGTTACCCAGATTCGTCCAAACATTCTGGAGGTACGGGGGGAGACCATTGTTGTTCCCAAGCTCAGAAATTTTGTTCAAGTTTTAGAACCAATGGGCAGTAGCTCGGTGGAAAGGTGAAATGAGAGTGATTCCGGGTCGTGGTATGTGTGCTGAAGTTGTTTGCTTTTGCTTCCGCGTGCGGTCATGATGGTGTAATCGGGTGGCTGACCATGTAGGTATGTAGATCATCTACTTAATACTACTGTACGCCAGGATGTGTGGGTTGTGTTTATTTCGGGATACATACGGGACGCAAAAATATTGCTATAAGCTCTCCCCAACTTCCCAACGTAAGAACTCGACAACACTCACACCTGCCATACTATCCTCTTGTAGACCATGGTCTATCAGTTTTTGCTCTTTGGCCCATGTTTTTAATGTACTCTGCACAGTTTCTCCTCCTGAGGATGCCAGCATATCAAACTTTTGGTTATAAAGGGCATCATCTCCATCCCCATGAATGCTCTCCGGAAGCATCCCAACAATCTGCCTTCCTAGCCCACGTTCCAATGCACACAGATCGGCGTCAAATGCAGAAGATGCAAGAAGCTCGCTGAGATGAGAAGCAAGCGAACTCTTGAGACCCACGGCTATCATAGCGCCAATTTTGCCCTGAGCCTCCATGACGGCTGAGGGGCTCCCAGGTGGTGCAGTAAGTGCGCCGTGCACATAACTCGCCACTCGTAACCCCGCGCCGGACTGTGGGGGAATATAATTGTGCACAAAGGATACAGCTCGGCGGATTTTAACATTCTCGCCCACAGCTGTTATGATGTCACGAATAGCCTCGGAAACCGTCATTCGCTTGCTCTCATCGCCTCGAAGCATTAAAGGCGCGTCTTGCAGCAGCTCGATAGGATGGATAAAGGCATGGGATTCGTTCGCCGGCGAGAGTGACGGCGGAGGTTCAGCTAGGTATGCTGCCGTGAAAGCCAAGTCTTGAGTAAGCTTTCGAAAGAGCTCATTTCTGCCTACAAAGTCTGTTTCGCAATTAAGCTCCACCATGGCCGCGCGAATCCCTAGTGGGGTGTCCATTCCATGACGGGTGCCTCGGCTCAACACGGAAACACCAATGAGTCCTTCACCAGCGAACCTGCCGCCAACCTTTTCGGCTTTACGCTGACCTGTGGAAACACGATCTTGTTCAAGCCATGCAAGTGCGCCCTCCACGTCTCCCTTGGAGGCGACGAGAGCTTCTCTAGCTTTTTGGATGCTTGCTGTGGTTCGTTTGCGAAGCTCCGCTACGAGCTTTAAGGAGGGTGGAGGAGATGAGGTAGATGAATACCGGGAGAAAGATATACCAGCTCGTGGCGCACATCGCGACACACAGGCAAGCAGCATTCCGGATGCACTTCTAAATTAAGAAAATTGAATCTTATGTAATAGACTACTGCCCGGATTGCTATTTGGATGGGTACAAGGACTGTGTTGAATTTGCGAGTAATTAGGTGACTGACTGTTATTTAACGTCAATTTACGTGGCGGGGGCAAGATGATAAGGTCATAGGTAGCGCAACCGGATGGATGAATGTGAAGGCCATGACCGAGACAGACGAGACAGGATGAAATGACTAGTCCAAAGTGCTAGAGTGTTCATGAGCGTAAGGTGCAAAGTATAACATACATGATGACCATAATTGTCCGTGTGACTGTCCTCATCGGTATGGGTATGGGGCTGGAGGCGCCGCTCCAGGAGGAAGTGATGGTGGACCAGGACTACTAGACGAATGGCCGCCAGAGATTGAATTCCGTGAGTATCGGTTCCCATTCGCTGACGAAGCCTGTGCAGAAGCTCGTCTAGCTTGTGGTCTCGCGACCCTCCTTACACCTTCGGGACCTGGCACAGGACCGTTGTCCGCGAGACTAACGCCACGGTTATTGCGGCTTGAAGCAGGATGGGAAGTATTGCCCTGCGGCAACTCTTCAGGCTCCGTACTATAAGTGTAAGGTTCCTCGTAGCCCATTGCCGCCTGGGGTTGTGAGTATCGGTATGGATTCTGAGTCTCTACAGGATATTGTGTCGAAATGGTAGCTTGACGTAGAACCCCACCCGAACCCATACGAGTCATTTGCGACTCGATGGATGAGTGGCTATGCCCTGGTACAGACGAATGATGCTCATAGGAATCTTGTGCGTAGTCCTGAGAGTACTCTGCACTGGCTGAAGTTGGCAGTAATCGTTGATGTGAGCTATCGAAACCTTGCATGTATGGCGTTGCGTCTTCGCTCGAGCGCGACTGACTAAAGTTGGACACGGGAGAGCCTGGTGAAGGTCCACGGCCCAGAGGTGTTGGTAATTGGAGCAACGGAGAACTTTCGTATCTGGCTCGTGGAGGGCCATTGAAAGGATCACCCTCGAAAGATGCAGGGCCTAATGCTTGCGGGCCAGTGTATGTGTCTGAGTTGGACACCATCGAGTACCGATTGCTGCCGTCATCAGGGCTGCAAAACTATGAGTAAAAATGTTCACAACGAACAGGATTAACAAACCGTTTGGGAGAACTTGGCCGATCGTAATATGTGGAATCACGAGAGTGTGTTCCGCTCTTCCATCGCCTATCTCTTTCGAACTCTGCCCAGCGTTTCATGACAATATGTGACGAGTCGAACTCGCCCTCCTTGTCCCCGTGATTACCCTTCCCATCCCCTGTGACTTTACGCGTCTGGCCCCACGAGAAGTCATCAAAGTGCCAGAACGCATATGCAGGAAGAACAAAGTTCCAGATTGGTAATGAGAGCAAATAGATGAACATCCAGCCAACATACGCAATTTTGCGGGATGTCAGGACGATCAAGAGACCAGGAAGACCGAGGATGATTCCGAGCAGGACGAGTGGTATGGTTGTATTCTGATGGTTGGGAATAATGGATATGACGATGAGATAGAGGGTAAATGAGATGGCGGCTGGCAGGACCAAGGTCCCCATAAGCTCCATGAACACAACGAACTGCATTGAGAAGCAGAACGTGCCGCAAAGGTCGCGGACCAGTAGCAACTCAGCGAGGTTGTGAACTGTCGAGTTGATCCATCGCCGCCGCTGGGAGAGGAGAACGCCAAAGGTATCAGGAACAACCGTCTTGCAAACAGCCTGAGGACAAAACATCATCTTGCGCTTTGGGAATGTTTTGAGCATGAGTGTCGTCAGGTATCTATCCTCTCCCAGTAGGAGCAAGTTCTTCTTGTGTAACGTGTCAACAATGTTCTCAGAGTAATGTTCAACGATGTCCGGATTGGCAAGTACCGGGACCCAGTAGCCCTGGTTTCCTTTCGGAGCCTTGATGCGATACATACTGAAGCAACCAGGTAAACAGGTAACACCACCGAACATGGATTCAAATGCCTTCGTAAGATGGTGCGAGATGTAGTATTCGAACACTAAACAAGATCTTCTAAGTGATCATACATAGACACCAAACATTAACTCACCTTGAATCATCGTCACCCATGTTTCCGCTTTATTTGCGATCTTGGTTTCTCCACATAACCCCATGATCTCCTCATCATGCGCCATACATGCAGCCATTCGTGTGAGCGAGTCGGGGAATACCTTCGTATCCGCATCGACGCAGAGTACGTACTCGTAACGATCTGGGCTGATGCCGGTGACACGCCAAATAGCATTGAAGAACTCATATTCCATAGTCGTCATACGCTCGTCAAACATGACCTTTTGCAAAAATGCCATGAGAACAATTTGCGAGTCACGCTTTCCTCGATTGCCGGGTTTGGGATCGTTTGCCTCGAGAGGGTTGCCGCATTTGGCAACGAGGATTATAGGTACCCGTTGCTGCTTAGACATTTCGACCGTGTTATCGTCATAATCATAGAACCCAGCATACACCCTTGCCATATTGTGTCGCTTGTGTCCATCGGCAATGGCAACATAAGAGTGTGCCTCGACTTCTTCAGGGGGTGCGATGAGCTCCTTCATCATCGAGAGTACAATGTCCGGAGTCGTAAGAGTGTTGCCAGAACCCTTGACCATACCGTCTGCAATGACCATAATGAGTTTGTGCGAGTTGGGGTAATCGGTCGTCGCAAGTGAGTCAAGGGTGGTGCGCAGACCTTCAACAGACTCGGAGTATGCAGTCACGAGACAGATTGAATGGGAAAGAGGAAAGTGGAAGGGCTCATAATCGGCTGGTGGCTGTGGCACGACATTATGAAGTGGGAATGGACATACGGTTAATGATGGATCTGAGACTGATTGGCGTGTGGTCGAAACATCCGCAAGCGATGTTGACGAGCGCGAGCTACGCATGCCAAAGCCGTATCCGGGAGATTCCGGTGGAGTCAAATGAGCTCTTCCAGAGCCATACGTGCTCTGAAGCATGGTTCGACGGTAGCTGGGCAATGTCTCAGGAGTCCCATATGTTGTTGATGGCCGCTGGCCAGGCCCCTTGAGGCCCGAGTCCTTGGTGAAACGGCTAGTGACCGGTAAAAACGCTGCGCTCTTTTTGCCATGTTTGTGCAACTTCTCGCCGGAAAGCCCATCCTTCTGAACCGTCGGACGATATCGCCCTGGGGCAGGTCGGTATATGTCATCCGTCCAGTGCTCAATCTCAGCGGCACGTTGCATTCGCTGGCCATACGTCTCACGACCGAATGCACCTAGGCGCCATGAAACGAACCAGCCGAAGATGACAGCCATGCCGAAGCGAATAGCAACAACACCAATAATGAAGACTAGCGAGATGACGAGGACGACTTCGGAGGCAACACAACCAATCGTGTTAGTGTCTATGAAACCGACAGTCACAATGTCTTGCAGACAGTGAAAGGTGGCCTTTTGCTGTGATCGGTAGACAGACATGGTGACGTCCCGACCGGTGTAGTTATTGGATACTTTGAGCTGGTCAAAAAGAGCTGGATATTGCACTTCACTCTTGTCGAGCCATTGTAACAGATTGAAGTCCAATACAGTCCTGTGAATAAGGTAAACACTTGCACAAGATCATTGAATTCAACTCACGACTCGAAAACAGCCAAATTACGCTGAGGGTTTTTGACATCGTCCCAGGTGTAAAATACCTCGCCATTGGCAGCTGTCCCAGCCAATTGTTGACGTGATTTGGAATCAGAGTGACACAAAGTAGACGAATCATAGCCAGACTTGTTGGCAGGGGAGTTGCCAAACTGGTTGAAGAGGTTGCAGGGGAAATACCACCCAAGATTGCCGCTTGAATCCTTTGGTATTGAACTACCGGACGCGGCGGTGATGAGAGACCGACAATTGAGGTTGACGTTTTGAAAAAGAAAAGAAGCATCCATGCCAGCGGCGTTATAAGGGTCGGTGAAAAGTGGGTTTTGCTTGCCATTGAAAAACCCTGGGACAGCCGGATGATTAAACTTTGAGAAATCATAGTCGAAACCGTTAATAATGAGGGAACCCTTGTCAATGGTACCCGTGTGGTACCGTAACGGCGGCTTCCCGCACACTGTTTGGGTGAAACCGAATGTGAGGAAGCCTACACCGGCCATTAGGATAAAGACGAAGGAGAGTAATCCCATCTTCTCGCGCCAAGCCCGTTGCTGTTCCGGAGTGCGGATTCCACATGTTGAAAGAAGAAAGGGCGGAATGCAACATGTGATGAACCAGGAATAGATCATGAATGGGTCTTTTGGACCAGGTGCGATGTTGTCGAAGCACCCGGCCTTCGTGCTGCTTTCAGGAGTGGCACGCCCTGCTTGAGAACGTCTTCGACGAAGGGTGGCCCCACGTTTGAAAATGGAAAGACCCGACTCTGGAAGGTCCTCTTCTCGCGCAAGAAGAGACTTCCCACGGCGCAGACCTGGGGCCTGTGGGTAGTTGCCAGTGGCTGGCAAGAGATGAGCCAGCGACGGAAGGGTATTGCATGGAGAACATACTGGACGGCATTACGCGACCCTCATTCTCCATTTGAGCAACGTGACTGCGATAGTACCATTGGCGATGACCTGGCTCAATCTTCTCTCTGTCCGGCTTCACAAGACTCTTCTTCCTGGCCACCCGTGCGCCGAACGCACCGCCTGCGGTTTCCTCATCGGCATCATGCATAAGTTCTTGGGGTGTTGGAGGAAGCGGTTGATCTTTGGTTGTTTCCCGATACTGTGGGTAACGAGACTGTATGGGAGCAGCACGATCTCCCCGCTCGATTGGCTGGAAGGTAACAGAGGTGGAGGAAGTATAGTGCTGAGGATTTGGCCTCGTGGGCGGCATGTTTGCGCTGGATTGCCGGGCAGGGTGCGCGGGCTGCGCACGACGTTGAGAGGACATGGGGAGGCAAGATGCGACGCAAACCGCCGAGTATAGCCGTCGGACTGCCGGACACACTGATCATCGGAGATCCAAATGTTAAAATAGTCGGCTTGGCGCCATCGTTGGCAGCGACCATCGTGTGTTCCTGCCTGTCATAGCAGAACGGACGACTCCTGCAAAGTCTCCGGATACATCATTCTGCAAATTCTGTTTCTCCCCTCAATGACATCTCCTCGGTTTTCAAATGCTCTTCTATCCGGATGATTACACATCTAAAGACCCTTTCAAGCTGTCTTGGCCATGAAAATGACATGTGTAATCTCTAGCTATTGGTAGACAGCTCTACAGGGGGCTTTGCTTCGGTCATCTCGCTCTCTATGACGAGGCATTCGGCAACGCTCCTGATAGCGCATCCGTGAGAGAAGCAACGCCTCCAGGGAGCGAGCCAGAAAAGAAATGGTACACAAATACAATGTTGTTACATGGCAGTAGCCTTGCCACATTTGCACGACTAATGCATGAACAATGCACTAATGACTTGAGATGGTAATCATAAAGTCAATATAAATATACGAACCCCTAGACGCTTGGTATATTTTCGTCCACGTTTGATATTTCACAGGTGATAGCATAACCCTGGCAGTGTAAGAATTTGACACAAACCCAACACCGCTGCCGCAACTATCGCAGTATATACATGTATCAAAGCGCGATTGAGCAGCCGAGCTTGATTGAGATCAGTCAAACAGTGTGGAAATAGCACGGGCAGCCGCTATTGCTGGCAGACGCGGGAAAGCGTCATGCTTGCGTAACTTTGTCTCTGGCGCAGGCAGGGGGTCCCTGAGTGCTATTACCATAGACGGAGGTGCCTGAGGAGATGCCAGCGGATGCCGGAGTAAATCTCATGCCATGTATGTTCAAAATCACTTACCCTTTCACCGTTACATTTGTCGGTCCTTGGCGTGTCGTCATAGTGGCCGGACACTTGTCGGAGCAGAAGCTGCCGTCTACCCTACCACATTTGTAGGAGTCATTCTCAACACAGGCCTCCTGATATCTTTGAAAGATGAGTGCACTGTATCATCATGCGTAAGCGGGTGTACCGGCCTGCGTATGTGAGGATACCGCATGGCATGAGCACTGGGTAAAGATCGTTCATAGGGAGACAGGTCGGAGCACACCACGTCGACCTCATCAGAAAATAAACCCAGTGATGCTGGAATAGAGTGAGTGTGAAAAGGCATCAGCGGACTATTTAGGCCAGTTCAAGCTGTAGACGCCGTAAGGGCGATGAACGATGCTTGAAACTCACAACAAAACTGCCAGTTTGCGATAGTGACACAGGCAATGCTGTGGGAGAGGAACATGCCACATAAACGAACTCGGATCCTTTGCCATTGGAAATGCACGCTGCCCACGGCGTGGCATCTGGTCTAATAAAACGAGGCGATTCAAGTCTCAGGCACTGTTCCCCTCAAGGTCTGCGAGCCGGAATACGGTGAATGTCCAAGCCTGATTAGTCACGTCAAAGCTGATGCAGATGAGCAAGTACTCGAATAAGCTGCAGACAAAAGCATGTGTCACGTGGTGAGACGGCTTACCTAATCAGGAGTTTCTGGATAGAGTTTCTCTTGTGACACCAATAACAGTGGTCCTGTATGTTTCGTGTGCGTTTATTACAAGCAGCGACGCAACAATCGAAGGGGCATCTGCTAGCTCGTGGTGCTGCTACATATTCACAAAGGACTTATGGAGACGCGGACGGAAGAAACCATCATATAATTCAACATCTCACTAACGGTGTGTTACTTCTCACCAGTGCAGGAGAAGCCGACACCTACACGTTCTAGAGATGCAGCAAGAACAACAAGTACCTGGAGCAAACCAGTTTAAATTGCGGGCATTCGCGACGGCGATCAAAGCTATTCACGAGCTGGACTATCCCATCACCGAGAGTACGCATGTCAAGGATGTAGGCAGATTCATCATTAATTAAATGATCAGGGTATGGTTATTTATGTGACCATTGATTAGATACCTGGAATTGGGGAAGGTATTTCACGCAGAATCATGGAGTTCATAGGAGCTCATCGCAAGGTAACTATGTCTTCTGATCCCCTTTATCCCTTTGACTGGTTGGTAGAAAGACATCCGTCGATTCAAGCCTATTGATGCAGAAGAACAGAGAAAAATGCAGGCAATGCAAGAACTGCAGCGAATCAATGGCATTGGGTAAGTCACCTGGGCTTGTGATGCACCATCTAATATTTGCTACAAAGTCCTATTAAAGCTCGCTCTCTCGTTGAAAACGGATGTTTGTCACTAAAACAACTGCACGAGGAGCGCTATTTCAAGACACTCTCCAAAGCAATACAAGCCTCGCTGAAATACCAACAAGAGATTGGAGCGCGAGTTACGCGGCAACAGGCTGAGGCGTTTATGGTTGAGCATGCTATCGAATAGAAACGCGTCTGCTAACCCAATTCTTTTTCAAGGCATCTATGCGTGAAATTATCCCCGCAGAATTTAAGTCGTATCTCATGGGAAGCTAGTCAGCCCTACATTGCTCAGCAGTTCTGTGTATTTTACTTAGGCCTATTATTTTCAGCCGCCGAGGACATACAACCTCATCCGACATTGATGTTTTGCTATTTCATAGCTCGTACACAGCTCCTCCCACTTTTGAACCAGCCGACGAGGCAGACACACGCACACGTTTACGCCGCCGTTCATCTGAGATACATGCACATCCACCGCCCACACTCCTCCAGGACTCAGTAATACACCCTTTAACACAGAGAGGAATCATCTTATCTGCCTTTAGCGGTGGCGCAAGTCGATGGCAAGGCCTCGTTAAAATCCGACTTGGGCACGAAGAAGTAACTCGGAGGGCAGATATTTAGTGAGTGTCTTAATTTGGTTTCATGCTTTACTAATCTAGTTCCTGTCCTAGTCTTATGCCACAATCTTCAGAAGCAGCGGCTTTTCTCGCTTTTACAGGGGATACGCAGTTCAACTTGGACTGTCGAAAGCGTGCTAAAAGAAGAGGCATGCGTCTCAACGAATTTGGCTTGTGGCGCCCCAAATTGCAAGACAGTTCGCTCGAACAATGTGATTACAGAGACAAGGTTGACTCTGATGATAACCAAGGACAGAATAGTCGCTCAGACTCTTCACAAGATGATCAAACACAGTGGGAACTCGTTGATACTCCTGACGAGGCTACATTGTTGCAAGAGCTCGATATGGGGTACATTGTCCCTGAGAGACGCAACCTTGCAAACCTCAATACAAAGGAGAAAGTCAAGAGAACTGAGGGCACATTTTCGCGTCGTTCTATGCGCGATCGGCCATCTCAGCCTCAGATATCACGCGATCTTACTCCATCAGATTCAGGGTTCCCCCCGCGTCGACATCCATAGCCCAGTGGCTCAAAACACGAGCCATCTAATTCTAAATGGTGACAATCGCAAAACCCGTCGAGACATCCCTCTCAGCGTTCACAGAACCGTATCCCATACACTCACGATCACCTCTTTGGTAGTCGCATTTCCCGTAGACCCACAAGAACGCCCTTAACATTTGAGGTTCCAGGCGCCTTAATATGCGAACATCCCGTGGAAAAGTCGACACTCCGCGCATACATGTGAGAAATGAGTGGGGGACCATTGATTCAGTAATATGATGATTTGTGCGGATACATCATAAGTATGGATATGATAAACACCAAGTTCCGGCTCTATGGCAACAATCTAATACCAAATCGACCGAGTTCTATGAGCTGGGACCATTTCGTTCGTCTCGACGCCCTCTATATGCTTTCCTCCTCCTTCGACCTTCTTTGCTAAATGCAACGCCACATCAAATCCACAATTACTCAACAAGACCGAAACTTACCTAGATCCCAGAGGAAGAAATCTATCATGACACTAGGGAAATCTTCGTGACCTTGAATTGAAACTCCAGTCTCCTCAATTTTTGCAAAGTGAAGTCGCATGACCTCATCGCGAACTGCTTCTACAGCCAAAATACTTGCCGCCCTGATGCTGAGTTCTGTTTGACTACCTGGCGGAACAGGCGTGTGTGATGCCAGGAGGGACAAAAGCGAGGGAGGATAGGATATTATGCGGAAATGATGTAGAATTTGTGGGACCTTTGTCATTGTCAGCGGCATAATGAGTCAGTGTTCTCGCAGAAGTTTCCTTAAAGCCTCACACGATAATCTACCAGAGGTTAGTGAATGACTTTGCCTCACTATTATGCATTGTACAACTGAACTCACCAGCAAACATGGTCAATTGTCCTATTCCAAGGGGGAAGAAGGGGTGGGGATCTAAAGATTTCGGGTGTGGGTAAAACGCCGCCCTACGTATAGGATATAAACAGTAAGAAGCGAGCGAGGAGTGGAGTACTACCAAGTCTCTGCTACCAGAATCTGAGCTCGCTTCCAAAAGTATACTTGAAAGGAAGAGGTAGTATCAGCACTGTTGAGGCCTCATCTATGCAGCCATTACACTCAACCTACCTCTGCGATTTTCAAATGATGATTCGTCACGAAACGATGGGAATTCTTTTACAATCATTTGGACTAGCTGCAGGGCAGTCCCCTGATTGGAGTACTTTGCATTAAAATGGGCGAGAAGGCCAGCATATGATCCACCAAATCTCTAAGTGAGGCATGCCTAATTAAAATCGATCGCGCTCATCGACAGGAATCACAGACTATACTTACCGAGACAAGAACCGCACCAACTTCCCGCATCACAGAAATTCGTTGGGGCAGGAGGGGCATGGCCTCAGAAGACTTGGCAGCAGGTCGAAAGACACTTTCTAAAATCGTATCTGGACAGCTGGTTTTAGAGTAATAGAATAACGGGTCTGTGATGGGAATATTCGCCTCCAGGGCTGAGGGAGAGGTGTCAGCAACCAATAGCATAGATGCTGTATACCGACCTCTGTTTATGGCTGCCACCAGACTCCAGTAGCCTGTCCATACTTTTTTTCGTCTATCACCCCAACCCTCCCGCCAGTCCACCCCATACCGCTGACCTTCTTCGAGACTGCCCTCTTTTTCAGACCAGAAGCTAAAATTAAGAGAAGAAATCAGGAAAATCCAGTCTAAACACGCCTTGGTGCGAGGATCATGAAAAGAGAATTTTTGTGGTGGTTGTAGGTGCAAGGGATGGCTTCGCCAAGTGCAAGGAGAGTATCCTTCATTAATGAAACTCTGGTAAATCTACGATGTAAGAGGTGAGCCAAGGGGGTAACAAAGGTGTGCGGGTTCAAGGGGAGGATGACAAGCTCACATATTGAGACGCAGCCTTCACACCATCCTTGTTAATTTTCACAATGCTTGTCTGCTAGCACAATTTTCTTTTGATTCCTATAAAGAACATAGTAAAAACAAGTCTTACCAGATAAATAAATCTAGCGCTTTCAACGACGGGATTCAGGTGCTGTGCTGTCTCATTTGACTCAAGGAAAGACTCCTTTTCGTTCCAATCGTCTTGCTTGGTGGTAGGAGAAGCATGAAGATTGCAAAGGACCATGCGGTACACGATGACTGGCCTGTGGCCTTTTGTGACCTGAGGGGTCAAATAGAGGAGGGTTTGCAGTGGGCGCGCGACTCTCTTGGAAAATATGCTGGCTCCGCCAAAGTTCGCATCCGAACTGGCTTTAAGTTGACCCTGCACTTTGTGGTTTGAAAGCTCGCCTTGATGTTCGCCTGATATTTACGCGACGCTTAAAATGTTTCCGATGACATTATGACATATGGGATTTGTACGTCAAATGTAGTAGCCAAAATAGATGATGGCGCCCAAATATAGACAGGAGGAAAAATGTGGACAGAGGGAAAAACACATGCATTAAGCGAGAATCGAACTCGCGGCTAGTCGATGGCAACGACTAAGGTTACCACTACCCCATTAATGCTCTTGCAGGATCTCCCTAGGTATGATATTATAATCACTAGTTGGTTACACCTATGGCGAAACTAAACTGCATTCGGTCCATGGCATGGACATGGATGACCTTCAATACGCCACCATCCCGCAATGTGCGACAAGGTTACCAGGAGAGAAAAGTCACGTCAAACCAAAGCTCATCATGTCCATTCCCAAACCTACCATCCCTGGTGAATCCACTTCTAGTCCTACAACGGCTCAGCCGTCTTCCCCTACAAGACAGACGTTAAGCATCCCAAACCTCCTCTTGCCATCTACTCTGCATTTTCCGAATTCTCCCCCGACTTCTCCTCGCAGTGGAGTCCCTCTTCTGTCATCGCGGGAGTCATTGTCATTACAAGCAACAACAGTTAACTTTCGACGGTTTGTGAGTAGAAGTGGCGCCATCTTCTGGTTGCAAGACAGAGTCGAAGAGGTTTTGATGTGGAGAAAAGGAGGGAAAGTTACCTTGACTTGGATGGCAATCTATTCCTTCTTTTGTTAGTTGTTGATTCTACATCTTGTGCTGGCCTTCACTATCCTCTCCAGGTTATTTTCCACGAATGCTTCTCCTGCTACCCCACGTTATTCTTATTTCAGTTCTTCTTGCGACCTATGGGAGCAACCAGCAAAGAGCGTTCGATGCGTCAAATTTAGACAAAACTGCCAATACTACGACTACTCAACAGCCAAAGGAGGGGACAGTTGACTGGTATGCCAATCTTCAAGCCATTCAAAACCTAATGGGCGCTGTGTGAGTGCATGTCATTCTCCGGTTTCCTTCCGTTTTCATACTGTTGTTGGCATTAGATCCGATTTATACGATGCAGCGTTGCCCGTCATCCCCATCTTAACATGGAGTACTCCACATACATCTCATCTCCTAACAATATCATGCGTTTCGTTATTATTGCTTGTCCCTATCGTAATTCTCATTCCTCTACGCCCCACGCTACTGTGTGCAGGACTTGCGCCTCTTTTGGTCACTCATCCTTTCTCGCTGCGCTTATTACCAGCACTGCTCCATCCACTCACCCGCACATTGCAATGTCGGGCACAACGCCTCATAGACAACGACAACCTAGCAAGGCGGTATTGGTATTCTGATAGGCGCGAAGTAGAACTTTGGGAGAATGAACGATGGTCTCCAACCAGTGGCTGGTCCAAGTCCACTCTCAAGACTGATGAACGGAAGGCCTGGACTACTAGTCGCGATGGATGGTGCGACATCGTCTCTAATGGCGATGGTGACGTTGGGTCTGTTTGGGTTACATTGTCTCACGAGCAGTGCACTAATACGTATAACTAGAAATTTGACATTTATGCTCTCTCCAGGGTACGAGTTCATCGAAACAGAAACTTGGAGACTGGATCGAGAATGTAATTGGGGAGAAGCAGATGTCGACGATTGTAAGTGCTGACTGCCTCGATTTTTCTACCTTGCCTCAACGTCTGTAGATGGTTGGGTGTACACAGACGACTTGTGGCAACAGCCTAATCCCGCACCCTTGGAAGAGTGGAAGGTGCAAGGTATGACTCGACGCCGACGGTGGGTTCGAAGGATATGCCGAGACTTTAGACTCGCGAGTCATTAAGTGTCCTCGCAAAATAGACTGGTCAGACGGACAGTAGCTTGACGTCAGATATACTGGAGCACTAGACCCCGGTCCTACGTCTGGATTTTACACACATGGGTTTGTCTTAGATGTAGGCGTTATCTATCCAAGCATAATGATAGACGCAAACATATCGAAGCTGATTTAAAGCAGATATTTGCTGAAATCAGCTGAGTCCACGAGTCTAGCGGACCTTGAAATTGAATAGTGTACTATTTATTCCTCGTGTCATCCGCGACCCAAGTCTACAGGATGGCCACTGCATCGTCATCCATTTCACAAGATGCTTCATCGTTGAGGGCAGCTGCTCTTTTGACTCTCAAATCTAAGGCAAAGCCTCGTTATCATCTTCCATCTCGTGCAGATCGACCTTCTCTAGATGATGCGTCTTCTGTTGCTTCTACTAGAAGAGCTACGCCATCACCAGAGCTTGACTACGGATCAGACGATGGAATTGCTGACGCGGAAGGATCGACAGAAGAAGACGAGGTAGAAGGCGAGAAAGAGGAAGGTGAAATCAGCGACGATGAGACTGGTGCTGCCGTAAAGACTTCTCCTACGCTGATGGACATCGACGATGGACCTTTACCTGGCCTGGTCTCTTCTTCCGTTGGTGTGAAACCAGCGGAGGATACAGGTGGTCAGCACAGGAGTCGCGCCTCACCTCCAACGACCTTCACTCCTACAGCCCCGAAAGCCGTCACACACCCTACCTCTGCCCACTCCAATCCATCTGTACCTAAGGCTTCTGCTGTAATGCCGGATCAGCTGTCCACAGCATCTGTCACACTACCTACAGCTGCAAAGCCTATTTCACCTACAGCACCTGCGCCAGAACCTGGCTCTCGTCCCTCAGAACAATCGAGGATCACGAAGCTGCCGACACCTCCTCCACGTACCTCTCCTGTGTCAGTTCCTTCAGACGTTGCTTCTCGGAATATTGCACCTCGACCACACCAGCACGATACAAATCGACAAGAGACTGATGCAACAGCCAATTCTGATCGCTCTAGGGAAAACCAACGTGCTTCGCCTCCTGTATCATCTCAAGAAGACAACGTTAAGCCCTCCTTGTCGACTCAGCCTGCTTTAGATAGCGCACATGTTCGTCCCTCGCTGAACAGTGAGTTGTCTGTCTGTTCCATCATTCTGACTTACTAATCCCATTCAATTTTTCTCTAGTGACGGCCGAGGAGTTCATCGAGGCTAAGTCAACTATTCTGGATCTGCTCGGCTGGGGCGTCCCCTCTGAGTACTTCATCAATTGTGGCTTGACTCGCGAAGCCATTTTCTATGCATTTACTGAGATGAATTTAAAGTGGGTCCAAGAAGCACCCACGTCTTCTCATCAATTGATTCCTGCCGCAGGTTACCTAGTAATCTTAACACTCAGGGTATCGTTCCTTATGGCCCTCCTGCGGATTATATGCCGGGATCTTCCTTAAGTACATCTGAGGTTCAAAGTACGATTTTAGTAGAATCATCTGCGATGCCTCGTCAACGTTATGAGCAGCCTTTCAAAGCCTCAATGTTACCCCCTAAACCTACAGACCGGCGTGTATCTTTGGCAGTCCAAACAAACACAGGCCCCGTAAAGCTTGGCATTCCATCTACAGCACCACCTCACCCCCTTCCTCCAAGGCCGATGCCTGTATCGTCATCCCCAGCATCACCATCAACGACTACGCCGCAAGGGTTTGCAAATGGTCGTCCTCCTCTCCCCAGTAGTGGGATTGATTCGAGCCCTAGTTCGTCATCACCTAATGATCCTATTCCTGGACTACAAGGACAGTTCTCTCCTATCTCTGGGACTTCTTTACAAAGCAAGCCTACAAAAGTACCCTCTTATTCAATAAAGGATGCTCCAAAACATGGATATAGCGGCAATCTTGACGAAATTGAAACTCTCCGACGTCAGGAGCTACAGGCACGCAAGGCTGTTCTAGCCAGCCGAAAACCCAAGTCGGGGACTTTCAGTAATCTCAACAAGCTCTCTTCTACCCCTGGTCCGTCTCCAGCTGATACTGAAGATTCCAGTAAGAAGTCTCCTTCTCTGATGAAGCCTCCTACCCATCCTTCGCCCACCATTTCAGAACAGAAAGCGCTTGTGCCTGTGGAAACTGTGGATGATTTCCTAAAAAGTATTGCATCGGGATCGAGAGCTGATAGTATTAGCGGAGACAATACAGCAGGTCATGCATTGTCCCGCTCTCCAGACTCTATGGACATGGATATTGACTCTTATCCTCCGCGTGACGGCCCTAGTACTACTGGTCCTCCGGGAGTGTCGTGGAATTCTGCAGATGCTTCATTCTCTCGTTCATCATCGTCAATGGACTTTCGGTCGACTTCTGGACAGCAGCACCTATTCCGAGCGAGGGGTTCTATGAAGCGCCCAGTTGCATCCGACTTCGTAGATGATGATCCCACCTCAAATGATAGCCCTACCACAACCACTACAGTGGCCCACCACAGCGAACCCAACGGCCACAGTAGAGGCACCTCATCTTTTACACCAAGCTTCGCAAATGTAGCTTCCACGCGTAAACTCGTCATTGATTTCAGTGACACGGAGGACGAGGAAGATGGAAATGGCGTTAGCGGCCAACTGGAGCATGCTCACCGTCCTCCGGCTCATACTCCCAATGTTCCATCAGGCTCATCTGGTATGGGTACAGGTGCAAGTAATGCGCCAACTCCTGAATCAGTCCCTCAAGCGCTGCCGTCAGGCATTACTCCCCAAGCGTTACTTATTAAAGAACAAGAAATAAAAAGAATGAAGGAGTTAATAGCAGAACGAGAGAGAAATCGTCTCAAGAAACTTGCGAATCCGGTTCGTCGATTGAAATTTTACTCTATATCTGGTTTTCTCCATGGCTTCCCTAATAGCCGAAAAACAAGACACCACCACCTCCTTCATCCCGGAGTTCTTCCTCCAAGAATGATTCATCGAATCCATCTGAGACCGGGATAACCGACGTCGTTCCAGGAGAAACAGTCTCGTCAGAGAAAACAGATGGCATCGCTATACATCCTTCATCTGCACGCGGTGGAGATGGTTTGGCGACGTCTGCCGCTGGTGATGTCATGGAAGAGGATGCAGTTATGCACGATATTTTCGCTAGAGGTACACTGCTTTTCCCGTCCGATCTGATCCATCTTATATAAGTGCAGATGGGTCAAATCCGGACATGTCCACGACGTCCACCCCACCCTCCACCGGTTTTTAACCCTATCACTTTCTTGTTCCTGCGGGCCTTCAACTTACTAAACCCTTATATTTCCAGATCCCTCGGTACCCGAAGTACAAGATACGATTATGGGCGAACAGGGTAAGTTGGAAATGCCTTCTACTTGTCACAAGGCGATTGCCTCCTTAACGTGTATATTGTAGTCTTGACGGCGGAAGCTGGGCACGAACAAGCGGCAAGCGTCGTTCCGGTTTTACAGCGCTAATGCGCTCTCATTATCATGGTTTTTGTACTAAGCGATGTTTTGGCTCTTGTTTTGCTGGCCTTTTTTGTTTACAGGTGGATCCTGAAAGGACTCCTTCCGGCGATCAACAGCAAGTTCAAGATTTGCAGTTTCATCTGCAGTCTTCCGGAAACGAGGTGCGTACTCGGTTACTATGCTCACCTACCGGCTTGCATCTGCCCATGGTTTACGCTCAACATTCTTTGGAACGCGTCGACGCTTCGTTACAGGCAACATGTGAACAAGTCACGTCACGTCGCTTTTCACCCTACAACTCTCCTCTGTCTCCCTTTGTTTCTTTTCGCTCGACTTCCCAGCTGGATAGTTTTAGCATAGTTGATAGTTTTCTATCTTCAACTTGGACTTTTTCATTACCTTCACTTTCCTTAGATACACCGGTCTCCCAACAGCTCTCTACTTTGTTACGCCCACTCAAGGAGGGGACACTTCTCAAGCTTGACCCAAAGCGTGCCATCTGTCAGTTCGAAATACCCGGTGCAGGAAGATGTAGGGATGCGACATGTCCAAACGTCCATCTTCGCGCTTTTGATCCAAATGGTGAGTTTACTTGTCCGCCTTAGCTTTGTGCTCACTGTACTGGCACCTTCCATTTTCCACCATTCCATGCATACGGCTCAATAACAGACGACGAGACAGCACGGTACCTGGCAAAGGCCCTTCCTGCGCCTCAACCGACGGCGCAGGAGGTCAAGGCGGCCTTGTCGCGCGTCCGCGCCTCCCAGCAAGAACTGGATCTCGACGGTCGAATCACTCAGACGTTACTCCAGCTGGGCGTGCGGTGACGTCCAGATAGTTGGAGTACTCCCTGAGCACCAGCTGCAATATGAACCGATGGCATTAAGACAAGGCCGAGAACTTAAAGAGCAGGGGGCCATCAGTGGGCAGCTTCGCGCTGTTCCTGACGACAGTTCTCGAGGATATGAGGTGTCATTGTAGCGCTGTTTCCGGTTCCTCTCTATGTTTTCTCCATTTTTCGTGATCTTGCTCGCAGCATTGTGGTTTTTTTTTTATGTTTTACGTGTATGTCTCGTTTATGACAGGAATGAAATTGGTGGTCAAGATTTCGAGTCTGCGTGATGAAGTATGCGATCTGCATGGCTTGACGCAGTGCTGCACCGGACTTGTACGGAATTCAAGAACTCAGTACTCAGCGCTCAGCGTTCAATGCTATAATATTGCTAGCATGCTCCCAGTCCCCAGCGAGACCTTAAAAGCCTTACCAAGGGTTCTTTAGCTAACATAACATTATCCACGATTCCGAAATGTCGCCATGTGTGCAAGCACTGTATTTCCCCGCGTCCTGACCTGACGAGAGACGAAGGCAATTCAGATACTTGTTGCACAGAATGAGTAGCTTTGTTATATACCAGGCATTTACGGCTGGATCTAACGGCGCAATAGCTCAGTGGCCAGAGCATGCGATTGCAGATCGCGTGGTCCCGCGTTCGAATCGCGGTTGTGCCTCTTTTGCTTCGTTTAACTGCCTTAGATACATGCAAACAGTGGACATCCGCCCTGTCTTCTCCTCCTTAGTTTCCTTTTAACAAGCTGCGTCCACTTGTGAATCAGGAGGCATGGAATCTAGTAGTATTACCCTGTCCATCACATCCATCCCTGGCAGTGCACTGCTTTCCACTGCATTTGTCTTCTTTGAGCTCTCGTAATCTACAGTCCCTTCAAGACGATTCCAGCGACGGTGAGGGCCAGAGTTTGCACTCCTGACTCCTGACATCGATGGTGGGAGGCGCATATCCCCTGACTTCTGGATCCTCTATATCGTCGTTGCGCATGCGTTGATCTCACATTAAGCCTGCCTGTCAGTGCACTGGAAAGGAGGTATTGGCCTGTATGGAGTTTGACAGGTCTTCCTCGAGAGAACAACTATCGGTCTACATGTCCTGTATACAGCTGTCCTCTCTGGCAGCCAGCTCTGAGTCATCTCCTCAGTTTGACCACCCTATCAACACCCCTCGTCCTCTTCAAAATTCTGTACACTGATTTCGCCTTATTCGATTGCTCTATGTTAGCCTGACATCCCTATCTCTGCAGAACAGAATGAGCCAAGGTTACCTTTCCTCCTGTATCTCATCCCAGTTCCAAGATGATGCCAAGAACGCCATTCGCAATATTCCTCAAGTAACCTTTGTTCATTGGGATATTGGAGCTTTGCATGGGTTCCGCCCCTATGCAGGGGACACTCTAGGATCGTTTTCACTCCCATCCAAAGCCTATCATGTCGTTGAGACATGAACTACCCCAACCACATTTTTCACTATATATGCCGCTCGCTCAAGGCACATCCCAGCCAATAAATTTGATCTTCGGTAGTACGCTCAATATGTACGACTTGATTTTTGTCACCGGCACTATACGCTACGCCCTTAACCCACATGCCACCAGGGATCGTTTCGGATATAAAATATTTGGATACTGAGGGATTGACCTCAGCCTTTTCTGGTGATCATCAGCATGCGAATCAGCACGAGACTCTTTACCATTGGTGCCAGAGAATGATTTATCCGAAGTCCGCGAGAGTATGAGGGGGCAAAAGTTGTGCGCGTTTGATTCAATTATCTCCTCGCTAATCTTTGTCATTGTGGTAGTAGTCCTGGGATCGAGGCAGCAGGCGGTGATCCCGGGACCATGATCACGATGACAAATATTGCTCCGATGCTAGCAGCGAGGAACTTATGGGACCAGGCGACAGACTGTTGGTGGATCCATGGTTGCTCTCTGACACGTGTACTGGTCCCAGTCGAGGATGTGGACCCTAAATCAGACACCTAAATGCCTGGTAATATCAATTCAGATCAATCACAATGAGACTACCATATCGCATTCATAATGTACTGGAACGCAGTCCTATATACATGGGATGCCACCATGTAAATCTTCGCTAGTTTAGATACCCGAACTAACGGGAAATTTCATTGCCACATCATGGTCTGCAAGGAGCAGCTAGGTTTATCGACCTGGACAGTGATAATTCTTGAACGGTGTCACAAGAGAGCGGACAGTTTGGCGAAGGTGGTAATAGGAGAGACGAGATATACAGATGTTGAAAACCTAAATAGGCAACGGACTAGCTTTCACACATCAGGACGTTCTACACTGCGACAGCACCTTGTTCACAAGATCGGCCATGATTCGCTGGCCTTGCTTTGAGGGGTGGCTTGTAAACGGCTGTCAGCCTTCAAATCACTGCAAGAGCTCGAGACATGATACGCACGAAGCAATCCAATAGAAAGTGTGATCGGGATCAAAGCTGCAGGAGTCAAGGAAGAGGGCAACATGAGATATATATCACATCACTTCAGGAAACTTACCAGATATTGGGAGGACTACAGCACGGCCCCGGACCCGTGTCACAAAACTGGTTTGATGTGTAACCGAAAGCTTTGAAGCCAGGGGGTTGGTTATCGACAATTGCCGTCCACATAGGCGCGAAATCGACGAAGGCAGCTCTGAAAGGCGGATACATAACAGAATCTCGGCGAGCATTGAGGCCAGAGAAGATAGCCTGCTTGTATGCATCACCAGACGCTGACTGGCTCCCAATCCCATAGACATCTTTAGGAAGTATATTAGTTACCGCAGCATGCACGAGCAGTGAGTGTAGCTAACGAACCAAGAACCAAGAAACTGCGAGCATTGGTGGGTGGGGATGACAACAGATCAATCTGATTGAGCACAGTTTGGGCAGCTTGTGGTAGATGGTCACCGTCCACTAATACAGGAAACATCAATATATAACGCTTGTGAATATGGGCATCGCATGCCTTGTGACGCCAAAAAATCGTTGATTCCGAAGAACACTACGTATAGAGTTGTCAGAGGGTCTAGCTTGTGTGACTGACTCAGGAAAAGATTCGCTGTATGCGTCATGTAAGTATCAGAACATATTCAACGCGTGGAACAAACCTTGATGGATGAAGTCACTATTAGTGGCGCGACTTGGCCATAGTGTCCTGTTGGTGACGGCGGCACTGACCTGTGAATGATTGGAAAACGCAACAATGAAGGCTAAAGGCAGATAGAACTGACAGCATAGTTCATAACGGTGATGTTGCCATGGTCAAGCGCAAAATCCTCAACTGAATCACGGTGATTCAAAATGAGACAAACAACAGTTCCACAGACAACTTACCCCACATAAGTCCATTGGTGCTGCGTCCCCCGGCTTCAGGATCAGGAGGAATAACAACTGCCGGTGGAGGCGGTGTGCCGTCACGATTTCCTCCCGTGTCCGCTATAGGACATCAACCAACATGGTGCATAAGCAGAGCTCATGTAGAGGAGTGTAAAATATTACTGTAGGAATCCCCAAATGACACAATGGTCTTGTAGAAATTTGGTGTTAGCAAACCGGAATTAACATCGGAGAATTTTCCACTAAACGAGCCACAGTTTGGACCGATGGCGAGATGGATCCCGTCATTTGTACCGTTTCCTCCAGCTTGTCTTGGATATGTGGCAGCAAAGAAAGACAAGCACAAAGCAAGCGTGAACGCGAAAAGCATGAGTTCCGCACGACGAAGACGGTTAGAGACCTCTTCGATTGAACACAGAGCTGAGCTCTCATTTATACGTGGGCCGACGCCAGGTGGTAGCACGAGAACATGCACCCCCCCGTACTGCGATGCATGGAAGGTCCTTCCTGCAATATCGCGGTCAATGGCCACATGAACCGTTGCTGTTCTTCTTTCTTTTCCCGCCCACATGGTCTCTGGTCACGACGCCAGGTTAGACGCCCCGGAAGAGAAGCAAATTCCGCCTTATACAGCTCGACTGGACCACTAAACAAAGGCGGGCTATTTACTGTAGCGGGGAGAACTTCATTAGAATCCTCGACGTACTAGGTGCGTCGACCCGTAAGCGTCATGTGAGAGTTGTATGGGCCCGGAGTAATATCTATCATGTTGACATTGATGTTTATATGCAGCTATCGCTCCGGGGTTTTTGAACATCGCGGAACGAGATTAAAGCTAGATTCCGGGGCATCCGAATAACTGAACTACTCACTGGCTTCAGGTGACGGTCTCGTGTCCGCAGACACTGGGCTAAGCAGACTGGAGAACCTATAGGCTCAACACGAAAGCAATATCCAGATGCCGCTCTAGTAGGTTTTATTTGATATAAATAGGCCAAGTAGTCTGCCTGCAAATCGTACGTTTGTCAACAAAAACCAAAGCGACGACCGAGCTCTCGATTTATATACATGGTATTTGAAATTTCTGTCCAGAAAACACAACTTATTATAAGTACGCGACCGTTTATAAGAACAAAAGTGCGAGAATATAAGCGTCAGTCCAAAAGTCATCAACAAAGGAATACGAGTGTACAAACAAAGATCCCCCGGTAGAACGAACTAGACGAAAATTGTCTTGGTGGCACTTACTCCTCGTCATTTTCCCTACTGCTGGTTCACGCCAGTCTTCGGTCTTTACTTGTCCGTGATTCTCGCCCATGGCAGCCAACGGCGCCACGAGTAATCAAAATCCACGGACAGCTGCTTCCAAACCAGCACCTACTGGACCTGCTCCTCCTGTCCCGGCCTCTGCTCCTCCACATCCTCCAAATGCTGTATCTACAGGCGGTCCCAGGGCCCCGCAATCTAGTGCCCCACACAATCCAAATGGGACTTCCGTCAACGGTGCTACCTCACATGCACATCCACCAACAACTAACGCCACGACGCAAAAGGGGAAGAAAAAGGCCGAGTCTGTGGACCCTGCGGCAATGTATGAGACGGTGAGGAACAGGATTGCTGCCCTTGAAGAAGAGGAGGTTCATGGGGAGGAAGAAGAGCGGCGGATCGGTGCGTGGCAGTCGATGAATTCAAACGGAATACCGTGAGTCAAGTGCGTCAAGCATGCTGATGTCTGCCTTCAGCGGAGGAGGCCCGTAAAGCTGTCAAAGGCGTGTCGGATTCAGCGGTGCAATCGAAATATATTGATCTGGTACGGAGATGTATTGTCAACATGAAGATTCGAGGCATCAGTTCAGTCTATCACCATAGTATCAGGAACTGAAACGACTAGAGCGCGACCACGCGAAAGAGAAGCAGAAATTGGTCAAAGACAAGGACAATGGTACGCGTTTTTCCCTATTCGTATTTCTGGCATGGGCAGCTGACGAACGTCGAAATTGACCAGCGAAGAGTCAATTGACCAAGGCAAACCAGAACAAGACCAGGTTTGAGAATGTGGCTAGGGAGCTGCAGAAGGTAGAGGACTAAGTCATTACTGAGGCCTTGATACTGAATACATATATACTCTAGGAGAACAAGAAGCTGAGGGTGATGTTTAGAGTTGCTAGCCCTATGTTGTTACTAACAGTCCATGTAGGAGGACGGTCGAATCATGTCTATAAACGTGAAAGAAGCTCAAGACGAGGTATGCTCCGCTAGTCTTAGGCATAATGTCATGTTCATTGCAAAAAAAAATCAGATTCTAAATCTTAAACTTGAGATGGAGCGGCGAGCAGATAAGGCAAAGAAGAAGGAGAAGAAGTATCTTGAGTCGGCAGACATCGTTCTCAAAGTTGTCTGCAAGTATCGGGCTGAGTTGTTTTTCAAGATATCTCGGAAGACCAAGCTCAGCAGACTCTTCAATGCCTGGACTGAGCGAATGGAAGCAGGGAGTGTTGTGAGTGTGGGCAAGAAAGATAAACAGGAGCATGACAGCGATACACTGGAGGAGAGGTCCCCAATGACGTTCTTGTTCACGCATCTAGGACGAAACATTGAACCAGATCAGACACCGGAAGATGTCGGGATGGAAGCCGGTGATGAAATCCTTGCTGTGGAAATGATGGATTTGACCAAAGACGAAATCGTGCGCATTAAGTTTATGATTAGCATTGGGACACCAACTCAAACCTCTCTATCATAGGATGAGGTTCCAGAACCTCAGCGGCAGCGCTTGAGGAAACATTGGACGGACAATCCATATGAGTCAGTCCACTCGTCTGTCCGGACCATCGTCTCTGTGTATAGCTTACTTATGATGGTGTAGGACAAAACAAGCCATAGAGGATATTTTTGACAATGTGTACGTTTCTTTCATAAGTCGCTTCAGTGTCTATGGGTTGATTGGAGAATAGGGTCCGTGAACGGCTGAAGGACGTGCTTCGGCAATATGAGCTTCGGGAGAAGCACTTTGACTGTGTGATACGTTCAAAGGAGCTGGAGGTGCTTCTATCGCGTGCTAGGGCGGAAGAACAGCGAGGTCTGGTGGAGCAAGAGCGGCGGAAGGCGGCCGAAAACGAAGCAAAGGCAAGTCCACATTTTCCCCCTGTCTGCTGCACGACTTGTCTTTTTTTAATGTCAGGGGGGACGAATAGACTCGTGAGCTGAATGAGGAGGCACAGCAACTCAAGGAGCAGTCCTCGCAGATACACCAGCAGCTGCAACGGCTAAAAGAGCAGAGTAGGGATATCAACTCTTCTCAGGCTCGTTTGTTGGAGGACCTTCGAGGTGGGTCTCTTCCCGCACGCATAGATTGGGTGGGCTCTGATGTACAGGCGATTCTAGCGTGTTGTGAAGCGGTGCGTATGACCGTGTCGTGGCTATGGAAGTTCTCTTACATCCACCTTCTTGCCTTGTAGCCCACCCCAGAGCGCACGCAGCGATTGCTTTTACGATTGCGGGACGAGCTGGAGAGGCGGGGTGCCAAGTTACCAGATGGGCCCAGTACAGGCGGATGACGCTGAGGACAATAGCGTTGTCTGGTTCTTCTTGCAACATCAGCAGCCGCTGCTGAGGGCCGCTCTTGTGTATACTGGTAGCACACAAACCAGTGATGAACAAAGTAAATTGGAAATCCGATTATGAAAATTGTCCGTTTTTTTCTGAGATTCTACTCTACATCAATGCATCCAAAGCCACCACGCTCTCCACCATCCCAGACTTTGTAAACGTTTTTCCTCGAACCGCATCGAGGCCTTCGCCGGCGTAGCTAACATGGGGAGACACCTCAATATCAACACCGTCGTCCACTTTTGCGCCTGCGCGAACCAGAAAGCGCTTCTGCTGTGAAAGCAAGTCTTTTCTGCTGGTTTCAGGATCATCGGATCCTGTACCGGGCGCGTTCTTGAGCGGACTAAACTCTTCGTGCCTCTCCACCTCCAACACATTGAAGTCCTGAGTGAACGGGAAGACGTCAAACACAAAGAGCTCGAGCTTCATGCCGTTGGGTTTGGTAGGCTTCACCAGCTGTCCGCTGGCCATATCAACATGCGGGATCTTTTTGCGCGCAATGTGGAATGCCATCTGGTCCTCGAACGATTCGACGCTGTTCAGGAACCGCGTCGTGTAAAAGTGGTTGGCGATGTTCGCGGCGCGGAACGCGAGCTCTCCCGTGCTGGAGTCGCGTTTCTCCGCCTGCTCTTTCGAGATCTCGCTATACTCCACGACGGAGAACCGATGATCGCGCACGGCGACGACGCCGACAGACTCGGTGGGGTATTGTTTGGGCACGACCTTTGCGGCACATGCAGACTGTTTTTGGATGCAGTAGCCGAGGAACACGGGGTCGGCGACACGGACGAGGCAGTTGTCGACGCAGTACGCGTGGATGTAGAGAATCTTGCGCTTGGAAAGGTCTGAGAGGACGGTATGAGCTGGGTCGGACGATAGGGGTGTTCGGAGTGCGGCATACAGGCCACCGTTGCCATCTGGTGCAACGGCCACGCGAGAGGGCGTTTCAAGGATGATCTTTCCATCAAAGGTGAGACACGGGAGGGTGCCTGAGGATTAGAGTCCTTCAATTTGTGAATATGGTCGACACAGCATGATAGAGACTTGCCTTGCTCGAAGAAGATCACGTTCTTCGACGCCAAGCCAAAGTAGTTGTTCTCCTTGAAGAAGCGCTCCGTCTCTGGACGCGTAGGCCCGCTGGTCATGACATACCAAGGTATCTCCACAGACCCCTCCTCCTTCCCCTCGAGCTCCTCCGCGACGACCTGCAACCGCGCAATTCGCTCCGCCTGGTACTGAAACAGACTCTTGTGGGACGGGAGTCCGATATCGTAGCACCCCTTTGGCGCACTGCTGCCCAGCCGGGTCCCCTGGCCCCCCGCCATCAAGAGCACGCCGACCTGTCCCGCAGCGACGGCCTTGATGCCCACGCCCCGCCACTCTGCCTCCTTCGCAGGGGCCCCGACGACGGTGTCGAACGCGTCCGCGGGCAAGGGCTCAATGTCGCCCTGTGCACCCCTGCCGGAGGACGCGCTCTGCTGCTGCTGCTCGCTCTGCACCGCCCTGACATGGATCCTGTTCACGCGCTCGACGTCGATGGATTTGAGCTGTGCAACGAGGGTGTCCTTCTGCGCCGTGCTTAACGTGGGCCAGAAGTGGAAGAGGTGGCCCTGTCCCGCGGCCACAAATTTAGAGCGTACGGCATCCGATTCAGTCATTATGCCAGGTGCGGTTATGTAGGATGAGAGGTAGAAGGGCTTGGAAAGCAGAGAAAAGGGTCGTAGTTAAGAAGAGTGTAAGAGTATGCGTGAATTAGGCACTGCTGGGTTGCGGGTGGCTGTGGATCCCGACTTTTTATAAATGCTCTGCTCTTGACGCCGCGCTGTAAAACCCGTTTCGCCTTTTTTTGCTAACACGTCTCAGGCGACATATCTCAGACTCAAGTCACTGTTCTTCAAGGCATACAAAACTGTTCATTGGGAGGGACCGGAAGCAAGGCATCGCTGAACACCCTTGGTGGACGCCTGAACTCAACAGTGCATACCCTTAGGCACAACAGTTTCATCGTTTAGATAGAGATTTCATTAAAAATATACCATCAAAATAAGAAAAATTATGTAAGTATACCTTATATCCAGAATATTTTCTTCTCATTAAATATTTTATACATTCTTCTAACATACTTTCTTTATTTTTAAAATTTGAGATATGAAAAGACATTATTTCTTTTCCATCATATAAAGAGACACAAATCTGTGTTCCCCGCCCCATCAGTCCTCCCTGTCATACCAACGTTTGTTCTAGCCATGGATCACCCCCAGCATCTTTGACAACACGGGCGACAACCGCGTCGTGGACGAGTTCACCTATGGCCAGTTTGTTGATCGCAACACCGCCGCTGGCGTGCTGCAGAACCACTGGAACACGTGGATCACAGAGTCGGGTAAGCCGTGCATCGTGTTTTGACTCCACTCATATTCACCGTTTTTGCGTAATAGACTTTGCAGCCATCGCTGCCGCGGGGTGTGTGCATTGCCACAAACACAAACAATTAAACGCGCGTTTGACACGTCGTTTGCAGTCTCAATCACGTCAGATTGCCCATCGGCTATTGGGCATTTGACGTCAGTGGTGGAGAGCCTTTCCATCAGGGCCAGATTCCGTTTCTCAACAACGCCGTCACCTGGGCTCGCAATCACGGCTTGAAAGTCATCGTTGACCTGCGTACGTATCCGAGCCTTCTTCCATCTTCTTGCCAGTCACGTGTCCTTCTTCCCCAGATGGGGCCCCTGGGAGCCAGAACGGTTTCGACAATTCGGGTCAGAGGATGAGCTTTCCCCAGTGGCATACAAACTCGAACAATGTTGCCCGCACCAATGCCATCATCAAGACGCTCGGTGTGTTCACTTGCACACCGGCAAAGCCTTTGTGAAGCTGACGCATCGCCGCTCAGCAAACATGTTCAAGGATCAGACAGACGTGGTCACGGGCATCGCGCCGCTGAACGAGTACGTGCCCATTGTCCTCCCCAGGGACCCGACTCACCACCTGACAGGCCCGCTGGCTTCGATTCGGGTGTGCTCCCCGTTGTGAAGCAGTACTGGTTTGATTCGTATGGGAACATCCGCTTCCCCTTTGGCACCTCGCAACAGTCAAACACGGTCGAGGTGATCCACGACGCGTTCCAGCCACTCAGCTCGTGGCAGGGCTTTGAGGCTGCGCCGGATTTCCAGGGTGTTTTGATGGATACGCACGTTTATCAAATGTTTTCCCAGGACCAGGTTTCGCAGTCGCAGTCTGCCCATATTGCCGTATGTACTCGCAAGACTGCTGCTGTCGCGTGGGCTGACGCCGTGTGGTGGAATGTCAGACTGCGTGTGCCAAGCGAGGTGATCTTCTGTCGCTGACCTCGCTCTGGGTGGTTGTGGGAGAGTGGACGACGGCGAGCACGGACTGTGCAAAGTACCTGAATGGGCGAGGTGTCGGCGCACGGTATGACGGGTCGTTCCCCGGTTCGACGCGTGTGGGGAGCTGCACGGGACTCACTGGGAACAGAAATACGTTCAGTTCGAGTCTCAAGACGTTCATGAGACAGTACTATGAGGCTCAGGTGGGTTGTTGGCGCCGCGGATGTGTTCAGAGCTGTTGCTGATGTTGTGGGATGTAGATTGATTCGTATGAGAAGGCTCAAGGATGGATCTTCTGGTGAGATGGCTGACGATGCACTAGAAGAGCACATTCTGATTTGTGTTTGTTTAGGACATGGAAGGCAGAGAATGCGGATGACTGGACATACCAGGCAGGGCTCGCTGGTGGTTGGATACCCCAGAACCCAACTAACCGACAATTCCCGAACATTTGTGGATAAGTGTTCTCGCAATATTAACCACCCAACGCATATGTTATCCTTGCATTTGTGACGACCATACGATGTCTGCTGCATTTCTCATCTTGGCATTATAGTAACGTTTCGTGGTGTTCCATGGTTGTATTTACAATGTGGGCTCCTGGGAGGGGTTAATGACATAATGTGATTTCAGTCAGTAAGCAGCTTTCAGACGACCGGCCCTAAAGTACCCATCACACGTGTACAAATTTGCGTGCCAAGCGGATTTGCCCTCGCACCATTTCTCTCTCTCGCCACCCACCACCACCTCCTCCCGCCCAACTCTTTACTGTAAAACATGCCTGTTGACCTGGCCAGCCTCGAGGCCCACCTCTCTAAACGGTCGTACGTTGAAGGGTCAGTGTGCATGCTAGCTTGTCCCCCCTGTTCTTTTTTTCTTTCTTTACCTCTCCCTTTTCGTGTATTGTGATGAGTACAACGCTATGGTCCGTGTTTCCAAGCAAGAGCGATTAGACACCGCTCGTCAATGTATGCCGACAACTCTATGCCTAGCTCTCTGATCCCCCGCCCAATATCTGTCTCTTTTCTTTTTCTCATGACGATCTCGATCAACGCGCGTCTCTCTCATTCTCTCACAGGTACACGCCATCGCAGGCAGATGTGCACGTGTTCACATCCTTGTCCTCGTCCTCCTCCTCCCCCAATGCCGCTTCGTATCCCAACACCGCCCGGTGGTATAGGCACATTAAATCGTACGAGGCCGAGCATAAAGACCTCGCCGGCTCGTCGACCGCGGGTGCGGCGTTCACCGCGGGTGCTGCAGCCGCTGGGAGTGGTGGTGCCGGTGGCAAGGAGGCTGCTGCCGCTGCTGCTGAGGACGAAGAGGACATTGATCTGTTTGGGGAGGAGGACGAGGAGGAGGATGCGGAGGCGGAGCGGGTCAAGGCGGAGCGTGTGGCGGCGTACAATGCGAAGAAGGCGAACAAGCCAAAGACGATTGCCAAGGTTGGTTTTTTGGCTCCTTGTTTCGTGGGGACGCGCTGAGCGTGGCGTGCCTTTGTAGTCTGTGGTGACGTTGGACGTCAAGCCTTGGGACGACGAGACTGATATGAAAGCCTTGGAGGAGGCCGTCCGCTCTATTCAACAGGATGGCCTCGTGTGGGGTGCGTCTAAACTGGTCGCCATCGGATATGGGATCAAAAAGCTCCAGATCACGCTTGTCGTTGGTGGGTGTGGTTCTGCGCCTTGCGAGCCGATCTGACATGCGATGGGTTGCTGCAGAGGATGAAAAGGTTTCCCTTGATGACTTGCAGGAAAAGTGTGCCGAGTTTGAGGACTATGTGCAGAGCACAGACATTGCCGCTATGCAGAGTATGTTTTCCATTGCATCTTACAGGTCTTTGCTGATGTGCTTTGTATAGAGCTTTAGAAGCTTGCTTGCGTTGGTTAGAGTATGGGGTCTGCTCTGTAATGATGCATTGGTATTATATGATCAATGCGATCAATGACAAGAAACTTTTCTGTGTGAAAAAGTGTGCTTCAAAGGGCGCCTGCCTGCGGTCTCTTTCATGTACTTTTCGACTGGTTCCGCCGCAGGCTTACGTGTGGCCGACCCTTTCATCGAGTGGGTGTGACATTGGGCATTGAGCTGGGGATATTCTGATCGGCGGGGAGGATGTCTTGGAGCTTGTCCGCGACGGCGAGACCGACGATGCCCGTTATGCCTATTGCCAGGCCAAACAGCATGCGGGTGCGTGCGGGGAGAGCTGTGAAGATGGTGTTGGATGATGAGAGTGGGATGACAGGTGGGAAGGAAGTACCAGAGTATGATTGCCAGAGGGTGCGAGGGTTACGCCGTGATGGTGGTGGTGGTGGTGGTGAAGAGGACATGTATGTGAGGGAGATCACGTGGTCGCTTCCCCCCCCCAGCCAGCCAGCTCCCCCCGCACCACGAGCTTCTCTTTCCCATTCAGAGCTTATTTTCTCTTTCGTACCGTTCTCTTCTCTTCTTTACCAACCCATGAACCATGTCCCCTCTCCAGCTGTCTCGAGACGGCCACGGTCGTCTGGCTAGGTGCACACACTCTGCCATTGTCCCCCTCCCCCCAATTGACCATTGACTTTTTTATGAAGCCCCTTGGTTGTGCCCAGTGGGAGCGGACCCCAGACAGACCCCGGACCCACCTCGACTCACGGCGGGCCATCCACCACCACCGCCACCAGGCCTCCCGCGCCACCAGCACACACCGGCTTCACCCACGCCAGCCACACAAACTGTCCAGACAGCCTCAGCTGCCTCGCCGACACCAACGACAAGCCCAACCACATCCTCCCCGTCATCGTCCGCGCCGCCATCCTCGGCTCTCCCCCGCGCAAGCTCACCCTCCGCGGTATATATGCTGCCATCGAGGAAAAGTGGCCCTACTTCCGCACAGCGCCACCGGGTTGGAAGGCACGCCCGGCGTGTTTTTCGCACGCACACAACTCCTCAATAACAATCCACTGACACCCCCCTCAACAGGACTCCATCCGACACAACCTCTCCCTCAACCGTCTCTTCAAAAAGATCCCCCGCCCGGGCACAGAAGCCGGCCACGGCTCGTATTGGACGGTCGACCTGCACGCCCCCCCCGGCTCCAAGCGGCCGCGGAAGCGCAGGACCCCGGGACAACTCCCGTCCAGCTCGTCTCGGAGGAACTACGCCACCTCTGGCGACGTCGGCGCCGTCATCATGCCCCCGTTCCGGCTTGCCGACGCAGCGGAGGAGGAGAAGGAGGACGCTGCCCACGCCGCTAATCCTGTGGCGACGGCAGCGGCAGCGTCCCGCGAGTCGCGTAGCGAGACAGAGCCTGACGATGGTGGTCCCGAATATGCACCGTCAGACTACGAGAGTGAGGAGCCAGCACTGGCATCCGACGCTGCTGGTGGCGGCGGAGAGAGCGACAAGGCGCGCGCGTCGCGGCTGGAGGCGCAGCTCGGCGAGTCGCAGCGCCAGTTTGCGATGGCGTCTGCGTTTTCGCTGCGTGTGGCGCAGCAGCTGGAGGAGGCGCGGGAGGAGGCGCGTCGGGCGCAGGCGGCGCTGGCGAGGGTGCGGGAACAGCTGGAGGAGGAGCTGGTGGCGCGGGTGGAGGTGGAGCGGAGGCTGGAGGTGGAGGAGGGGCGGAGGCGGGAGGCGGAGGGGAGGGTGAGGGAGATGGTGAGCGCGGAGGCTGGCGGGCAGACGAGGTGGGTGGAGGCTATGAGGTCGATACGGGATATTTCGAGTAAGACCCTGGATCTGGGATCGTGAGCGTAGTTCTGAGGTATGGGTGATTTGTGCTTGTGTTGCGGCAACCAGTAGAACCGGTGCCAGGTGGTATATACCATGACCGTGATGTCGTTATATGCGGACTATCGATGGGGAAGACGCGACGGGCACCGAGCTGATCATATACCGGGCACTCTTTCGCAAGTGAAGCTAAGGGTGTGATTGTTGCCACAGCGTATAGGACTCTAGTAGGAATATATATACCCTGGCATACTATTACATGCGGTGGTGCTATGTTATGGCGGGCCTAGCAAGGTCAGGGATGGTCTATGCTTGCGAGTGCCGGGTTCTTGCAGGGATCAACAGAGTACAGCGGACGCGGCAAAACGCATCAGAGAAGCAAAGGGTAAACGCGTTTTAGATTTGAATGCCGGAGAGCTGATGGATGGTGATGTGCGTTGATGATGAGGATTCGACTGCTATCCCCCAGAGAGAGAGCCCTGGTGGTGGGCGTGTGGCGAGGGGGAAGATAGACACTAAAGAGGCCAAGACTGGGCGGCAAGTCACCGTGCCCGACGAGCAAATGCAAACATTTTGGGGGGAAGCGAGTTCAAAGCGGGAGCGTTCGTTTGGCGTGGGGCGTGCCCTAAAAAGGCCATAAGGGGATGTTGGGCTATCTGATATCGAACGCACGGAATAACAGAGGTGCCGCTGTATGATTGAAGTACTCGCCGCAACTCTTCATGGAAGCGTCTCTCCAAAAAGCACCCTCTTCCTCCACCTCCACCCCCCAGACTTGTCAGCTGGAGTCATGTATACGCACGGACTCATGGAGCGACATTGATCGTTGGGGGTGGAATGGCACCCAATGCGGCCGAAAGGTCAGGGCACTTGGCCAACGAGTAATATCTAGCGCAAGATCGAGATGGACACTCATGGGCGACAGCGAGGTCTCGGGAACACCAGTATATTTACCGGGACTTATGCATAATGCGTCTAATACGCGCTCGCTAAAATAAAATAAAAAAACATTCGGACTCGGATGCGCGCCACGGCTTTTAGCCTGCTGCTTTTTGTACCACCGCTCTTGCTCTCCTCCTCTTTCTTCCGCAAAGCCTGGGACCATGTCGAAAAATATACCGTTTTGGGGCGACGTGACCTCCACGTTGGACTGGTGCGAGGTACGTTTCATTTTCTCCATGGCCCACAGCGAACGAACTCATCACTGTTCCTCCACAGCAAAACTACCAATTTTCATCCTACATCGCAGAACTCGCCAACTCGCTTTCAAATCTCTTCACCATATGTCTGGCCATGCACGGTTGTCGAAAGGCACTGAGCCAGTCCCTGCCAACCCGCTACTTTGCGAGCTTCGCGGCAAGTTGTTCCACTCCCTTACTTGTCCGTCACTTACGCGGTAGAAATCCCCACCCCCCTGTTAGGGTTTCGGTCTCGTCGGCATCGGCAGCTTCGCCTTCCACGCTACGCTGCTATACGAGGCGCAGCTGGCCGATGAGCTACCCATGTCTGTCTAATGCCCCTATGACTGAGCCCAGTCCCTGACGCGACACTCTTGTTTCTTTCAAGGATGTAGGCAAACAGCTTGTCCGTCATCACTAGCTCATCTCTTCGACATGTTGTTGCAGCTATGTCTGCAGCCAGAGCCTATACGTGCTCTTTGAGACGTCCCCCGGTGCAGCCAAGAATTCCACCCGTCGCAAGCCCCTCGCCGTGGTCATCGTCATGTTCGACATCATCTTCACACTAATATAGTGTGTACTCACCATCCCACACTGTCTCTTTGAAAATACAAAAGAAAACTAACATCTTCACACGTTTCTCCCTTTGCAGCGCGTGGTACCGCAATCCCGTATTCCACCAGGTCGTCTTCGCCATCCTCATGCTCGCCGTCGGCGCACGCGCCACCTCGCTCTCCCGCCATCCCTCAAGCCCCCTCTCCCCAGGCAGACGACGCACCATCATGAAGACATTCTGGACCGGCTCCCTGTCGTTCATCGTGGGATTCATAATATGGAACTTGGACACGGCGTTTTGCGACACGCTCAAGGTCTGGAAGAGGTCCATGGGGTGGCCTGCCGCTTTCCTGCTGGAGGGTGAGTGATCCGTGCGCCAGCCCGGGTTTTGTCTCTCGGGGCACGGTGTTTTTTATGTTCTGACTGTGGTGAATGGCACGGAAGGACATGCCTGGTGGCACGTCATGACGGTTCGGGCATTCCTCGTTGTTGATCCTCGTCACGCGCTGAATGTTCTCTAGGCTGTTGGCGTGTATCTTATGTTAGTAGGCGTACAGTGTAAGTCCACATATCACTCCAGTGTCACGCCTATTCAGATGTCTAATATCATTATCTATGTGTCAAGACCTGTACGTCGTTTATTTTCTTTCTCATGACCTAAACGCGAGGCTCATGAAATCTATCAGAACGCTCTGCCTCAAGGAAGGAGAAGAGAATTTTGGCGTGCATTACGAAATGAAAGTGCCATATGTAGCACGTCGGTCCAAGGTAATCTGCAAGAATAGATTGGATTAGACATCTTTTGTAGCCCGCATGTATTCACGATATGTCGTTGGCAAATGTAAGTCCTGGGGAGCTGTTACATTTACAAGAAGAGCATGCAGACATGATTTGTACATGGTCTTTCGAGACCGCATGAACAGCATCGCAAGAGTATTACACACACAGTTTTGGCTACAAGTTATAAAGTAAAAGTGCCTCATTTGATGAGCTTCCACTTTGAGTCGAGTCTCGTGTTCAAGTGTATCTCAGATCCAGGTTCCAGTCCCATCCACGCGCTTTGATGCGTCGGCACGAGGCTGGAGACCTGTGAAATATATATTAAGACGCATATAAAGGGCATATACAATCACTCGTTGCCAACACACCAGATACCGCTGCCCGACATGAAACGCTCCTGGCGATCCTCCCTCCGCGACATTCAAAGACATGACATCCCACACCATGAGTTGCGCCGTCCTCCACGACGGCTTGCGGACACTCTGGGCATCCCTGACGTGCAAAATGCGGAAGTTGCGCACCTGCCGCGGTGGGAAAGACGACTAGAGAACCGCGTGAGGTCAACACAACAGAAAGATCAAGTCAGAGGGGGGGGAGGGACCTACAGCCAGTTCTCGATCAATCTCATCTCCACTCTTTTCTCTATCAGCCTCGCACTTCTTCCTTAACAGCAGCGAAAGCCATCCCGCGTCTGCCTTGTCGACTTGCCTAATGACAGACGCTGGGTCCTCGCTGTCTGCTAGCACATCAACCAAATCTTCGACTCTGTCTGGCGGTGAATCTAGCCATTAAACGAATAAGTATCTTCAACATATGCAGGTGCTCGGATAGACGGACCATCTTCAGTAGGGTGAAACTGACTTCCCGCAATCCGCTCGAGTCGATCGGCGTACGATTCTAGTTCCTGCCATTTCTTCTCCAACTTATCCCGAAGTTTGGCGGCTTCATGTGATCGTCGAACCTAAGCACGCGCATGAGCACTGCAAGTGCCGCAAGAAAAAATACCAACATTCCAGCGGTCCTCTTCCAACGCCTCATCCTCTTTGGTTCGTGGACCCTCGCGAATCGTTGCACCCTGGTCCGTTGTGACGAACTCGATGTAGCCGACAGGGTGTACCTAGATAGGACAGAACATGAGCCATCTTCCCAAAGCAATAGACACACCTATCTCACCTGAGTGATCATTAGGTCGGCAAGGGGGACGAACCCTCCATCTGCAGTCAAACTACGTAGTGTCGCAATAAACGGGGCACTCTGAAATCCGAGCTTGGCGTGCCACGGGGCAAGATGGGTCGAATTTCCAGAGAGTACGAGGTGTGTACTCCCATACGCATCCAGCACCTCCATCGGCACCTTCCTCGAGGAGTCCAGCTGGTGACCATCTCAAACTTGGTAAATAGTAACATGGTTATACAGACCAGCAACACGTACCCGAGCTCCGCTACAAGCAATTTTTCTCCCAATCCTCAAACGTCCTTTTCTAGCTGCACGTGCAAGCACATCGTCCACAGTGGCCCGAAGCCGATACCAACCATCCGTAACCTCAAGTTCCGGATGAGCGGGAGTCTTACGACCTTTAGCGTCTACACATTCATCTGTCCAAAAAATATTCGATATGCATAGCACAAGAGGGCCCGATGACGGAGCGTCTTGTGCTACAATAAGTCTCAAAGCTGGACGTGAGCCGTCTGCCAGCTCGCGCTGATACCTACAAAGCAATATGACTGGTTGAAAATGGTGTTGATAAGGCAAGGTGTTGACAAGTACGCACCGATAACGCAACTGGCGCATGACCTCATCCCAACACCATTTTTTATCAAC
Source organism: Cantharellus purpuraceus (assembly GCA_025174535.1). Classification (NCBI taxonomy): domain Eukaryota; kingdom Fungi; phylum Basidiomycota; class Agaricomycetes; order Cantharellales; family Hydnaceae; genus Cantharellus; species Cantharellus purpuraceus. The sequence continues at coordinate 1,161,702 of JALBUN010000049.1, forward strand.
TTTTGAAGGCTCAAGGTATGTCATGCCAAATATCTTCCACAATATGAACGACCAATGGTTGTCAACCCATGCCTTCGTGGCGAGATGACAGCCCGTGGCGAGCAGTGTTTCGAGCGCTGAATCTGAACCGAGAGACTTCTGTGTCGAGAAGGGATCGCTGCCGGTTAAATTAAATCGATACTTGAGGAAGTGCAAGATAGTGGGAAGACTGAGAATATTAGCATCACTGCAAATGAAGTGAGGGGGGTAAACTTTGGAAGTGAATCAATAGGTCCTTACAGCCCCGTTTCATTAAGCTTATTAGAATCATAGATGCGGGGTACAAGTTTGGAATTGGCTAAAGTGTTGCGGTTCGAATGCACCGCTGATGATACGATGTAGTCAGTCTCGAGAATACGCAAGCCCATGTCTTTCAGACCACTCACAGGGTGCGACACCTCTATTAGAAGGTTTGATGTACGCCTGTGCCTTTTCTACGGAACTGGGTACGACTTCATGTCCATTCCCCACCACTTCGGAGCGCAACTGTATGTTTGTATTTGGTTGAGACGAGTGCATGACATTCCTATCATCCGGCCTCTTCCCCTGCTTGAATGGAGTAACAAACTTCGGTCTCGCTCGGGAGCTGGTGAACGCACGCGCTCGGGGGCTAAGCCCCAATGGCCTCGCTTTCTGGGGTGTGACTAACTGATGCTGTGATGACCCAATAGGCCTAGGAAGGGGGAATGGCATAGGTGTCTGGGCTTCAGAACGTGCGTGAAGTGAATCTTGCTTGATTGGTGTCGCTAAAGGCAATCGAACTGATGAGGCGAGAGGCGTTCCTGAAAATGCAAGGCCTGCGGCTGCACTGCTGCGAGAAACGACAGAGGCGAAAGGTGCCCCAAAATGATGAGAAGAGGGGGGTATGTCATTATAAGATCGGGAAGGCGTTAATGGCGGTGCTTTGAACGGGCCAACAGGTACAGAAGTAGAGCGAGGGTCAAGCGCAGTCAGTGACGCAGAACTTGCTCGTGTTATTTCTGATGTTAAAGAGACAGAGTTTTCGACGCCTTTGAGTGGCTTTCTGTTGATAACCGGCTGCTTGTTGTCGATCTGTTTGCCAGATTCGATATCCTGGCCACCCTCCACAGCAGATAATTCTGTCTCGATCTCGGTCTCGATCTCAGCTTGCCATATCTGATGCTTTTTCTTGGCCCGGTCGAGAGCGTCAGCGGAAGGGAAGGCCCAGGAAGATTTTGAACGCTGTAGCATATTATCCATGGAGACGGCACCGATGCCCTGCAGCTCGAGGTCCATGGCACTTTCAGATGTCTTGAATCGAGGATCATGAAGTGAAGAGACAGACGTATGGGTATGCGCTGATGCTGTTGTTGTATTATATGGCGCGAACAACGCGTCATGATCATGCTCTGAGGGCTCCTTGAGCGATTGTGAACTATAGTTGAGCTTGTCAGCAGAAACCAGCATGGAGACTGGAAGAAACGCCGCGGAGCTGGGATTAGGCACAGTATCGCCTTTAGGCGCCTCCGCGACGAGAGGAAGGGGTGCGGAGGACGTGAATGTTGGAGCCCGGGATATCGATGGTCGAGGATGCGAGGTAGGAGACTTGGGTGGTATATTCTCACTCCTGTCCTGAGAACCTACAAACGCAATACCCGAGTCATCATGGTGGTCGAATTGGACGGCTTTCAATGCGTCTTCGATAGCCCGTCTACGCTTTGCCCCTCGATCAGGTGCACGTGTCGGAGACTTTGGAGGCGTGCCCACGTCGCCGCACGAAAAACTGGTTTCGATCTCATCCAAGATTCGAAAGTCAAACCCATCGAGCTCGTCAAAGTGGTCGTCATAGGTGGGCGATGAGAGTCGCAATTTCTTGCGTGACGGTGAGGAAGAAGCTATATAATTCTCAGAATATTCCTGCTGAAAATGAGCACGGGTACTTGCCTGAGCGACTCATGGAGTCTACTACTTAGCCTGAGTGGGCGCGGTCCGTCACGTCTGTCACAAACTTCGTGTGATTACTAAGCTAAAATGTGTGCGTACATGGAACTTCAAAGCCTGCTGTACGCACGCAGATCGGGGCAACGCATATAAAGGCTTGCATCGCATCGCATTTGATTTGCCTCACAATTTTTTAGCCCGCATATCGTCTGGGAACTCTTTACGCCCAACGTTAAGTTGTCGACTTACCCCTTGTTGGGGTGAAAGGTTGGTTGAAGCAGACATTTACTCATTAATGGATAGAGAATCTATGGTATAATGATTCGAAGACGAGGAAGAACTAAAGGAGGGGGGGGTGCCATGTGCCTGAAGAATTGGAATAGGTCCTACGACATAATTCAGCGAAACACCTCTCTCAATCCTTTGAACTCGGACCTCCAGGGCTATTTTCATCGACAACTACCTAAGGCTTCCGATCATAAATCATACTCACGCAGCTTGTGAATTGGACCATATCATCTCACACAGAACCCCCGGCCCCCGATGATCAGCCTAAAAGTGGTATACATAGACTAATAATGACACAGCAATAGAGTCCACGACGACATGCGAAAGGTGGTGTTACATACACAGTGAGAGGCCCTATGCACTCGCAGCAGGTTCAAGTCCCTCTGGCCAACTTGCGCTGAATGTGAATTTGAGGTACAACTCCATCCCAATCGGCCGATAGATCCAGAGTTCCCCAGCCTCCATCCCTCCCAGTTGATAGACTTTCCTGGAAGGGGGTGACTGTACACTCTGCTCTACCACTTCTATTTGACCCAGGTCTGCGGGGCGCATGGGTTGGGTATCTCTAGGCGTTTTTAATGGCTGCTGGTCGCGGACAATGATGGCAGTATGATCCGGGAATCCAAGGGAGAATGTGGAACGCCCTTCAGAGATAGTGGCGGTTTTCCATTGAACGATATCACCCCTCCGAATGCGATCATCCCCGCCTCTCCACCGTCCTGCCTGCTGAGTATCTGCATTCTTGCCCCATGCTTTCCCCTCAAAAATGAGGTGCCCGTGAGTCTTTCCAATACACGGCAAAGGCTTAGGAACGTAGTCCCATTGTTCGAAAGCCTTGAGTGCTTCGTTTGCAAGATCCCAGCACTCGCCACGCGCACACCACTGACCGGTGCCCTCGTATCCCTCAGCGAACCCTGCAACGGTTTCTCCGTACGTCTCATGGGCAGCTACCAGTCCATCCTGCGACATAGAGTCAGGTCTGGGCATGAAACCTGCGCTACGGCGCGCCTTGGAGGTATCATTCGCCGCACGCTCTGACCATTCGACTGTATACCAGCAGGCACTCAGGTCGCCAAAGAGTACTCCTCCAGTGAGGGTTCGGATATCGCCACGCCATTGCATAGAGTGTGTGCGTGCACAGTCAGTGATGTGTTCCAGAGGAGGGGGTATTGGATTTTGCAAAGAGAACCAAGGGGCTTCCCAATATGTTGATGGTGAAAAGAAAGTACAAAGATCTTGAGCAGCTGAGCCATGCACCGAGGGTGAAGGGTGCGACATGTTCAAATCGTTGGTATGTCCTTTTGCTACCATCATAATGTTTTGAGTTCGGTGACCACAAAAAATACCCGAATATCAATCAGCATACCATGTGTTGTTGCTGAACTGGCTTTATTCGTTATAGCTCGATTCTAATCATTGTACTTTTTATAAACCAAAAAGAAACATGGCAGTAGTTGGAGGGAGGCACCTTATTGACATCCCTGGGAGAAGACCCCTTGGCGCCAAAGTATCCATCAAGCAAAGAAAAGAAGACGCTCTTATCATCTGCACTGAGTGAAGACCACTTTACACCTCCAGGCTCACTCCGTTTGGGGACCGGTGGTCCTACCGTCTGCGCATTAGGGCGCGTACTGCGACGGATTGGTGGAGGCGGTCCAAGTCGTATGGAAACTTCATTCGGCTTTTCAATCGCCTGAGGGGGAGGAGGGGCCTTGGTGCTCGGATTCCGAGAGTCATAGCTGGAGTCTGCGGAAGTACGACTGGCATATTTAGCTCTGACGCTTTGAAACTTATCAGCACTCGAACTCTTGACACTAGCGGCCGCATCCTTGAATTGAGTGACTACAAGTCATTTGTGAGGAATATGTATTTCATGGCGAACGAGCAATACACCACATATTGACTTACCAGAGAACGGCATTAATTGAAGTCAGAGGCGTGACAGCAGCCCGCTCAGGGCGCTAATCGGCATAAGCGTCAAGCATTCTATGCATAGTCTCACGACTACAGTATGGTGTGGGACTGTCCATTCAGCAGCAAGATGAGATGAAGGACAAATATGTACATCATCTATATAAGTGGGATAATCGATTCTAATACACGCAGAATATATATGTAACAGTTACTAGAACACGCACTTTTATACGCAGAACCGTCAGGCATAATTCATCCCAGCACCATACTTTCGATGGCCATTTATCCCATTTTTAGGACCACTCGCCACATGATGACCATCACCTCTGCCTTCAAGATAACCATTTGATTCTGGATTGGAACCTGTGTGGTTGTCGATCGGCGGGGCGGCCGGCGGGGAATAATTGCCTATTTCATAACTGTCTGTGGTGAGCTGAATGGGAACGACCCGTTTCACTTCCAAGAGATCTCCCAAACGCGGGTTTGGTGGTACAACCGAAAGGACGATAAAATCCTTAGTTCTTTCGTTAGCATGTCCTTCTAAGATGACCGCAAAAAGCTGACCTTGACTATCATATCCCCAACTCCAAATCCTCCAACGGTGACCTGACTGTCGACCTTCAGTCCCCCAGACCACTCATGGGACGCCCATCCTTCCCTTTCAGACAACCCCCCTACGCTTTCTCCGCTGCGCAAACTAGCAGCTTTCGCCCCCTTCGGACTCGAAGAGACATTCTTGAGCCACATTCCGTCATCTAGATCTTGCGGGACATATGTTAACGAGCCCTCGGCTATGACATAAGATCGCCAAAGATCAATGGTGTTCACTTTAATTGAAACTTGACGGAGAAGATAGACACGGATGGACGCCTTTTCTTTACTGGTAGGCGCAAAGGGTGCGAGAAGGGCTGAGGAACGCGAAGTCACGGCGACATGAAATGGGATTGGTTGATTCATGGCGTACGTTCCCGGTGGATGAAGACGAAGCTAAAAGTTTATATCAGGAAGCGATCAAGACTGATAGTCGGTGGGAACCGACCTTCCAGACAATAGGATCTACTTCTCGACGTTTACCACCCACTCTGTGTTGCATTACAGCTTCAAAAATAGAGGTCGGGGAGTTGGAAGGGGGACTGCCTGGACGTGAACGAGGCAAATAAATAAACGATGTCGACGGCCTACTCTTTGCTGAGTAATTGCCTTTCTATTTCATTTGCAGAAGAATCACCCACGTTGCTATTAATCTATCCTTCAAAGATAGACGAGAGCTTTCCACCTCCACAGAAATCTCATACTTGATCTTTGCCATCAACCCAGGAGTTCCACCTTGAAGATCGTAAAATGTGTACTCAAAGCTTGGAGGTAAAGGACCACTCTGGCCATTCCAAGTATACGTTGTTGGCAAGGGAACCTCGAAAGGAAGTTTGGCTGGACATAGTGAACTGGAGTCACTCCTTGTCCACAAGGACTTCACGATACTCAAAACTGTGACGTCTGACCGTCCAATTTCAGCGATAGTCTTGCACTTGACATGACCTTCGAACTGAGACGAAGCGAAACATCGTGAGAAGAGGTATGCCCGTCACTGGATAAAGCTGAGAACCTTAAGCTGTACGTTCGCTACGTCCTCGATAGAATCAAGTGAAACTAAGCCCTTTATAGTGGTTCCACGTCCATAGACAGGTAACTGGGCATGCAAAGACTGGGCCGTCAATGCAAGTGTTGCACGGCCGACTTTCTTTGTCCAGTTACTCAAACGTGATCCGTCGGCTATTCTGCGTGCGGGACTGGTAAGCCCTAGTGTCTGCTCGCCACCACGGGGGTGTGCGGTGTAGGAAGGAATCTCTGCTTGTGTATACGAGGGCGGTAGGGCCGACATGAGATTATGAGCTCTGGTTCCCACAAAGAGAGAAACACTTGGTATAAATAAGTTGCTGTGTGCAGGATTACGGTTTGTCCATGCAGGACACAGTGGAGCCACATGGGTTCGGCAGTAGCGCCGAGTACCCGCGGTGCTGCGCATCGTCTCAGCCGCGCGTCCGTCATCAAGAGTTGATCAGTTGCACTTCTTGTGCTTCCTTGCTGCCTTCCAGAGAGTTTACTGCCTGGTTAATTAATATTATCAGCCTTGTGACCATTACAATTGCTTGCGAAGAACCCAGCTTGGGTACCGGCCATCAACAACGCATGGAACCTTTGGCGCCCTCACATCGATGGTGTTGCCGAATGGAACCATGGTCGATTACTTACAGACACTTGTTCGGTCAGGGAACCAGGAGGACTGAGGCTTCACTATTGGCCTATCAAGCCGCTTACCACTTGTCACTTAGAAACGGCATGAGATTACTCCCAGTGAGGATCGGCGAACGGATTTCACGCCCAGGATTTGGAGCCGATCTGCTAGAGACGTTCTTGGTCAACCCGGCCAGATACATTGAGCTGCGGAGTACGGGAATAGGTCAAACTCGGCACGCCACACGGAGAATTTAAGAAGAATACATACATGGGCACACGTTCAGACTATTGTTAGTTCAAGAATAGGTTGTCATACCTTTCGCACGTCCGGGACAGTCTGAGGCTCGATGCTATAGGGGTTGCCTGATTGGTTGCGTAAATAAATAAATGCGAGTTAGTCTCTCATGATGCTCTCCTTGAATGATTGGCAGGTTCTCCGAGAGACAAGATTAAGTTGATTATACGTACCAGACCTGCACATGCAAAGAAGTTCCAAGTCAAGAGCAAAGCCAAGGTTTGAACTCATATTCTGCGCAGGTTCATGACGTGTCACGATATACAATGGAATCGGACTCATCTGCATCAGTTCTTGTCAGCTGAGCACACTGTGGGTACAAACTTAATTAATGAATATGATTTAAAACGCCACCTCTTATGAATTAGCTTGTGGGACATCAAATTATTCTTGGCTCCACAGGTGAGCGTTCCCAGAGACTATCTCCGTGTGGGCTGTACAACCTGCTCTCGGCTACACCTTCTTGCATAGCTGTTCTGCGGCCTCGGTACCGTACAGACATGTTCATCAGTCTATATCTGAGCTACAGAAGATCTGCTCTCTAAGTCCCAAGCAATCTTACATTCTGTTGATGTGCGTCACATCTCTATTCTGGGCGAACTGAGGCAAGGAAAACTCAAGGCTCTACGCCACCTTCAAGCCCTGGACTTAATCTTTCCAGCATTGACGATATCTACAAATTCGGGTTTGAGGGATGCCCCGCCGACTAGGAAGCCGTCGACATCAGGTTGTGCAGCTACGATAACAACACACATGTGAACATGTGACGGGCAGACTAGGTGGAAGGGAAATCATGCCCACTCACCACTTTCAGGGGCATTCTTTGCATTCACACTACCGCCATAAATGATTCGTGTCTGTTCAGCAACCGCCGGTGAAACGACCTTGGCAAGATACGTGCGGATATCATGATGAGCCTCTTGTGCCTAGCGCACGGTCGATCTTCGTCAGTGAAAGAAAGAAGTGTAGGCTGGATATTTACAAACCTGTGCTGAAGTTGCAACTTTTCCAGTGCCAATTGCCCATACGGGCTCATACGCAATCACAATTTTGCTTAAGGCGGTTTGTCAAGCCGTGTAAACTGGGGGGGGGTGATAATTTGATCAACGGCCTACCTCCAGTCACTTTCTTTGAGAACCTTGATAACTTCCCCAAGCTGGGCCTCTACGACTTGGGCAGTCTGGCCAGCCTCTCGTTGCTCAAGTGTCTCGCCAACACAAAGGATTACAGCCAATCCAGCCTCGATGGCTGCTTTGGTTTTCTCAGCAACAAGCTCCGACGTTTCATGGAAAAGTGTGCGTCGCTCAGAATGTCCTGAGAAGAAGTGATACGTGTAAGTTGTCGTAAAACATAGACAACAGTTGCACTGACCGAGGATTACAAAGGGAACACCCGCGTCATGCAATTGGCCAGGGCTAACTAGTATATGGAATTGAGATACAGATCATGGCAGAACCTTGATCTGACCTTGTCTCTCCCGTGTATGCTCCAGATGGCTTTACATACGAGTTTTGGGCAGCCACCTTGATATCCTTGCGCAAACGTTCTAACACTGGGATCAAATACAGCGATGGTGGCGCAATAACGACCTCTGCACGAGTGTAAGACAAATGCTGTTACGAATGATTAGATGTCGAAACCAGAGGACTGACCAACGGAAGGGTCAAGGTTGGCCTCATTCAGGGTATCGACCAAGGCTCTCTTAGTCTCAATATTAGACGGGTTCATTTTGAGGTTCCCGCCAACGAAAAACCTGCGGGCCATGGTAATTAATACTCGAGGAGAATTCAGCTCGAAATGCAAGGACAAAGTCGGACTTCAAATTTACACTGCGGCAGCTCAGATATCGTCATTAAACATCTCACTCGTTGAACTATCATCGAAATGTCTATGTTCGACAAGTTCAAGCGAGGGGCAGAGAAAGCGGGGATGCAGGCCACTGCATTCCTCAAGGAAGGTGGCTCTAGAGCGGCGTCTGAGTCTCGTGGCTTCGTCCAAGGATTCAGCTTGCCTGGTGAATCAGAGAAGGCAGCGAAAATTCTAGAAAGCTTTCTCGGTGTGTTCGTTTCTCAACTATGGAAGCATCTCGTTATAATTTACTTCAATGTTTTACCAGCCGATCCAAATCACCCAGAATCGGCTCTCAACTCGATCCCGAAAGTAGTCCTACAGCGCGCACGAGGTAACAAACTTTGCTATTTTAGTTGACTATCACTCACAGATCCATCAGGTCTAGCTGTGTTCCAAGTGCTTAAGGCCGGGTTTGTCTTCTCTGGCAAAGCTGGGTCTGGTCTGGTCATTGCTCGCTTACCTGATGGTTCATGGTCTGCACCATCGTGCATCGCTACCGGTGGCCTTGGTTGGGGACTTCAGATTGGTGCAGACATTACAGATTTTGTTGTTATTTTGAACTCCGAGGACGCCGTCAAGGCGTTCTCGATGGGTGGAAATGTCACGGTTGGAGGAAATATTAGCGCCGCTGCCGGTCCACTGGGTACAGGAGGAAGTGTACAAGCGAGTCTAGCTCACCCAGCACCAATGTTTTCATACTCAAAATCAAAAGGTAAATCTGTTTATATTCTCAAGTAGTCGGCATTCAGTAACTTTCGAAGGTCTATTCGCGGGTTTGTCGCTGGAAGGGACTGTGCTTATTGAACGGAAGGACGCCAACCGTGACTTCTACGGCTCACCTATTCCCGCTCGAGATATCCTCGGTGGTCGTGTCCCACCACCTGAGATTGCCAGCAAACTATACGAAATTATTGAGGTAAGATTTCTTTTATCCGCACTACTTAAACATATTTACTCATGATCGTTCATTTTAGGCTGCTGAAGGACTTGATGATTCTGGTTTCCCAGACTCAGCATACGTACCAACAGCGACCGGTGAACATGTTTCCGTTGAGACGGCAATGAACACTGGCGTCGGAACTGCTTCTCCTGCGAAGGGTTACGACACCCAGGGCCAGACGGTCTTCGACGCTGATGGACGCCATTAATGAAGTTATGAACTGTCATAATATTCACTGGATTGTACGATGCAGAGAAGTTGCCTCTGATTGAGTGATGTATATTGAGTTTAGGTTTCATGCTATTTATCAACGATATTGTGAACACGAATACGCATTTCCCGCATAGACCAAAGCTTTCCGTGCACACTCTTTGCTGCTTCAGTTTCATTTGTCAGTTGTGGTGCAATGTATAACTGGCGATTAGATGGAGCAGTTTCATTTCACTTTCATTCAACTTTCGGTACGTATACATGGATAATGCAAGAAGTTGGCATATTACCTTTGGGAGACATCGCACATCAGACATCATAAGCGATCCGGGCACCAATCCAGGCGAACGGGTAATTGTGCTGATAGAAGTTACAGACTGAAGCGCGCTGTGCGATGCGCGGTATGGTTGCATACGACCCGCCAATCTCAAGACCAGATATTCAGCTAATCATCCATAAACGTACGAGGAACACTTACGACGACTTGGTGCTTCTGGTCAAAGAAATCCATGGAATACCTACAAACGAGTAAGAGTAAGAGCGTGACGATAGCACTGAACTACTCACCCTGGATATAATTCCGAGGGTGTAAAACCCTCGTAATTGTCAAACGTCGTGCTAGTCCATTCCCACACGCCTCCATTGTGCCCCCTACCTCCATCTCTTACCCCAGTAGTCGCCCTGTGCAGCGGCTCATATCGGGGGCCGTCACACAAATGGGGAGGTAACACTCACGGCATGGGGTGCCAATGCCGGAATCCAACGTTCTCCCCACCAACAAACCCATTCTGGAATTTCTCCCAAAATGCCCGTAGTTCTGACAAGGTTGGGATTCTACCCCCCTTGACTCTCGCATAGGAGGAGAGGTCATCGTAGTTGGTCTGCACGGGCCAGTGTTGTGCCAAGCTAAATTTGACGGGACCGTACAGTGTGCGGACAAACAGATTACCGTCTAACTGGACCCAGCTTGCAGGCATCGCCACCTTGTTCTTTCCTCGATTTAAGTTAGGGTCCGACCAATGCGTGAAAAACTCTCCGTTGGTAACAGGTCTCCAGGACATCTTGAACTCTGTTATAACTGTATTCCGCTGAGGATGCTCGTTGTCCCACCCAAAAGCATGTTGGGTACTGTAAGGAACCGGGAGGTCATCTGCTTCCAAATCGTCGTGTCCGAGAGTGACAGTCTGCGGTCCAAGCACGACGCTCTGGCCACAAGATGACTTAAAACTTGTATACTCAGTGTCCCAGTCGCGAGACAGCGAGTCAAATAAGGGAACTGAGAATGACGGGGGCGGAAGTGTGCCAGTACCGGCACGTTGAATGAGCATGTATAACAGAGTCTAGAAAATTCAATTAGGGTGGTGTAGACGGGTTAGAATGAAGAACTAAGGCACCTCCGCATGGAAGCCTTCATGCTCGTGTGTCATAAACAAAACTCTAGCAGTTTTTCTATCCATTTGACGCTTCCCAGATTTCAGGTCAGCATATAGATTCAGTAGACGTTGTCGCACGCTTCCCGAAACGAAATTCAGATAACGCTCCACTGGAAGGTCGTCGCACTACTTACCGGTTGCGGAAACTCAAGATTTCCTCAAGAGTGGGCCATTCGGAATCTTCCTCAGGAACCTCAGAGTGTGGCTGAATTCGCTAGATGTGTTAGGGGGAAGAGTGTTTCAACACCATTGACGTACATGGCACTGCGTGGGATCATCAACATGAGGGTCGATACCACGCTATGGCACGCCTGTCAGAGACAAGATATATGATAAGGTTTGTGAAATTACTTCAAATATATATTTATAATTCTCAGGCTCAGTGTTTGGTTCCTTTAGCAGTCTGGAGAGATGAATGTCCAAAAATCTGGTGAAGGCAGTAATTTAGTATACAGCAGGATAGTCTAGAGGGAACGCACGCTGGAATATGTCCCAGATAGAAGATACATTTGTGCCGTAAATCAATCGGCTTCTCATGTAACATCGAACGCGAGATCATGCCCAACGTGATTAAATCCCATGCTTTCCACAGCTCATGCCATTCGGCTATGGTAGGTACGTTGAATGGGCTGAGCAGCTGCTGACCCCGATGAGACAAGACAGGAGATCCCGCCGAGCTCTGCAAGGATACATCCGTCGTAGGTTGGTGAATGAGTGGGAAGTGGAATGGCGGTCGCTCGAGGAGGAAAAGGTTGTACAGTCCACGTGGATCAGTCCATTTCTGAATCACCCGAAGATTCGAAGCGGAAAAGAGCGAAATGCAATCTTCAGTAGAGTACTGACAAACGCACAGGAAAGTGAATTCTAGGACAGTGTTCAACGGAAATCAGATGAACATACCTTATGGCTAACCTCAATTTTAACCAACTCTTCATCAGTAATATTAATAAGGGTTTCCGTGCTGACTCCCTCGATGGCGGGGAGCGTTAATGATTGAGAACCAATAGATTGATAGTACGCCTCGTGACGGCCTGTCCACCAGACGAATTGAATGTGTCAATAATCTATAGCCAAAGACTCTACAGACTCACGCTCCGTCTCATTGTACCAGCTAACATACTTCCACTTACTCTCGACAAATAAGGAGTCATCTCCGAGAGCTTTGCCTGCGCCTATGGAATCCCGGATTAAGGGCGACTGAGCGGTGACATTACAACAGATGATTCACCTCGTAAACCATTCATAATGAAGGTTCTCGTAACACCCTTACTGTCATCGTATGCTCGCTCCACTAACTCCTTTCCATTATCGCCATCCAATCCAAGTAGCAATGTATCCCCGGATCCTGGTCGCAACGGAAGTTGTAGAAGGAATGATGCCATGTCTGGGCGAGAAAAATTGCCCAAGGTAGAGCCTAGAAATAGGATGTGAAGAGGTGGTGAAGCTGTCTCAGCCTTCACGTCCGAGTTGTCGTTGAAGGCAGACAATGGTGGAGATGACGCTGCCGTCTCAATCTCTTCGGAGGGCGAATCAGAATTGAACGTGGAGTCGGGACTCGTTTCTGCAAATGATGCACTCGTACGTTCCATCATTCGACCCCTATCATCGAGTACGATGCTCCTCGCTTTATCAGCGGTCCCAAGCTTCTCCAGTCCTCCCTGCTTAATGAATTGTATGCCTATAAGGTCATATTATACGCATACCCTGCACAAATCAAGTGCACAAACGCATACCTCCATCGTACGTCCCCCACATGCCCCGAGTGGCAACTCTGCCTGTAAGCTCTGCCCCTAATGCACCGTGGTTTCCATTTACTTTGATCTGCGAGTCGTTCGGACCATCCATAGTGATCTGACTCAGCGTGCGTATGAGCTCGCTATGTTCCAGATCAAGCGCGTAGTAAGTTATAGGTGCGACTGTCCCCCCAGAGACACCTGTGTCGTCGACAAGAGACGCCAAGTTGAGCAAGAGGTGAGAAGTCTTGCGAAGTGAACTGTAAATAAATAGCGTGAGTTCCGAGTTCCGGGTCGCATGACATCGAGAATGAGAGGTGTAACATATTAGGCCAAGTTCAAGGCCGCGTGAGAGGGATAAGAAGAGTACGAAGTTCGTGCAGAATTGGGTAGCCAGTCCAAGGGGCGGATCTAGGAAGACATAGGCGCTCCGAACCGACCCCGTATGAAATACCGGGTACGACGCGGAGACAACTCACCCTGCACCGAGCTCGAGAACAACTTCACCGTCGACAGCACCCCTTTCGCCATGCATGACTTTTACGATGTCGGAGCCATGCGCTTTGAGAATAGCTTCTTCGGTCGGGAAGAGGTAATACTCATCGGCATCTGTTGTAATGGCATCGTAGAGCCTTAGACCACGTTCGTCGTATAGCAAAAGCGTTGGCAATGACTTCTGGCCGGTTGGCTGGCTGAGGCCAGACAGAACGGCAGAACGAAGAGATGTGGCAGAAGTCGTGTCCGTAGTCCCCGATTCGAGTCGGACGTCGACGATCTTTGGAATCGCGTGTTGTGTTGGAAGGATGGCCTGTGCCATGACTGGGGGGTGTCAAGGTCTAACTAGGTGGGTGTTGAAGTTATGACGGTCAATTGCAAGGCTTGATCCGAACCAACTAGGGGTCACCACTCCTAAGCAGAATCCATCCTTTCAAGATTCACACTTCCAGTTGTCCTTTTGGAGCGCTATTTCAGGACTTCTTTCGGTATAATCGATGACAGGTACTGGCTACCTCACGGCACTTGCATTGATTCCATCATGTCAGAATTTTCTTTACGATCTATTGATCCTTGGATTAGCCTTTTCCATCCTCAGATCGAATCATTTGGCTATTGTACCACTCCATGAGGTTTTGGACACATGGGATTACAACGGCTTCTGCGTTCATGCCAGCGACGCCAGGCCTATTGTAGCCGCTTCGGAGACTCCATTACCCTCCCCGGACCAGGGACGCATATTGTTGGTCGAGATGCATGGCTGATACTCCACCAAAGCAGTTTGGAATTATGGAGGCGGATATTCTCAAGGCCCTTATATACATACCCTCTCCGCTGGAAGATAGGCACGTCACAAAGATCGACCCTGGATCTATGGTTATGTCTTCCGTAACACCCTAATGTGTCCGGTTGGGTCATTATGCATTGGCAGCCATGACTCTACCCCGACTCAGACGCTTCTTCGGATCAGAAGGTAATGGCCGTATTTTGATTGTTCCTACTGCTTCCTGCCAGTGGCTTTGTAAGGTGGTCCGAAATGGGATTACTCATAACTGCTTCAGTGTTCTCAGGTAAGGTTACACGGGGGGAGTGTAGGGGGGTTAGTGTAATTTTACGGATTCGATGATTTCCTGGTTTCCTGAGGTAATATTTCTCCCTGAAGAATCTTGTTCCCCTCATCAACTGTGTTTTGTTTCCTAAGCATCTGAGAGAACGTCAATCAAGCCGTCCGACAGATGGTCGGAATTGTAAGGGCAAGATCCACACCTTCCCTCGCGTCACTTTGGCATATCCTGTAAGCGAAATCAGGTCGCTTAGCAATGCGCTTTCTTTTAATGGCAAATCTGTCGCATATATGCACCTATTACTTGATCCTTCCAAGGTATTTGGCTGGCTGGGGGCTGCGCGTTTTCCACAGATGAGGTGGCATGAGACTTTCCTCCATCTCCTGGCTGTGTAGATGCTATGTAATGACGAGAATGAGGAAATCACGCCGGTGAGTAACTTGAAGAATTAGTAGCTCCACTTGAGTCATATTGTTGCTCACCTTGCTGGGGTTCAGAGTTGGTCCTGGTGGGGGCTGATACTTCAGATGGCATGAGAACTTCGCAAGCACGCCCAGTAGCACGGTCAACGGGTGAATGCTGGTTCATCGTTCATAGATGGTGAAGAAAACGGCAGCTGACTGACGAGATGAGTACTGACCTGTTCTTGCCTCGCAATTGTGGTACTGCCCTCAGTTTCAGGTGAGTCGGAGGTAGACATGCTAACTAGAAACAACGTACTGGGTAGGAAATGCTGCTTATTATACGTTACTATTCATTATACGTCACTCGAGCCCAACAGCGTCATTTTAATTGGAGTTGTTATATAATCAGCCTAACGTCATCACTTGGAATCCGAATTTGAACATCTGCCATCAGCCGATTTGAGCTTTCCACTTTTAATCTTCTAATTATTACGGTCGAAGAACCACTACTTGATGTAGCCCTGGAACGTATCTCTACAACATTTCGGCAGGAGTTGCTTTCAAGCGCACTGTGTTACAGTGAATTTATTTGGATACCGTTATGAGAAAGTCTACATTAATATCGTGTGCTGACATATTGCTTTGACAGTTGAATTCGGTCAGCCTCTGTTTTCTCCTGAACGATGAAAACAATATCAGCCAAGGCGTCTAAAATTCTAGGGGGTCAGGTAGTACTAGTGCTGTCCCGAGTTCAAGCCGAAACCATGTAAACTCGTAGTGTCTCACCTGAAACGTCAACTTCCTAACCGGAACCACTTCCAATGTCAGAGCGATATCCTATAGCGAGATTTGCGTCTGCAAAAGAGACCCATGGGCCCTCTACTCGTGGACGTGCAAGACGGTCCATGACTGACCCCCATTTATTTCGAGAGGAATTGATTGTCATGAGACCCGTCATGACACGTTGTTCTTTGCAGTCACAATCTGGCGACTTTCTTACCAGCGCCGCGGCACAGCGGGAGGTAGAGCTGAAACGTCGATGGATGGAAGCGAAAGCCCTCGAAGAAGCTCGCGAGGCGGCGCATCGCGCGGAGGTCGAGGCCAGGTTGAATCGTCAAGAACTTGCTAAAATTCAGATGGAGGCAGAGAGCGATCAAGATTTAGTCGACTGGGAAGAGAATGACCCAGAAAATCCACAAAACTGTGAATCCCTTCTTATTCCGAGTCGTGCACCACTGAATTATTTTAGATTCCTTTAAACGCAAGGTGGTGATCACCGGATTATGCTGCCTCTTGACTATCAATGTTACATTTGCATCGTCTGCTCCATCTTCTGCTGTACGCCCTATTGCAGAAATGTTTGGAGTTTCCCTCGAAGCGGCTATATTGATCACGTCGATTTTTCTTTGTGGGTTGTAAGCATTGTCTTGCACCCAGTGTTGACGATATCTAAGTATTTATCCCAGCGTGGCCGGTCCTATAATATGGGCTCCAACATCGGAGTATGTCCCTTCTCGGGTTGACTCCACACTCGAGTTCCAAGTTTTGTTTGCCTCAACAGGTTATTTGGACGTCGTCCGGTCTTTGTCGGGACTCTTTTAGTCAGTAATTCTCGAATACGAGTCGCTGAAAGTTGTGCTGAGCTATAGCAAGGTCTATACTTTATTCCAACTTGGGCCAGCCCTAGGGAACAACTTCGCCACAGTGATAATCACGCGATTCTTCTCGGGCCTCTTCGCTGCTGCCCCTTTGACAAAGTGAGTAGCACCTTACAAAATGTTTATGATATCTTCCAAAGGTATTGTTTACAGTTGCGGGGGCGTCATGGTTGACGTGTGGAATCCCATTCACCGCGGGGTAAATTTCGTTTCCATTCGGTATACTCAGACTGGAACAGTTTGACTCACTACCAGTAAACGAACAGACAGCTATGGCACTATTTTCTGGAAGGTATGATAACGGAAGGGCCCAAATATTTGGTTACGACGTTGATCATCACTTGTAGTGTCTTTTTGGGTCCAGTTCTCGGTCCGATAGGTGAATTAGCAGTCTCGTCTGTTTTGCTTCTTAATCTAATGTGTATCAGTCGGAGGCTTTGTTGTAGACTCTCACTTGGGGTGGCGATGGGTGTTCTGGATAATGATGATTTGTGAGCTCCATCCCCGAAATTTACCCATTGCACTGCTGAAGAGCAACGTGCATTATCAGTCGCCGGTGTTTGCTGGATTATTATCGTAATGTTTCTGCCTGAAACATACGGACCTATATTACTTTCCAAACGGGCCCGAGGCCTACGAAAACAGGATCCAGAGAAATTTGGAAACAAGTATGGCGCTGCTGAACGCCTGGATTTTTCTCCGAAGGTGCTACTTGACCGCACCGTCTTCCGACCATTTATTATGCTCGCATTGGAGTAGGTGGCTTGTACATCTTCCAAACCATGATTCAACCCTGTTTTTAATACCTTTTAGACCTATACTTGTTTTAGTGACTATATACTTATCCATGTGAGTCAGAACACTATCTAGACAATATTAAGGTTACAACGACCCTGTACCCAGCATCTATGGATGTGAGTCCCATATTATATGCAGGTATTTGACTAACACCTTTGTCCTACTAGTGTTGTATGCGCTCTTCAGCGTTTTCCCTATTGTGGTAAGAACATAACACCCTAGTAGTTTACTATGAGTCCCAACTCTAGCCGCCCCAGTGGCAGCAATATCGAGGTTTCAATGCAGGGCAAGGAGGGCTTATATTCCTTGGGGTGGGAATTGGTACCTCCATTGGTGCTATTATCAGCATATGTGAGTTCAAGAGAATCTCTTGCGATCCATGATTCACTCCAACACAGATGCACAACGACGTTACCCCGAACTTGTTCGTAAATGGCATGGGATCCCGCCGCCAGAGGAGAGGCTTCCTGGAGCTATGATTGCAGGACCATGTCTTATCATTGGAATTTTTTGGCTCGGATGGACGGGCGGTGAGAATTTCAAAGTACGCGCATTAGTGGTCATGTATCTGAATATTTGTATCCAGCTTTTCCTAAGATACCATGGTATGTGCCCGCATTGTCAACGATTCCCCTCGGAATCTCCTTCACCTTGATCTTCATCTCATATTTGGTGAATTGTGGCAATACTGGCTTGCTTCTGTAAAGTCACTCAAAATTCTGATTATATAGAGTTACCTTGTCGACACGTACCTGTAAAGATCTCAATGTTGTACCTGCGATGTCTGATCTCACTCTGGTTGTAGTTTATTCTCGGCATCTGCTCTTGCCGCTAACACAATATTCCGGAGTGCAGTGGGCGCGGCTTTCCGTGAGTCCTTTTTGCGATATCACTCCTGAGCCCATGTATGGATAATGCAGTATAGCTCTATTCACATCACAGATGTTCAAAGGACTCCATGTGCAGTGGGCCTGCACTCTCATCGGCGGTGTCGCATGTTTGATGATGCCCATCCCATTCATTTTCTACAAATTTGGCGGCAAGATTCGGGAACGAAGCAGGTTTGCACCTTGTGAAGTAAGTCACATTTACCATGTCTGATTTTATTGTATCGACTTATGATCCGTGTCATATAGGATCTCAAAATCAGAGATCTTGTGGAAAAAGAAGAAAGGGAAAACAGGGCCAAAGAACTGAATGGAGAGCTGGCACGGAGTAGTGACGCGGATGTTTGATGTACGCTTTCGGGAGGTACTGCTGTAGCAACTCACAAAGTACCTATGCGTAGTGATTAAAGTGATTAAACGTACAGATAATCCGCCATTAATCACATGTAGATTATATGATAAACAGTGCTGCCGTGGTAACATACATCCATGCACTTTCTACGATTTAGCACACAACTTGAAAGACAATTTTGATTCTGTAACCAAAATTGGGTCTGGTAAGATACAACACTTACAGATGTCCACCTGAGGGTTGTATGAGGACCGGATTCCCAATGACGGATTCTCCTGCGTCGACCGCATCGACATGCATCACTGACTAGAAATCTACAAATTCATCAGATGAACCTGAAACATCCCATCGCACATTTCTTGTAAATTTATTAACCACTGGGTACGGCTCGCCATTTTAAATAGGTGATGTGTTCTTTCAATAATTCTCATACCTAATAGCCACGAGTACCAAGCATGTGACGAATACGTGACCATGTCTCATCACGTGACCAGTTCGCACTCGCGTTTTAGACCATGTCAAAACCTTCGCGAGGAGTGCCCTTTACACCACTTAAACGACCGCATTCACAGTCTCCACCAGTAGCAGATGATTCAAATGTGGCTTTGATATCGAGTCAGCCTTCTGCATCGCGTTTTCCATCCACAATCCGCGCCCAAACTCCGTTAGGCCATGCAGGTTCTCCAAAGAAGATTCGCGCTGCGATCAGCTTAGAATCGCGCCCCCGCTCTACAATTGGTAACCTGTCTCGTCCAGCTAGTGTCATAGGTACCGCTCCGGGAACACCAAAAAAGACAGCTGTGCAAAGTCGGCATGGAACACCTCGCCGAGGAAACGAGTCCGCTTGCGACCTAAATGCAATGGCTGACATGGAGAATCCAGAGGAGGGTCTTGTGGACTTTCAGAATGTAGAAGTGGATCCTGATGGGAGTTTTGATGTTGAGGACGTATTTGGAGGAGAAAAACCGCGTCTCAGTTCGGGCATGGGGGGGAGTAAAGAGGACAAAGTCCTCGTATCTATACGGTAAAGCTCCGGCTGAAGCTCCTTGATCTCCTAGCTGATACTCTGTTCGTAGCATTCGACCAACAGACCAGTCACTCGCATGGGACATCTCCAATCTTAAGTCTTCTTCCGCCGAACCGCTTATCAAGCTCAAGCAGGAATATTCACGCACAGGTGCGGCTTCTCAAGAATTTCGATTTGGTGAGCCGTATTTTGTAGGCCTGTTTCCCACATTTAATTGCGATTTTGTCACCAGACAATGTTTTCACGCCGTCTACACTCTCTAAGCCCGTCTACGTTAGCGCTGCCAAGAGTCATGTGCGGGCTGCAATGGAGGGATACAACGCCGTCGTCTTTGCATACGGCCAAACCGCGAGTGGTAAAACCTTCACACTTGTGAGCCGTCCGCTTTATATATGCCTTAGCCGAAAGGCCCCTGCTTATATGCCGCATAGACTGGCAACGATGCCGAGCCTGGGATCATTCCCCGTGCTATGAGGGATGTGTTTGGATATATCAAGAAGACGCCATCACGCGAATTCCTCTTACGATGCTCATACCTTGAGATCTACAATGAAACCATTCACGATTTATTAAGTCCCAGCGGCGCTCCTGTCGGACTGCAAGGTGTGCGAAATTGTTACTGTGTGTTCTGTTCGTGTTGCAATGTCTGTCTCTGGTAGGCGGTGTAGGCAATCAAGTCATTATCCATCCACTTCGAGAAGAGGTTGTGACCTCTCTCAAGTCTGTTCGTGAGGTCATTCAGCGGGGAGATGCCAATCGTCGTACCGCCAGTACGGACTGGAACGAACGCAGCTCACGGAGTCACAGTGTCTTCAGACTAGTTGTAGAGAGCAGAGAGCGGGGATGCCCAAGTGATGCTACCAAAGAGGATGAACGAAAGGTGACTCACGCGTGTTCAATCACTGAGTATGCAGAATTCATCCTTCTTTTGCACAGTACAATGCTGTGCCACCAACACCAGGAGGTGCGCGACTGCAAGCTAAAGGTGGTAGAAGTGTTAGGACGAGCGTACTGGTGAGTCCTGAACTTCACCAGTAAGGCCTCTGCTTGTCTAATGTAACCCGCAGAGCTTGATTGACCTTGCTGGCTCCGAAAAAGCTACTAGTGATAAGGATCGTACTCGTGAAGGCAAATACATCAACACCAGGTAAGTCTAATGGTATTACTCACCGATAAATCATTGACCCACATGGCCGATACCAGTTTACTCACACTAGGCTCAGTAATCGGAACACTGGCGGAGAACCACGCCAAAGGGCGAAAGTGAGTTTTAGTTCCATCTCAAGAAGATAGACTGACAATCGACATGGGTTATTCATCGCCTCAAACCATCAGTGATCATGTTCCGTACCGAAACTCAAAGCTAACACGCATGCTGCAACCTTCGCTTTCTGGTGATGCACGGGTAAGTGTCATATGCACCGTGAATCCCGACCCAAATGCAATCACGGAGAGCACGAGCACCCTCTTGTTTGCACAGCGAGTGAAAAAGGTCCACGTGAGTAATTCACGATGAGCATACAGTGTCTGATCCTATATGCGCTCTGCATGCTAATGAATGTCTGCTTGCTAGCTCTGTGCGACGAAGAAAGAGGTCGTTGATACGGAGGCTCTTATTGAGAGGTACCGAAAGGAGATCGAGGAACTCAAGCGCAGACTTGATGAGAGGGAACGTGAGGCACCTGTGCGGAATCGTCGGTTGAGTGCTCGCGAGGTAACATGTGCTATTACCATGACACCTAATATTTGCTAACTCTCAGCAATAGCAAGTAGACGAGTCGCGAGCAATGGGAGACTTGAATGCCAGAATTAAGCAGCTCACGAAACTAATTCTGACTAGTCAAACTGTGGATGACAATAATGGGGATAAGTCGCGACCATCAAGTCCAAGCAAACTGGACTTCGACTTGTCACCGTATCAGGTATGTATCTGTCTTAGAAACATCTACCGTCTAATAATATATACCTTTCTCAGCTCCAGCAAGAACTGCTTGGTGCACGACGTCAAATCGAGACACAGGCAACGCAAATTCTCTCCTTGGAGGCGGCACTTGACTCGCGACCAGCGTTGCCACCGAATGCGCCGGAATCCGACAAAGACAGGTTGATGGTGGAGCAAGCTCGTACCATCAAGGAGCTTGACATTGTCATACGCGGGTACGAAGATAATTTAGGGGAACCCCTTCGCGCTGTACGGGAGGATGTCGAGAAGGAGTGGAAGACGAAATTAGAGGCCGAACGGAAGATGAAAGAGGAAAAGGAGCTATGGGCAAACGAATTAGTCAGACAGTTGGAAAGAGAAAAGCAGGTGTGTTACAAGCCCCAACCTTTGAACCTCAACTAACATGTCTTAGATGCGGCAAAAACTTGAAGATGAGAAGCGTGCATTGGTGTCCTTCGTGACAGACATCGACAATCATATTTCAACCGCGCCCTCACGCTTCAGCAAACTCATGCAGCCCAGCAGATCAGTAAACTCAGTCTTCACTTCGATGACAAATACCACAGTTACCGCTTCCCAGTCACGAAAGCGGTCCTTATCCTTGGGAGGCAATGCGGAGGATGCTACGAACTCCCCTATCAAGGTGGAGTTGAGTAAAATTCGCACACAGCCCAGTCTTCTTGAGCAAATGCCAGAGGAAGAATGGGAAGGAGACGGAGACGAACCAAGCTTCCGTGGACTTCGTCAAAGAGACATACTTGACGACAAGGAGAATATACCAGCAAAGGTGTGATGAACCTCATGATAACACATAATGTCTATTATTGCATGGAACGTTGTCTTCGTTTTCATTTGCATGTACTATCTGTCCGTTAACACTGCGTAGTTGTCTCCCCGGGTTGATCCAGGCATGCGCCATCATAAATTAATACCCGCCATTTACCTAACCAGTAGAAGCAAATTCTAAGTTTGGGTATCTCTCTATGGCGCACCTTCCGTTACAGAGCTATGGTTCGAGCCTTGCAGTAGGTCAAGTAAGCGGTCTTAGCAGCAATGAATGCAATCAAAATTAGTGGATTTCAGGGTGAAGCTTGTACTTGTGCTTGCATTCGCGACACATCGTCATGTTTACGTGTCATGATGTGTGATCTCATTGCGATAGGGATGTTTCCCAGGCTACATTGTTGTAGTGAAAGGTGGTTCAGAGTATATTCCTACCTTGGACAAACACAGCACTTCGATTCCGGTTGTCTCCTAGACACCACCATTTCTCAACCAGATCCTCAGAGATACCCTCGGCTGGAGGGTCAAAGAAGTCGATATTTCCTATGCCCTCTTCTCGGAGATCGTCATATAAGTCGACTATATAATTGGACTAACTCAGTACCAGGAGACTAAGCCACACCCAAAGTGCTGGCATTCCACTCACTTTGCTGAGCATCGAATGGGTGACCTTCCTGAAATGGATCATGCCCTATATCAAGACCAAGCGCAATCGCACCTCCACTGGTCGCTAGATAGAGGGCTTCTTTCCAATTGATCTCCAAAGGCTTATTATTGTGAGTGCCTTCTTCTAATCGTGCACCCTCCCGCATTCTGGATACTATCACGGCCATACGCATACTCCCCATGATGTCTGCTTGGTACCCTCCCGCAATATCTGTTCCGAGGCCGAGCTTTACGCCACTGTCCATGGCCTCACGTAAGGGAAATGGTCGCGCAGAAAAGTAAGCATTGGACAGAGGGCAATGAGCAATAGCTGTACCCAAAGAATGAAGCCGTGTGAATGACGAGAGGGAGAGAAATGTACAGTGTGCCTGCACAGTATGTGCGGTAAGCAGACCGTTCTAATCGAATGATTAGCTTGAAGATGCTCCCGACATCATTAAATGGAGCAGGACCACCTGTGCGAATATATCGATATCGTCGGCGCCGTGCTTTTGCTTGACCCATTCAAGCTGGTCCCTTGCCTCAGCCATGTGGCTCTGCACCATTGTGGATGTTTCCGTTGCCAAACCCCCTAACTGTGACATGAGGCTTGTAGTACATGTGGGGACGAATCTAGGTGTGATGACTGGATGAACAAGCTGCTCATGGGCAGGCAGATGTGATACGAGGGCTCTACAATCGTGAATAAATCTTCGAGCGGAATCGATAGCGTCTGAAGTCGATGGCTCCACGTAGGAAGGACGGGTCGATAGGTCCATTGATAATTTACCTACAAACGCCCTCACACCGGCATCCTGAAAGATCTTGGCAAGCAGTAGACTTGTGTAAAAGTTTGGACAACCGTCAAGTAGGAAGCAAAAATACAAGCAACCTCACTTTGTTTCATTCCGAATCGTTCCAAAAAGTAGGGCGGCGCCGGTTCCATTTTCGATGAGCCGCCTAGCTAGTCGTTTATACACTTTGAAAGCGAGGTCTAAATCGCTGTCGATCCGTTCCTCCGCCCTATATGCATATTTGTCGAGCCACTCGAGGAGAGGAAGATGCAGTCCAGTTCCCAAGTAAAGCATCTGGGGAGCATGCAAATGCAGATCACAGAACGTGGGAAGCATAAAGCTATGGCTCGGGAGGTGTTTGCACGATGCATCTGAAGGGAGTGTGTCTAGTATTTCTCTCCCTTTCTCACTTGTACGTGGAACAAATGCGGATATAAATCCACGTTCATCGAGCTCTGCGCAACTGGACTAGTAAGTGGCTGATTGAAGTGCAGATTTCCCACACCTCGACTCAGATTGCAAGGACTAGTGTACTAAATGGAGTGATTTCTTACTTACGTACGATATAGTCGGTGTAAATTTTCATCTCTTTAGGCTGTGGGCATGCAACAAAGGAGCCTACGATTACTTTTGGCGAATCCGTTTGTGTCATCATGACTGTCTCGACTTTGAACTCCGATTTATGTAAAGTGGAGATCCAAGTTAGTACTTTGACATTAGGAGACAAGAAACTTATCCTCAGCACCTAGATTCCGATGACAGTGCATAGGCGGTTTAAGCCTCATAAGAAGGCACTGCGATATCCTTCCCTTGCAATCCATCATATGTGCCCCTTTTTGTCTCCTTTTTTTTCCTGGCTCATTATGTGTAAGTCTTGAGGATGCATCACCAATATGCCATAATATCGTTCACGAGTTTATCTGCACCCCCTTGATAGCGGCTGTCATATGCCGAGATCCTTTGAACAAGCTTGGGCTGAAGTACATGTACCACTTGGCTTTCTCTCTGCATTGGATCAGGAATTGACTTCCCCATGATGGACTATCACGGTTCACGTTGAATTGTAATGAATTCGATCCGCTATGCTTGTCTTAACCTCAGGTGGGATAGTCACTGTATTATGTTTATTGCAGTATACCTGACGAGTATACTGGCATGGCTGCAGACTGTGGCCACACGGTCACACGAATTTTCAGTCACTACTAGTACACATCAGCTCTACTCATGCTCATTACTAGAGAACCGTGTAGACCTTCGTTCATTGTCTCTGACTGTATTTCGGGCTCTGCTCCGACGATTACTCAAGTTAATCTGTGCGTTTATCTCATGGAGCTCTGAGCGATGATTGTGCAACGTACTCCTACACGGGGCCCTATTTGACTGAGCAGCACGTGAACCTCCTCTCTGCTTTATAGGGGGCTATAGGGGATGCTTTTTGCTCACTCCCACGGACGCATCATGGCTTCGCATGTTTGCAATATGAGCCGTTCGAGGCTGTTCAGTCACGTGTGCTCCCGGAGGAACACTGGCGGCGTATATCGGTTCATGGGATATTGTCTCAGCGGGTGCTCATTGGCCAGACGAACACACTGGGCTACACAACATGTGGAAACTATTGCCGGAACATCTCTTTCCATGTGCGGCCGTCTGACTTCTTTATCTTCCGGCTTTGATGCATCCTACCTGATCCTTAAGCATCGGACCTGTTTCAGCCCTCCTATTCGAGAATTAGCGTCCTTGTCGCGTATTTACGTGGATGGCTACTACTCGGCTTCTCCACAGTTGCTTATCATTTAGGCTACGAGACAGAAGGCCAATTTATGAAGCACGTCACTCTCCAGCATAAGGTTAGATGCCGCTGATCTCAGGTACAGAAGCCATGTAGACTAACGCCACACTGAACTCCGGTTGCAACGGGACAAGAATACAGCAGCAGCTTGGCTCCGCTCTGCCTCATTGTCGGGAAAGCATATATAGTACTGGCCAAGTCTAGTCGAGTGATTGGTGTTCACATCTTGCTGCGGTGTATGCATACACTAGTGCTATTTACATCTATTTCTCAGATGGTCAAATATCCTATCCGCTATACGGCGAATCATAATTACTTGAACACTGCTCCTGTTGCAATGTAGACAGATCGTGAGTCTGCATGTGAGTCCTTGACGATGACTAAGGTGCTATCGTCCTTTGTTTTCCACGATCTAGATAAAACTGTACGCATGTGTTAGATCTGATAACGTTCCTGCTTTGTCTTTTATCTTATTCGAATCCGAATAAGATAACAACCGTTGTGATACGATAAAATACCGTCATCATAGCCGAGTACCGTTGTGGTTAGTGGCATTGGCTGGCTTGCATCTGGCGACGTTCAGGGGGTAGTCAAGACTGTCCTATACTGACCCGTTGACGAACCGCTTTAAGATAAAACAAAGGCGGCCGTTGCCAGTGTAGCGGAGTGTTCGTTCATGGTGGTTTAGCCAAGCACTCGAGGAACCGCTCCGTAATCGTATCTTGCATGAGCAAATCAACAGCCCGTGATGCGGCACTGGACTGGGAAATCACTAGACGTCCTGGGTCTGGGTTGGTCGGTGCTGCTATTATTAGACAATCTCAGGAGGCGAGTCTGACAATATCACTGGCGGTGCTGTTTGATATATATGGTATCACATATCAGCGCGAGCAACGCTGAGTGTGGGAACACTGAGCAGTGTGGGGTAAAGTCCTCGCTTAGACTTAAAAGACACAGCCATGGCGGGGTACACACATGCGTATAGGCACAGTTGACGTAACGGGCGGTACCGGACGTCCGACTGGGCGGGGGCTTCAAGGGCAGACGCCTTTGAAATAAACAAGACTTTAACTTATCTCCTAGGAGCATAAGTTCCCTCAAGGTCATCTGCCCTTATGACCTGTATGTCTGAGGTATGGGCTCACCTACTGCTGCTCTGTGACGGTGCAAGATGTCGTTGGACATAGCAGGTTTTTATATTGTCGCACACATCCTGTTGTAGACGCAGACCAGGCCTACGGAGTCCTGAGAGGCCCGGCCGGGCCCTTCTACTTCTGCTTATATTGCTTGGAAGGCACATACTGGGGATATTGAGGCTGGGGTCAAACTGTCCCTCAAAGTTGTCTCGGCACGAGTCTAGAGCATCGACACTGGATTTGAAGACGTGACAGTTGTTGGAGGTAGGCTGAAAGTTGACCGTGCTGATAAGTCGGATTGCGTTCGCTGTCATGCCACGTCTTGTACGCCTAGTCTAGGAACCAGTCAACCTCTGTGTGCGCGCGGCCCCGAGAGCAAGTGGGCGCAAGTAGTACATTATTGCATGACAGGAAATTAACGCATTGGGTGTACAGCTTCTTGAGTCTTCGTGTGGCGCACGCTACACCATTGTGTATGGCAGAAAATGCTAGCGGGGTCAGCGCGCTGATTGATTTGAGAGAATGACGCTCCGGAAGGCATGAAAACAAATAGTGACAGGTGCCGAAGGACAGGTTGCGGGTTAGGCGGCATCGATCGAAACGGGACGATGACAAGCCAAAGAGCGGAAGCTTGACATATCTGATGACCAAGCAGATCACTGCGTCCGGGAATGCGGCTAGCACATGGATACGACAGAAACTCTGGTCTCGCTAATAAGTTCAAGTGACCACTGTGGGGTAAGCTAAACCATCACTGATGGCTCACTAGGAACTGAGTAGCTATGACAGTTGTCGTCACAGTGCCGAGTTATGGGATGCGACAATTGAAACCGCACCGGACGCTGCTTACAGTCAAGTATGTGGCATGTGTCGATAAGCAACACGAGTTCCTGGTTGCGGCAAACGTGCTGGTCAAGCCTGGCATGGAATGACACAACGCCTTCTAAGCCTTTCTGGCCGTATGAGGACGGCATGTCGATGTTAAGTAAAAGCTGTTGGCCCGAACGGTGTTGATTAACTTGGGGGGGCTGCACGCGAATCGGACGTGTCTAGTGAGAACATACAGTGGTCTGAGTATACGTCACCGATCGACACCACGAGATGGCAGAATGACAGCATAGAGTCAACAATGAACGCACGTGTGTGCACAGTGGCCTGCCATTGCTAATCGCAGGGACGGGGATAAGGAAACTACGTGGCTGAGCGCTGGATATTAATACTTGAGTTACAAGGAGTTATTGCAGAGTTGTGTCCTCCCTGCATCAACTCCGCGGGTCACCCAGCCAGGCAGGCGCAGGTAGGTTTGGCACTTTGGGAAACGCCTGAAATAGCCGCCGAAGATCCTGTATGCGGCAGTCGCAGTCTCCGTCCCAAATTGGCTCCGATTCGGCACTTTCCGTTGCCGACGGGGTCCCCCAGCTTGCTCTGGTAACACGAGACTGTTGCCGTTCGTCTTCAGTGTAGGCGAACCAGGGACGGTTTAGCACGCGGCGCCACACTGCTACCAATCGGAGCCTTGGCCGTCAAATTCAACAATGTGTCATCTTTTATGAAACCGCCTGGGGTTGCCCTTTGTGATGTGTGCGAAAATGAAAAACAGGCTTGGATGGAAGACACATCCATTCAGTCGTCTGAACTTAACACTTATCCCGTTCCTTGAAGGGCGGCATACCAAGCGGCCATTCTGTGTACACGTGTTGTTACCCACGTTCTGACGAGGGCATGCGTCGATGATCACATAAAATTAAGGCTGATTCACCTATTTCGGCGATCCGTTGCGCCCCCCCGCTATGAAGGTGTCTTTGAGATCCATATCTTCCCACCGTGTGCACGTTGTACTCCTGATTTCATATCGATTATTGACCTCCAGACCATCGCCCTGTGATCTACGCAATTTAGAAAATTAGCTGGACTGGGCTCCATGTAAATAGTCAGCCTCCGAGATCGCACTCGCCCCGATGGGCAACTATGACGCAGTTTCGTTCCATATTCTCCCTCGAGGGAATCGAACGATATTTTCATGGGTGGACGAACGGGGACGTTCGGAACGGAAATGTATAACGCGAGTTTAACGAGGCTGCTAATACATGAGCCATGACGCACTCCCCGTGCTGCCTCCTGGTACGTATGTATGTACGTTCCTACACGCCACACGCAGTTAACACTTATATGAGTGCGTGTTATCGGCCCAAATTCCCTTCCTTGTCTGATCACGTTGGAATTTACTTCATGGAATAGACGGAGGGCCTTATCACGCGTACTATCATTACGGGACCGTTGACATATAATCGGCCAGCCGTTGAAGTAAACGGGTGTCCCTCAAGCTTTCTCGGCACATCCCTATCTCTCGTTACGCGACTGCAAACCTCATACAGTGGCTGAATCCGGCGAGCTGCCGGTGGCTGCGCATGCGTGACCGTGCGTGGACCCAAGACATTCCGTCGAAACTTGGATATAAAACCAGGTACTGAGAATCAGCTTCGCTATTCACTATGTAATGCCAGCGTTGTTGTGAGGCGTCACATTATCACCGTCTTGAAAACAGCTTGCAAATCCAATCAGTCACATGGGGCCCTTAATCCGTCCAAGGCAAGTGGTTGCAACGAGATTTGACTTGTCAAACAGAGGCGACTCATGGAGGTACATGTGCGGCACTGCCATGTAAGTAATAAGTCCTACTATAAGCTGAGGCCAGACAATCTCTCGTTGGGTCGAACGGCTGTGCGGCACTGTATGAGAATATACATCATCATCCCCGCGGGGCGCGCAACGTTTCAATGCGATGCGATTGTTGACCTCTTGATCTGACATGTCGTAGCATGCTTGACTCTTTGGCCTCATCGTTGTTGCCGTGGCAGCTGCTTGTGGGCACCTGACGTGGGGGTCTCGGGCCCAATGGCTATTACTACGGTGGGAATTTCGTCCTTCAGTGGCCGACCGATGGCGACGTGGGGTTATAGCATCGGCATATGCTTTGATAACGAGTGACACGAAAAGAGGATGCAAGCCTAATGGAGAGAGTAGTGCGCATGTCTGGCGGCATAAAGACACATCATCGGCAGTGGTGGAGGAAGCATGGAAAATCAGACCACCCCCACCTGCTGTAAAGTCGAAGTGGATCCGAACGCTATTCACGTGTGTCCGATCGGTTAAAAAATCCGTGGACGAGATAAAGCCTTTCACACTCATAGGAGTCGTCTCGTCTTGAGGTGCCAGTCGCCTCCACACGCATCGGCGGAAGAGATGCCGGGAGGAGATCGTCCACAAACCTGCATGCCCGGCATATCAGCTGATCATTCCGGACAATATCAGTCCTTCATTTCCGACAGACTGCGCATGGTTGTAAAAATGTCCACAAAGCCGTGGGCCTGATTTGAGTGGCTCGTTTTGTTTATCAGAGCGGCTTTCTCCGGGCCAAACCTGAACTCTGACATTTGAGTTGCTTTGCCTGATAAGCAGCACAAGTTTCCCTAAGGGAAATCAACCGGGCATAGGTTCCTCGAGTAGGGTTCCCGTCGCGAGTCGCGGCGGGAAGCACTAGAAGTGCCTATAGAACACGGCGTCTACCTCCAATAGCTTGAAAGTGGGTTGCAGAGTTACCTGACTTGATGGATTCGGGCCCTATGTGAGATAAGTGGGTTATCCTTGATTTCCGTTGCAAGGAGAACAAACTTGCTGTTATGTCGGAGAATTGCGCTGGTGTGTCATTACTCACCAACGTTCGTCTCGAACGGATCTGAGTAAGAGTATAGTTGGCCAGGAATAAACTCTGGTGTCATTCGGGTGTAAAAGATAAGGCTAGCGTTGGGATCCGAAGCAAAAGCGCTGGAAGGGGGGGTTGCACTTATCTCGATACCGGTGGTTGCAACCGGTTGTGCAGGTCCGCGCGGGAAACTGTGGCGTTCGGAACACTCACCCCCGCTAGTCTGTGGCGTTTGGTGCAGGACAGATAATACATATGTGTCTATGCTCAAGATAAACTGATGATGATGCCGAAGTTCGGGCGACTGCCAACCTGGTGATTGATGCCGACCAGTTCTTTTACGCACCACCCCTCACTGGCTGATGTCAGCTTGACAAGGGCAGTGGCAGCCGTAAGGGGTTTGGGAGCTGAATCGGAGAAGACACGTGCCGTGATGGACTGCGCTTTGGCGATGATGGTCAGTGGTTACGATCGTTCCTTTTGCTATACTGGTAACAGTATGCGCTGGCCGCGGCCAATACGCCAAAGTCGGCAAGTCGACTGTTGCTGGAGAGACGGTGGCACGAAGAACCCGCTTAATTACCCATTGTAAAGGCCACAGGAAAGATAAAATAAAATCGCGCAGACATGGCACATACACTGGCACACCGGAACCACCACCAGCCATGATCTTGCTTTGAAACGAAGGCGCGACTTACAAGACAAGCGTGGCGCTGCGACGTCAAACCACCTATAGAAATCTAGGACATGTCGCCGTGCCATGTCGCCGTGCCACGCGTATACACCAAGACTTATCAACGAGGTGGCGTCTCGCCACAACAGCCGTGCAGGAGCTTCTCATGAACATAAAACAGTGCTGTCAGGGGGCGCTCGTCAGGTGTATGGGTGTATACGGTCAACCGGAGCTTGGATCAAGAAACCGACGCAAAAACAGGTATGAGAGGAAGGGGAGGGAGGGCAAAGGGGCGCTGACGCTGGGTGAAGGGGCTAAGCGGGCGTCTGCGTCTGTGCCGGGAGAGGCGCACTGCCGGAGGGACAGGACATTGTGGCAGGCTCTCAAGTTTGGCACGACGACCGGGGACAAGGCGATGAAGGGACCTTGTCAAATTATGGGCGCGACGCGGAGAAATGTTGTCAGCCTGCTTCCCCGTGGGGCGCGACGTGGGGTAATAATTTCCACACAACGCCACGGAAGGCGAGGCAGAACCAGAACATGGGCTAATCCACAATGGAGAGAACAATACAAAAACAAAATGCCACAGTCCCGATTAAATCTCAATTTAATAGATGTCATCACAAAACTTGGCAGATCACATGATGAGAAAGAACAAAGGACCTTTGGTGTGAGCGATTCAATGCACATTACAAAAGGCAGAGCCATGCGCCTGCAACGCCCACCGTCACATTGCGAATACAAGTGACAATCCGCAAGGCTGGCAACGGAACTTACGAGTCAATCAGCAGCTTAGTGAGCAAGGGTCCGATTTCCAGGACAGAGTATGCAAACTGTTGATGCAATCACGAACGCTGAGATCCTGGGTTGTAGTGGACTTTGGAACTATGGTACCATCAACACCGGCACCAGCATCACTCAAATCCGCCTTGACTTCCCAATGTAACACCCCAACCGAAACGCCCAGCATCTGTCAGCACCCAAAAAGTTCTTGCTGAGGCAGACCTGTAGTTGTACACCGCATGACAAGGCACGCTTGCAGCTCAGCGGAGTTCCGAACGTAGGAGCTCAAGTCACACTGTTCCGCAAGCCTCAAGTCCCACAAAGACACATTTCAGAATAGTTTTCCTTTCATTGCATAAAAGCCAGCTACTAGAATTATAATACTAACATAGAACCATAGAGCGCACCCAAAGAAACAGTTCGTTAAAACAGACCATAGCAAAATGAAACGAAAGGAAAAGTATTATCCCTAACGTTGAAGAAAAAGTCAACAAGTTTCAAACGACCAAAAAAAGAACAAAAAAAAAAAAAAAAAGACAATGATTTCCGTGTGCATGCTCTTGATGTGGATGTTTTGGGCGTGATGTGCGGAGGTGACGACAATGAAGATTGTGGTGTATAGATGCGGCAATGGGGTCGACTTGAGAGGGTTGTTAAGGGTGTGTGGGGTGTGGGTGTGGTGGCGTGGCGGAATCCTTGATGATACATGGGGTGATAGCAACAACTACACATACAATCCAGTTGACGAAAAGAGAAAAAAATCTGGACAACAAGTGCCAAGCGACGCGTGACAACAGGTGAAGGAGGAGGGTGGGAGGTGGTGGTGGCGGTGGCAGTAGTGGTGGAGAGCGACAGGGTAATGCGAAGACGATGCGATGCGTTGTATGCTGGCGATGACGGCGAACCATGCGTGTGTGCGAAGGAAGATCGATGCGGGAGGGACGAGCCAAGGCGCCGCACGCATGCCTCAATCCTCGGAAAAGTTGAACAGCTTCTTCCTCTCCTCGAATACCTCCTCGCGCGTGATCTCCTCCACCCACGCCTTGCTCGTCTCATCCCACTTTTTCACCGTCTTCTCGACAATTTTGGGCTTGGGAGGCACGAGCGGATACAGGAACCGGTCAAACTTGTACGTCAAGCCACGTAGCTCGGCTGCGCACAGGTAAGAGTGAGCACACCCGCCCACGTCTGCAGGTAGCGAAAGCAGTGCTCACCAGGCCCAGGCATACCATCGTACGCCATCTGCTTCATCTTTCTCGCCTGCGGCTGATCCTCTTCTCGCATACCCGCACCCCCCAACAACTCACAAATCACCCTCTCCTCGTTCAATCGCTCAACTTCCGCCTCGGCCTTCCTCCTCACTCGGGCTTCCGCCTCGCGCTCTTCAAACACCTTCCAATACTCCGTCTTCGAATCAGGCTGCTGCTCATGCTCCCACACTCCACCCTCACGCATCCCCATACCCCCCTTCACTGCCTCCGCCTCCGCCTCCGCCTCACGCCACAGCGTGCTCCACACCAAAGTCCGTCCCTCGCGCGGCCCAAAGCGCTTCGCGTACCTGCGCAGCAGCTCTCCATGGACACGCGCGCTCTCCGTCGTCCTCTTCTCGTCTTCCGGCCACATGGCAACACTATATCGGGGACGGCGGCTCGGAAGCGGCGTGTCGACGACGCGTCCACATAGCGCGGGCGTCGAGCGCGAGGGGGTTGTGGTCTCGTTGTTATCGGCCCAGCTGTATGAAGGCAGACTGGAAGCCTTGACTCGGTCCTTGGGGGATACGGAGATAGCGTCGCGCAGCAGAGTGGCATCGAGCAACGGGTTGCGCCGTCGTCGTCGCAAGAGGCGCCACTCTTCCTGCGCCTCTGCGGGGCTCACAATGACATGCTCGGGAGGGACGGTCGTCGTCTCACCAAGTGCAGCGGGCTTTGCGTCTCCCGCAAAGCTCACGCGCTTCGGCTTCTTCTTGTTGCTTTCCGTGCTGCTCCCGCTGCCGCGGCGGCTCGGCGTCGTGCCACACGTGTCCGCACCGTCAGCGGCCTCTGCGGCGATAAATGCGAGTGCATCGTCGTCGAAGAGCGCACTTCCTGCACTGCTGCTGACGGAGGAGACGACGCTGGAGGACGAGGACGCGGTGAGGAGAGAGCGTGCGGGGGGGGCGAGGGCCGCCTTGGTGGGAGACCCCCAAGCGGAGAAGGAGGAGGTCCGCAGAGGGAGACGCGGTCGCGACTTTGGAGCGGAAGCGCGGATGGTGCTGTTTTTGGAGGCGGAGCCGTGGAGACGGTCGGAGGAGACGGAGGAGGAGGCTGAGGACGAAGAGGGGGAGCCCGTGTGGAAGAGTGGGGGTGGCGGGTCGACCAGGCTATTGGGGGGAGCGGGGGGTAGACGGGGCTCAGGGTCGGTGTCTGTGTCTGTGTCCTGCTGCAGAGGCGGCAGGACGGGTGGGAACCCGTCATTAGGTGTGGGCAGGTGCGAGGCGGACTTGTCCGATGACGATGTGGAGGCGCGCTCACTCTGCATGTTGCGCTCGACCGTCTTTCTGACGAGTTCAAACTGCGCGATGCGATCGCGTGCGGCCGATGCGCCTGCCGCGGCAAGTGAGTGGGGGGTGCACGTGCAGCAGGGGCGGCGGACTTACCTGCAAAGCCGGCACCGTCGGACTCGATGAAGGAATTCTTCAGGTCGCGTGCGCGACACTCGTCGCTGCAATACAGAGGAGTAGGCTCTTGGCTGATGACGACACGCGTCTTCCTCGGCTGGGGAGGAGTGGCGGGTGGCACGACGACAGGTGGCCCCAAGGGGGGGTGCACGGTGCCTATGCGTGTCGCGGTGGGGTTGCCCTGGAGGACCTGTGCCTCCTGCACCGCACGCGGAGCCAGCTGTGGCGGTGTTGTGAGCTTCTTGTGCTGCTCTGTGGGGAAGCGCACCACAGGGGGCGGGAGACGGGGGCGCAGACCGCCCCCGGGACGCAGACGGCCCGTGCCCTGGAGGAGGCCGCCGCCGTAGGCTCTGCGCGCACGGGCGGGGTCGAGGAGGGGCTTTTTGCGGACCTCGGGGGAGGAGGGGACTGGGGTGGGTGCAGGGGGGGGCGGGGGGGGTTTTGGGTCGGTCTCTGTGTCGTCGGGGGCGGGGGCGGGGGTGGGTGGTGCCGCAGACGGGGTGGGGACGACGGGGACGACGTAGCGCTTGGGGAGGATAAGCTTGTCACAGCCAGGACACCAGGAGGGGTCCATTTAAGGGAGGAGATGTGGGGGGGGGATGAAGGGGGCCTTTTTAAAGGCTGTGGATATTCACGTGGGGTTGGGGTGAGTGGCTGGACAGGAGACGATAAGGGAGGAGGAGGAGACGGAGGCGGGGGGAGAGATGGGTGGAGGGGGAGAAAAAGGCGAAAACGCGAGGCGGGAAAACATCAAGTTGTTTTTATATAGCCAGTGGGTGCACGGAGAACGAGTCGAGAACAAACGGCGAACGGGCCGTCTATAATTAATCAATTATTATTATCAAATTATTATTATTATTATGATTATTATTTATTTATTTATTTTCATCGGCTGCATCGGAGTGGGGCGTCTCTGGGTCGGATCTCTCCGTGCAGTCTGCTCGTGACCCCGCTGGCCAGTCCGATGCGGGTCGAGACGGCTCCCGTCCGTGTTCTCCCCCATGAGGGATCGGGGAGCATGGGCACTTTGCTGTCATACGAGTGGCACAGAGTGGGTGGGCTGCACGCGTCGGGCACACCTGCCAGGCACGCTGACACGCGTCGCTCGTCGTGGTGCACGTTCCGAGCACTCGTGTGCCTGACGGCCCGTCCATCCAGCTGCCGCCACATGTCCGGCGCATTCTGCAGATCGGCGCAAATGCGTCATACGGGCTCCCCGTGGCATCGGGCGAAGGACGCATCGGGCCACTCCTCTTCTTTGGACGCCGGCAACCACTCGTCGCCCACCTGCCCACACAGCCCACAACACACTGTGCCCATTCCATCCCCCTCCTTCCGGCATGCCCCTCATCGACGTCCCCCTCCGCCCCGCTCCCGACGCCGCCCCCGACCCGCTCCCGCCCCCTCGCCCCAGGTCCTCCCTCGCCTGCCTGCCCCTCCTCCGTACGTGTCCCCCTCCGCCCGCCCTCCCCCCGTGCCCCGTCTCTGACCCCCCACAGTCGCCGTCTTCCTCCTCCTCCTCCCCCACCCCTCCTACACCCTCGTCCTCACCTCCCACTACGCACGCCATGCACCCGTCCGCTTCGCCCTCCACCTCCTCGCCGTGCACACCTTCACCCTCCTCGCACTGACGTCCCTCATGGTCTGCGTCGTGCGCGATCCCGGCGCTGTCCGCGCCAAGGGTGCCCGCGAGACTCGCCCCGGCCCGGCCCGACATGCGCAGCCTGACGACGGCGTCGCAACCTCGCTGCTGCGCGAAGACACCCACGGGCTCGACGCCGAGCACGGAGATACCTCGGGCGACGGCGCCCTCTACGCCGGCCGCTGGTGCGCGCGCTGTCGTCTCACGCGTCCAGAGCGCGCCCACCACTGCACCACCTGTGGCCGGTGCATCCTCAAAATGGGTGCGTCGTGGCGTGCGTCTGCGCTCTCTTTGCTGATGGTGCGTCTGTAGACCACCATTGTCCGTGGCTCGGCGGCAACTGCATCGTGAGCCCCATTGTCTGCCATGTTTCCCGCTCTGACGTGCAGCCAGGGCCATCGCACCTACCCTGCCTTTCTGCACTTTCTCCTCATGGCGACCCTCCTTGCTGCGTACGTGGCATGCGTCTCGCTCTCTGTCACCATCAACCTCATCAAGGACCCGTTTGCCATCGTCAGTCCTTCCCACACCTCGCATTCCTCACTGATATGTACATGTCACACAGAGCTCCCATGTCTCCCCGCTGCATGCCCTCTTTCTCGTCCTTGCAGGCGCAGTCTTTACCCTCACCATGGCCTCCTTCTTGGCATATCACCTCTACCTTGTCTCGTGCGTACTTTACTATGCGGGCTGGATTCCTAGTTGACTGTGCGTGTGCAGGACAAACCAGACGACACTAGAACACATGTCGCCGTTCTTTTTACTGCGGTACATACCCCCGCGATCTCGTCAGCCGCCTTTCGCGTCATTGGAGGCACCGGCGGCCTATGGCACTCGTGCCTTCCCGCCCTATATCACACAGACACAGGGCCCCCGCGCCAACTCTGGCGCCTACTACGCCGAACATACCCTCTCTGCGGCACAGCGGCGTCTCGTGCAGCACGCGCATGGCCGGGTGCGACCGTACGACCTTGGCGTGCGGCGGAACTGGGGGGCGGTATTTGGGGGCGGGTGTGGCACGACGCGTGGGCGTGCGGGCGGAGGAGGGGAGGATGGAGGCGGGTCCATGTGGATGAGGTGGGGTGTGGGGCTGATGGTGTGTGGGGGACGGCCGCGGGGGGATGGGTGGGCGTTTGAAAGAGGGAGAGGTGTGAGGGAGGGGTTGGAGAGGCTGTGGAAGGAGTTGGAGGAGGTGGGGAGGCGGGAGAGGCGGGAGGAGGATGTGTAGTTGTGGACTCGTATTATTTTATTACTTTACAGTGGAACGGAGACTGCTTATGTGTGATCGAGACGTGAGAATCTACATTTGGATATGGCTTATTTTAAGACCCGCGAGGTAAACCTATCGCTGACGTCACGTGAATCGCACGTGTTTGTAGACAAGTCTATATTAGTCAGCACAAGTACCGGGGTAGATCGACACGGACACAAGAGACACACACAGTGACACCTGATGGTACATGCGCCACACACGTGATACCGACGACACCGACCTGTGAGGCCTGTGATAATATACCTTACCCGTCAGATACTGCCGTCCGTTACTGTACTCGGGCGAAAACAACCGTGTGAGGTGCTTATAACTGGGGTTGTGATATACAGTCGGTGTTTTTTGCTTTTCGTATGGAAAAGGGATCAAGTTATTAACTGGTGTGGTTTTTCTGGTGGTTGAGGATCAGCAGATGGCGATGGAGCTCCGGGGGACGGGACCCGCGGACTTTGCCCTGTCGATGCCGGGATGTTTGAGGGGGGGGACGGGGTGATCATGAGATGGGGGGAGTGACGGGGAGTGTGGGCCGTCGCGTGGTTGTAACATGTCTGCAACACATATGGCTGAGGGGGACAGACATTCTTGAACTTGGGCAGGAAACGTTGAACGGTGGGTCACGTGTGTCGGTGTCGGAATACAGATGCCAGCCGGAGGGGTTATACAGCCTGTGCATGTGGCTCATTCTTGTGGTTCGAGTCAGCTCAGCTCGGTCGGAACAGGGCGAGGTGTGGTCACGGGGGACGCAACAGCGCACGAAATGACACGGGCGGGACTCGGGAGTATGCTCTGGCCTTTGGACCCGGTCGGCGGGTGCTGTGAGAGAGGAGGGTTGTCACGGTGTCCCGTGTCGGGTGAGCTGGAAGACGCGTACCGGTAGGTCTCGTGCTGCGGGACCTCCGATGGGGCAGGTGCCTCGAACGAGCGTTGCACAGGTCACCGGTTCAGCGTTTCAACATAA